>OY728165.1:677919366-679169366 GCA_963277665.1 Viscum album
TCCATTATGGGTAAACGCGATATCATCATTTAAGGAAGTGCGGACTACCGCCCCCTCAAAGTGATTTGATTCGTTAAATACCATATGTGGGACATATAAAGGATAGAGTTATGATATTATATATGATATTACACTGGAATTATAATATACCTTTATATCATTATGATTCCATTCTATAAAATACAAAAGAGAAATGAAGGTAGCGTTCATGCGTACGTACGGCTTACCGTCTCCATAAACGGTGCATTTCATTTCTTACCTCTAAATGATTATGTAATATTATAAATTCATGTATATACTGGATATATATGATATATATGATATATACATCATGATTATAATTCTGGATATAATGGATACATGAACAACTTGTAATTATAAAGGGTTTATTTTTGACTCAAGTACCAATGATCGTTAAAATGACCGTTATTAACTTAAATAATTACATAGTGTTCATGACATGGAAATAAGTGGTATAAAAGGAATAATGAACTTGAAAAAGATTCTTAAACAAGTAGAAATTAACTCAAGTTTATTATTCAGGAGATTAAAGAATGACCGTGTCAAGTCAGACCCGAGGTATGGGACTTCGTCTCAATCTCCTTTCATTGAGGCATATTTTGTTTTATACACAACATTATTTTATACGGTGTATAAACCCCTTTGACTTTTACATCTATCCAAAAGGAATCTTTTTTTTATACGAAGATTTTTACAAAACGACAAAAGGTAATGTTCTTGTCATACGTATGCGGTTACAATGATTTCTCCCCTGTCGTGACCATTATTTGAGTTTCGGCTTCCTCTACAAGCCATACCTTTTTTTTAAAAGAAAAACAAATATCATGTTTTAATTTTCTTTTTTTTTTTGGTATTGAAAATGTTTTTCATAATTTTTTTATATCAATGTGTTGTACTGATATCTTGTGATTGAAAGGTGGAAATGTTATGTTTCATATATGCATGTTTTATGTGATACGATTATGTTGAGGTTCATGGGCATTATTATGAAGACATGTGGTTCCATGATAAACTAAGGGAGGGTGAGCCCGATATAGCTCTCTAATTCATTGGGTAACGCGAAGGAGTGAAACGTTAAGGTTTCTCTGAAGAGATTTAGGGAATATATTGTGATGGGTATTCCAAACGTAACCAAGAGGGTTACTCCCTACGTAAGAATGTTATGAATGCCTCAAGTTACCTTTATGTCATATAATTTCTATGATATATTCATGATTTGATGAGGTATGTTAAAGTGATTATGTTTTATGGGTAAAGTATGATTTCATTCTTATGTATATATGAACTTATGTTTCCTTTCCATATTTTTATAACCCATACTGAGCTTTTTATGCTCATCCCAAGTTTTTTTGAAATTTTTTTCACAGGTCAAGGGAAAGGTACATGATATGATGATAGTGTCAAGGAAGTGTCAAGAATGAATCCATGTTTTATTTTAAATATGTTTCCATTGATGAGAAAAATGAATACTATCTTTATGAAACCACTTTGTTTATATGTGGAATGTAATGCATGTTTTATTATCTAATTCTCTAAAACTCTAAACCTGAAAAGATCCTCAAGGTGTAATCTTGTAATAACTCAAGATTAAGTAAGGTTTAAGGCTGGGGCCTTATAGTTGGTATCAAAGGTCGATTTAGATAAATTTTGGAGTTAGAATTCTATTAAATTATTATCCAAAAATATTTTTTTTTTTGAAATAATATAGCATTTGAAGATTACCGTGTTTCTTCATCTAAGACATGTTTGTTCAGAATGGTTTTCCGCAGTCGAAATAGGGAAGCAGTGCTAGGAAGGCATACAGAAGGAAATAACCTTCCGAATCAGCATCCTGAGATGGTCGGAATTGGAACTGAACAGTTTTTTGCGGTAATGGCGCAGTTGACTCATGTGATAAATGGTGGTGGTATCCATGCACGAGATCATCCAGATCAACCTCATAGGAAAATGTCAGTGGTGGAAAATTTCATGAGGCAAAATCCCCCATCATTCAGAGGATCATCTGACCCTGTGTTAGCTGAAGGGTGGATTAAAGAACTGAAGATGATTTTCAATATCATGGGGTGTTCAGACAATCAAAAGGTTTGTCTTGTTATTTACCGTTTGGAGGGTGAAGAAGATCAGTGGTGGTCGATGGTTAAAAATATCATGGAGGCTGATGAGATTGATTCTCTTGAATGGGATGAATTCGAAGGTTTGTTTCTTGAGAAGTATATTCCTAAGGCTATTCGACTTAGGATGGAAAATCAATTCTTGGAATTGAGGCAAGAGGAGGACTCAGTGGCTGCCTATGAAGAGAGGTTCACTCGATTGGCAAGGTATGCTCCAAATTTTACCCGAGACCTTGATAGTAAAATCAATCATTTTTACTCAGTATTAAAGCAAAATATCGAATGTCATTAGCTTCTCGTGAGTATAAAAGTTATGAAAAGATTCTTCGATGTGCTGAGAAGGTGGAAATGGAGTTTGATGATGATAAAGTGTTCTATAACAACCAACTGAAGAAGAGACCGAGGTGGCAGGAGAAAGGGAAGAATTCTTCAAAAAAGTCTGATGGTAAGAAATATAAGTTTCCAGTTTGTGATAAATGTGGGAAAAGGCATGCTGGGGAATGTCTTATGAATTCTGTAAAGTGCTACCGATGCGGTAAGATGGGACATAAGGCTCGTGATTGCACTGAAAAAGAGAAGGGTGATGGTAAGACCAAATTTGATTTACAGTTAGTGAAATGTTTTAAGTGAAATGAGATGGGTCACTAAGCAAACGAGTGTTCGACAAAGATCTTCAGTGATGGGAAGAAGTTAGACTACAAGAAGAAAGGGGTGGTGAAATCCTTTGCAACTACTTCAGCAGATGTCGAGCCATAAAATGAAGTTGTATCAGGTACTTTGTTTGTTTTTTCAAATTATTCCAGTGTGTTGTTTGATTCGGGGTCTACACATTCTTTCATCTCTGAAAACATTTCTAGTAAAATGGGAATACCATCTCAAGAAATGACTCCTGAACTTTTGGTAAAAACACCTGGGGGAAATGTTGAGGCAAAAAGAATTTATAAGAATCTTCCCATCCTTATCCGTGGAAAGAACCTACTTGCAAACCTTATTGTTTTACCTCTAGTAGAGTTTGATGTTATCCTGGGTATGGATTGGCTCTCTATTTACCATGCTAAGATTGAATGTAGAGCTAAATAAGTTTCTTTTCAGAAAGACTTTCAGTTTGTGTACAATAATGAACCCTTACTATTGATAACATTTCAAGAGGCCGAGAAACTTGTAAAAGATGGAAATGAATGTTACCTTGCACATATTGTTGAAAACAAGGGAACTGTTTAGATTAATGATATGCCAGGGGTAAATGAGTATCCTGATGTTTTTCCTGATGAGTTGCCTGGAATAATACCAGATCGGGAAGTTAAGTTTACTGTTGACTTAGTTCTTGATGCTAAGCCAATTTCAAAACCCCCTTATCTAAAGGCTCAAATTGAACTTTTAGAGTTGAAGGAGAAACTGTAAGATTTATTAGAGAAAGGTTTCATTCAACCTAGAACATCACCCTGGGGTGCTCCTATTTTATTTATTAAAAAGAAATATGGTTCTATGAGACATTTCATTGATTATAGAGCCTTGAATAACATTACTGTTAAGAACAAATATCCTTTTCCTCATATCGATGATTTGTTTGATCAGCTCCAGGGAGCTCAGTTTTTTTCAAAGATTGACCTGAGATCGGGGTACCATCAACTGAAGGTAAAGGAAGAAGATGTTCCGGAGACTGTGTTTCGTACAAGATATGGCCATTATGAATTTTTAGTAATGCCTTTTGGGCTAACCAATGCACCTGCTGTATTCATGGACTTAATGAATAGAATTTTCCATGAGTTCTTGGATAAGTTTGTGGTGGTTTTCATTGATGATATTTTGGTGTTTTCTAAAAGTAAAGAGGAGCATGGTAGACATTTAAGGGTTATTTTGCAAACCTTAAAAGAAAATAAATTGTATGGTAAATTTAGCAAGTTTGAGTTTTGGTTACAAAAAATTTCTTTCCTTGGTCACATTGTTTCTAAATATGGGATAACCATTGATCCTGCAAAAACAAAGGTTGTTGGAGAATGGACAAGACCCACAAATGTAATAGAGATTCGTAGTTTCCTTGGTTTCGTAGGATATTACCAAAGGTTTGTTAGAAATTTTTCACGGTTATCTAGTCCAATGACTAAGCTAACTCGGAAAGGGTGTTAAGTTTATCTAGAAAAAAGAATGTGATGGTTGTTTTCAGGAACTGAAAAGAATATTGGTGAATGCTCCAGTTTTGGCACTACCTTCCAGGAATGGTGAGTTTGTTATATATAGTGATGCTTCATTGAAAGGACTTGGTTGTGTCCTAATGCAGAATGGTCAGGTAATTGCTTATGCTTCACGATAGTTGAAAACTCATGAGGTGAATTACCCTACACATGATTTGGTATTAGCTACTGTTGTTTTCGCTTTAAAAATTTGGAGGCATCATTTGTATGGAGTAAAGTGTGAAATATATACCGATCACAAAAGTTTAAAGTATATATTCACTTAGAAAGAATTGATCATGAGACAGAGTAGATGGCTAGAATTAATCAAGTTTTATGATTTTATAATTCATTACCATCCAAGAAAAGAAAATAAAGTGGTTGATGCTTTGAGTTGAAAAAGTAATGCTTCATTAGCAATGTTGTGTTTGGAACGTGATCCTTTGGTTAAGGATTTGATGAACTTTGGCATAGAAGTTGTTGGAGCAGGATGTTCTTCTATATTTTTTCAGGTATCTGTGAAATCTTCTCTATTAGACAAGATCAAGCAAGCACAGAAGCAAGATAGTGAGTTGCAAAAAAAGGTAGAGATGGTTCATAAAGGTAAGTTTCCTGAATTCAACATTGATAATGATTGCGTTTTGAGATTTGGGAAGAGATTGTGTGTGCCTTGTGATTCACAGCTGAAGAGAGAGTTGTTCTGTGAAGATCATAGTTCTCCGTTTTCAGTTCATCCTGGCAGTACTAATATGTATAGAGATTTGCGGGAGTATTACTGGTGGGATGGAATGAAAAGAGATATTGCTGATTTCACTGTGAAGTGTTTGACTTGTCAACAGGTTAAAGCAGAGCGGCAGTTACTGAAAGGGATGCTTAAGCCTTTACCAGTGCCAGAGTGGAAATGGGAGAATATATCTATGGACTTTGTTTTTGGATTACCGAATACATCTCAAAGTAATAATGCAATATGGGTTATTGTTGATCGCTTGACTAAATCTGCTCATTTTCTTGCTATACGAGATACTTTTTCCCTAGACCAACTTTACCGTTTGTATCTTAAAGAGATAGTCAGGTTACATGGAGTTCCTCTCTCCATTGTATCTGACCGTGATCCCATGTTCACTTCTAACTTTTGGAAAGGCCTTCAGAAGTCGTTGGGTACTGAATTAAATTTTAGTACAGAATTTCATACTCAATCAGATGGGCAGTCAGAACGAACAATTCATACCTTGGAGGATATGCTACGAGCTTGTTCGATGGATTATCAGGGAAGTTTGGACCAACAACTTTCTTTGGTTGAATTTTCATATAATAATAGTTTTCATTCCAGTATACAGATGACACCATTTCAGGAATTATATGGGAAGTGGTGTCGAACTCCATCTTTCTGGGATAATGTGGGTGAAAGGAAGTTGATGGGACCAGAATTGGTAGAAGAGTTGGAAGAAAAAGTTCAGCTAATACAAAAACACATGAGAACAGCTCAGAGCAGGCAGAAGAGTTATGCGGATAACCGGAGGAAGGATCTCTCTTTTGAGGTAGGTGATCATGTTTTTCTCAAAGTCTCACCATGGAAAAGTGTGATGCGAATTGGTAAGAAAGGAAAGCTAAGTCCAAGGTTCATTGGACCATATGAAATTCTGGAGAGAGTTGGATCAGTTGCATAACAGGTGGCTTTACCTCCGAGTTTATCTCAGGTACACAATGTTTTTCATGTTTCGATGCTGAGAAAGTACATGCCAGATCCATCTCATGTTTTGAGTCTAGAGGTAGTTCAGCTGGAAGAGAACCTATCATATGAGGAACAACCGGTCCAGATTCTTGACCACAGGGATAAAGTGTTATGGAATAAGGTGATTAATCAGGTAAAGGTTTTGTGGAAAAACCACATGATGGAAGAGGCAACATGGGAATCTGAAAATGCAATGAGGGATAAGTACCCCCATTTATTCGATAAGTAAATAAATTTCGGGGACAAAATTTTCTAAAGGGGGGAAGGATGTAACATCCCAAGTAAGTAATGAATAATAGATATTTTTATCTATGTCTATTAATGAATTTGATAGTGTTTTAGAGGCTTAAAATGAAAATAAATCCAATCTTAAGCATGGAATACACTACTATTTTTAAAAGATTGTTTTACTGCCTTTTGATGGCAAACCATTTTTAAATCTATCTTTTGAAAATTTCATAAGCTATTTTTGTCAAAATAAACTTATTCTTTATGATTGGGACATCAAAATTTACTTTGTGCGAATTTTTGGTATTTTCCGATAAAGTTCATTTTTTAATGAATAGTGAAAATGTTGTATTTTAATTCAAAAACTCTTTTTAATCTAATTTATTTATATGATTAGATTATCTTTTGAATTGGTTTTGAAGTGAAATTATAATATATTTTTACCATTTAATCCAATGGTGGTCATTGGAATCAATTTCACTTTGAAATTGGACTTAAACTGGTGCCAATCTTTTGATACTTATTGTTTCATAGAAGCACGCTATTTGTCATAACAGTGGAAATTAATTATTAAATTAATTAATGTAACTTATATGATTTGAATTTTTTAAAATAGACATCATTTTTGAATTCAGAATATCAAATATAGCTTAGGGTGAAATTTTTGTATTTTTCTGAAAAACTTAAATTTTTGATGAATAGTGAAACCACTAAGTGGTAGTTAAAGAAACTGATTTTTCGTTAAAATGAAACTTTGTCACTTCTATGATTTTATTTTCAAAAATCCGACATACATGTTTGTCATTAAGATGTAAAATGTGGTTCAATGAGATTAAAATAATTTCTTGGTGAATAGTAACTTATTAAGTTTTTAATCGCGATTAGAGGTAATTAGTGTAGTTTAAGGTAAAAATGATGTTTTAATAATATTAGATGAGCTTGAAACATATCCTACGCTCATTGGATGTGTCATGGCCGACCAAGACAATACATGGGTCAACTTGGGGACCCCATGGAGCCACTTTGGTTGGGAAATGACATAAATAACGTTTTATTTAATGTAAAAGTAAAAATGACACAAACATGAGATGTCTTACTAAAACAATTTTTACATGGGGTTATAAAAGTCATATTTTTAACAATAATTATTCATTAGAAATATAAAAAGATTTCCCAAATCATTATAGTTTTTTTATAATTTTTAGTCATTAAATATATTAAATTATTTATCACATCATGATGATGCAGCGATTACCTCATTAATAAAGGATTTAAATAAAATGAAAAGATAATGTAAAATCTATGACCTACACATGTCCAAAACCTATTTTATGGGTATATTTAGAAACCTTATCACCGTAACCTAGAATTATATCAATGTGGGACCTTTTGAATCCTAAAATCATTTTAAAATAAAGTAACATTTCTTTACTTTCCAAGAGTGCCCCTCCTCTCCTCTTATAAAAGGCCCCCACCTCTACCTCCTTACCCACACTTCCAAAGCCTTTGGCTCGGCCAACCCCTACCCATTTTGTCTCTCCACTTCCCTATCTTACTCCTAGAAGCCTCACTTTGGGCAGAAGTCTTCCCAAGGAAGCCTTTGAGCTTAAACCAAAGGGAGTTACCCTATTTTAAGGTAATGTCTTCACTTGAGTCCTTTTGTTTTATTTTGCTTCTCCAACCCCCTAAACTCTTTTTATTCATTTATTTTCTAACAAATACAGTATCTTCAATATACAAGGATGTTTTTATAAGATGTATTCGAGCTACACTTACACACACCTACGTCTAATGGTTAAAGAATAAACCGTTTCTGTGGATGGTGAATTTATGCCTCCTGAAACGATGATTGTTCAACATTCTTTTAACACCTTCAAAGGTGTCCATTAAGATGACACTATATTTATATATGATATATAATATGTTTATGTTTTCCTTAAGCTTATGTATTTTTAATTTTGTGCATACCTTTATGGTTTCCATTATGGATAAACGCGATATCTTCATTTAAGGAAGTGCGGACTATCGCCCTCTCAAAGTGATTTGATTCGTTAAATACCATATGTGGGATGTATAAAGGATGGAGTTATGATATTATATATGATATTAAACTGGAATTATAATATACCTTTATATCATTATTATTCCATTCTATAAAATATGAAATAGAAAGGAAAGTAGCGTTCATGTGTACGTACGGCTTACCGTCTCCATGAACGGTGCATTTCATTTCTTACCTCTAAATGATTATGTAATATTATAAATGCATGTATATACTGGATATATATGATATATATGATATATAAATCATGATTATATTTCTGGATATAATGGATACATGAAAAACTTGTAATTATAAAGGGTTTATTTTTCACTCAAGTACCAATGATCGTTAAAACGACCGTTATTAACTTAAATAATTACATAGTGTTCATGACATGGCAATAAGTTATATAAAAAGAATAATGAACATGAAAAATTTTCTTAAACAATTAGAAATTAACTCAAGTTTATTATTCAGGAGATTAAAGAACGACCGAGTCAAGTCAGACCCGAGGTATGGGACTTCGTCTCAATCTCCTTTCATTGTGGAATATTTTGTTTTATACACAACTTTATTTTATACGGTGTATAAACCCCTTTGACTTTTACGTCTATCCAAAAGGAATATTTTTTATATACGAAGTGTTTTACAAAACGACAAAAGGTAATGTTTTTGTTGTACATATGCGGCGACAACGTCTTCTCCACCGCCGTGACCATTATTTGAGTTTCGGCTTCCTCTACAAGCCATACCTTTTTTTAAGAAATATAAATACCATGTTTTACTTTTCTTTTTTTTTGGTATTGAAAATGGATTTCATAATGTTTTTATATAAATGTGTTGTATTGATATCTTTTTATTGAAAGGTGGAAATTTTATGTTTCCTATATGAATGTTTTATGTGATACGATTATGTTGAGGTTCTTGGGAATTATTATGAAGACGGGTGGTTCCGTGATAAACTAAGGGCGGGTGAGCCCGATATAGCTCTCCAATGCATTGGGTAACACGAAGGAGTGAAACGTTAAGGTTTCTCTGAAGAGATTTAGGGAATATACTGTGATGGGTATTCCAAACGTAACCAAGAGGGTTTCTCCCTACATAAGAATGTTATGAATGCCTCAAGTTACCTTTATGTCTTATGATTTCTATGATTTATTCATGATTTGATGAGTTATGTTAAAGTGCTTATGTTTTATGATTAAAGTATGATTTCATTGTTTTGTATATATGAACTTATGTTTCCTTTCCATATTTTTTTAACCCATACTGAGCTTTTTATGCTCATCCCAAGTTTTTTTTTTGAAATGTTTTTCACGGGTCAAGGGAAAGGTACATGATATGATGATAGTGTTAAGGAAGTGTCAAGAATGAATCCATGTTTTATTTTAAATATGTTTCCATTGATGGGAAAAATGAATACTATCTTTATGTAACCACTTTGTTTATATTTGGAATGCAATTCATGTTTTATGATCTAATTCTCTAAAACTCTAAACCTGAAAATATCCTCAAGGTGTAATCCTATAATAACTCAAGATTAAGTAATGTTTAAGGCTGGGGCCTTATAGTATTTAAATAAAACAAAACGATAATGTAAAAACTAAAACCTACACTTGTCAAAAACCTATTGGATGGGTATATTTCGAACCCTTATCACCTTATCCTCTAATTATATCAATGTGGGACCTTTTAAATCTGAAACTCATTTTCAAATAAAGTAACATTTCTTTACTTTCCAAGAGTGCCCCTCCTCTCCTCTTATAAAAGGCCCCCACATCTACCTCCTTACCCACAATTTCAAAGCCTTTGGCTCAGACAACCCCTACTCATTTTGCCTATCCACATCCCTATCTTACTCTTAGAAGCCTCACTTTGGGTATAAGTCTTCCCAAGGAAGCCTTTGAGCACAAATCAAAAAGAGTTACCCGATTTTAAGGTAATGTCTTTACTTGTGTTCTTTTGTATTATTTTTCTTCTCTAACCCCCCAAACTCTTTTTATTCATTTATTTTGTAACAACTCCAGTATCTTCAATATACTAGGATGTTGTTATAAGAATCATTCGAGCTACACTTACACATACCTACATCAAATGGTTAAAGAACATACTGTTTCTGTGGATAGTGAATTTCTGCCTTACGAAACGATGATTGTTCAACACTCATATAACACCTTAAAAGGTGGCCATTAAGATGTCACTGTATTTATATATGATATTTAATATGTTTATGTCTTACTTAAACTTCTGAATTTTTCTTTTGTGGAATACCTTTATGGTTTCCATTGTCGGTAAACACGATAATTTCATTTTAGGAAGTGCGGACTACCGCCCCCTCAAAGTGATTTGATTCGTTAATGCCATATGTGGGATGTATAAACGATGTATTTAAAGTTATTACATATAAATGATGAATATAATTCTGGAATTAAAATATACATACCTCTAATTTAGTTTTAATTCCATTAATATGGCATAGAAATGAAAGTAGCGTTCATGCGTATGTACGGCTTACCGTCTCCATGAATGGTGCATTTCATTTCATACCTCTAAATGATTATGTAATATTAGAAATACATGTATATTCTAGATATATATGATATATATGATATAAAAATCATGAATATCATTCTGGATATAATTAACCTTTGACCACACAAACAACATGTAATTGTAAGAAGTCCACTTTCGACTTAAGAACCAAATATCGACAAAACAAACATTATTAACTTAAATGATTAAATAATGTTTATAACATGGAAATAAGTGATATAAAAGGAATAATGAAATTGAAAAAGGTTCATAAGCAAGTATAAATTAACTCAAGTTTATTATTCAGGACGTTAAAGAATGATTGAGTCAAGTCGGACCCGAGGTAAGGGATCATACTCCTCTCTTTCTTTTTAAGTACACTCTTATGTCATTCCTTTTAAGCTCATCTTTCTTGTTATTGGGATGTTATTTTATATTACACTTACTGTAATTTTTATGTTCATTTGATGAGAGAACCTATTCTCTCTCATCAATCCATTTTGGAAGTTTTGAGTGGCGCCGTTAGGCTGCCGAATTTTCGTAAGAGATCTAACCTCTCTCTTTCTTTTTAAGTACTCTCCTTTATGTCACTTATTTTAAGCTCATATTTGTTATGATGGGGGATGTTATTTTATATTAATCTTTCTGTAAATTTTATTTTAATAGGATGAGAGACCCTATTTTATCTCATCAATCCATTTTTGGAAGTTTTAAGTGGCGTCGTTTGGCTGCCGAGTTTTTGTAAGGGATTTTTCATCTCACTTTTATTCCCGTGAGATTTATGCTACATTTGCGACAATTTCCTTTGAGTGGTGTATGTACTTCCCATTATTATACTCTTTGTGTAATATACTTTCATTTATGAGTATTTACATCAATGATGTATTTTCCTTCTTTCATGGGGTGTATGTTTCGAAAGATACCCAAGTCGGTAAGGGAACCTTTCACCCTCCTCTTTTTAAAAGACTTCTTTTGTTGGGTCTTTTAATTTACATATTGTTTTGTTGAGATATGTTCTTATATATCCTTATTGATGTAAATTTTATGTCCAAGTGATGAGATACCCTTTTTATCTCTCATCAACTCATTTTGATGTGATGCCGTTAGGCTGTCAACGGAACTTCTTAACCCAATTTGGATTTCTTCGGGTTTAACATGTAGTTATTGAATATGTCATCCTTTGAATATGTGTGAATGACCTTTGATTATTTTACACTTAATATCCACTAATATTGGGTGTATTTTTATTTGTCTCACATAATTATGAGATTGATTTATCATTAATTTAAGGATACCATCTTTAT
Source organism: Viscum album (assembly GCA_963277665.1). Classification (NCBI taxonomy): domain Eukaryota; kingdom Viridiplantae; phylum Streptophyta; class Magnoliopsida; order Santalales; family Viscaceae; genus Viscum; species Viscum album. The sequence continues at coordinate 677,931,510 of OY728165.1, forward strand.
AATGGATTTCATCTCAATTTACATTTCCATTGAGACTTCATTGTTGTTATGCACCAATTCACTATTATATGGTGTATATAATATCATTTGGAATATTATATCATGAATCCCTTTATTCTCATGATATTATAAAGTTTTTATTAAATTTTATTCCCCAATTATTGTATTCAAGTGTCTCTCATTTTGTTAAAAACCCTTTAACTAAAATATCGTTTTAAATGTTTTAATGATTTAATATTATAAATATTTCTCATTAATATCCATGTTTTCAAAATGGTTTTAAGGATTTATTTATATGGATATTAATGGTTTAAAATTTTAAAATCTTTAAAGTGGTATGGGACACTTTGATTCAAAAATCTTTTTATTAAATGTTTTAAATGGTTTTGAAAATGGTTTTTAGAATGGATTCATTATTTCAATATCTTAAAATGTTATTGCAATGTGGGAATGTTATCTTTCGTTTATGATTAAGTTATGTGCTATGATTATGTTATGGTTCTTGGGCATTGTTATAAAGATGGGTGGTTCCGTGATAAACTAAGGGCGAGTGAGCCCGATATAGCTCTCCAATGCATTGGGTAACGTGAAGGGGTTAAACGTTAAGGTTTCTCCAAAGATATTTAGGTAATATACACTGATGGGTATTCCAAATGTAACCAAGAGGGATACTCCCTATATAAGAATGTTATGAATGCCTCAAGTTACCTTTATGTCTTATGATTTCTATGATTTATTCATAATTTGGATGAGGTATGTTAAAGTGATTATGTTTTATGGGTAAAGTATGATTTCATTATTATGTGTATATGTAATCATGTTTCCTTTCCATATTTTTATATCCCTTACTGAGCTTTTTATGCTCATCCCATGTTTTTTTGAAATGTTTTTCACAGGTCAAGGGAAAGGTACATGATATGATAGTGTCAAGGAATTGTTAAGGAAGAATCCATGATTTATTTTAAATATGTTTCCATTGATAGGAAAAATGAATATTATCTTTATGTAACCACTTTGTTTAAATGTGGAATGTAATGAAAATTTTATGATCTAATTCTCTAAAACTCTAAACCTAAAAAGATCCTCAATGTGTAATCTTGTAATAACTCAAGATTAAGTAAGGTTTAAGGCCGGGGCCTGATTATCTTTTAAATTAGTTTTAAAGTGATATTAGAATATATTTTTACCATTAAATTCAATGGTGGTCATTGGAATTAATTTCACTTTGAAATTGGACTTAAACTACTGTCAATCTTTTAATAGATATTATTTCTTAAAAACACGCTATTTGTTTTGACAGTGGGAATTAATTATTAAATTAATTAATGAAACTTATATTTTTTGAATTTTTTAAAATAGACATCATTTTTGAATTCGGAATATCAAATATATCCTAGGGTGAATTTTCGGTAATTTTCTAAAAAACTTCAATTTTTGATGAATAGTGAAACCACTAAGTGGTATTATAAAAATTGATTTTCCTTTTATATGAAATTTTTCCAAATTTGTGTTTTGAATTTCAAAAATATGACATAAATGGTTGTCATTAAGAAGTAACATGTGGTTCAATGGGATTAAAATAATTTTTTGGTGAATAGTAACTTATTAAGTTTTTAATCGCGATTAGAGGTAATTAGTGTAGTTTAAGGTAAAAAAATATTTTAATAATATTAAATGATCTAGAAACATGTCCTACCCTCATTGGTTGATTCATTACCGACCAATACAATCCATGGGTCAACTTGGTGACCCCATGGATCCACTTTGGTTGGAAAATGACATAAATACTTTTTTATTTAATGTTAAAATTAAAATGCCACAAACATGAGTTATTTAACTAAAACTATTTTTACATGGGGTTATACAAGTAATATTTTTGACTATAAATAGTAATTGGAAAGCTAAAAAGATTTCCTATATCATAGTATTTTATTTATAATTTTTTAGACATTAAATGAATTAAATTATTTATGACATCATGATGATGCTGCGATGACCTCATTATTTAACGATTTAAATAAAATGGAAAGATAATGTAAAATATAATACCTAAACATGTCCAAAACCTATTGTATGGGCGTATTTAGAACCCTTATCACCTTATACTCGAAACACATCAATGTGGGACCATTAAAATCCGAACTCATTCTAAAATAAAGTATCATTTCTCTACTTTCCAAGAGTGCCCCTCCTCTCCTCTTATAAAAGGGCCCCACCTCTACCTCTTTACCCACACTTCCAAAGCCTTTGTCTCGTCCAAACCCTGCCCATTTTGTCTCTCAACATCCCTATCTTACTCCTAGAAGCCTCACTTTGGGCATAAGTCGTCCCAAGGAAGCCTTTGAGCTCAAATCAAAAAGAGTTACCTGATTTTAAGGTAATGTCTTCACTTGAGTCCTTTTATTTTATTTTGCTTCTCCAACCCCCTAAACTCTTTTTATTAATTTCTTTTGTAACAAATACAGTATATTAAATATACTATGATGTTGTTATAAGAAGTATTCGAGCTACACTTACACACACCTACATCTAATGGTTAAAGAACATACTTTTCTGTGGATGGCGAATTTCTGCCTCCCGAAACGATGATTGTTCAACATTCTTTTAACACCTTCAAAGGGGGCCATTAAGATGACACTATATTTATATATGATATATAATATGTTTTTTTTACTTAAGCTTCTGTATTTTTCATTTTGGGCATACCTTTATGGTTTCCATTATGGGTAAACGCGATATCTTCATTTAAGGATGTGCGGACTACCGCCCCCTCAAAGTGATTTGATTCGTTAATGCCATATGTGGGAAGTATAAAGGACGTAATTAATAGTTTTATATGTTATATTATACTGGGATTATAATATAACATTATATCATTATGATTCTATTCTATAAAATACGAAATATAAATGAAAGTAGCGTTCATGCGTACGTACGGTTTACCGTCTCCATAAACGGTGCATTTCATTTCTTACCTATAAATGATTATGTAATATTGTAAATGCATGTATATACTAGATATATATTATATATATGATATCTACATCATGATTATAACTCTGGATATAATGGATACATGAACAACTTGTAATTATAAAGAGCATATTTTTTACTCAAGTACCAATGATCGTTAAAATGACTGTTAATAACATAAATAATTACATAGTGTTCATGACATGGAAATAAGTGATATAAAAGGAATAATTAACTTGAAAAAGGTTCTTAATCAAGTATAAATTAACTCAAGTTTATTATTCAGGACGTTAAAGAACGATCGAGTAAAGTCGGACCCGAGGTAAGGGATCCTACTCCTCTCTTTCTTTTTAAGTACACTCTTTTATGTCATTCCTTTTAAGCTCATCTTCCTTGTGATTGGGATGTTCTTTTATATTAATATTACTGTAATTTTTATGTTCATATGATGAGAGAACCTATTCTCTCTCATAAATCCATTTTGGAAGTTTTAAGTGGCACCGTTAGGCTGCCGAGTTTTCGTAAGGGATTTTTCATCTCACTTTTATTCCCGTGAGATTTATGCTACATTTGCCACAATTTCCTTTGAGTGGTGTATGTAATTCCCATTATTATACTATTTGTGTAATATAATTTCATTTATGGGTATTTACATATTCATTGTATGACCCTTCTTCAATGGGGTGTACGTTTCGAAAGTTACCCAAGTCGGTAAGGGAACCTTTCACCCTCCTCTTTTTAAAAGACATCTTGTGTTATGTCTTTTAATTTTCATCTTATTATGTGGGGATATGTTCTTATATATACTTATTTCCATAAATTTTATGTCCAAGTGATGAGATACCCTTTATCTCTCTCATCAACTCTTTTTCTAAAATTTTATGTGACGCCATTAGACTGTCGAATTTTACTAAGGGAACTTCTTAACCAAATTTCGATTTCTTTGGGTTCAACATGTAGTTATGGAAATGTCATCCTTTGAATATCTGTGAATGACCTTTGATTGTTTTACACTAAATATCCACTTATATTGGGTGTATTTATATTTTTCACACATAATTATGATATTGATTTATCCTTGATTTAAGGATTCCTTCTTTATTATGGATTTCATCTCATTTTACATTTCTATTGAGACTTCATTGTTTTTATGCACCAGTTCACTCTTATATGGTGTATATACTATCCTTTGGAATATTATATCATGAATCCCTCTATTCTTATAAAATTATAATGTTCTAATTAAATTTTATTCCTCAATTATTGTATTCAAGTGTCTCTTGTTAAAAAAACATTCACTATAATATCATTTTAAATGCTTTAATGATTTATTCATATAAATATTTCTCATTAATATCCATGTTTTCAAAATGGTTTTAAGGATTTATTTATATTGATATTAGTGGTTTAAAATGTTAAAAGCTTCAAAGTGGTATGGGACACTTTGATTCAAAAATCTCTTTATTAAATGTTTTATATGGTTTTGAAAATGGTTTTTAGAATGGATCCATTATTTCAATATCTTAAAATGATATATTGTTATTAAAATGTGGGAATGTTATCTTTTTTTGTTCTTAGGTTATGTTCTATGATTATATTATGGTTCTTGGGAATTTTTTATGAATACGGGTGGTTCCGTGATAAACTAAGGGCGGGTGAGCCCGATATAGCTCTCCAATGCATTGGGTAACGTGAAGGAGTGAAACGTTAAGGTTTCTCCGAAGAGATTTAGGGAATATACTGTGGTGGGTATTCCAAATGTAAACAAGAGGGTTAATCCCTAAGTAAGAATTTTATTAATGCCTCAAGATACCTTTATGTCTTATGATTTCTATGATTTATTCATGATTTTATGAGGTATGTTAAAATGCTTATGTTTTATGGGTAAAGTATGATTTCATTCATATGTATACATGTACTCATTTTTCTTTCCATGTTTTTATATCCCTTACTGAGCTTTTTATGCCCATCCCAAGTTTTTTAAATGTTTTTCACAGGTCAAGGGAAGGGTATATGATATGATGATAGTGTCAAGGAAGTGTCAAGAAAGGATCCATGTTTTATTTTAAATATGATTCTGTTGATGGGAAAAACTAATACTATATTTTATGTAACGAATTTGTTTAAATGTGGAATGTAATGAAAGTTTTATGATCTAATTCTCTAAAACTCTAAACCTGAAAAGATCCTCAATTTTTAATCTTGTAATAACCCAAGATTAAGTAAGGTTTAAGGCTGGGGCCTTATAATTGGTATCAGAGGTCGGTTTAGATAACTTTAGAGGTTAGGGTACTCTTTAAGCATAAGTGACATTACCATAATGGTTAGGATTTCAGAAAGAGTCCTAGTTTTAGATAAATTGAATGAGTAAGTATATCTTAGTGTTTACCTTCCTCATTAGTACATGATGGTTTTGTTGATATACTGACACTGACATTTTTGTTTTTAGTAAATGGCTAGATCTAGCAGGAACCAAAGTGACAATAGGTTTGAAGGAAACTGTGGTGGTTCTCTGATTAAGAGACTGGATGAAATGGGGGATTCAATGAGGAAACTCATGGTTGTTCTAAACCAACTATCAAGGAGTCATGATCAACCACTTGTACCATGGTATGTTCTGTAATGCATCATGTACAAGATGTCCAATCGATGTGGAAGTTCAGGTAATAATTATAAAGGTAACCATTAGGGTTTATATGATCCTTACTTTTGAGGTAATTTTGGGTTATTATATGTTATGATGGAAAATGAAAGGCATCAGATAAATTTGAGGTTAAAATATGTTATGATTATTTTTGAATATTTTATCTCGTTTTGGGGAATGTTTTAAGAAATATATAGTCTTGGAAAAAGGACAACACGCAGACCGTGTGGAAACCCGTCGCGTTGGACAAAGCTGCAGGAATCGAACCCACAACCAAATTGTGACTTGTATTTATCGCCTACCACTGGACTACGTGAATTACCTGGTTAGTTTGAATAATTCTTTTTAGTTAGATGATTTTAGGAATCAAGAGTAATTTTATTTTGGGTTATCTATGGAAAAGATTAACCTATCATGGAGGATATGTTATTAGGTTAATTACTTTTCAATATCAGAATTTAAGAGCAACTGATTTTATTTGGAGATAGAAGTTAATTTTTTTACTTTGGAAGACTATGTGATTAAATCCTTCAAATATTTGGGTTTCAATCTTAGTTTGGTTTACTTTGAAGAATTTTAGGGACAATTGTTTATCGAATGGTCTTCGTTGAACTTTGGGTTTTTTGGACAAATTTTGGAGATTAAGAATAGATTTTCTTTTTATAGAGGATTATACTTTTGTGGATTATCTGACCTCATACTAATATTTTTGGTTTTGTTTTTGGTTAAAGTCTAAAGACATGGGAAGTATATAGTTCTCTTTGGTGGATTAGGTGATTCTCTAGAAGTTGATTATAATACTCTTAATGTGAACAAGTCTTCCTAAATACTCGTCTTTTGGAGAAAATATGAGTTTGTGTAAGAAATCTAGTAGGAGATGAGAGTCTACACGACAAGTAAGTATGTTTCCCTAATATCAAAAATAAATTCCCCAATTAAAAGTAAATTAAAACAAAAATTTTGCATGTTAAATTTTCCTACTGGGGAATCGAATACCGTTTAACCCATCACAAGTTTGTGATTTTCTTATGGTTAACTTTCTCCTAGACATGTTTACTATCACTCTCCATCAGAACATGACCCTTTGTTTTTTTTTCACCGTGTCCATATTTTCATACTTGTAATCCTAGTATGGGTTAACTTGGGTGACCTTTGTACTTATCTTGCTTTATTTTAAAGTGATTGTTTTGCTGACTCTTTTTCCGATGTGGGATTTTCAATGAAGTTTCCAAACCCAATTTTAAAATTGCGAGGATGCAATTCCCAAAAGGGGGGAAGGATGTAACACCCCAGGTAAATAAAGAGTATGACATTTTCAAATTTATCCATATTTTTGAATAAAATATTAATATAACTTTAAAGGGGATTCTATGCTCGATGGCGTACCCAACACGCAACAAAAAGTTTCTTGGGAATCTTACGTTGCACTATAATAATAAAATAATACTATTTTAATTGGTAGTTAATGCCTAGCTGTTGTGATGGTGGGAATAAATAGAACTAACTAAAAAATGATTATATATGTTTGTAAAATATTTTTACTTTTTACAATAAATGTTAGAAGATTAAAAATGCGAATGAATCCAATTTTAAGTGTAAACATTCTAATATTCTTTAAAAGGTCGATTAACAGCCTTTTGATGGCGAACCTCTTTTAAATCCACTTTTTGATAATTTTATGTGTTATATTTCACAAAATAAAATTCTTCTTTAGAATCTGGAAATCAAAATTTACTTTGTGTAAATTTTTGGTATTTTTCCGATAAAGTAAATTTTTTTAATGAATAGTGAAAAATGTTGTATTTTTATTCAAAACCTATTTTTAATCTAATTTATTTATATGATTATATTATCTTTTAAATTGGTTTTAAAGTGAAATTATAATATATTTTTACCATTAAATCCAATGGTGGTCATTTTAATTAATTTCACTTTGAAATTGGACTTAAACTAGTGTCAATCTTTTAATAGATATTGTTTCTTAAAAACACGCTATTTGTTTTGACAGCGGGAATTAATTATTAAATTAATTAATGAAACTTATATGTTTTGAATTTTGTAAAATAGACATCATTTTTGAATTCGGAATATCAAATATAGCCTGGGGTTAATTTTTGGTAATTTTCTAAAAAACTTCAATTTTTTATGAATAGTGAAACCACTAAGTGGTACTTATAAATTGATTTTCCATTTAAATGAAAATTTGCCACATTTGTGTTTTGAATTTCAAAAATCTGACATACAATGTTTTAATTAAGAAGTAAAATGTGGTTCAATGGGAATAAAATAATTTTTGGGTGAATAGTAACTTATTAAGTTTTTAATCGCGATTAGAGGTAATTAGTGTAGTTTAAGGTAAAAATGATGTTTTAATAATGTGAAATGACCTAGAAACATGTCCTACCCTAATTGGTTGAGTCATGACCGACCAAAAAAATCCATGGGTCAACTTGGGGACACCATGGAGCCACTTTGGTTGGAAAATGACATAAATGCCTTTTTATTTAATGTTAAAATTAAAATGTCACAAACATGAGTTTTTTAACTAAGACAATTTTTACATGAGGTTATACAAGTCATATTTTTGACTATAAATATTAATTGGAAAGATAAAAAGATTTCCTATATCATAGTAGTTTTTTTATAATTTTTTAGACATTAAATAAATTAAATTATTTATGACATCATGATGATGCAGCGATGACCTCATTATTTAACGATTTAAATAAAATAAAAAGATAATGTAAAATCTAATACCTACACATGTCCAAAACCTATTGGATAGGTTTATTTCGAACCCTTATCACCTTATACTCGAAACACATAATTGTGGGACCATTAAAATCCGAAACTCATTCTAAAATAAAGTAACATTTCTTTACTTTCCAAGAGTGCCCCTCCTCTCCTCTTATAAAAGGCCCCCACATCTACCTCTTTGCCCACACATTAAAAGCCTTTGGCTCGGCCAACCCCTGCCCATTTTGTCTCTAAAAATCTCTCTCTTACTCGTAGAAGCCTCACTTTTGGCATAAGTCTTCCCAAGGAAGCCTTTGAGCTCAAATCAAAAAGAGTTACCCGATTTTAAGGTAATGTCTTCACTTTAGTCCTTTTATTTTATTTTGCTTCTCCAACCCCCTAAACTCTTTTTATTAATTTCTTTTGTAACAACTCCAGTATCTTAAATATACTAGGATGTTGTTATAAGAATTATTTGAGCTACACTTACACACACTTACATTTAATGGTTAAAGAACATACAGTTTCCGTGGATGGCGAATTTCTGCCTCCCGAAACGATGATTGTTCAAAATTATTTTAACACCTTCAAAGGTGGCCATTAAGATGAAACTATATTTATATATGATATATAATATGTTTATGTTTTCCTTAAGCTTCTGTATTTTTCATTTTGGGCATACCTTTATGGTTTCCATTATGGGGAAACGTGATATCTTCATTTAAGGTAGTGCGGACTACCGCCCCCTCAAAGTGATTTGATTCGTTAATGCCATATGTGGGATGTATAAAGGATGTAATTAATGATATTATATATGATATTATACTGTTATTATAATATAACATTATAGCATTAGGATTCCATTCTATAAAATACGAAATAGAAATGAAAGTAGCGTTCATGCGTACGTACGGCTTACCGTCCCCATAAACGGTGCATTTAATTTCTTACCTCTAAATGATTATGTAATATTATAAATGCATGTATATACTGGATATATATGATATATATGATATCTACATCATGAGTATAACTCTGGATATAATGGATACATGAACAACTTGTAATTATAAAGAGCATATTTTTGACTCAAGTACCAATGATCGTTAAAACGACTGTTAATAACATAAATAATTACATAGTGTTCATGACATGGAAATAATTGATATAAAAGGAATAATTAACTTGAAAAAGGTTCTTATGCAAGTATAAATTAAATCACGTTTATTATTCAGGACGTTAAAGAACGATAAAGTCAAGTCGGACCCGAGGTAAGGGATCCTACTCCTCTCTTTCTTTTTAAGTACACTCTTTTATGTCATTCCTTTTAAGCTCATCTTACTTGTGATTGGGATGTTATTTTATATTACTCTTACTGTAATTTTTATGTTCATGTGATGAGAGAACCTATTCTCTCTTATCAATCCATTTTTGAAGTTTTAAGTGGCGTCGTTAGGCTGCCGAGTTTTCGTAAGGGATTTTTCATCTCACTTTTATTCCCGTGAGATTTATGCTACATTTGCCATAATTTCCTTTGAGTGGTGTATGTACATCCCATTATTATACTCTTTGTGTAATATAATTTCATTTATGGGTATTTACATATTCATTGTATGACCCTTCTTCAATGGGGTGTACGTTTCGAAAGTTACCCATGTCGGTAAGGGAACCTTTCACCCTCCTCTTTTTAAAAGACTTATTTTGTTATGTCTTTTAATTTTAATCTTATTATGTGGGGATATGTTCTTATATATCCTTATTTCTGTAAATTTTATGTCCAAGTGATGAGATACCCTTTATCTCGCTCATCAAATCTTTTTCTAAAATTTTATGTGACGTCGTTAGGCTGTCGAATTTTACCAGGGGAACTTCTTAACCCAATTTCGATTTCTTTGGGTTCAACATGTAGTTATTGAATATGTAATCCTTTGAATATGTGTGAATGACCTTTGATTTTTTTACACTCAATATCCACTTATATTGGGTGTATTTATATTTTTCACACATAATTATGATATTGATTTATCCTTGATTTAAGGATTCCTTCTTTATTATGGATTTCATCTCATTTTACATTTCTATTGAGACATCATTGTTTTTATGCACCATTTCACTCTTATATGGTGTATATATTGTCCTTTGGAATATTATATCATGAATCCCTCTATTCTCATGAAATTATAAATTTCTAATTAAATGTTATTCCTCAATTATTTTATTCAAGTGTCTCTCATTTTGTTAAAAAATCTTTAACTAAAATATCGTTTTAAATGTTTTAATGATTTATTCTTATAAATATTTCTCATTAATATCCATGTTTTCAAAATGTTTTTAAGGATATATTATTATGGATATTAATGGTTTAAAATGTTTAAAGCTTCAAAGTGGTATGGGACACTTTGATTCAAAAATCTCTTTATTAAATGTTTTATATGGTTTTGAAAATGGTTTTTCGAATGGATCCATTATTTCAATGTCTTAAAATGTTATATTGTTATAACAATGTGGGAATGTTTTCTTTTTTTTGTGATTAGGTTATGTTCTATGATTATGTTATGGTTCTTGGGCATTTTGTATCAATACGGGTGGTTACGTGATAAACTAAGGGCGGGTGAACCTGATATAGCTCTCCAATGCATTGGGTAACGCGAAGGAGTGAAACGTTAAGGTTTCTCCGAAGATATTTAGGGAATATACTATGGTGGGTATTCCAAACATAACCAAGAGGGTTACTCCCTACTTAATAATGTTATGAATGCCTCTAGTTACCTTTATGTCTTATGATTTCTATGATTTCTTCACGATTTTATGAGGTATGTTAAAATGCTTATGTTTTATGGGTAAAGTATGATTTCATTCATATGTATACATGTACTCATTTTCTTTTCCATATTTTTATATCCCTTACTGAGCTTTTTATGCTCATCCCATGTTTTTGAAATGTTTTTCATAGGTCAAGGGAGGGGTACATGATATGATTATAGTGTCAAGGAAGTGTCAAGAAAGAATCGATGTTTTATTTTAAATATGTTTCTGTTGATGGGAAAAATGAATACTATCTTTTATGTAACCACTTTGTTTAAATGTGGAATGTAATGAAAGTTTTATGATCTAATTCTCTAAAACTCTTAACATAAAAAGATCCTCAATGTGTAATCTTGTAATAACTCAATATTAAGTAAGGTTTAAGGCTGGGTCCTTATAGTGAAGACATTACCTTAAAATCAGGTAACTTTTTTTGATTTGAGCTCAAAGGCTTCCTTGGGAAGACTTCTGCCCAAAGTGAGGCTTCTAGGAGTAATAGAGGGATGTGGAGAGGAAAAATGAGCAGGGGAATCAATAAGTATATAGATGAACATATCCCAACATAATAGTATATGAATTAAAAGAAATAACAAAAGAAGTCTTTTAAAAGAGGAGGGTGAAAGGTTCCCTTACCGACATGGGTATCTTTCGAGACATGCACCCCGTGAAAGAAGGACAATACAAAATTGATGTAAATAAACATAAATGAAATTATATTTCACAATGAGTAAAATAATGGGCAGTACATACACCACTCAAAGGAAATTGTGGCAAATATATCATAAATCTCACGGGAATAAAATTGAGATGAAAAAACCCTTACGAAAACTTGTCCTTTATATGTCCCACATATGGCATTAACGAATCAAATCACTTTGAGGGGGAGTTATTCCACACTTCCTAAAATGAAGATATCGCATTTACTCATAATGGTAACCATAATGGATATTCCATAAATGAAAAATACAGAAGCTTAAGTAAAACATAAACATATATGCTCTTAAATTCTCATATTGAAAAATAATTAACCTAATCACATATCCTCCATGATAGGTTAATCATTTCCATAGATAACACAAAATAAACTTACTCTTGATTCCTAAAATCATCTAACTAAAAAGAATTAGTCAAACTAACTAGGGACTTTACGTAGTCCAGTGGTAGACGATAAATACCAGTCGCACTTTGGTTGTGGGTTCGATTCCCGCAGCTTTGTCCGACGCGACGGGTTGTCACACGGTCTGCGTGGGTGACCCTCTGAGAAGTTTCCCAGGGTGTGTCTGAGTGAGGACAAAGCACACTGGAAAGGACATGTGTTGGCCTGTGGGGACTGTCATTAGTCAGATGACCCATTCAGGAAAGTGGGTGGACCCTGGGGTGCGCCCCACGTGTCTGCGGGGCAACTGGTGGTACCAGGTAGGCTAGGACCCGACGACCATGTTACGGTGGGGTGGTTGTGCTGTCACCGGGGCCCGGTTGTCACATTTTAGATCTCTTACGAAAATTCAGCAGCCTAACGACGCCACTCAAAACTTCCAAAATGGATTGATGAGAGAGAATAGGGTCTCTCATCATATGAACATAAAAATTACAGTAAGAGTAATATAAAAGAACATCCTATTGTTTCATAAAAACACGCTATTTGTCCTTAAAGAGGAATTAATTACTAAATTAATTAATGTAACTTATATTATTTGAATTTTTTAAAATAGACATCATTTTTGAATTCAGAATATCAAATATAGCTTATACGATCCTTACTTTTGAGGTAATTATGGGTTATTATATTTTATGATGGAGAATGAAAGGCATGAGATAAAATTGAGGTTAAAATATGTTATGATCATTTTTGAAGATTTTATCTTGTTTTGGGGAATGTTTTAAGAATTATATAGTTTTGGAAAAAGGACAACATGCAGACCGTGTGACAACTCGTCGCGTCGGACAAAGCTGCGGGAATTGAACCCACAACCAAAGTGAAACTGGTATTTATCGCTTACCACTGTACTACGTGAAGTCCCTGGTTAGTTTGACTAATTCTTTTTAGTTAGATTATTTTAGGAATCAAGAGTAAGTTTATTTTGGGTTATTATGGAAATTATTAACCTATCATCGAGGATATGTGATTAGGTTAATTACTTTTCAATATGAGAATTTAAGAGCAACTGATGTTATTTGGAGATAAAAGTTAATTTGTACCTTGGAAGACTATGTGATTAAATCCTTCAAATATTTGGGTTTCAATCTTAGTTTGGTTTACTTTGAAGAATTTTATGGACAAATTTTTTATAAAATGGTCCTCGTTGAACTTTGGGTTTTGTTGGACAAATTTTGGAGATTAAGAATAGATTTTCTTTTTATAAAGGGTTATACTTTTCTGGATTATCTGATCTTGTACTAACCATTTTGGTTTGGGTTTTGGTTAAAGTCTAAAGACATGGGAATTATATGGTTCTCTTTTGTGGATTAGGTGATTCTATAGAAGTTGATTATAGTGAACAAGTCTTCCTAAATACTCGTCTTTTGGAGAAAATATGAGTTTGTGTAAGAAATATAATAAAAGTTGAAAGTCAACATGATAAGTAATTATGTTTCCTTATGAATAAATTCCTCAAAAAAAACAAAAATGTTGTCTATTAACTTTTCCTACTAGGGAATCGAATACCGTTTAACCCATCACAAGTTTGTGATTTTCTTATGGTTAACTTTCTCCTAGACATGTTTATTATCACTCTCTATCAGAACATGACCCTTTTTTTAGTCCATGTCCATATTTTCATACTTGGAATCCTAGTATGGGTTAACTCGGGTGACATTTGTACTTCTCTCCCATTCTTTTAAAGTGATTGTTTTACCGATTCTTGTTCTGATGTGGGACTTTCAAGGATGTTTCTGAGCCCAATTTTAAAATTGCGAGGACGCAATTCCTTAAAGGGGGGAAGGATGTAACACCCCAGGTAAATAAAGAATATGAAATTTTTATATTTATCCATATTTTTAAATAAAATATTAATATTACTTTAAAAGGGATGCTATGCTCGATGGCATACCCAATACGCAACAATGAGTTTCTTGGGAATCTTACGTTGCACTCTAATAATAAAATAATATTATTTTAAATGGTAGTTAACGCATAGCCGTTGTAATGGCGGGAATGAACGGAACTAACTAAAAAATGATTATATATGTTTCTAAAATATTTTTACTTTTTACAATAAATGTTAGAGAATTAAAAATGTGAATGAATCCAATTTTTAAGCGTAAGCATTTTAATATTCTTTAAAAAGTCGATTAACCGCCTTTTGATGGCGAACCTCTTTTAAATCCACTTTTTGATAATTTTATGTGTTATATTGGACAAAATAAAATTCTTTTTTAGAATCAGGACATCAAAATTTTCTTTGTGTAAATTTTTGGTATTTTTCCGATAAAGTACATTTTTTAATGAATAGTGAAAAATGTTGTATTTTAATTCAAAACCACTTTTTAATATGATTTATTTATATGATTATATTATCTTTAAAATTGGTTTTAAAGTGAAATTAGAATATATTTTTACCATTAAATCCAATGGTGGTCATTGAAATTAATTTCACTTTGAAATTGGACTTAAACTAGTGTCAATCTTTTAATAGATATTGTTTCTTAAAAACACGCTATTTGTTTTGACAGTGGGAATTAATTATTAAATTAATTAATGAAACTTATCTGTTTTGAATTTTTTAAAATATACATCATTTTTGAATTCGGAATATCAAATATATCCTAGGGTGAATTTTTGGTAATTTTCTGAAAAACATCAATTTTTGATGAATAGTGAAACCACTAAGTGGTACTTATAATAACTGATTTTCCGTTTAAATGAAATTTTGCCATCTTTGTGTTTTTAATTTTAAAAATATGACATAAATGGTTGTCATTAATAATTAAAATGTGGTTCAATGGGATTAAAGTAATTTTTTGGTGAATAGTAACTTATTAATTTTTTAATCGCAATTAGAGGTAATTAGTGTAGTTTAAGGTAAAAATAATGTTTTAATAATATGAAATGACCTAGAAACATGTCCTACCCTCATTGTATGAGTCATGGCCGACCAAGACAATACATGGGTCAACTTGGGGACCCCATGGATCCACTTTGGATGGAAAATGACATAAATACCTTTTTATTTAATGTTAAAATTAAAATGACACAAACATGAGTTGTTTTACTAAAACAATTTTTAAGTGGTGTTATACAAGTCATATTTTTGACTATAAATATTAATTGGAAATATAAAAATATTTCCTACATCATAGTAGTTTTTTTATAATTTTTAGACATTAAATAAATTGAATTATTTAAGACATCATGATGATACAGCGATTACCTCATTAATAAAGGATTTAAATAAAATGAAAAGATAATGTCAAAAATATAACTTACACTTGTAAAAAACCTATTGGATGAGTATATTTCGAACCCTTACCACCTTATCCTATAAATACATCAATTTGGGACCTTTAAAATCCGAAACTCATTTGAAAATAAAGTAACATTTTGTAACTTTACAAGAGTGCCCCTCCTCTCCTCTTATAAAAGGCCCCCACCTCTACCACCTTACCCACACCTCTCAAGCCTTTGGCTCGTTCAAACCCTGCTAATTTTGCCTCTCCAAATCCCTATCTTGCTCATATAAGCCTCACTTTGGGCATAAGTCTTCCCAAGGAAGCCTTTGAGCTCAAATCAAAAAGAGTTACTTGATTTTAAAGTAATGACTTCACTTGTGTTCTTTTGTTTTATTTTGCTTCTCCAACCCCCTAAACTCTTTTTATTAATTTCTTTTGTAACAAATACAGTATCTTAAATATACTAGGATGTTTTTATAAGAAACATTCGATCTACACTTACACACACCTACATCAAATGGTTAAAGAACATATTGTTTCTGTGGATGGGGAATTTCTGCCTCACGAAACGATGATTGTTCAACACTCATATAACACCTTAAAAGGTGGACATTAATATGTCACTATATTTATATATGATATATAATATGTTTATGTTTCACTTAAGCTTCTTTATTTTTCTTTTGTGTCATACCTTTATGGTTTCCATGGTGGGTAAACACGATAATTTCATTTTAGGAAGTGCGGACTACCGCCCCCTCAAAGTGCTTTGATTCGTTAATGCCAGATGTGGGATGTATAAAGGATGTATTTAAAGTTATTATATATGATTTATGTTACATATAAATGATGAATATAATTCTGGAATTAAAATATACATACCTATCATTTAGTTTTAATTCCATTAATATGAAATAGAAATGAAAGTAGCGTTCATGCGTACGCACGGCTTACCATCTCCATGAACGGTGCATTTCATTTCTTACCTCTAAATGATTATGTAATATTATAAATACATGTATATTTTGGATATATATGATATATATGATATCCAAATCATGAATATCATTCTGGATATAATGAACCTTTGACCACACGAACAACATGTAATTGTAAGAAGTCCACTTTCGACTTAAGAACCAAATATCGACAAAACAAACATTATTAACTTAAATGATTACATAACGTTTATAACATGGAAATAAGTGATATAAAAGGAATAATGAACTTGAAAAAGGTTATTATACAAGTATAAATTAAATCACGTTTATTATTCAGGACGTTAAAGAACGATCGAGTCAAGTCAGACCTGAAGTAAGGGATCCTACTCCTCTCTTTCTTTTTAAGTACACTCTTTTATGTCATTCCTTTTAAGCTCATCTTCCTTGTGATTGGGATGTTATTTTATATTAATCTTACTGTAATTATTATGTTCATATGATGAGAGACCCTATTCTCTCTCATCAATCCATTTTGGAAGTTTTAAGTGGCGCTGTTAGGTTGCCGAATTTTCATAGGGGATTTTTCATCTCACTTTTATTCCCCTGAGATTTATGCTACATTTGCCACAATTTCCATTGAGTGGTGTATGAACTGCCCATTATTTTACTAATTGTGTAATATAATTTCATTTTTGAGTATTTACATCAATGTTGTATTGTCCTTCTTTCACGGGATGTATGTTTCGAAAGATACCAATGTCGGTAAGGGAACCTTTCACCCTCCTCCTTTTAAAAGACTTCTTTTGTTATGTCTTTTAATTCACATAACATTATGTTGGGATATGTTTTTATATATCCTTATTGATTTAAATTTTATGTCCAAGTGATGAGATACCCTTTTTATCTCTCATCAACTCATTTTCTAAATTTTGTAGTGACGCCGTTAAGCTGTCAAATTTTTGCAAGGGAACTTCTTAACCCAATTTTGATTCTTTGGGATAAGCTTGTCCTCCTTGAATATGTAGTTCTATGAATATGTGTGAATAACCTCTGATTTTTTTACACTTAATATCCACTTATATTTGGTGTATTTGTTTGTCACAGATAATTATGTAATTGATTTATCCTTAAACCAAGGATACCGTCTTTGTAAGGGACTTCGTCTCAATCTCCATTCATTGAGGCATATTTTGTTTTATACACAACCTTATTTTATATGGTGTATAAACCCCTTTGACTTTTATGTTTATCCAAAAAGGAATCTTTTTTATACAAATTGTTTTACTAAATGACAAAAGGGAATGTTTTTGTCGTACGTATGCGGCGACAATGACTTCTCTGCTGCCGTGACCATTATTTGAGTTTCGGCTTCCTCTACAAGCCATACCTTTTTAAAAAAAAGAAAAATAAATACCATGTTTTACTTTTCTTTTATTTTGGTATTGAAAATAGTTTTCATAATGTTTTTATATAAATGTGTTTTATTTATATATTGTGATTTAAAGGCGGAAATGTTATTTTTCCTTTATGCATGTTTTATGTGATACGATTATGTTGTGGTTCTTGGGCATTATTATGAAGACGTGTGGTTCCGTGATAAACTAAGGGCGGGTGAGCCCGATATAGCTCTCCAATGCATTGGGTAACATGAAGGGGTTAAACGTTAAGGTTTCTCCGAAGAGATTTAGGGAATATACTGTGATGGGTATTCCAAACATAACCAAAAGGGTTACTCCCTACGTAAGAATGTTATGAATGCCTCAAGTTACCTTTATGTTTTATGATTTCTATGATTTATCCATGATTTTATGAGGTATGTTTAATTGATTATGTTTTATGGGTAAATTAAGATTTCATTCTTATGTATACATGTACTCATGTTTCCTTTCCATATTTGTATATCCCTTACTGAGCTTTTTATGCTCATCCCATGTTTTTGAAATGTTTTTCACATGTCAAGGGAAGGGTAAATGATATGATGATAGTGTCAAGGAAGTGTCAAGAAAGAATCCATGTTTTATTTTAAATATGTTTCCATTGATGGGAAAAATGAATACTATCTTTTATGTAACCACTTTGTTTAAATGTGGAATGTAATGAAAGTTTTATGATCTAATTCTCTAAAACTCTAAACTTGAAAAGATCCTGAATGTGTAATCTTGTAATAACTCAAGATTAAGTAAGGTTTAAGGCTGGGGCATTATATTTGTTTTCCTTTATAATTATTTTATCACAAATAAATTATTTATATTAATGTGTAAACAATATATTTTCCTAATTTAGTTAATACTATTCACACGCACCATTCAAATAGGTAAGTTATAACTTTTGTAATAAATAATAGTATTTTAATGGTATGACATGTTTTGTTTAAAATCAGTATTGTGTGTAACACAATATAAGATCGATGTTGACTGTAACAGAAGATAAAAACATTATTTATTGAAACAAAATATATATTTATCATTGTATATAATATAAAATATAAAAAACATTAAAAATAATTTCATAAAATCTCTAGGTGTTACACAACCTACCTCCAATATCACATAACCTATCTCTGTCACTAACCAACACCATCCTATCCAGAAACATGCTTTGATACCACATTGTAACGCCTCATACTAGGTTTACCAGATGACACTGGAACAGACATTCCATGTAACCTCGGACATGCCTCCCATCATCTGAGGATGCTGACAAGCATTTAGGGCCTAATATAATGTAGATACAATTACCACTAATATAATAATTGGGGTCATGTTCAAATCTAACAAAATTATAACATAACCCTTCTATATAATTGAAATCCCAAAAAACCTATTGAAAAAAAATATGGATCTCTATGGGCCCCTAAAGTCCAAAATAGAATTTATTAAATCTATCTATATGATATAGAAATATATAATATATTAAAAGTAGATAAACATGTAATAATACAAATCGTTTATAATAAATATAATGTTTCTTAATACATGATAAGGAAAACTTGAAATAAACTCCAATAACCTCCAACCCAACTCAAATAACCATCCTTCCAAATCCTAAACCTCCAAAACCTTCTAGAAATAAACCACATGAGACCAAATCCAAGAGATACCAATGTCATGAGAGATAATAGGAAAGTCTACATATGTATATTGAAACCCATAATCAGTACATAGGTGGTGGTCAATCCAATGACTCAGTGGAAATCCCCAATGCCTCAATAATACTAAGTAGTGTTATGATCAAGTGGATGTGAATGGAAATAATATTTAAGAGGTTTGGTTTTTCTTATGCAACACACCCACCTAGAAACATGATGTCCTAAAACACCAAAAATAAATAATGGGTCATTAAGTGTTATAATATGCACACCAGACCCCAACAATGCCTTTTGTTTCTAATACTATATGTCTCTATCCATAAGTGATAAGTATATTTCATGCATATATTTTATGGTATTTTAATATATTGATTTGTGTATTTAAATGAATATTATTTCCAAATGTTGGAAAATTTAACTTATTTTATGTTTTTATGGTAGGATAAAAATAAAATTTGTAAAAGATTTAAAATAGGTGAATAATATAACTAAAAGACACATCATGCTGCTTAAGTTCGCTCATGGTGTGACACTATATTTTTAAATCCATAGATGAGTTGAAAAAATGGAGAAAACCAAATTACACGATGTGTAATGCAATGACACATTGTGACTTAATCAGAAGAAGGATCACTAGCATGACAAGTCATGGCACCGTTTCACACAGTTAAATACAATTACACATAAGGTATTCTCATTACATGATGTGACTTTTTTAGATATTTTTTTGGAAGATATTTAATGAGATTAGCCCTATCTGAAGATTTAAAGTATTACACAATGTGAAAATCCATTTGAAATCATGTAAATTCACAATACAATATTCAAGCAACTTATTTCAGTGTATCTACAATTTTTCAAATAATCTTTGATGTGGGTCCCATTTGGTACCTCATTGAGACCAAATATTCATGATGATTGTTAATTCTAGAGCCCCTTTGATGCCTATAAATACATAGCTAGCCTATTTTTATTGGGGGGATTTGAGATACAGAGACCAAATCCTGGAATGAGAAGCAGTTTTACCCTCTCTTTGTTCTTTCTTTATTTTATTTATGCGTCATTTTTTCTTTCCTTCTATTACTATCATCCATGTATGAAGTGGTAAATTCCTCTTATGTTAGGTTAATTTAATTGAATGGGATGGTGTGTTGGATTGATTTATTTGTATTATTAATGTGTTTGGTTTTCCAAAATTTATTCTTTAACTTTCAATACCTTTATTTTACTTTTGTCATGACCATTGATAATTGAATTAAAAATTAACATTAAAATTTCCAAATTGAAAACCTTAAAGAGGGAAAGACCATTATCAACATTAGAAGAAATATTGTTTCAATATGGTATGGGGACAATCTTGATTTGGAAATACCGTAAATTAAAAAACCAAGTTAAATAGTGTATTGGTGCATTAAGGAGAAGATACCATAACAATTAGATCTTCCTTATCTCGACTCTAACACCGATAATGAATAAATCAAGATATTTTATAAAATCCAATTGCACATTAACCCTAATATTATATAACCTTGGAAAACTTTTAAAATCTTTTTACAAACCAATAAATCAATCTTTTTTTTTTATTTTTCATTATTTAAAATAATTAAACAAATATTTTGTTAACCTCTTTCTATAATTTAGTAAAAATATATCTTTAAAAAAATATTAAATATAAATCACCATATCTGGGGATTGATCTCGGCCTACTTCTTGTACTAAATTTTAATTAATTAAGTATCATAGTTGAATCTTTATAAATTTTGTTTTCCCATAGACTCGTAGGGAATTAATGACGCCCTCCATGACTATCAAAATGGTGTTATTTCCAGGGACGTTATTATGTTAGTTTTTTAGTTTTAAAATTTTTAAATTTGATTTTTTTTCTTTATTTTATTTTTACTATTTTCATTGGGTGTGTTTGTGTTGTGATTTTCATATTTTTTTTTTAATTTTTAATGCACAATTACAACACTTGATAAATGGTAAATGATACCATCACTACAAAAAAATCATTATAAACAAAGCATAGAGATTAAAATTCATACAACTATGGAAGGAACAAAAAAATAAAACCAATAGGATCTCTTCAAATATATCATGGGTTGTAGATGCTCAAATACTATTTTCAGCCATCAAACTTGGGATTTCAACTGAGTATCAAATAACATGCAATTCACCGGAATTCCATATAAAGATCTAAAAAAACATATAAGAAGTTTCCTTGACCCATGTGATACTTTCCAATTCTTGAATGTCTCAAGAAATGTTGTAAGACTTCGTATTTTTAGATTTTCAATATATGAGCAAGCTCGATATTAGATCCAAAGCCTGCATGAACATTCCATCACTACATAGGATGTTATGGCCATAATCTTCCCCACCAAATTCTTTCCTCCTTCTAAGTCAATGGACTTGTGGCTAAATATTCTAAATTTATGTCAATTTGAAGATGATTCACTATATTCGTTATGGGAATGTTACAGAGACATGAGTTAAAATAACCTCTTCTTGTTATAGAGCTATAACTACTAATCCAAACATTCTATAAGGGGTTTTCATTGGGAAATAGTTAAATTAATGATGTTGCAGCTAGAGGATCAATAATGAATAAATCAACTAAGGAAAAATACAAATTATTTGATCAGATAGAGAGAAATAGTTCCCAGTGGCAAGAATAGGGAACACAATGAAAAGGCATTCATGTAGTCAATAACAATTAATGGATGGTGGTACAACTAGAGTCGTTAATAAAGAAGATGGACATCCTGATGATCTTGCATAGAAACCACTAAGGTATGTATATATATGATGTAATGTTGATTATAATTGGGGTAATGAATTTAAGGATTTTAGACAACAACTAAAAAAACAAGGAAAAATGATATTAATAAAGTCTATTATGGTACCAAAAAAATCACCCCAAGGGACCACACTAACAATCCAGTTCCATTTGTTGGATGAGACACTAGAAATATTCATGACTGCTTCCAGGGATGTACTAAAAAGAAGGAATCAAACCAAAAAGCCACATTAAATATTCTAGAGCATCAAGTTTGAAAATTTGTTGATCAAAATAGAGAGATACCTAGACGAATACTACTAGAATTCCATGAATTATTCCAACATAAATATTTAAATGTTATAAAACTAAAAAGTGGTAATAAAACCATTATAAGTGGTATAAAATTTTTAGGATGAAAACCAGTGAAATCAAGAGAAGAGTAACTTGAATGTAGTAAGGAACAAGTAGATGGATAAGAAGAAGAAGAACCACCTCATTACAAGCCAAGAATTCCTTCCCTAGAACAAATGACACAAGTGAAGAACAAAGAGAAAAAAAGAAAAATATCTAGAACAATTTAAAAAAATTATATTAATATTCCTTTTTAGAGGCTCATGTAAACATTAAAGCATATGAGAAATTACTGAAAGAGCTAGTAACCAACGTAAATAAGTTAAAAGAGAGTGGAAACATTCCACTCACATGAGAGTGTTTGGAGGATATATCAAATGACCAACCAATGAATCAAATAGATACCAATAACTTTTCAATTCCCTCTTTTATTGTAGGTAAAAAAATTGTAAATTATTTTTGTGACATAGGTGTGAGTTTCAATATCATGTCGTACACAACTTTTAAGAGTTTGGTGTTGTATGGAAGGAAGCCTACAAGAGTAATTATCCAATTAGTATATTCAATAGGGAAATCCCTAAAGAGATTCATTAAAGATATCTTGATAAATGTTTATAAGTTCATATTTCCTATAAACTTCTTAGTGATGGATATGTAAGTGGGGACAAATCCACTCATTCTAGGAAGGTTATTTTATCCATAATACATACACTGATTGATGTTTGAAATAGATAAATTTTTCTAAGAGTTAGAGGTGATCAAATAAGTTTAAACATCCACTGAGTGATGAAGAACTATGATGTTAGAGAGGATAATGAGTTTGGAAAATAAAATACACATTAATATGAGTATGTCACTGATATTAAAGAGGTATATGAATTAGATACTATTTAAGAAATAGGATACTCAAATAAAGAAGAAAGAGAAGTTGAAGAACTAAACCACAAACACAAAAGGAACAACTAACTCCACTAAATTTGAGAAATGATAGAAGGTACGGATGGTACAAGAAAATCCATTTAGTTCATCATGATTAAGGAATAAATGGTGGGTCAGTCTAATGGAGATCAAGAAATTATGGCCATCTAGAAGAATTATGTTATTCATAGAAGAAGGAAATGGTCAAACCTACATGGATAGAACACAACTATGACCATTTATAGGCCCTGAAGAGGTAAAAAAATTCAATCATCCATCATGTGAGCTGAAGCTGAAGGAGGTAAGATCGATCTAATGATGGTAAACAAAAGGGCTTCTAGGAAACAACCCGATTTTTTTGTTTTTATTTATTTATTTTATGTTTTTAGAGTTAGACATACTCTCACTCAAAATATTAAAAAATTAATTAATAAAAGGCATGTGATTTCCCCAATTTATTTTAAATTCGTAGGACCATCATGACCTAAGACACTGACAAGAATTATGAATCAAAAGATGATGCATCATACATTTACACGTCATGAATCTATCACAGTAGAACCTGCGCAAACTTGATTTAAGAAAAAAAAAGCATGGGGATTAAGAGTTTCATATTAAAAAATTACTATATTACCCACATTTAATTAGAGTTTTTAACTACAAATTTCATGCCCCTCACTTGATTATATCTTCAATTAACTAAATTAAAAGACATAAAATGCTTAAGAAAATTAGCATTCAATGAATTAAAATTTATTTTCAATAAATTTAAATGAGAAAATTGGAAAATATAATTTTCAGAGATAATCATGTGGATTAATATTTGAAAAATAATTATTTATAGGATCATGTTTATCATTGTAAATGAATTATTTTTGATATTTTTCTATGCCATGAATTTATTTTATTTTCATTAATTGATTTAATTATTCATATGATTTTCCAGGAGTAATTTTACCAACCATTCATCTCATTCTTGAGACATCGACTGAGCCAATATTTTCTATTATTTCTATATTATATTTCATTAGAAACTCAAGCATGTTTTCTTTTATAGATTTTTTTTCATATTATCAAAATTATGACTAAAATTCACTTTTAATTTGATTGAGTCATTATTTTTCTCAACCCTTATCCCAAGACCAACCTTACTATAATCATTTTTAACCCAATATAATCCATGAATAGCCTTTTTAGTAAATAATCGATGTTACAAGCCTATTTTATCCTTTCCCATATTCCTTTAAATATTTTTAATGATTATAAAACATAATAGCAGGGGAAATGACATCTAGTGGAAGGGGTGAAAATTTTATAATAAATAAGTGTAGGGGAAATTTCATGAGATTTTGGGAAGTCACATTCATTGAATTTATTGCACACCCTCTTGAAAAAAATAAGAGAAATGAAAAAATGGGTTGTGTATAAGGAAATTAGAAAATCACCATTTATATGACCAATGATATTGTTATAACTATTTAAAATAGTGTCAGGAGGAGATAATTAAGGGTTGGGTGGTGGAGGTGAGAATTATCCCTAAAAACATTTGAAAAAAATAAAAACAATAAAAAAAGGTTTTTTCATTTATAGAATTTCATTTCATTACAATCTTACTCTGAGATACTAAGAGAAGAGGAGACATTCATTGGACTTTTTTTCATTTTCATACAATCTAATTTAGAGTTGAACCTTTGTTTTTGATATTTAAATGATTTACAACATTTACATGCATTCCCTAAGCCTCGGTCACATTTGATCCTAAATGGTGAGTCCCTTATGATTAATTGTAATTTTTTCTTTACATGATGGAGATGTTAGATGTCCTGGAAGCCTTTGGATGGTGAAATGTTGTTAAGGTATGTTCCAAATTCTATTTACAATTTGTACCCTAAAGAGGAGCGAAAAAATTAAAAGTGAGGTAAATTGAAAATGGCATGCATCTTAATAATTAATTAAAAAATAAAAATGGTTGGTTGAAGAGGTGTGGATATTTCAGAAGTTGGAAAGTAAAATTCATAGTTGATTTGTATTCTATAATAAAATGAGTCTTTGATAAATTTTCTACATGTTATTCTCAAACATTTAAATTTTCTATTTAATCAATTTATTTTATTAAAATTGAATTTAAAGCATGGTAATCAGAATATCCTTTGTATAATTTTGAGATCTCATCCTTGAGAACATGTATGAATTAAAGTTTGGGGTATTTGATAAGTATATTTCATGCATATATTTTAGGGAATTTTAATGTATGAATTTGTGTATTTAAATGAATATTTTTTCCAAATGTTAGAAAATTTATATTATTTTATGTTTTTTATGGAATGATAAAAAGAATCTTGGGAAATGATTTAAAAGATGTGAATAATAGATCTAATATACACTTCTCACCACTTCGAATTGTTCATGGCATGACAATATATTTTTAAATCCACAGACGATCTGAAAAAATAGAGTTGACCAAATTACACGATGTGTAATGCAATTACACATCATGAATTCATCAGAAGAAACAGAACTAGAAGGAAAACTTGTGACACTAATTCACACTATGAAATAAAATTACACATCTTGTATTCTAATTACATGGTATGACTTTTTCAAGTTATGTTTTTGGAATAGATTCACTGAGATTTGTGTTGTTTGAATATTTAAAGGAATACGCGACATGAAAATCCATTTCATGTCATGTAAATGCTTGAGACTGAATTTAGGCATCTAATTTTATTTTATCCTCAAATTTTAAAATAATATTTTATTTGGGACCCACTATAGACTTTATTTGGATCAAATATTCATGAAATTAACTTATTATAGAGCCCCTATGATGCCTAAAAATAGAGATCTATACGGCTTTTATTGGGGGAATGAAGATCCGGAGACCAAATCCTGGAACAAGAAGTTGTTGCGCCCTCTCCCAGTTCTTTCTTTCTTTTATTTTTTCTTTATTATCTCCCTCCCTTAATTCTTATAATCCTAGGATGAAAGGGTACACCTTCCTAATTCTAGGGTAATGTAATTGAAGGGGGAAGGTGTTTTGGATTGATTTTGTTTTATTATTCATGTCTTTTCTTTGCCTCAATTTATTCTTTAACTTCTGATCCATTTATTTTTCTTTTATCATGACCATTGATAATTTAATTAAACATGAACTTTAAAATTGTACAACTAACAACCCTAAAGAGGGAATTACCATTGTCAATTTGAAGGGAAATCAGGTTAAAATATTATATTGATTAAACCTTGATTCATAAACACCATAAATTACCATACTAAAGGAAATATGGTATTGGCGCATTAAGGATAAGATAAAATGACCATTGGATCTTCATCATCTCTAATCTGACACTAATCATGAATTAATCAACCTATTTTCTAAAATCCAATTGCACCTAAACCTTGAAATTACATAACCCCATCACACTTTTAAAATCTTTTTACAAATCAATTATTCAATATATTTAATTTTTATTTTTATTTATTTATATCATTTAAAAAATATTTTCTTTACCTCTTTCACCAATTTAATAGAACTATATATTTGGAAAAACTAATAAAACTAAATCAATGACTCTATGGATCGATCTCAACCTTCCACTAAAACTACATTTTAATTAATTTAGTATCATAGTTGAGTCTTTATAAAAAAAATCATAGACCTATAGGGAAATAATGATTCCCTATAGGCCTATTAATAATTAACCACTGAGGGGGACTATGCCCTATCATTGAACCAATTCCTAATTTCCTACCTTCTTTGGCCAGTGCCAAAGTTTCTCTAAGAACATCACAAGGATAGTGCCATCCTAATACTCGTACCATGGACAATCCAATAGTCTCATTACCAATAAAATATTCTTAAGATACTGTCCTAGGTATTCCAAATAATTCCTATAAAAAATGTAAGTATCTCATTCCCTATCCCAATTCCAAGAAACATGTCTACGGTAATTGAAAATATTTATTTAGAACATATGGAAGGGTTACATCCCATAACCCAATTATAAGGAACTCCTCCAAGGAAACCCAAATTAGTATAAGACACAAAATATAAATCCAAGGAGTTAATCAAAGGCATCCCATTTTTTTCATATACATATCAAGGGAGTATTCTTCCAAAAAAACCATCTCATGTTATGTATTATAATGGGTTTTCTACCAACCCAATATTATCCATTTTCAATAAGATCAACATATGAAGTGAATGGGCCATATCTATCTTAGTTATAAGAGGATCATATAGTATATTGGAGTCTTAAGGTGGAACCTAAACTCACCTATACCTGTATATCACAAGATCCCTCCTCAAGGGATATCATACTACCGGGAATACACCTTGAGTCTTCTAGGTTAACACATAGCCTAAAAAACCAACTTGGGTTCCTCAACGACAATTATATCTCTGTATCCTATCTTTATGTTCTAGTAATAATTCCCCTCGACACTTTCTAGGTTCCTTAAAACCTATCTATTCCCTCTAAGGGTCTTTTACTACTATTCCAAAGTGTGTTTGGTTGTATTTGTTTCAATAGATCAATATGTGTTTGATGAGGAATTTCCTTAAGAATGTTACATATGGATGTTTTTTAAAAAAAATTAGTTAATAAATATGTAGATACATTATTATTAAGGTTAATGAACTATTATTCAAGAGGTAATACACTGAAAATTCATCCATCTATTGAAATCATCCTAAAGAATGTCATTATCCAAGGAAAGCTTGTATGAGATCGTACAAAGTTTGATAAGTTGGTTTATTTAAAAAGTGCGGGTTATAGGAAATCAGAGAGACTATTTGTACACTATTTCATAATGTGAATCAGATGGATGAAATGATATTTCAAATGAATATTTGTTATAAGTAAAAGTGTGATCCCCCAGACGCAGACCAATTTATAGGTATTCTGGAAAAATATCATCATACAAAGATCACCATAAGAATAATTACTTTTTAGATAAAAGTTAGAGTTACAAAATTAGAAGATATGTATGAGTGGATAGATTAAAATAAAAGGTAACTTGAGCCTTAAACTACCTGCGTAAATTTATCAAAGATTTTTCATAATGGTAGTATCATAGTTTCATGAGATATATAAATATCATTTGTGTAAAGGTGTTATGTACAAAGGAACGCTTTTCAAAGTTATCATATAATGGAAATATAAAGAAGTGCACTAGATGGAGATCTGTAAAAATTTAAAATATTAAAAGTCCATCAGAATGATACTCAAATGTTACGATGAATGAATTCTATTAGATGGGAACTCAAAAGATCTAATGGATGGAGTCCTTCAGACTAGAATTTGAAAGATCCAATGGATGAAGATATCCTCATGTCATTGGATCAAGTCTAATGAATAAAGATCTATAATAAAAAAATACTAGATAGATGATTCTAAGGAGTTATTATTAATAAGAGTTTGAGTTATGGTATAATGATCAAACAAAGGATTTAAAAGTCCTCTATATTTGGTTGAATATAAAATAACCAATCAGTGAGTTAAATCAAGATCCACTAGATAAAGATATAGAATTTCACTAGACATGCATATGTTGTGGAGAAAGGATGGATGTTTTATAGGAAATGGAAATTGAATGAAGGCTCATCGGATGATGAAATACATTGATATAAATTGAAAATAAAATGCAATAGGTGTACCATTGTATATAGAATCCATAATTAAGTAAATTGATAGATATACACTAGAAATTGGGGATCTAAGGAGATTTAATTAAAAATGTAAAGTCCTTAACATTTTGATGTTGATTATGATCGTTTAATGTTCACTATATTTCCAAGGTAATGTATTATTTCTAAAGTTACTTAACACTAATTTAAGGCAAATAAAATAAGGTTTTAAATGATAGAGTCTATTAAAATCTTTCAAAATATTTAAAAATTATTGAGAAACATTCAGTGAATTTTAGCTGAGCTGGAAAAAATTCCAGTTTTCCATGATTTTGTTCCAAAGGTACACCTATATAAAGTGGATTTCTTACTGTATGAATGAACATATTTTACCTATAAAAAAGAGGACATGATGAATATTTTGTGGAAGTTTTATTTTCTAACCATATTAAATTTTAGGTTGAAGAAAAACTATAATACCGAGTTCAATTAGATAGAGAAGAAGCAAAGTGAGTATAGTCAATTGAGTTCCTATACAGTAAAGGAATTAGGAAGAACACTAGACAAAACATGCATTATTATAGGTAAAATATTCATATCGAGTCATCAAATAGAGCTAATAATCATATATAACTAGACCAAAGTTCAATGAGAAGCATCAGATGGAGACAAATTGGACGGAGTCATTGGAAAGAAGGAAAATACGATAGAGTGGTTTAGAAAAACATTTTATATATAATTTTATGAGAAAAAGATCTTGAAAATCCCATATTGAGTATATATAGGTATTATAGAGATCATGAAGAAGTTTCAAGACCAATAGGCTCTTAATAGGGTTATTGAAGATCATCAATATTGTAAACTGATGAAGGTGTTATGAATTGCAAGTAGAGGAAGATAAGATCTTTTTATAGTTTCTATGAAAAGAAGAAAGAAATATATTATTGAATGGGGTATAAGTAGTTTCTAAAACTGATTTTTTTGTTTGGGAGTATAAGAATCTTTGAATAATGAGGATACAATCAGGATAACTAAGGGTATAACCAACTGTAGAAGAATAACTGATTACTGAGGTAGAACCAGGGATAGCTTCAGGAATTATTAATAGGTTGTAGAACTAATTTCTTCATGTACCATTGTAATCATGTGAATTTATTAAAAGAATACATGGGAAGGGGAACAACCAAGAAGGAAAGGAGTAGGTCTTTGTAATGAACCATATAAATATCATGTTTCAATAACTTTTTTCATTTTTCATTCAAAAGTTGAGTTTGAGGTTAATGTATGATTGGATAAAAACTCTCATAGGTTTTTGAGTTTGTGAAAAGTATCCTTATAGAATTTAAGAATGTTTTTTATAAAATAAGATGGGGATGGTGTCATTGATTCACACCCAATGATTCTATATTGATCCAAGGGAATACAAATTGGTATTAGTGGAGGTTCTCTCTAAATGAACCAACTCTGATATTGGAGAATTTTAATTTATTGAATTGTTCGGACGTTTTAATTTTTGATAGAATAAACTATCAATGTTGGAATAATAGGATTTTAACCTATCATATATTTCATGTATGTGAAATTAGATATGATAAAAATAAGCTATTCTCTCTCATTGATGAAACATCTATGATATTTTCTGATAAAATAAATATGGAAGTTGATGGAAAATATCATAATATCATGTTGATGGATCTCATAGAAAATTTTTATACAAATGTTATGATGTTATTAATGAATAAAAAAATGTGGTATAATTTGAGAAACAACTATGAAAGAAATGATAATATTAAATTAAGCTAAGATAAAAATACAAAGGTATATATTTAAAGATATTAAAATGGCTGATGAAAAAAGTATTGAAAAATACATTATAATATTTAATGATATCTCCAATAATATTAATGGTTTTTCTGAGAGTCTAGAAGATTATACTATCATTAAGAAACTGATGAGAAACTCTCAAGACAGATTTTATTCCAATGTATCATCTTTATAAGATCGAGAATATTTATCATTTGATGAAATTAAAAATACTCTTATAGTATATGGGATGAGGAAAATAATTGTTTTCGAGAACAAGGAAAAGGAATAAATGAATTTTGAAATGTTGTTAAAAGATAATCTCATATATAAATAAGTTGATGAAAAATAAATTTATTTAATAGAAGAAAAAAATAGAGTAAATTAATAAAATAATTACTCTTCTTTATTAGAGATAAAAAGGAAGTTTGAGTTGAAAATGTAAAATCTCTCTTGAATGATGAAATTAAGATGACAATGGCCAATTCAGAAAAAAAAATCCTAAAAATAAGTATGAAGATTCTAAGTGAGAAGAAGAAGATTAGAAGTATCAAAAACATAAGTAGAAGAAACTTAAGAAAAAAAATCATATAACAATATTAAATGTTTGTTGATAATAAGAGAGAAATATGATTATTTGTCCAACACTGAAACATATTTTCATGTAAACTTTTTATATTGATTTGGAAGAGGAATTAAATCATCAAAAAGTAATGATGACGGTGAAGAAAAAACATAAATTTATTTGATTCTAAAAGAAAATTTGGAAGCATCACATGAGTAAAATACAAAACTCAATATAGAAATTATTTAGTAGAAGAAAGAAGTTATGGAAATAACTTTTGAGAATGGTGAGTGAATAAAAAAGATGGAGATAAACCTTAATTTGAATATATCTCTAAAAATAAAATTTTTTGATCTTGAAAGGAAGATGAAATCATGTGAAGAAACTTCATACAAACTAGATAATCGTAACACGGTATAAATGAAACATGTTGAGGAATGTATAATAGGTTAAAGATAGCTGAATTTTAGATAATGGTGCATGTTTAGCTAAGAAATAAGATGAGTTATTATAAACACTATAAATGTTTCTTACAATATAAATTTTTGTGGAAACAATGAGTGAAGACTTCAACAATTTTGTTGAGGTTGAATTTAAATCTTATCATGATTTTCCAATAAAAGATCCATATAAGTAGATTGTTCCTATTCCTAAATTGTCTCAATGTACATCTTCTTCTACTAATACTGTTGGTTCAAAAGTGAATATTTTTTAGGAATCATTTTCCAAAATGAAAGAGTATAATTCATCAAGATAGTATATCTCTAAAAAATGTTTCCAATGGTATGTAAGAAGTAAAT
Organism: Viscum album; assembly: GCA_963277665.1. Lineage (NCBI taxonomy): Eukaryota > Viridiplantae > Streptophyta > Magnoliopsida > Santalales > Viscaceae > Viscum > Viscum album. Next base: position 677,963,934 of record OY728165.1, read on the forward strand.
AACAAAAAACCTTGGAATAGTACTACTATCTATCTAAAATATCAATATTCATAGGCCACTAATTATTTTGTGGAGTTTTGGGGAACATGTAATACTCATGTGGGAACAAAATTTCCTTACTAGGATATATGTATGATTTAAGGGGGAGTAATAATGAGAATATAAGAACAAAATTTCTCAAAAATTATTATGAGAAAGAAAATAAATACTAGAGGGTAAGGAATGTTAACGAATCATGGGAGAAAATGAGATACTTATGAAAGTTAAGGATGAAGAGGAATTTTTGAATGTTGAGAAGAGTACGAAATTTTATAAAGAAAATAAATAGTGATTACTTATTTTTCTAGATGAAATGTGCTTGGCTAAAAAGATTAAGAAGAAAAAAATTCTACTGAAGTGAAAGGGAAGAAATAGTTTTATAAAGATGAAAATAAAGTTGATAAAATGTTATAAATAGATATATGGATAAATATTAACAATAAATCAAATTTTTGTAAGAAATACAAAAAAAATTATGAAAATACTACTAACCTAAGAAGAGGAGATGAATAAAATGTTAAAAAATCAATGTAACAAAGATATCAAAAAATCAGAATAAAATATGACATCTTCATTTAAATATTCTATAGATGATAAAAAATAAATTACAAAATATGTGTATTGTTATCATAAGGAAAAAACCACTTATAATAAAAATTAAAAGAACAAGATAAAGAAGTTGTGATAGAAAGAAGATTCTCAGCCCGAACGATATTTCTAAGGAATACTGAGGTCCATCTTTATCCAATGAAATAGTTTTTTATTTTTACTAACATATAGGGAATTTAAGTATAATAAGTAAGAAAGATGGAGGAGTGTTATATTGGTTTCTATAGTAAGAAGATATGTCCATAATGGAATTTTTTCCAATCATGCTTAAGAATTGAGTGCTACCCTTTAAGGGGAGAAAATATAAAGCTATGGTATATGAATTAAAATTTAAATGAAAATATTGTCGAGATGATAAGAAAAACATATATTGTTGGGAATTTGTGTTAATACACTTAAAGTATTTTGATATGTTTTTTGGAATGGGTGCATTATTTTTCTCAAAAATCCTACCCAATTTAATGAGCTCTAAAAATGTTTTAATGAGTTTGAGGAAAGTATTTAAGGAAATAAGTGTTATGGAAAACAATGATCAGTATGATTATACATTTGTTTTCATACATAGGGTATCCTATATAGACATAGATATATTTATTTAATAGGCTCATTGTTAATAAACTCATGTAATTCTATTTTTCTCTTTATAAAAAAAATTATGTTTCTGAGATGAATAAATATGTGGTGATCTTACTGCATTGAAATTGATTATTAGTATGAGGTAGAAGTAATGTATGGGATAAAAATATGAAAACATCATATGGGGAGAATGTGTTGATCACACATAGTGACATCAAATAATTTTCATGTTTTATGTAGGTATTGAAAAAAACATAAAGAGGGATATTTTTGTGCCAATGTGTGTTTGGTTGAACTTATTTTCAATATATCAATTTTCTTTTAGAGAGAAGGTTTCTTAAGAATATTACCTAAAGAAGTTTCAGAGGAATTTTACTTAAGAAATATGAATGTACTTTCCTTAGGGTGGTTTGGAAAATTTCCTTAATGAAGTTAGGTGATGATAAGTTGTCCTTCATGTTATAACATAATGAAGAAATTCAAGATCCAAGACAAATTCCTTTGAGGTTTTACAAAGTGGGAGAATCAAGTTTATGAAGAATGTTTGAGTAGAAAACTATTAGACATATTATTTAGACAAAGTTTCATAATGTGATTCAAACAAATAGAATGATATTTAGGGTAAATATTTGTATTATGTTTAAGTGTGAGCCAACAAATTCAAACCAATGGATTTTTTTTGGAAAAAATCAACAAAAAATATCACCAAATAAAGATCACAACATGCAAAAGTTATTATCATATAGAAGTTTGATTTGTAAAAGTAGAAGTTATGGTTGTGTGGAGAGAGTTGTGTAAAGGTAATTTGAGCCTTGAAATCCATTTTTAAAGGTATCAAAGGTGTTTTATAATGGTATTAGTAGAGTTCCATGTGATATGTAAAGATCATATGTGAAAAATTTTCACATACAAAGGATAGCTTTTCGAAGCTATCAGGTGAAGGAAATCAAAAGAAGAGAATCAGATGGAGATATGTATGATGTTAAAATAGAGGGAAACATATGATGAAAACAAAAAAATTACAACAATCATAAACTATTAGATGGATTCTTATTAGATAAAATCGATTAAGTACATTGGATAAACACTATAATGAAACAAATGATATAGATTTTCCAATGTCATTGAATAGATTTCAATGGACAAAAATCCAGTGTAAATACATACTGGAAAAACTATTCTGATAATTTTGTAAAGGGATGAGTTTTATTTATGGATGAATGAATGTATAGGAACTTGAAAAGTCATCAGTTAGTTATTTCATATGGAAATATATTTTTGGTGAGTTGAATGAAGATCTATCTGATGAAGATTTGATATTCCATCAAAATCAATTTTTATAAGCAAAACAGATGGAGGATTCCATGAAAAGGGAAACCAAATTAAGTTCCATAAGATGAGTAAATCTTGGGACATACATTAGAAATAAATATTTAATGGGTAGAATTAGATATAAAATTCCTAATGAAGTAAATAGTAAGACATAAACTAGTTATAGTATATCTAAGTATCTTTACATAAACATTGTAAAGTCCTTAACACGTTTGATGCTGAAGCTAATCATTCAATGTTTACTCTCTTATCAAGGCTTGGGATATATTACATTGTCCTATAGTAATGATATTTAGAATAATTGAAGAAAATTTTGGATTTTAGAGTTTCCTTGAAGCTTTAAGAATATTCAATAATTCTTGAGAAGTGCCTAATAAATTTGAGTTGAGTGGGAAAAAATTTTATTTTCTCGTACTTTTTTTCAAAATAGATACCCATATAAAATGGGTTTCATAATGCATTGACTAACACTGTTCACTGATAAAAAAATATAACATACTAATGTTTTTTTGGAAGTTCAAGGTTCCAAACTTATGGACTTTTAGGTTGTAGAAGAGATACCAGAATGGGTTTGATTAAATATAGAAGATTAAAAGTGAGTATATCCAATTGAGTTCCTACTCAGTCAGTAGTTAAGAAAGAACAAAAAATCAAACCTTCCTTGCAAGAAAGAGATGCATCGGAAAGAGACATAACATAGCGTTTCTCAGAATATCTCACCAAACTGAAGTGCAGTGAGAAACATCAGATAGAGATAAATGAGATGGAGTCATAAAATAGAAAAAAAACCATACAAACTTTTTTAGATGAACATTTTCAAAGGATGTTTTCCTAAAAAAGTTCTGGTGGGTACATCATTTCATAAAAAAATATTAGGTGGAAGTTTCAATTCCAATAGACTATTAATAGGACTTTTTAAGATCATTAATATTTTTTATAGTTGAAGTTGATTCAACTTTCTTATAAGGGAAGAAAATAGCATTCTACAATGGATTAGAAAATAAGAAGAAAATAGATTATAGCGGGGAGGTATGACTGGTTACTAAAATGGATTGTGGGCTAGCATATATAACCCAATATGAAGAAATAGGATATAGTTAGGATAGTTGGGGGAAGGGAGGAATGTCTTAAAGGCCTTTATTTATTATTATTTTGATAATACACCTTTCAAGGGGAGAGGTGGAACCCTTACATGCCTGAATGCTTAAAGATAATTACAGACATGTAGGTCTTAGAAGGAATCACCTAGACAAGACAACATGGAAATGCTCCTCCATAGCATATGTCATGATATCAGTACTCCACCTCCATAGGGCTGGTCAGCTTGTTATCCTATGCAAAGCTATGTAGGCCTGATACCAATGGAAAAATCCATACCCTCTCATTCTTCCAATTCATGTTAGCTCTGCTCTAGTGAATGTGCCTACCTTGAATCCTCATCTGAATCCTTATCCCTTGTAGTCTGACTGGTACATCAGTATTCATGTGGCCTGAAGGCCTTGGGGTGGCCCTAAGGCTTTAAGGTGGCCTGAAGACCTTTAGAATCAACTAGACCAAAGGCCTTTGTTGGCCCGAAATCCTTGTAGGACCCAAGGACCAAACCAGTGTCCCAAAGGCCCATATGGATGAATAATTATGCATACTACTGTATAGAACAGTACCTACAACAATACATTTTATAGTATTGTTATAGTTTCTACTACATCCCCTACTACAGTACAAAAAAATATTCCACCACCCATATTTGATCTCGGGTCTCTTGGATGCACCTGCTGAGTCCTCACAAACTGGGTTAAGGCTCATGTGTGATAGATGGGGGTATAACCAACTATTTACAAAGTGTTGATTCAAAGGGGTTATAACTAGGGTCAGATGAAGGAATGAATGTGGGTTTTATAATGAGTTGTTGCCTATGAATTTATAGTCCAATGAAGATAGTAAAATAATCTTTGTTGTTGGAAATAACCAATATTACAAGGAGAATGTATTTTTATTGAACCTTATAAATATCATTGAATGACCTCTATTTATATTTTTATATAAAAAATTGAGGTTATAATTTATTTTTGAGTGTATCATAACTCTATCAAGTTTTAATTATTAGGAAATAATTCCTTAATGAGTTTAATAAACATATTAATGAATAATAATAAGGGATCACAAGTTCACCCCCACCCCCAATGATCTTATATTGTCCCAACAAAACATTAGTTGCATATATCTAGATCAATACACTACATTTATACCACATAAAATGTTCTCCTAGGGATTAACACACTACACACATCATAATGAAATAAGGAAATCCCTAAACAAACACAAATGAGAATCACAAAAAAATCATTCTTCATAAAAATAAAACCTTTCCTTTAGAGGGTAAAAAAGACAAAAATACATTAATCCAATTATAACTTTATTTCATTTAAATATAAAACAAAATGATATTTACAAATCATTTTGATAAGGAATCACCTATCATTTTATCCAAACAAGGCCCTTGGTCAAAATTGAACTCAGTAATTCATTATAAACCATACCTCCATTTTGAAATCAAATTTCAAAAACCCTTTTTACTAATCACCAATTTAGAATAAATTTTCATTTAATTCAAAACACTTTTTTAATAACATTTTAAAAATAATCCCTATTTAATCTCTGAAAAATGGCTCACACCACCATGAAAACCATAAGGCGGCACCACTACTTGTTCTATTAGTGCACCACTATCAAACCAATTAATTATCTATACATTATATGTTACTTTTTATGATGATGTGAGCCCATCCCAACATTATGGGTTGATCACACACATCATAAAAATATAACAGCATATAAAATAGTGTAATAAAATAAATATAAAATCACCAAAAGACCAAGAAATATAGTATTATATATTCCACCCACCTTATTCAAGCCAGTTTCTTTATAATTCACTTCATGACCAACACTTTCTAGGATCACCCAAGCTTCAATAGTAGTCCAACTTTAGTATCAGGCCTTAACATAAGAAGTGATTCATTATAAAATTTTATAATTATTTATTAAATTTAATTTAACCAAGTATAATGATTAATAATTAATCCCAAATTAAAACAATTTAGGCATAATTATTGACTTACTAACTGGTAGACCTCATCAAACCAAAACAGAGACCAACCACATATGAAGGGTCCACAACAAGCCTGCAAAACTGTCTTGGGAAAAATATTTAACACAAAAAACTAAAAATATAGTCAAAATAACATACAATATATAAAAAACGTAAAAAAAATATATGATGTACTATACCGCAATGTGAATGATTAACAATAGCTTGATTGCATCCTCTTAAGAGCTCTTCTATAAGGCACAGATAGAAGCCCCGTGATTTGAAATGATTTTGACAATGCTCTGGTGGAAATTGAAATAAAACCAAAACCAAAGATAACATAAATCAAATGAATATAAAGAGGAATAAAAAATGAGGGAGAAGATATGATATTTCACAATACAATGGTGAAGAATCACACCTGATATACCTAAAATCCAAGGGGTTTAAATTGGAATGGGAGGGAGATACTCTATTTGGGTGACTGTGAGTGAGGGAGAAAGAAAAAAGGGGTTTTAAGACCCTAATAATTAAAAGGTGTAAAATTTATGATCCCTAATCTTTTATACATGGGAATCAAAAACATCATGCACCGCGACATAAAACACACTTTGGTGTACATCTAGGTAGCCCCTGAGGATCCTGAAACACTGAGATCCATGCCCAAGGTTTCCTACCTTCTCTTTATTTTATACATTCACCTCCACCACCCAAAATGACCATAACATGCACATATTTTTTTCCCAACATAGGACCTCCTTTCTAAAGTTCCCATTCACTACAGTGTAAGCCCTCACCTCTCAATTTTTTCCAAACACCACATGGAAAGAGATAGGTGTTACCCTTTTGGATTTCCCACCAGTTCCTTCCCCAAGAACCATTCCTAGACTACAACTATATGACATAAAAATATGAATTCAACCCTCCATCATGAGCTTTATTTTTGAATAGCCTTTCTCATGGTGGCTCACCTAAAGCAAAATGTCACCAAAGGCTCACTCGATTCCACCAAACCATCCACCTTATCACTGTAACACCTCTCTATCATCATTATACATCCAAAAAAACCTCCTATATGCATTCAAAGATTAAATATATTGATCTAGATCCCATTTATCAAAAATTATCTTCCAAGAAATCCAAAAAATAAAATTCTTTTGAAATTTATTATAATGACCCAATATTTTTGAATAATAAATATTTCATGAAAATAAATGTTATATTATTTTTTACTCAACATAACTATATCCCTTTATCAATGATGTTAGTATAATTGAAATGAGACCATTGTATTTCAACTATTATATGAACATTGGACAATATGATAGTTGGTTGATATATTCTTAATGTTAATATTAGTTATTATAAATAGAAATGAAAATTGTTCTAATTGTAGAAAAAAGAGTCGATGTCCTCATCTTATAGACTCGGGGCATACGAATCTCATTTGTCGGAGCTTGGGAAGGAGGTGGTGTAACTGGGCTTCACTCTGGACAAAGCCCAAGTACAACTTCAACACGTTAAGTTCGAATATAACATCTTATGGGTGAGTTAAAGTTGATAGAAATCACCATTCATGCAATTTTGTTTGAGCCACCCCAAGATTCTATCACCATTACACACCTTACTCTTGGGTCCTTTGTGGGAACAATAAGGGGTTATGTAACAAGGCCATAGTTACTTTGTGTAATACCTTGGTATAAATAAAATTGTTATTTCATCAATCCTATTTTAAGAATATTTTTAATTAAGTCAAATTTGATAAATTGTACTTTTCAGTTATTTCTCATACACAGATAATTATTATGGTAAAATTAACATCATTTTTTGAATTTCAAATGTCAAAATTAACTTAGGATGAATTTTTAGAAGTTTTCTAATAAGTTTCAATTTGATGAATAGTTTTTTATCAATAGTATTTTGTTTATTTATAGTATTTGATGAATAGTTTTATTTATGGAAAGTAAAATAATATTTTATTATTAAAGAACTTTTTTTGTGAAATGATTTTTGAAAATTGGACATACATGGTTGTAATTAGGGTGAAAATGTGGTTCAATAATATCAAAATAATTTTTTTGAATATTAACTTTACCCTTTAGAACAGTAATTTTACACTTATGAATTGTAATTTTATCAATGGAATTGTAACATCACCAATAGAAGTATTAATATATTTTATTTATTTTAAGTGGTAATTTGATATAATTATATCACAGTATAAATAAATAAATTTTTAAAAAAATTAGTTAATAATTAGTATTTTATTTATTTAATTTAATTTTAAATGAAATTATTTTTTATAAAACGGAGTTCTCTTTTGAATTATACAATTCAAAAAATTGTTTGGTTGAATTTTTGGGATTTTTCTAAAACAGTTGAATTTTTTTTGAATGGTAAAAATATTGTTTTGATTTTTCAGTAAGTCTGATGACATCATAACTATTTTATAATGATTTGATAACTAAAATGAGATTATTCTAGACTTTTATGTATTAAAATATAATATTAGGTGACCAAAGTGGGAAATACCATTGGAAAATACCATGGGAAATCTCATGGTCTTGCAAATACCACTAATTAGGTGTTATTTGAAATTAATAAAATATTCCCTCAATTTTCTATAAATACCCACCCATTCCTTTATTTCTGTTAACTCTAAAAAAACATCCAAGATTTTATGGTTTTATTTACTCTCAAGGAGTCCTCCATAGGTTCCCTCAATCAAACACAATCCTGATCTTAGAGTTTTAGAAGTTACTCTACAAGGTTAGGTAGTTTTCAAACTTCTCTTTTCCTTTCAAGTTCTCTTTTATATGGTATGTTTTTAAAATTTCCATACCATGTTACTATTTTCGTTTCATTTTGTATTTATTACTATATTATTAGTATTTATGAATGTTTTACTTATGTCCCCTATATTTTTAATGTTTTCTAAGATCATGTTTTATATTTTTTATGCTACAGAAATTTTGTCTCAAAATCTATCTATTTTTTCTGAAGAAATTCTATGATTTTATTTATGTTAATACCCAAACATATTTAATTTAAATGGGTATTTATCAAGAAATAAAAATGATATAATGGATTCTAGAATTTTCATACATAGAACCCTCATTCCCTTTTTGGGTGTTATAAATGGCATAATGGTCATGTTTTTAAACATTTTTTTCAAATGTCACAATTTTCATATGAAACTCATTTCTATTAATCTATTTGGGTTATTTTGGAAATGTTTAATTATGATCTATTTGGATAACATGAAAATAAATTTATATTAATGGTGAACCCTGATAGTGCTTTAATACATTGGTTAAACAAATTAATCTCTAGAGAAGACGTGTTTTATGATACCTTAGTGAATAACCTTAGTAATATTTATGACACCTTGGTGATGGACCTTAGTGATATGCTTATGAATGTAAAAATAAAATGTTTTATCCACATAGTCATGTTATTATTAATGTTATTTGTATTATGATATTCCTATTTTTCTATTGCTCATGTCTTTATGTATTTCATCAAGTTCGTATTGATATCACAAGTAAACGGTTTCCCTTGTTTTCCCTTATTGGGCATTCTGCTCACCCACTTCTTTAATGTATATACCCAGATTATGTGATGTAGTAATTGAACATAGTATAAACCTATGATGTATCCTTAAAATTTTTAATATAATAATACTTTATTTTTTTATGTATTATGTTTCTGATTTCCACGACACTAAACATTAAGGATACTATGTTTGTTAAATGAAATGAAAAGTTGTGTAATAAAAAGAGGGATTCCCTAGTTGGTATAAAAGGATAGTTTAGTTATTTTCAGAAATTAGGATATGAAAACTTTAGGAATAGCCCTATAGAAAAATTTAAATATTCGAAAAATTCTTGGTATTTTGGTAAAATATTAAGTAAGTGGTTTCTGAACAAATAAATCCATGTATGGATATGAAGAAGTGGATATGGCTCTAGCAGAGATTTGTCTTGGGGTAAAACCCGAATATACTTCTTTGATCTAGACTCGAATGGGAACTTCTGCATGATAATAGGTCTTCTTGTACTCCTGGTTTGACACTCATAGGTGTTATTTTTGGTTAATAATAAGCATTTTATGAATCATTATGACGAATTTATAAGAAATGTAGTTGTTGATATTGAATAATGTGTTAAAGAAAATTATTTTAAGATATAAAAATAATTTTGAGTTATAATATTATTAATAAAACAGGTTTCTCCCTAAGGTTTACTTCTTTTAAAAATGGTAGGAAATAAGAGGAACCATGAAAATGGTGACCGTAATAGACCATGAGTAGACGACCCCCTGATGTAAGTCGGAATGGAATATTTCATGAGAATGATAAATCAAATGATGCAAGTTATGGGAAATAACATGAATCAAGATGAGAGACCAATTTCACCAAGAAGGTAACATCATTCTATAGAGTCCATTATTTATCAATTACCACTAAATTTTAGTGGATCTATGGACACAATGACTGTGGAATAGTGGAAAAGATATATATAGAATATCTTTTTTGTACTTCATAGTTCTAAACAAGATAAAGTCACATATGCAGTTTACTGCATAGAGGGAGAAGATGATTAGTTGTGGGAACTCATTAAAAAAATGAGGTCAATAGGGGATATTAAAGATATATAGTGGGAAAGCTCTGGGGGATATTCTTCAATAATTATTCCCCTCATTTATATGAGAACAAAAATGGAGAAATAATTTCTCGTGCTGAAGGAGAAGGAGAATGAATCTGTGGAAAGATACGAGATAAACTTCTGAAGACATTCATGTTAAACCTCAAGCTTTGTCATGGATTCTAATGGGAAGTTTGATAGATACTTTGGTGGACTAAGACCTCATATTAGGAAGAATCTAGCCAACTAGGACTATAATATCTATGAGGAGATTGTGTGGAGTTCTATGAAATATGAGAATGAGTTCGGTGAGACACAGTTTTCCCACAAGTTGAATGAAAGGAAGAGAACAATGGAGCCAAGGATTGGGAGGATCTTTGATCAGATAAAATGTGGAATGAAAATAAAACATCCCACATGTAATAGATGTTGGAATAATCATTCAGGGAGCTACCTTCTTGGGATCAGGAAGTGTTACAAGTGTGGAAGAGAATGCCATATTTCTCAAAATTTTCATAGTGAGATGAAGCCTCAACTTCTGAACACTAATGATAAAGGTAAGATGGTTCAAGACCTACCTGAAATCTAATGCTTCAAGTGTGGACATCTTGTGAACTTTTCCAATCACTAGCTGAATCCAAGGGAATTGGAGGGGAATCACCATAATCCTTAGTGTAATCCAAGGTAGTAAGGTTGTGTGTTTTTTATCATGATGGCTGAAGTTGAAGCTTCAAATGATGTTGTGGAAGGTATTCTTATTGATCTCTAAAATATATAAATTAATTTCATTGATTCTATTTCTATCCATTCATTTATTTCCTCCATGTTTTAAAATAATATTGAATAAATTACTAAACCACTAATAGTAGATTTAACATTCAAAACTCTTGGAGGGATTATCTAAGCATCAACTATGTTTATAAACACTAGTATTTACTTTATTCACCACAATATTATTTAAAATATAGTTTTCATTCCCATGTTGTAATTTTACATTATACTAGGCATAGACTGGGTCTCAGTGTATAATGCTAATATAAAATGTTTAAGTAAAGAAATCTCAGTAGTCTGGAATGAAAAACCTACAGTTATCTACTAAGGAGAGATATCCCAACCTGATATTTTTCAAGAAGAACCTCCTATAGCCTTATTTAAGGAGTTGATCGGTGAATAGAAAAAAAGGAAATGAGAGTATAAGGATAGATAATGTTCCCATATTTTAGGAAAACACTAATGAATTTCCTAATAAGTTACCTAGACCTCCCCTAGAAAGAGATGTAGAGCTATCAATTGTTCTCATGCTTGGATCTCATCCGATATCAAAAACCCTATATAGAATGGAAAATATAGATCTAGACGAATTAAAGAACCAACTCTAAGATCTTTTGGAAAAGGTTTTTATCCGACCAAGTGTGTCTCCTGGGGAATTACTATTCTCTTTGTAAAGAAGAAGGATGGATCAATGTGTCTATACATTGATTATAGATAACTAAACAGGATAACAGTAAAGACCAAATATCCTATTCCAATAATTGCTGACATATTTGACCAACTTCTTGGGGATAAATTATTCTCCAAGATTGATCTTTGATCTTTGTATCATCAATTGATGGTGGAGAAAGAAGATATTCCAATAACTACCATTCAATATAGATATGGGAATTATGACATTGTTGTTATGCCCATCATATTGACTAATGCAAAAAATTGTTTTATGGATTTTATTAATCGAGTCTACAAGGACTACCTTGATAACTTTTTGGTGGTTTTTATTGATGATATTATGATATATTCCAAAATTCAGGTGGTGCATGAAGATCAACTAAGGTCTATATTACAAACATTGAGTAAGGAGAGCTTATTTAAAATGTTTAGAAATTGTGAGTTTTGGTTACAACAAGTTTCTTTCTTGGGGTACATTGTAACCAGTGAAGGAATCTTAGTTGACCCTACAATGATAAAGGTTGAAGAGTAATGGCCTCATCCTACAACATTAACTGAGATTATGAGTTTCCATTTTTTTTAGTGGGATATTGTAGGATGTTTGGGAAAAACAATTCTTGACTTTCTAATCCATTAACCAAGTTAACATGTAAACGGGTCATGTTTATCTGAAAAAATGAGTGTGAGGAAAGTTCCCAAGAGCTGATGAAGATTTTGGTTACTTAACCCTTGTTAAATCTTCCCTCAAGTGGATAAGGATTTTTTATTTTTAGAGATTCATCTCTGAAAGATATTGGGTGCATTCTCATTAATAATGACAAGGTATTTGCATAAGAAACTTGACAGTTGAAGACTCATGAGTCGAACTATCCTACACATGATCTGGAGCTGGCTGTGGTTATTTTTCATCTAAAGATATGGAGGAACTATCTTTATTAGGATAAGTGTGATATATACATATAATATCAAAGTTTAAAGTATATTTTCACACAAAAAATAATTGAACATGAGACATAGGAGATGGTTGGAACATCTTAAAGATTATTATTGTTCAAATAATTATCATTTGGGAAGATAAAACAAATTTATTGATGCATTAAGTAGAAAAGACCTTGTTGTTCAGGAAATGATGAGTATTCAAAGGTATCCTTTGATCAGTGACCTTGTAAAACTAGATATGAGAATCGTAAGGGAAGTTAAATCATTAACCTTATCCCAAATTATTTCTCAACCATCATTACTAGAGAAGATCAAGAAAGATAAAAAATAAGATCATTTGTTATAGAAGAAGTTTGAGGCTATGAAGAATGGGAAGTATCTTGAGTTCAATATTGATCAAGAAGGTGTACTGAAATTTTGTACAAGACTAGGTGTTCCTTATATTCCAGAAATTAAGAAGGATATGACGGATGAATCTCATATATCAATGTTCTCTATTTATTCTGGAAGTACAAAAATGTATAGGTAACTTCATGATCATTATTGGTGGGATAACATGACAAGGGATATTGTTGACTACACTATAATGTGCCTGGTGTGTTAGCAATTGTAGGAAGAGTGATAAATTCCTAAATGGGTATTACAACCACTACCCATACCAACATGGAAGTGGTACAGTATCACTATGGACTTTTTCACTGGTCTCCTGTGAACTTCAAAAGGAAACAATGCTATATGGGTTATAGTGGACCATCTCACAGAGAATGAGCATTTTATCTCTATTTGGGAAGATTTCATTATTGATCAACATTATCGAATTTATGTGAGGGAAGTGGTAAGGCTGCATGGGTTACCACTATCCATCATATCTAATCATGACCTAAGGTTCACATCAAAATTATGTATAATTCTTCAACATGCTTTGGGTACCGAATTGAATTTTAGTATGACCTATCATCCCTAAATTTATGGCCTATTTTAAGGTACTATTCAAACACTTGGGGAAAGGATGAGAATATGCTCATTCAATTTTAAAGGTTTATTTCATCAACATCTCTCATTAGTTGATTTATCTTACAACAACAACTTCCACTCGAGCATTCAAATGGTTCCCTATGAATCTCTATATGGAAAAGCGATGTATAAATCCAGCTTGTTGGGATGAAGTTGGTGAATAAAATATTCATGGACCTAATCTTGTGAAAGAGATGTTAGAAAAGGTTCATGCAATAAACCAACACATTAAGGATTATCAGAGTCGGTAGAAAATATTTTCTAACAACTGTAAAAGGGGCTTGGAGTTTGATATTGGTGAAAAAGTATTCCTTTCAATTTTTCTTTGGAAGAGAGTCACACAATTTGGAAAGAAAGGGAAACTCGTCCACAAGTACATTGACCCTAATGAAATCCTTATTTAGATAAGGGTATTGGCCTATCGGCTTGAAATTCCTCCAAATCTAGATCAAGTTCATGACATATTCCATTTATCCCTCTTGAGGAAGTACAAACCCGACCCTTTACATTTACTGAATAATGAGGTGGTGCAATTGGAACACGACCTATCTTATGAGTAGAAGTCAGTGGAGATCTTGGATTGTAGAGACAATGTTCTACGTAATAATACTACCCAACTTCTTAATGTGTTTTGGAGGATCCACAAAAATAAAGAAACCATGTGGGATAAAGAGGACATTATGAGGCAGATGTACCCACAACTTTTCTATTCTGAAGGTAAGAGTTGAATTTTTAGGGATTAAATTTATTAATGTGGGAAAAGGTAATGACTGAATATTTTTGAATAATAATTATTCATCTAAAATTTATGTTATATTATTTTTTACTCAACAAACTATATCCATTTATTAGTGAAGTGATTATAATTGAAATGAGATTATTTGGTTTCGACGTTATATGACCATTGGTCAATATAAGTGTTAGGAACTATAATAATAAAGCTAATATTAGTGACTATAAATATAAATGATAGTGTTTATTATTTTATAAACAAGATTTGATGGCCTCATCTAGTAGATAAAGGCCATACGAAGCTCGTTTGTCAGATCTTGAGAGGGAGGTGGCATCACTAGACTTCACTTTGGACAAAACAAAATCCAAACATCAATATGTTTATCTTGAATAGAATCCCTTATGGGAGAAATTCATGTTGATAGAAATTACCACTTGAGTAATGTTGTCTAATCCATTCCAATATTCTATCAACTTTTCACACCTTACTCTTAGCTCCTATGTGGGTGTTATAAGGGGTTATGTAACAAAGACTTAGTTACTTCGTATAATCCTTTGGTATAAAGAAAATTATTATTTCATCATTATTGTTTTATGAATAGTTTTAATTGATATAAATTTGGTAAATTTATTTTAAAGTAAAAAAATGTACTTTTTAGAGATTTCACAAACACAGATAATTATTATGGTAAAATAAACATCAATTTTTAATTTTCAAATTTCAAAATTAAAGTAGGATGAATTTTTAGATGTTTTTTATAAAGTTTCAATTTGATTAATAGTATTTTAGGAATATTGTATTTTATGAATAGTGTTTTCATGATGAGTAGTAAAAAATATTTTATTTTTAAATAACATTTTCTGTGAAATGAATTTTAGAAATCAGACATACATGGTTGTAATTAGGGTAAAAAATGTTGTTCAATAAGATCCAAAAAAATTATAGAATAGTAAATTTACCCTTTGGAATAGTAATTTTACCCTTATGAATTGTAATTTTACCAATGTAATAGTAACATCTCCTAAGGATGTTTAAATATGTTTTAGTCGTCTTAAGTGGTAATGTGATATAATTATATCATAGTATAAGTAAATAAATGTTTTAGAAATTATTAGTTAATAATTCGTATTTTATTTATTTAATTTAATTTAAAATGAATTCATTTTAATAAAATGTAGTCTAATTTTGAATTATACACATCAAAAAATTGTTAGGGTAAATTTTTTGGATTTTTCTGAAACAGATGAATTTTCGATGAATAGTAAAAATATAGTTTTGAGTTTTTGATATGTTTAATGACATCATAACTATTTCATAATGATTTAATATGTAAGATATGATTATGGTTGAATCATATGTATTAAAATATAATATGAGGTATCCCAAGTGATCAATACGATGGGAAAAACCATGGTCAAGCCCATGGTTTTTCAAATACAACTGATGAGATGTTCTTTGAAATTAATACAATATTCCCTCCCTTTTTTATAAATAACCACCCATTAATTCATTTCTATTTATTAAAAAATAATTATCCACTTATTTTTGGTTGTATTACCTTCCATGGACTCCTCCCAAGGTTCCCTCAAGCCCCTAGGGTCCCAATCATAGAGTTTTATAAGTTACTCTATAAGGTAAGGGAATTCTCAAACTTCTCTTTTCCTTTCAAGTTCTCTTTTATGTGGTATGTCTTTAAAATTTCAATAACATGTTATTATTTTCATTTATTTCTACCCCTATACTATATTATGAGTCCTTTATGAATGGTTTGCCTATTTCCCAACTCTTTTTAATGTTTTCTATCACCATGGTGTATTGTTATTTTGCTATAGAATCTTCATCTAAAAATCTCTCTCTTTTTCTTAAGAAATTATCTTATTTTATTTATGTGAATACCCTAACCTATTTCATTTTCAGAAGTATTCATAAATAAATAAAAATTATATATTTTATTTTTGAATTTACATACCTAAAACCCTCATTACCTTTTCATGGGTTATAAATGACATAATGATCATGTTTTTAATTAGTTTTTGAAATGTCACGATTTTGATATGAAACACATTTATTTTATTCTCTTTGGGTTATTTATGAAATGTTTGATTATGATATATATATATCACATGAAAATAAAGAAATATTAATGGTGGAACCTGATAAATACCAATGCATTGGGTAAAATAATTAATCTCTGGGGATGACATGTTTTACGATACCTTGGTGAATTACCTTTGTAATTTTTATAACACCTTTGGGATGGACCTTGGAGATATGATTATGAATGTATAAATGAAATGTTTTAGCCACATATTCAAGTTATGATTCATGTTCCTTATATTAATATAGGCCTATTTTTATATTACTCATGTCTTTATGTATTCTATCAAGTTCTTATTGACATCACAAGTAAATTGTTTGCCTTGTTTTCTTATACAGGGCCTTATGCTCACCCTCTCCTTTGATGTATGTCTCCAGGTTATGAGATGCAGAAATTTAACATAGGATGAACCTATGATGAAGCCTTACCAGTGGATTAGAAGAATTATTGATTTTTTCATGTATTATTTTCCTGATTTCCAAGACACTAAACTTTAAAGATCCTATGTTTGTAAAATTTACTAAAATGTTATGTAATAAAAATATTGGATTACATATTTATCAACACGAAAGGTGTGGGTTTTAAAGATTATTTTACCCTTACTAGTCATTTTCTCTCCCTCATTATCCATGTTTCCATTTTTTCCAAGGTTTTACAAAAGAATATTTTACATGATATTTATATAATGGAATAATTTATATAAAATATTTTGAAATAAAGATACATTATATATCGTAATAAGTTAGATTTATTGGTATTCACTAATTAATCATTACCTTTAGGTTATGGTTGTGTGTTTTATTTGTGAGGTGTAATTTATATTTATAAAAAATGATTTCAAATCTATATATCTCATGTTAGATTTCTCTCAACTAGAATCAGTATGAAATTAAATTATTTTTTTGGATTTAGTTATGAATAATTAAATGATGAAAGATAAAGAATCCTAGTTTGAATAAAAAGTTCTATTAGATTAAATTAAGATGTTATAGAGTACGACATGTTTGGTTTGATTTTTATTTTTCATTTGATTATTTAAACTTATTATATTTTCCTATTATTGGATATTACTCACATTAACCCTTTTTTCATTAGTAATTGGATGCAGGCAATTGGTACATAGTAAACTATGAATGTGATGGACTATATAATGATTTTCTCAATGAAAAATCAATTGGTTAGTGATATGGGGTGAAAAATATCATAGTTTTTATATCTCAGTTTACAAGAAATAAAATGAAACATATTGAGCCCCCATGTGAACTCATGAAGAAGAAAATCACTATAGAGTAATTATTGTTACATTAACCACCATCCTTTAGTGGATCATCTAAACAAGTAAATATTTAGAAATATGTCAACACTATTAATGATTTATTTTCCATTCTTCTATATCTTGAGAATACAAGGGATGTGTTAGATGGTTATCATTTATATGTAGAATTATAACAATTGATCAACCTTGATCAAGGAAAGGAGTCCAAATAAAGAAATTGACTCCATAGAATGGGTGGATTTTATTTAAAAAATCCAAAAAATATGTTCCTTGAAATAATGGTATCAAAATTATGGGATAATACCATTAGAATAATCAAAAGTAGGATATATTGATTATTTTATATGAAAATAACTTTAAGAAATAGTTAAGGTATTTTTTTTGGATTTATCATTAATACCAAATGATTAATTAGTCATTTATTTAGTGGATAAAAATAAATTATTTGAAAAAAATTATCTATATGGTACTTTCATAGAAATGAATAAATAATTGGATGTTATCTCAAGGTGGAAAAGTAAATTGGATTCCCTCATTATTCTCTAAGATTTGGTGATAAAAATGGAAATGGGAGTGTCTTTGAAGGTCAAGCGAAAAAATTAATGGAGGAAAGATGATTCAAATATCTACATGTTGATGTTGTGGGAAGAATCCATAAGGGAATCACCATAAATGAATGTTGAAATATTACAAATATAAAATAATAGGCCATAAAAAATATTTTTGAAGATATATGATGTTTCCTATGAACAAAATAATGGAGAAAATATTCTACAAAATACCCCTATAATAGTACATAGTTTCAAATGATAAGAATTTTGGAACTCTGTATAAAATGAAATATTCATATGGTTAATGTGTCCAATCAATGTGAGTAACATCCAAATTATAGTGTCAAATAAAGAGAATATTAAATCACTACCACTGAAGTGAATAATGAAAATAATTTGGTTAAAGAATAATTTATTATCCACTAAATATATGTGACTATCATATTTGATTCTCCTTCCTCACAAACTGTTATATCATTCTAGTTTTTTTATATTACTGATTCATCGCATCAATTATTGGATATTTAGATATTGATGAAAGAAATTAGTGGTGAAATAATTTCAAATCAAGCATATAAATCTACAAAAATTGATGTTTGTGTGAATATACTTCAAAAAAATCTAGTAATTTTTCAATATAAATAATTTAATGTGATATATGGAATGGATTTGATCTCATTACATAGAAATCTTATTAATTTTTAAGATAAAGATATATAATTTTATATCCCAATAATACTATGATCACATATCAATGTAAGGATGAAAATAAATATCATTTGGGAATAATTTTATTTTTATGTGTCCTAATACCATAAAATAAATGATATTTAGTTCAAATTGGGACGAAACCTAATTTTGAAGGCATGACAACTATATAGGAATACATTGATGTATTTCATGAATAGTTTCTTAGTATTAAACTCGATCATGAAGATGAATTTTTTTAAATCATACCTTATATGCCTATATCAAAGCATCCTTAAATAATGTCACCCATTAAATTAAAGGAATTGAATAATAAACATCAAATTAATTTGGAAAAGGATTTTATACACCTATTTAATTCACAATTTGGTGTATTAGTGAAATTATTTTAAAGAAGGATGGTTAAATGTATCTTTTCATTGATTGTCCCAAACTAAAAAAATACCACCAAGAAAATTCATCCTCTACCCCCAATTTATGATTTATTTTATCAACCTATAAGGGAATAATATTTCATAATGGTTGATCTTTGATATAGATATGGTCAACTATGTGTGAAAACTGAATATATATCTTAGGAATCCTTTTATAAAATATATGGACACTATGAATTCATAGTGATTATTTTCAGACTAACAAATTATTTTGTAGTATTTAATAAACTAATAAATTGAGTCTCAATATATTTCCTTTATAAATTTATGTAATATTTAATTATTTATATTCTCATATATTCTAAAAATAAGGAAGAACTTGAAGAATATTTGAGGATTTTGAGGAAGTTCTCCAAAACGGATATGTCGTATGCTAATTTTTTCATGTCATAATTATGGATAGAAAATATCTCCTTCTTGTGTAACATAATAACATGTTTCAGTATATATATGGGTCTTTAAAATATAAGGGTGATTGAATAATATCCTATAGAATCATCTATAATAGATATATGTACTTTTCTTATATTTTATGGTCCTATAAATTCTTTGTTAGAAATTTCTCGTAATTATCGATTCTAATAACCATGTTAAAGTAAAAGGATGTGAATTATATCTTGATATAATATTTTGAATATAGATTCAAGGAGTATAACCATTAGTCGATTTCTTCAATAACAATCGCATTACCCTAAAAGAGAGAAATTTTTATGATATACAGTGAGGCATTAAAAAATAGGTTGAGTTATATAGTCATTAAAAATAAAAAGGTTTAGGATTATTCATTACCATAATTAATGGTTCATGTCAAAAATTAAAAAAAATTATATTTAATTATTAGGGGTAATATATTTATTAATGATTTGGAGTTATAATATATATGTATAGATTTGTGATATATATTATTATTATAAGAGTCTAATGGAAATGTTCACACCAGAGATATTAAACGGATCCTAAAGGATGTGATTAGAGATGATTTAGGGTTATAATTTCCCTATACATTAATATCATGGGAATCATAATAATGTGTAAAATTCTCTATTTATAATGGATCGTGATACCATATACATGGTGTGGATTGAATGATACCTAATCTTTCTGGAAAATAAAATTATGGACATTGAATAATAAAGTATGGGTTAAAATATAATGATAATAAAATGATTTATTAGACATCTATCTATGTAAACATAAAGGAGGAACATAAGGATGGTATCTAGATATATAATAAGGTAGGAAATGTTTTTGAGTTTAACTATTTAAAACATAGATTTAAAAGATTTTTAATCCAAATATGTGTCCCATCTATGCCAAAACTGAAGAAGGAGCTTTTGGATGATGTACATAGATCATAGTTATCTATTCACCCATTAAGGACCAATGTATATATATATATATATGTGGATCTCAAGTAGAACCTTTGGGGTATTAACATGAATATGGAGACTATAGAGTATACATCCCGATGATTGGTTTACCAACAAGTCAAGGTCAAACCTTAAAAGTTTAAGGGTATGATTCAACCATTTTTCTTACTCATATGGAAATGGGAGAACACCACCATGGTTATTTTCAAAGGTATTAAAAATAATTATAAATAAATAATTCCATTTGGATTATGGTTAATCAACTAACTTAGTTGGTATACATCATTTCTATTTAATAGGATTTCTCACATGATCAGCATGCTAAGATATACATAAATAATTTGTTAAAAACATCCTCGAGTTCCACTCTCAGTTTTAATTAAAATTATTTAATTATCATATGATATAGAGATCAACTTATTCATATGTTATCATCCTTAAAATGATGATCAATATGAAAGGGAAATTTCGACGTTGTATGATATGTGATGATATCATTTGATGTATTTCAAAGGATGTTAGATCAATATATTCTATTAGTAGACATCCAATATAAAAACATTATATTTAATTATTTATATAGCACCATATTATCAACTAATATTTAAAACTATGATATATTGGGTAAATGTTTGAGATATAATGTTTTTATGAGTATATGTTTCTAAGGAAAACTGTGAATCTTTAAACCATTAATACATATTAAAGAAAAAAATGTTGATAAATGAGATATAATGATAATCATTGAAGAGATCACACAATTAGAGATAAGTTATTTAGTGAAATATTATCCTAGAAGAGGGTTATTATATTTAATAATAATATAAATCTAAGCCCTTATTATTTTAACATTCCATTCTCAAAAAAAAAATTGGTTTTTGTAGGTCTTGTGTGATTATACGGATTTCTAAAGGTTGGTAGCCTCTCGATCACTAAAGGTGGCTATGAAGGTAACTTATTTTGGATGAGTGGGGAAATAATCCCACAAGGGTTATTATTTCTTATTTTTAGCACTCTTATAGATTTATGACATGTTCATGAAATACATCCTGGTCAAAATATTTATTATCCTTTGGAGAAATTTATTCATGTCTCTTATTTAATCCATTTATTTTTTTACTCTATGTTTTTTGGATCTATATATAAAGGAACTATAGAATTTAAAGCTAACAAGAGTGGAATTAGACTCTATTTAAATGAGGCAAGAATTATTTTGGAGGTGGGATTGGGTATATTAATGTGGAATCCAATGTATTTCATTTAGTCGAATTAGAAAACATGTAGTTCGGTTCTATTTAATGAGACATGTCTTAACTTTTATGGTCATGTGAAAATGACCATTTAATGACCCTTTCCATTATAGAATGTGACATTCAGAGGAAATTTGAATGTTTTTTTGGAGTTTGATCAGGTTAACCCTTGTAAAATATTGGACTTTAGATGGATCAACATATTGTGACAGTTGGGGGTCATTCCTTGATGAGGGGTGGTCTGGTGAATTATGTCTTGGCTTGGGTGGCACCATGTCATTGAGGTAGTGGGTAATTATATGATAAGTGTGTATCATGACATGTGAAATTTTTATTTCAATTTTTATAAAATCAAAAAACCATACATTTGATCATTCCATGACTATTGGATGGGAAAACATGATTGTTTCATTTATATTTTCCCTATGGAAAAGGACCTTATGTATAGGGTCAGGTCATGGCCATGGAAATATGTTGTGATGGTGACTATAATATATGGGGTCTTGGAATATTTAATAATTTCTATTGTAATGTTTATCATGATGAAGGTAGTCACATAGTGTCCCATGGGCCATGATATTAATATTGTTAAAAGGGGAGTTCACAATTGATAGAGAACATAGTTTGTGTATATAAAGGGGGGGTCATTCCATGAAGGAGGAGGCCATACAGTTAGGGTTGGGCCCTCAAATTGTTTGTTCTTCATAGAGAATGATTACTATTTATTGACATAGGAGGTCATTATATGATAGTTTAGGGAAATAGATTGAGTTTTCTCAAGGATGTGGTGTGCCACACTATTATTGTATGGGCTACATAATTAATGTTGATTGGGATATGACATAGTATTAGGCCACTTAGGGTTATACAATGACTGAACCATCTTATAATTTTTTTAACTAGTGTTAGCCTAGTGTTTTCTATTTCACCCATTCATATTTAGTTGAAATTATGGCTCAAAGAGATCCATTTAGACCATCTTCTCTTACTCTCCTCCTTCCATTTGATTGCTCTTGTTTATGGGTCCTCATGATAGTAATTATATGGAAATTTTAGGTAAGAACTTATTCTCCATATTTTGTTCTTTTTTCTTATTGTATACCTCTAAATATTGATGATCCAAGGAAAGGATTTTGGGATTAATTCACTTGATATTGGTGTGATTGAGACTCTATAATAATGATTTTTCACATTTTGTATAGAAGAGATATTAAGAGAATAACCACAACGGTTTTTGCGTTGTTTCAATCATGTAATATTTCTTGTGGATTTTTGTCCATCATTTTATGTTAAATAAAATAAAATAATTAACTACAGATTATTATAATTAATTATTTTGGATATAATGGCTTGATATTGGAGCTCGGTCGATGATACAGGTTTGGATGAGGTAAGTAATTTCTTGGTCGAGCATGATTATAACATCACATATATGGTTATAAAATGTTTAAGGTAAGTGGTTCCTATAATTAAAAACCATATACATGTTTATAAATTAATTAAAATATTTTAATGTTTATGTTTTCCTTATATTATTGGTATAGGGACTAATAGTTATCTATCTAAGAGATAGGGAGGATTTAACCCTCCTAGAATTAGAGCAAGTGAACCTTTTCACTTGGAATACTTGGTGGTATTATGAAAACAAGGTATCCAAGTGGGTGAGGGTTTTTATTGAGTGTAAGAGAGTATCATGATTGCTCTTGGACTTTCTGGATGATAATTTAATGTACAATGTTGGTTTTACAAAGCTATTTTGGTTGTCATGAGAGGCTTGGGCCTTGGGACAATGGGTGAGAGTGACGTATGCATCAATTTTGATAAGGGATTCCATTTTGAGGGTGGATTGGTGATTTAGAGAGTTATAATAGAGGGATATGTCAAATGAGGATAGATATGTTATCATAGAAAGGTTTTCCTCTATGTAATAGATTTAATTATCATTTAATATTGATGTGTGATAGAACCCAAGTGGGGGTTGTAATGTAGGAATTGGAAGAGGATTGTACTGACCTCATGGGACTAAATTCCGGAAGGAACGTTAAGATGTGAGGATTCCATTTACTTAATAGTGTGTGTTGGTATCAATGTGTAAAGATTGATTTGGGTTTTAAGGATGCTTATAGATTCCCTTATGGGAGAGATTAGAATGTTTAGAGGTACAAAAAGTGGTGAATATCATAGAATGATAGTATTGAGGATATTATCCTACAATTCTAGTTGGTTGATGAGATGTGTTTTGAGACATGGGTCTAGGTCTCAAGTGAGTAGTTCCCTAGTGATAAGCTAGTGAGCTTGTGGGATGGGGTTTAATTATCTCTTATTATTGAATTTTTGTTCCATGTTTTTTGTATGCTAGATGTTCATACTAGATAGATGGCCTCACATTATCTAAGAAGGTGGAGTAAAGACCCTAACAAGAGTTAGAATGTAGTCATTCAAATATAACATATAATACCACAATGAGTGAGAATTTTGGGGTTAGGATTTCAAGGTATTTCTCCACCTTGTGTGATAATGTGGATAATGGATCCTCCCTTGAGTGGTAATGTAGAGGGATGTGACATGTGACACGATAAAAGATCACAATAGAAGGGATCAACATGAGTGAGAAAGTGATTGAAGGACTCACCACAAGTGAGAATGTTTTGGAAGGACCATCATGATTTAAAAGCAATGATCCAGGTTGTGATGTTAAATATAATTGACCCCAAGGGAGATGGGATAATTGGATGTGATATAGCACAAGATGGGGATGGATGGACATAACTTGAGTGAGAAGGAACTATAAAGACCATACCTTGAGAGTTAAGGTAGTGGTTGGATTTTTTTTATAGGACATATCATGAGATAGAGGGTAGATGTTGATATATCATATGATATAGAATGTTTTTGGTATGGACCCTACCTTGAGAGATAGTGTAGTGCTCAGGACATGGAAAGTTACCCAACCATGCCTCTTCATGTGTCGGTCAAGACTCAGTGAGACACCCAACCATGTATCATTGTGAATGGATTGAGAAATATAATAAAACCATATCCTAAATCATTATTAGTGAGTTATTATTATGGAACAAGGTGACTACTAATTCAACATAAGCTGAAGGAAGTATGTTTAGGTATCGTGGTGGCATGGTTACCACAGAATATCCTAATGAATTTTATAGTGTGTTATGTTTTATAAATCTACATTCCCCATTACTACTCATGTATATGATGTTTTATATAAGGATCACGTTTTGATAACTTAGTTGGATATATATCTTACAACTTTTATAGTAACTCTGGTATGTGTGTAGACATTATGTTAGCCTTATAGACCATAGCACAAGATATATAGTGGATTAGGTTGTGGAAACTTGATGGGTATTAGTGATGATATGATTATAGGGTAGAGTATGGTTATAGATCCAACATTTATTTATTTTATTTATTTATTTTGTATTTATGACTGATCTAGTAGGTGATTAGTTGGGTTGTATGACTATTTGACTACATTTCATTTTTATCTCATGGATGTGATTTATTGATTCTAAGTACTTTGATGATTTGTGTGAAGGATTGTTTGTTATTTATATTTGTCATTAATAGTTATTGCATCAAGATAATATTATTCATAGGTTTATATTTTGGCCCTCATCACTAGTTGGAAGCCTCTGGCATATGTGGTGTCACACCTGAGTTCATGTGTTTCATAGGATGAGATATTTATAAGTGGTTTCAGTCCAGTAGTGACAAAATGGTATCTAATCATCTTTTCCATTTTCCAAAATATTTTAGATATAGTATAAAGTTAATAGGGAAGTTTCTAAGGTTGGTATGGACCTCATAATGATGAGTTATGAACACCTTTTTGTGGAATTTCTAGGTTAACAAGGTTAGCAGACTTCTATTTTTGGTGTTTCTATTTATATTGAGATATTAATTATAGTATTATGTTGTAATTGATATTTTCAATGTTATTTTGGTACTTGTCTTATAGTGGAAATATGAATATGTATATTCATATTTTTGGTTCATAAGATTAAAATGGCCTATGAGTGATTATATGTGATTGAATTAATTTATTATAGATGACTAAAAATTTTGATAGAAAAAAATAACATATCTGGTGTTTTTAAATATAAATTTTTTGTGGAAATATACTCAGCTAAATCATAGTATTTTTCTGATGACATGTCATATGATCTGAATCATGGGTTTTTCTTTAAATATTACTATACCATACCAATTTATAAGTAAATTTTAGTGAACCCTAGGGGTTTGATCAAGAATTTGATGACTTGAAGATGGTTTAGAGTATATAACGTATTCCTAAGAGATGTGATTTTAGTGGGAGTGAGT
Organism: Viscum album; assembly: GCA_963277665.1. Lineage (NCBI taxonomy): Eukaryota > Viridiplantae > Streptophyta > Magnoliopsida > Santalales > Viscaceae > Viscum > Viscum album. The sequence continues at coordinate 677,990,384 of OY728165.1, forward strand.
TTACTTGATGATGTGGATATCCATGTGAGGGTGGAGTAATGGAATTCTATATGTTTTGTTCTTATGATATAATACACATGGATTTTTTCATTTAGTGATAAATATTTATATGATTTTAGTGGAGTAGTAGAGGTGTAGATAGAGGCTTTGTGGTTTTTGGAATATTTCATGAGTGGTGGGTGATTGTTTGGTTGACCGTATAATGAATGAGAAGTCTCAAGATTGTTCAAGAGAAAGAATCAAGGTCTATTTAAAAATATTATATTCACATACATTTATGTATGGCCTATTTTTAGTTTTCTCGTACTGGTTTTAAGGGAATGAAACTCCTTAGAGTGTTAAATGAGATTTGAAATTAGGTTGAAAAAAATATACACTCATTCAGTTTAGATGAGATCCAGTTAGATGGGGGATAAGAACCTATGATAGTGTTATTCAAGAGATATTATCCTCCATGGGAAGGAAATAGTTAGGGAATTTATGGGTTTTTATGTAAATCCTTTGATGTGTGAATGAAAGAGAACACATGTTAATGAGGTTCTGTTTTTTTTGGATTAGTTAGGGGATGTGTATTTGTTGATAACTAATTAATTCTATGAAAATACTATAGGTAGGTTGGCCTACAGATTTTTCGATAATGATAGGTGTTTCCTCTTTAATAGGAGGTGACATCAGAGATGTATTAGAATATAAAAGTATAGTTGGTTTGAGCATGTTCCATGCAAGGGGTTATTAGTATAGGAATAGCATGGATCTAGAGGAGTGACATGTGTGTTATATAGAAACCTATCAGGGATCATGCTCTAGAATTGGTGTATTATAATCAATTACATGGGAAGCAAAAAAACATTTTATAGGGTTGGACCTTCATTTTTTTGTATTTTTATGAATTTCAAGGATGATGTTTTAGGGGAGATGAGAATGTGTACCAGTTGGTGTTTCATTTTGGAACTTGGGTATGAGTGGGATATTTATGTTCCATCATTATGATTGATAATGGGAGAAAAATTGGTCATGGTGAACAGGTTTTCCTATTTAGAAGGTTGATGATGGTGATACACCTATGGTAGTGAGAATCAACTATTTCACAGATGCTTTACCCTCATGTAAGAAGGGATGTGGATTTGGTGAGATCAATAGGTGTACATTTGAGATGAAGCATGAATATCAGTGTGTAGTATGATGCAATTTTATCTAGCTCCTTGGGAAACACTGTATTTGGATTCATATTTAGTTTTAAAATAGAATCCATGTGTCAATATGGGTCTTCAAAAGAAATTTGGCATGATAAAATAGTGAGTTAGATCATAAGTGGGTCAATTTTCATGGATAGATCTTGATGATGGATTGGATGATTGAGAATCCATATGTGTAGTTACATCGAGTGTCAGGTTCAGGATTTGGTGGGGTTTTTCATAAAATTACCATGATTCCTATAAGAATTAATGAAACCTAATTAAGTGATGTGTTGATGATTTTGATGGTGAGACTAACCATTGTAACGAGACATCGACTAGTGTATAACTGACCATTATTTTTTAATATGATTGGATACAGTGAGATGTAAAATGGATTGGGTGCATCATATCAGACACTATAGGCATGTTTCAATATTCAAACTATGATCCTTTCAGAAAAAGATGTTGTATCTAGGTTTTGTTTATGGAAGATGGAAAGTAATTGTTTTGGGTGCAGTGGAAGAACCTTGTGGGAGAAATAACCATAAGGCTTTAACTAATTCGATGGATCATTAACCAATTTTGAAATATGTAGATGTCATTACCAGTGAATTTTTTCCATCAAATATTATACATAAGATATATTGGTACCAAGAGAGAGTGTATTTTCATGAAAAAATTATAATTAATTTATATTAGATCTAAATATAGAATATTTGTTCTGAAAATATTTCTTTGATGAAGATGTTGATCTTCTAAATATCCTTTAGGATTACATTCATTTCATATAGTGGACCCAAATTAGATCCCCTATAGAGGTGATCTACACATCGTCCTTATATCTCTGAACAATCACCAATGGACCGACAGGTGTTAGCATGGAGGATCAATTGTCTTTTTTTTCATCTTGATCACTTCAAGATCCTTTAAGATTAAAGGGTTCTCTCTTGTCCTCATAGTAATTTCAAGAAGGATAGAGGGATTTATTTGAGAGAGAATCCCATTTCACCCAACGACTCTCAATTATCTATTAACCCTATACAATATATATAGAAATCTATTTATAGAGTTAGGGGTTTGGTTAAAAAATTATTTAACTATGTACTAGCCCTTAAATAATATAATAAATCATATATCACCCCTTGAAATATAATAATAATAATAATGTTTTTATGGAATTTACTAGCTTTTGAAACAATAAATATTATTTTCTGGTCCAATAAATTAATATTTATCACCATTCATGATCTTGGTCTTCACGGACTCATCAACATTTATTAAGTACCTTAATAAATATTTAATTAAATGTTTATTTCATTATTAAATATTTGAATCTTAGTCCAGAGAATAAATATATATTTAATATTAAATAAATATTCTCAATCAGTAAAACATGAATAAATTATTGCTTGGTCTTGATAATAATACTTATTTCATAGATTAATTTTAAAAATAACTTAATCTAGATCAAAGGAAAAACTTAGTGCGTGACCCTCTAGGTTTTTTTCTCATTTTAATTAGGTGGGCTTACCTAAAGTCCAATATTCCTATCTTGTAGTGGTTAAAGGCACCCAAGAGAGATAAATTAATGTTTCAACATAAATAACCACATATAATCCCTCATTGGGTAATATAATACATTTTTCTTGATATCTCATCAATCAGGTTTCACATTTGTGTCATCAACCTATATACATGATACAAATTTCTTTTAGAATCTGAAATGAACTTTTCTTTACACTATGCCCATGGAATTTAATGAAATGGTTCTATTTAAATCAAATGGTTGAGATTTCAACATCCATAAAAATGGAGGGGATAGTTCCTTCCTTAACTTATCCACAAATAACATGTTATTCATAATGCACCCAATGTACCCTACTTATCCTAACCATAAGGAATCCCATTTTTTCAATAAATCCAAGTGTGAAAGTCAGTACATTCATTATGGATAATATTAAAGTCAAAGGACTATTAAGAATGCTTGTATATAGGAATATCTGATAAAAAATAAAGATAAATAATTCTTACTGGTGGAAAAATTCTCATAATCACCCATCTTAGAGATTACCATGTGATAAATTCATAAGATGTAGACTCATCTACTTATGAGTACATGCACCTGATAGTAAATATACTATGTTCCACATCATCATAATATTATTTGACCATAGAACTATATTTAAGAATATCATCATGGAATTTCATTGTTCTCATCATTCCAGGGAACTGCTATAACATTTTCTATGAAAGAAATACCCTAGGTAATTATTAAATCACAATCATTTTAAACAATGCACAATATATACTATGATATTTTACTAATATATAAATATTTTAATATAAATGTAATAAAAAGTAAAACTAGTGGTTATAGAACACTAATCCATAAAAATTACACCTGGACTAGGGCCAATAGCCTGGGAATTTCAGTTCTCTAGACAACACATAATGGTCTTTTTTTTGAGTTATGGAATTAAAAAATGGGTCTTCCATTATGTATTTTGTAGAAATTCTATCACTTCAACTTCGCCACTGTTGGGAAAATACATCAAGAGATGATACTTCCACAATATTTTATTCATCCACTGATGTGACTTTGGATTCATTGAAAGGGTCACTTCTATAGTATTATTATAGTAGAGTGGGATAATATATTTACTTCTAGGTACCACATCATGATCTTAGATTACATTTCCTATCAAAACCACTTATTTAGCATCCTTTAAGCCACAATATAATTAGATTATACTAAAAAAATTGTGACCATAGATTTATTTGAGGTATTAAAACTAACAATACCTTTATTCAAAGTGAAGATGTATTTAATGTCACAACCCAATCACCACTATGGAAAAAAGGGGTTTTTGCGATGGGTTATTTGCGATGGGGATAAATCCTGTCGCAAATAGTCCTGTTAGAAACTTATTTGCGACGGGGGAATTTTTTCGTCGCAAATAAGTAGTTATTTGTGACGGGAAAAGCTCACCCGTCACAAAAGGTTTGGCGCGCAATGTGCGCCAAACCGCGGGAATGTTATTCGCGACGGGGGGTTAGCGCCCATCGCAAATAACCGGCGGCGGTAAAAATTATTTTCGGCGGGAATATACCCCCATCACAAATAGTATGTTCGGTAGGTGATTTTTTACGACGAGACCCGTCGCAAATAAGTATTTAACCGTTGACCGTGATAAATGCCGGCTAAAGTATTTGCGACGAGTACCATCACAAATAATACTATTTGCGAAGGGATACCCGTCGCAAATAGTCCTGTCACAAATAAGCTAACCTATAAATACCCCCATCCGTTTTTTTTCATTCATTCTCAAACTCTATCTTCTACTTCTCTCAAAACTCTATTTTTAGAGTTCATAGTTTCTTAAGTTTAATTTTTATTTCCGAAGTTGATATTGAAGTCTTCAACAACTATCAGAGATCAACCTCAGATCAATTTTAAAGGTATTTATGTTCATTTCAATTTAATATTTACTTTAAATTTTTTATTAGTTTTAATTATTCTTAATTAGTTGTAATTTAATTATGTTTAGATTGTTTTTTTAATTAATAAATTTAAATTATTAGTATTCATTGTTCAAAGTTAATGGTAATTAAGAATAATTAATAATAATTAGAAATAACTAATAATAAATAGGAATAATTAATAATAATTAGTCATAATTAGGAATAATTATTAATAATTAGTCATAATTAAGAATAAATACTAATAATTAGTAATAAATACTAATAATTAGGAATAAATAGTAATAATTAGTAATAATTAGTAATAATTAGTAATAATTAGTAATAATTTAGAATAATTTAGAATAATTAGGAAATAATTACGAACAATTACAAAAAATAAGAAAAAATACGAATAATTACTAATAATTACTAATAATTACTAATAATTATTAATAAAACTCCTCCATGAATGCATTAACCTTTACAACTAAGCCATTTAATTTTTTATACATTTAATGATCTATCTATATATATATAGTTATATTTATTCGTATATTAATATAGATTTATATTAATATAAATATATTTTCTTATATGAATATATATATATATTAATTTATTTATTTATTCATATATTAATATATATATTTATTCGTATATTAATATATATTTATATCTATATATATATATATGTAGTTATAAATTTTTATTCGTATATTTATTTGTATATTAATATATATTTATAAACTTAGTTTTAAATAAATTTATAAAATATGTTTTTTTAGGTGTATTTATAAATAAATAAATACATACATACATACATATATACAATACACACACACACACACAAACATATATATATATATATATATAGTTATGAATGAATACATAGAAATGAGGGGGTGAAAATCCATCGAGAATGTTAAAATGGCTATAAATTCTAATCTGTAAGTATGTTTCAACTCCACAACCAGTAAAATCGAAGAACATGAAATTATCTTCGATATGATATGCGGTATATGCCAAACGGACATCCGGATCGGAAGTTATAGCCATTTGAATGTTAAAACGACCATAACTTCTAATCCAGGAGTCCGTTTTAGCTTTACAATTAGTCAAATCGAAGAACATGAAACGATCTTCGATATGATATATGGTACAGGTTTATCAGACATCAGGATCATAAGTTATAGTGGTTTGAATGGTAAAAAATAGGGGTACCCTGACTAAAAACTCAGTTTTATAAACCTTCTGGGCCTCTTTTGGCCTCGAAAATTCCTTGACCGGGGACTCCCCAAGTCATTGTGACGTAGAGATCATTGCAGGCTTCGATTTGATATGCTCTAGAGCTCAAACAGAGTCCCGGATCAAAAGTTATGGACGTTTGAAGTTTGGGTTTCATTTTCAACTTATTTTTTATCTTTCATTTATTTTTTTTATTTTTTTTATATTCAAAGAGTTATTAAATTTCTATTAATTGATAAAAATTACATAATTACTAATTAAAAATATTTTTTAATTTATTTTATATTCCTCTTTTATTAAATATCTTATAAATTAATATTATATTTCTATAGATACTTTCAAAAACATATTTATAAAATAAATATTATATTTATATCAATATAAATAGATTAATATATTTAAATATTAATAAAATTTTTTAAAATTTTTTTTTAATTTTTTTATTATTATTTGCGACGGAAATATATTCTCGTCGTAAATAGGCTCTTCGAAGAAACTATTTGAGACGGGAAAAGGGCATGTCGCAAATACTTTGTTGCAACGGGCCCGTCGCAGAATTGTTTTTTTTAACCAAAAATTTATTTGCAACGAGCCCATTTTCCGTCGCAAAAAGAATTATTTGCAACAGGCCCATCGCAAAAAAAATTAGTTGCGATGCCGTTTTCCGCAACAGGTCATTTGAGACGGGGCCCCGTCGCAAAAGGCCATTTGTGACGGGATCCCGTTGCAAATAACTGTATTTCTAGTAGTGCATGGGGGTCTCATCACACACTAGTAAGAAAGTAAAGTATTTGGTTCATGTGGTATTCTATTATATAATAGATGGATTTTTCCATGAAAATATGGAGGATGGTGTGTGTCAGTCCCTACAACACCCTATTTGGGATTTTGGGAAACTCTCCCAATGAGTCCATGGTTGGAAAAAAACTAGTGAACCTCACATAATTTGAAGAGATGGATGGTTGAACCCCATTAAATTTATAGGGGATGGGGTGTTATATGGGTGACCCACTATGTTAGGATTCCCACCCTGAGACAAGGATTTCAAATTGTAGTGACTATTTGGAAAAAATTATATGAATATATTATGGTGACTAGATCCCCATATCCTCCATAAAATGGGAACATACCATTAGAATTCCTTAGGTACTTAAAGATATTCTTGGCTACCATTGAATAATAAACACATGGGTCATCTTGATATCTTCACACAATACTCAATCTATAGGAAACATCTATCGTAGTTCATAACATATCATATATAACTAACCCAATCACAAAAATAATATAGAATCCTTAACATACACTGTCTTTTATCATGCATTTGATGACATGTTTTCATGGAAAGAGGAATTTCAGGTTACATTGGAAACAATCCCCTATTCAATTATTCCATACTAAATCTATAAAATATCTTATCAATGTATTTGACTTGGCGTAGGCCGATCCACCTATTATATATTTCACAATGGGTGTTGATCCCAAGAATATATGTTTCTTGGCCTAATTCCTTCATAGAGAAGCATTTATTCAACTAGTATTTAATTGATTGTTAGACTGGTATTTCATATCCACTATGTAATATTTCATCAATATGTACTATTTTTAAAATTAACACTCTCTTACTAAACCATTTACAAACACAATAATCACATTCATTCCTTATGAAACCAAATTCCTTTATAGCTTCATAAAAAGGAATGTACCATGACCTAGATTCTTTCTTTAGGATATTAATTGTTATTTTCAACATTCATACATTTTTTGCAAAATTTGGATCCATAAACACTTTGGGTTGTGTCATATAGTCATATCTCTGAAGGTTTTCATTAAGTAATGTTATTTTTACATCTATTTTCTAAATATCATATTCACAGAAATTCGTAATGGAAAGTATAATTATGATGGATTTTAGTTTAGAAACTACTAAAAAGTTTTATTTATAGTCTATTACTTACAGATTTTTGAACATTTTTTCAACCACACATTCATTGTATTTATCTACCTGTCTTTCCATGTATATTTTCTTCTTAAACCCCAATTTACAACCAATAGGCTTTACACACACTATAGTATCTACCAAGATCCGGAATTGGTTTTTGTATATATAATCTATTTTAGAATTTATATCTTCTTGACACAAGGAAACATTTGTTCGACATACAGCTTCATTTTAGGTAACGTGATCATTAATATCAACTAATAATTAATCACCATCCTTACTGACTGAAAACTACACTATTCTGTTTTTCTAAACTCATTTTTACTCCTACAAAATAATTTTGTCTCTGTAACTTCTTATACTATAGTTATTTTTGGAATTTTTTGTGGTACCAATAATTTTTTATCTTGACCCTAGACTTCATTATAGTCAATATTTCTCCCAATAACACTTTTATAGATAAAATCCCTCTCAAGTAATATGACATGTCATTCCACTATTAATATTTTATATGAGGTGTTTATAAGTAATATCTACTTGCCCCTTGTGTATGTTATAAAGGTAAAAATTATGTCTTAGGATTAAAGTTTGTTACTTTAAGTGGCCTTAAAAAATGCTTCTCAACCACATACAAGTAAATTTGACAACATGGTGATTCTTCCCTAAAAATTTTCATATGGAATAACGTTTTTTATTTAGTTGTAAATTGGTTCATTATATATGATGTTTTTTATAATGTGTATCCCTAATATGATGATGGAATATTTTCAAGATTTTTATTAGATCTCACCATCTTTAACAAGGTTTGGTTCATCCTTTTTCTTACACCATTCCATTATGATTTATAAGGATGAGTGAGTTGAGATATAATCACAAACACTCATAAATAATCAATTAACCTTGATTAAGATATTCACCACTATGATTAAAGAGGAATTTCTTTATCATATTACCAACATAGTTCTAAACTTAATTCTTATATTCATTGAATCTCTCAAAGGAATATGACTTACACCTTATCAAGTAGACATCTCCATATCTAATAAAATCATCAGGAAAAGTTATGAAGCATGAGTACCCACCCCTTGATTAAATAGGAAATATTCCATGAAAAATTTTATGAACTAATTTAATAATCTCTTTGAACCTTTCACATTTCCAATTAAATTTGGATTTGGTCTTTTTACCATATAAACATGTGTGACATACACCAAGTGGTTTTAGTTCAAAGGAATCGAAATATCAATCTTGATGTAATTTATTCCAAAACATTTCATCTACATAACATAGACAGTGATACCAAATTTTGATGTGGTATGAGTCATGTGAATTATATTATTTATTGATTTCTCTAACTATGTATGTGTAATCCATCTCATGAAGGACATTATTTAAATTTTCCTTCACATAAAAAAATATTTCCTTATAAAAAAACAAAATGTATAACCAAATTTAAAAATAAAACCATCCTTATAATGTCTGGATACATAAATCATGTTTTTTTCATATAATATTGTGAAAGATAACAATATCTTAAAACCAAGATCATTCTGGTCAAAAACATTTGTTGGTAGTACCTGCTAGCTAAATCTACAAGTTTGTCTCAGTTTTCTTCTTATAGATCTTCCCCCTTATCCAATATTTCTGAATATACTTGGTTCTTATATATGAATAAATATGTGAGAACCACAAGATATATTTGATACCGAAATTTTTAGAAATATATCTATTTCACTCAAAAAAATTCACCGGAATATTAACCTTATATCCTTTATAGAGTTTGATTTGTATTCCAGTCACCCATCTTTCTACATGAAAAATAGATAGAATCTTGTTACCTTGATTTCCCTGTGATCATACTCATCAAGGATGGGAATTTCAATGAATATTTCAACTCAAAGATTGTTGCATGGACAATATTTTTATTCATAAAAATGATAGAATGATTTGCGTTCTTCATATAACTATCAACATAGTAAAGAATAGTAATTAGATATTATAGATACATTTCAATGATGTTCATATTAAAATTTACAAAAAAATCTGGAGAATCTATGAGGGAGTGATGCAAAAACTAGATCATTGTATAGTTCATTAAATACATAAAACCCTAAAACCACTAGGTGCTTAATTTATCAATGATTTTCACTACATGAGTACCATATTTCACACCATCTCCATGATTGATCTAAATGAGTACCTTGGAAAACTGAAACTTCTCATGTATATATATCTCTTTATATAGACCACAGAAATTTTGGATCATTCTATAATCATCCAAATCATTATTAGACTTCATGAGTTTACTAGATATGGAAAATATAATTAAACACTAAAAATCAAATGTGTCACTTAATTGTTTATCATAGATAGTGAACACTTCATCACTCACCTCCATAATAGGAATATCAGGTAATGATAGTTCTACACTACTACAAAATTGACTCTTAGTGACCACCAAAAAGTTCCCCTAATGTTCTTTGGAGGCTTCCATCTATCCAATTTTTGAAGACTTAGATGGATCGTTTATAAATGGAATTAGTGACTACCAAAGGTGATCACTATAGGCGGTCCCAAAAAATCGTAGACGCAGTCGTTGGGAAGAGAATTAGAAACCATGTTAAGAGGTCTTTAATTCCCAAAAAATTAAAAGGATAGTGACTACCAATAGTGGTCCTAATTCTGTAGCGAAATAAAATTATTTGATTCCTCTTATGGAGGTCTTTATTCTAAATACATTTTTATAAAAAAATAATTATTAAATACTTCAGATAACCAAAAAATTGTAATTTAAAAATGTATAACTAAAATTTTGATCAATGGAAATTACATCAACAAGAAAATGTAATCCTAAATTAATAAGACATTTTCGGTGATTTTTACAGCCTCGATGGAAAATAAAATATGTTCAGAAATAAAATGTACCTAAAGACCAAGGATTTCCTATTAGGTGATGCAGCTTTGTTGGATTCCAGGATCTGCCTGCCTCTCCTAGTGATAACTTGGGGGCATTGTGATGACTTCATCATGGAAGTTACGTGATTGATTGTTGAAAATGAAATCATTTCTTATTTTCCACACAGTGAAAAAATAGAGGTAAAAAAAGTTAACAATTGGTTGTGTGCCTATCCACTCAGGCCATTCATGTTGATTTCATCCATGATATATTCCTGGCGTATTCTTATAAAAATATTAATTTCAAACTGGCTGCCAAAATATTTCTATAGCTTTTGAGAAAATGATCACCCCATGAATTGGAGTTTCATGTTGTCTTTAACCCTCAAGAATAATCGGCATTCTAAAACATGTTACTTCCCAACCTTCTTCAACTATTCATGGGTAGGCTACCTGTTTTTCTAAATTTTTCAAAGAAAAAGAAACCTTTATGGTTTTATGAGGGGTGCCTTAAATTTTATTATCCTTGATTATGGATTGTTAGGGCAAGAACACTTCATATTATAGTACTCTCTTGAATAAACTGACCATTTCTATTGGGATTCCATATGAGGGTGTCTGAATCAAGTAAGTAATACCACTTAATTTCTATACCATTTAGGTTGGGAAAAAGTTCATTAATGTTGTAATTGGTTTCCAACAGATATGAAATTGTCATCTATATTCTATTTGATGGTACATTTATAATATATTAGAGTGGTTTTTCTAGCCATGTTGTATTACAGTAGTTAAGAGTGGACTGATGTTATATCATCCATTTTGAACTCTATATAATATCATTATAGGACTTTTTGATTAAATTCCATAAAGAAGATGCAAGGTAATATGGATTCCCATCAATAATTCTCCTTTTTTAACTTTATTTTGTTACAATTTCATTCCTAATTATTCTTCCCACATTCATTACTCCAATATTTTATTTGATTATATTTTTACAAATCAATTTTATCTATTTATAGAAATATATATGGTGATAGACTATACCACTATAAGAGAAACATGAAAAGAAGTGGTTCCCCTAGACAGTTATGTGCTACAGAATCCAAAAAAATATTATCTTATTGGATGCTAATTTTTATGGCCTCTCCTAAACCTAAATTAATTTGAAAAACAGAAAATACCACCTCTAAAAATATCCTATAACTTTAATATATAATTTATTAATCAATAAATGGTCAAATATTTATTTTCATTTCTAAATAACATGACTAATTCCCCATAGAGACCTAACAATTTAGAGTGTCCCTATAAGTACCTAAAAATTAGTAAAAGATAGGTTTTATGTCTATCAAGATGTTTTTATGTTGTGTGAGTTTAAACATCTTTGAATGGAAATAATATAGGTGTGTCAACCCAATAGTACAAACAATGGTGTATGTATGTACATGTATACACTTTTAAATAAATAAAACAAAACAATATCATATTCAATAAGTAGATAAATACTATATTAACAAATTTCAAGAGTAAAAGATCAATTGTAATGAAATATATATAATCATAACAAATTCAATCAGTTCTTTATATACTTGGATAGTCCATACCTATACTACCTACTTCTGTTCAATACCTATAATCAATGATGAGATGGGAAGATCTAATATGTAGACCAAACCAATAACCTAGCCACACATAATTACTTCACGTTTTTAATGAGAATAAAAAAAATCAACCTCCATGCCAGTTAATTATGACAGTGTCTTTCCGATATCTACAAAGAAAGATTCTTTTCTCCTCTCCCATATAACTGGAATAAAATAAAAAAAATATAGTAAAATATATTTTATGCCAATAATAAGGCACTATTTTATCACATTAAAATAATAAAAGAATGATATTTTTTATTTTCATAAAGAAGATGTTTAGAAAGAAAAAACAAAATTGTATGGGTGATCAATTATTAGGAAGATTAAGATTGATAATCAATATATATTGAAAACATATATGTTGATACTACAATATAAAAACACATTAATAGAAATGTGATAAACAGACCCAAATGAATGCTATGTTTAAATAATAAGTTCTTAGACACAACGAAAAATATAGAGATTAAAAAATAAACAAATCAAAAAACTCATCTATATAATCAATAATTTATGAATTTCATGACATTTGAAATATAGGATATGGTGGAATCATTAAAGAATATAGTTCTCAGTTTTTCTATAACTTCTAACTATGTGATAGAAAATATTTACCAACATGATACTATGTAACCTCCAACACCATTACATAATCTAACTATAATATAGTAATGAAATTTTCTTAATGCATGTTAGAGAAAAATTAATGAAAAGGGTGTTATATGGAATAAAAATAGTTAATAATTAACCACTATTATTTCATTAAAATGATGACATGGTCTTAAAAACCCAATATCATTATCAATTCATACCATGTTGGTGTATCTACCATTGAAGTAAAATAAAGAACAGTTCACAAACCATGAAGTGTTTTAATAATATTCCCCCATGATTATCATCTAACATTCATGTCAAGAAATATCATTTTCTTCAAAAAAAACACATAATTCAAAGATTATATATCGAATATTATATAAATGAATCAGAAAAATAATCATTGATCAGTCACTAACCAAACTCATCTGATGTTATGGGTCTCTCAATAAGAATAAGATTATCAATATTAATCTATTTCTCGTAATTTACAATGTTAGTGTAAAAAATTGAAAAATATAGCTTATAACACCACTTATTTTCAAGTATTTTCATTGAAAACCCGAAGAAATTATTTTCAATGCATAATCCAGTTTCCATATCCCAACATGTATGTTTGATTTTTAGGAAACTTATCATGTCACAAGAGAGACAAAATTTAAAACAATTGAATCCATGATCCTCATAGAGAAAATAAGTTACATTTAGTTCAGAATTTTTTTTCTTCATTCAGTTATCTAAAATGAGATGAATTTTATGCTTAATTATATTAATTAAAATATTTTTTTAATTAATGAATTGGAAAATAAGACAAATATATAAAATTTAAACTTCTTTAATCACAGTTTCATTCATGATGTTAATAAAAACCTGAGGTTTTGTTTTTTTTTAAAAAAAAATATCCACATTAATATTTATATATTTTCTGTAAATATTGTTGATTTATGTGAAAAATAAAAAAAACATTAAAAAAAATTTAAAATAACATAATTATAGAAAATAATAAATTACAATACATAGATAAAAATTATTTTTAATACTGAAAATGACAATTTTGAATGAAAACATATAGGAAAAATAAAATCTTACGTTGTATGTTAGTAAAAAATTACAATATTAAGTATAACTATATTTAAATTCATTTTGGATTTGGGAGGTATAAATTTAAGTATGATATTATGGGTAATAATTGATTAATTTTCCAAATTCATGACACATAAATTGTTTGATACATTCAAAATAATATATCATCTGCAGTTTTTTTAAAATTTAAAAATATAAAATAACACACTTATAGACTAGAAAAGAATGTGAACATGACAAAATTCAAGAATCCACTTTGAGTTATTGAAATTTTCCTCATCAGTTCTCCTTAAGGATCTAGGGTAGATAAGTATGATCCCCCATCAAGATTTCATACCACTAGAAATCCTAAAAGAAACATGCAAGATTAAATTATATATTAGTACATGATCTAACTTTTTAAATAACACATAACTGAAGAAAACAATTTCATAGATGCGTTTATTTCCAATAATGAATCATTTTTACAAAAATAGATCATAACATCAAATTTATGTCAAACACAAATATTATTTTAGCAATATTGGAAAACAAAGAAAATTGCATACCAACCACCACTATCAATTTAATAAAACATAACATGATTAAAATTTATGGTATATATTAAATCTACGTCATTCAATCAATTAAGACGATATGTGGAGAGACACCATCAACATGTGGGACGATCTATATCACACTCACCAAAGTTTTATAGATGCATAAAATGTTACACGAATTTAAAGTATTTTTTATTTGATAATACACTAAAGATGGTAAATAATTGAAATGTCTAAAAACATCTATGTTGATATGCCTATACAATGTGGCACAACACACCCATTAAAAATTTTAGTGAGTGAAATAGAAACAGTTAAAAAATATAAATTAAAAATCATAAAATTATAAAATTACGCACCATTTTCCCAAACCCCCCACCCAAAACTCTTTTAACTCGCATTTATAAACCATTTCCAATACTATTTCCAACGATTCTTAACATGAAATCATAAATCAAATAAATGACATGATAACATTCCCTATTGATTAATTCATGAAAGAATTAAAAATATTATGTTTAAGAAATCAAATAAAAATTAAGGTTTACCAATAAATGATTCTATTAGGATTAACATAAATATGTGTTTCCTGATTAAAACCCAAATCCATAGGCAGTAGTGATGAAGGCTCTTACATTGGGTATAATGAGGCTGAGTGAGAGGATGTGGAAGGGGGAGTCGGTGTGCGAGGCGAGGGGGGGATGGTGGATTCCAAGCAGAGCGATGATGGTGAGGTGAGGGGGAGGGTTTGGTGAGGGATATTACATGGGGTGAACGATATGACCTTGTGGGGGGCATATCTGGTGATGTTTCAAGTCAATCCAGGCTAGTTCGTTACACAGAACATGTGTCAGCCAAAAAAAATAAACTTGAAAATAATATGATAAGTGTGTAAAAATATTAATGGGAAAAAATGATGAATAAACAATATATTAATGTGGTAGTCATAATTTTTTTAATGAATATATACAAGTGATATAATAATATAAGAATCATGTAAAAGACTATGTACACATGTCAACTTTTAATGATAAACATCAAATGAATGTAAGAAGTATGTAAAAATATATTTTGTATATGTGCCTTTAGAAAACCTTGTTTTTTTTAATTATACAATATGAATAACTTCATCACAATATAATAATGAATAATAGTTGAAATAAAGTATACATTAAAAAATTTCCTCATAATGAAAAAAATATAGATAGGGTCTTGAAAGAAATACCAACACGACATGTTCCAAAGATACATTCTTCTCGTAAATATTTCATTAGATAATGACAATTCATATAGAAAAGTCTATATAGTACTTAAGTAAAATCCAATTTAAAATTTTTATGTTATTTTACATACCTAGAAATTTCAATCCAGTTCATATTACAGGTGAATATAAAAAAGTTTGGATACCCTGCCCAATTACAAATTGTTATACATCATAGTATTTTTAAATCATATATCTCATATCCCTAGTTAATCAATTTATGCTGAGAACAGTAAATTATGCATATCATAATAGTATTTAATTTTATAATGGTGATTATATTGAATATCATGAAGGGAAATGATATGTTTATTTGATATGAAATGTCTTCCCGATGTAATAAATGTGGTAGGAGTCGCATTTGACATTGAAATAGGATAAGGTAGGATAGTAGTATATGTTTCACATGGTGAATTCAGTGAAAACAAAATTAAGGACATATATAAGTATGGTAATAATGGAGAATCACTTTTAATTTATCATAAATGAGAAAGGATAAATATTTTTGTAATAGGGAGAAAAACATACGGATAGATGTGGTTTCAATACTGATACGCATTGACCACTACCATATGTTGAGGTTATTACAACTTTTATAAGTGGAGTATTAATGGATAGTAAATTTATTAATAATTCACATAACATTGTATGTTTATTGTTGAGAAAAAATATTTATAAGTATTAGTATCTAATAATTAAAAACTTATTTGAAATGATATTATTACTATTTAATGGTATATGTTTTTATGTTTAATGATGTTTTAATCCAAGTAAACAGTGTGTGAGAAGGTCTTCTAGTGCTCAACTTTTAGAGTTCAATATTATCTGAATCACAAAATAAGAATTTATAAGTAAATTAATTAGTAATTGTTAATAGGATATATCATAAAATATGAATTGAATTAATCCTTACAACAACCCATTTAAACATATATTTGATATAAAAAATAAGGTACTATTTTACAACATTAAAATAAGAAGAGAATAATATTTTGTTATTTCCATAAACAATATGTTTAGAAATAAAAAAATTACTTGTATGGGTGATCGGGAATAGAAATATTCAAGTAAATCACAAATATATAATGATATTATGGATAATAATTGATTAATTGTCCTAATTCATGAAACATGATAATTTCATACATTGGAAATAAGATATAGTTTGTCTAAAATATCCAAATATAAAAGAAAACACTTATAGACTAAATCAAAATTATGTGAACCTGTGAAAATGAAAGAATCCACTATGAGTTATTGAAATATACTTGATCAATGATCCTTAAGGATCCATGGTAAATAATTATGTTCCCCCAACTAGATTAACTACCTCTATAAGTGCATATTATAATCACATCAACTCCAATATATACATCATATTTTCTTATATTAGAGACCACTTCTGACAACTTTGTATACTCTTCTTTTCAGATAAATAGTCAAAAGAAAAGAATTAAATTTTTTGGGTAGAAATATGTTTGTAATACAGTCCACTCACAGTTTAAAAAAATTCCAACACTTATATAAAAAATTCATGTTATATTCATTTAATTTATTTTTCTAGTCAACTTCATTATGTATTGTAACAACATCATACCTTCCGCATCATCAAACTTGACCACATTAACAAAACATGTTCTTTAAAAAACATTAAAACAGAAAAAGGAAATGCAAAGGGAAATTCTATACTCATAATATCACCATATATCCTGGAATATTAGAGTGTATAGCCTAGGTTAAGTTGTTAATAAATTCTTTTAAAAATATGATTTTCCCAAGTTCTAATTTAACATCAATATTGAGTTGTAATAAATAATTCTAAATGTAATACAAGAAAAAGTGAGATGAGTTCAACTATTATTTAATAGTTGGATGTAAATATATTTGGATGAATTGTAATTAGAATAAAAATTATCTGAAGATGAGATACTTGGATGAAAAATTATCTGAAGTTGAAATAATCCACACATAAACTACAGGAGCCCTATTCAATGGAGATATACTATTAGAAGATTCCATAAGAGTAGGCATGGGCAGGGGAAGAGGTGGAGGTTGGTCGAAAAGTGAGGAAGGGGTGGCGTTGAAGGAAGATGGGTGGCATAAATGGCTCCGAGTGAGGCGATATTGGTGGGGGATGAAGCAGAGGTGGGGAGGCCTATGAGGGAGGGGAGGTAGTGAAGTGCTTCTAGTGGATCATGGTGTGGTGTAAAATAAAGGTGAGGTGAGAGAGAGGGGTGGTGGTGGTGTTGAAGAAGGCAAGAGGGAGGGTCAGTAGTTAGTGGTTGGAGGTCTCTACATGGAGGGGAGGGTGGGGAGGAGGGTTAGGGTGTGAATGGGGTTTGGGGTTGGGGGTGGCACAATTGTACTTTTGTTTTAAATTGAGGCTAGGGACCACTATTGGTGGTTGTTAATGCCCACCATTAGTGATCACCATTGGCGGTCACTTGTACAAATAAATGTAAATTCATAGTTTTCTAGTAGTGTCTTGATTGTATGATTTCTTTTCCAGGTTCACTAAAACCTAAAGTAATATGAACCATTCCTAGACGTTTCAACCTGTAAGGATGTGGTATTTCTACAATATTGATAGTAGGGATAATTTTTATGATTAAATTTCCATTATTATACAATTATATGAGAGTGTATTATTGGTACATCTTTTGATTATAAATTCTATCATAAAAATAAATTTCATTTTATTAAGTCCCCAACTATTTTATCAAATCTAAATATCCCCCATCATTTGAAAAAATATGTTTAGTTCTAGGATATTCTAGTGTAAAGGATTCATATTCCCCTTCTCATAACCCCAATAAGTGTTGTTCAAGATACATGAAGGTATATATAAAGGCAGAACTTTTCTAACTGTGAGTTTTCAGCTCCTTGATTCTTTGAGTGGATTCTCCAATATTGGATTATTCACTTGTATGTCCTCAAAAATTACCTCTAAAATACACCAAGTATAGAAATGGATACTTTTCTTGATGTAAAATGGTTAAGTAATCCCAAAAAGCGTAAATTAAATTCTCTTATAAAAGTAATTATCCTTATAGGAGTTGTTCAAACTCATAGTTCAATTGATTTCATTTTGAATCAAGTAATAGAAGGTCAGGTCTAAATTAATATTAAGTGGATGGAATTTTATTATTCAAAAATTTTATATTGTTTTATCCTTTACATGTCATTTTATTATTAAGTGGGTCGCACTTAAGTTATTAACCATATTTGATTAAATATTTGTGTATAATACATTTATTTAATTTTCATCATTTCATATTAAATTATTTATTTATATGATTTTGGTCTTGCATCTATAAAATAAATAATGCATAAGACATAAATAAATAAATGACCTGATCATGATTTAATATAATATCTCATTTATTAAGAAGATAATAGATCAATATATGACCTTGGGGAAAATTCATTCTTCAAATATCGGCTTGAGTTATAACATTACACATGTCCACCTATGTATCATCAAGGTTGGTATCATCTTAGTTTTGTCATGAACTACCTCGAAGAAACTTGGGATTCTCCATTTATTATATTTATTTATAACTCACATACTCTAAAGGGGAACTGAAGGATTTGTTAAGGGGAATTTCATAAATATCATTGGACACAGAGGCCCTAAAAAATAGAGGAAGGGATGGCTCAAAGGCCATCATATTTGATTTAATAATTAATAATTGAAAATCCATGCAATAAATTACGTTAAATAATTCCAACACATACACATGTATTTGTTAGGCTCATGATCGGTCATACACATGAAACCTCCCACTAAAAGTACACTGAATAGAATTCACTTATATTAATTTTTCATTATTAAGATAAACATGATTGAATTAATTAATTAATTAATTAATTAATTACATTTTACCTTAATTACCATTCTATTATCATGGAGATACCCATTATTAATGCATTTATGGAAAATAAATAGCAAAAATAATAAATATGTATAATTGAAATTAATTAATTGGGAAAT
The DNA here is from genome assembly GCA_963277665.1 of Viscum album. Classification (NCBI taxonomy): domain Eukaryota; kingdom Viridiplantae; phylum Streptophyta; class Magnoliopsida; order Santalales; family Viscaceae; genus Viscum; species Viscum album. The sequence goes on from OY728165.1 coordinate 678,010,223, forward strand.
TTTTAAATTCATTAAGGCCATTATAACATTTTAAATCACATGTATTACTGAAAAGTGTAATTTGTTTTTAATGATGCAATTTTTTATTTAATGTAATTTAATTTTTTCCTTTATTGGTAGACTACACGATGTGTACTTACAAGTTATACATAGGGTACCTTGGTTTTCATGTACCCAAGATAAATTCTTGCAGATTTGGTATGTACCTCATCTAGAATACACGCCTCGTACTATCTAGATACATGTCAAGTATCATGCTTTTCATGTATCCTTGAAACCCACCAAAGGACTCGGCATATTCTTTGGATGTGGGACTAAAATATGTGTACTCTAGCTACGTTTCTATCCATGTGTCTGAATAACACACCAAATGACTCGGTGTGTATTTGGGGCATTAAAATTAATATACTACACATCATGTATGTTGGATAAACAACTTTAGTTTTATAAATGTTCTAGGTTGTCAGTTTTATGTGGTGTTAATCAATGTATTTTACTATACAGTAAGTGAAAATTCTAATGATAATCTGTATAGACTATATAGCTTACATTCTAGTTACACATCATGTAATACAACATATTGTGGGCTAGGTTTGATTGGTCTACATATAGTGTCCAGTAAATGCATCATATTTAGTTAGTGATCATCGCATCGTGTATCCCATGACATAGTTAGGTTATGTGAACTTGGGTACAGAGTGTATACTTTGACTACATGACTTCTAACCTAGTATTACCAAAAAAATCATTACACTACCTGATAGTATCTCTGATCATTCTTTATGTGTTATCATACCATTATGGAAAAATGATCTTGAATGATAAAATTAAACTTCAAAATCATTTCAATTAAACATCAGATTAAAGAAAGAATATTTTGAAATGAAATATCTAACTAATATTGTGAAAAATAGATAAAAATAAAGTAAATAATTCTAAATTTAAAACATGTCCCCTCTGATACCACTTGAATGTTTAGAATGTAACGGAAGAACTGAGTGGGCCAAATAAGCATATTATTTTTTCTAATTAGATGGACCATACAGCAATTGTGCATGATGTAAACGTCAATTATAACAAAAAAATAATTTAATATTACACAAAATTAAGTCCAAAATCTGAAGATAGGATATTTGAACATTAAATTTATAATTACTTCATATTGGATATAAATAAATAATACCTGGTAAGAGGATATTTTTTTGATGATTATGTTTTTTATCTGAAACCTTTTTTTTATTACATTCATTCTATAGTGATGAAAAAAATTTGATCCCCTCTAGCAAGGATACACACAAGGTTCATTGATCTCTGAACAATCATGGATGGAACATTAGGTGTTAGCATAGTAGATCAAATTTATTATGATGTTAATCTTGATCACTACATGATCCTTTAGTATTTAAGGGTACTCTTTTATTCTTCTTATTCTTAAGAGAATGAGAGGAGGAATTCAAGAGAGATGTTTTTTGTGCACAACAATTCTCAATTCTCAATTAACCATAAACAATAGACAAAACCATTTGTTTATACAGTTATGGTTTAGATTAAAATATTTTTTAATTGTGCACCAGCCCTTAAATAATATATTAAACCATTTCTTACTCCATTATATATAATAATATTTTTATTATTTTTATTTCTTGTTCTTGATAGTTGAAAAATAAATATTATTTTATGGCCTTAAAAAATAATAAATATCATCAGACATGATCTTGGCCCACTTAGACTCCTCAGAATTTATTGAATAACTAAATAAATATTTCATTAATTATTTTATTCATAAATAAATATTATATCCACAATCCAATAAGAACATATTTATTAAATATTCAATAAATATTTTTATCAATAAATAATGAATAAATTATTTCTCATCCCTGAGAATAGGGATTATTCCATTAATTCAATTTAAATAGATTTTAATTGATATCATTGGAAAAAATTACTTTATTGTCCTCTATAATTCTTTATCATTGGAATTAGTTTGGATTTTAAAATGTTTAAGATTACTATCTAGAAACTATTCAAGGAACCGAAGGGAAATAACTTAATATCATAATATAAACAACCATATGTGGGAATTCATTGTCTAATATAATCCCTTTTTTGAAATATCTAGTCAATCAGGTTTCACATTTATTTCATCTACCTATATACTTGATAAGTCTCTCTTTGACTATTTGAAATAAACACATCATTACCCCATGGTCGTGGAATTTAATGTGATAGATTCAATTCAATCAAAGGGACAAGATATCAACTTCCATAAATATGGAAGGGACAAATATTTCCTTAAATTATCTATTAATAACATGTCATTTGTTACATACCCAACATACACTACTTTTAAAGAACATATAGTATCATAGTTTTGGTCAATAAATATAATTTTATAAGTCTAAGAATTAATTAATGATAATATTATATTACAAGGATAATTACACACACTCATGGATCGAAATATCAGATGACACATAAAAATGGAGAATTCCTACTGGTGGGTCTTTTATCATAATATCTCATCATGGAGATTACAATTTGTGAACATAATGAGAAGAAGTATCATTCTCTTACGAGTACCCAGTCATGGAATTCAATATAATATACTCCCTATTATAGAATATTATTCAACTGTATAATTATATTTAAGAATATCACTTTGAAATTTCAAGGCTCTAATAATACCAGGGAACTACAATAACCTTATCAATTCGAAAAATACCCCATGAAATTATTTTATCCAAATCATGAATAAAAATAAACAATATGTAATAATATATTTTATTAACATTTAAATCATTGAATATAAGTGTCATTAATAGTGAAAAAAATTATTTCAAGAACACCAACTTCAATAGAAACCACACCCATCATGTTGACACACCACTAGAAGTGTGTATTAAATATTCGATTCTTATGGTTTGAAGTACAATGATCTAGAATTGACCATTGTGAGTGGATTATTATAGTGTATATCACCATAATATTTGGAATTAATTGATTTCATGTGGTTTAGTGTCTAGGTTTGAGGGGTATTCATGAGTGTTATCTTGAGGTTTGGTGATGGTGGAATGTAGATAGCTTAGATTTTGATGAATAGTGTGATACGGGATTTCTTGTTTTACATAGAAATCACATTTTACATTCAGGGATAGAATGTAGTGGGTAGGTGTAAATTTTTGACCGAGGTTGGTTAGGAGTAATGGATAGTAGACCACCATAGCATCACAAAGAAGTGAAGCATTATGGTAGAGAGTTTATAATTCCTCACATTATTACAAGTTGATAAATTTAGAGTAAATTTTAATTGTTTTTCAGATCAAGGTTGCGGAATCCCTTGAAAAAAAAATTTTTGTTCCAGGTGGCTAACTAAGCCATTATAGTTTAGGGTAAGGTTGTGATGAGGGGTGGTTTGAGAAATCATGTCATGTCCAGGGAGGTACCACAATGTGGAGCTAGAGAGCTACAAAGTGAAAAGTGGGTGTCACAGAGTGATATTTTTTTGTGGGTTTTTAGCCTAGAAAAATATCTTACACATGTCATGACATGACATGTTTCTATCAAAAATGATGGGTTTTTGTTGGTTTTTTCACAAAGAAAAATACAATTATCTATTAGGGCATGTCACAACTGGGGAACCATGTCATGATAGTTAATTTTACAAATTGGGTTTGTGAAACATTATGCACTGCCTTTTGCCTTGGAAAATACCTTACATCATGGATTTTTTACATTAATTATTTATTAAAAAAATATTCAAAATATGGATTCATATATTTTTAGCATCTATTGTTTATTTAAAAGACAATAAAAATATTTTCGTGAATCTTATTAACAATAATTATATATTTAACCAACATTAAAATTGTCCATCATTGGTTTTTAAATTGAATAATATAGTCACTAAAGTGAAAAAATGAATAATAAAAACATAATCATACCCTGATCTATAAATCATGTATTGTGCCACTCCAATCTCCCTCTACCCCACCCAAAACATTTCCCTCAGATCTTATATATCCCCCACAACCTTCATCAAAGACTCTCAATAAATATTGAAGGAATTTTGATCTCCCATTATTTACCCTATGTCGATTCCTATGAATGTCATCCATAACCATCATCACCCACAGTCCTTCCCATCCCCTTCACATTGTTCCCCCTAACTCCATGAAATAAATTTACTCTACACACTACTTTTGAATTTTGATATATAATATTTAGAAATTATATTGAATTACATAAATAGTAATCCAATGTGTTCATTTATATTAACACAAATAGAAAACATGATTTGTATTGATCCAAAATAAGAATATCATCAAATTATGGAATTTTTTTAAAAATATGTGTATTGAATTTTTTATAAACAACATAGTTTTTTATTGGGATACTGGGATTTCTGAGAACCACTTCATGTGGTGATCACCCCTCTTATATGAAAAATTAATATTTTAATATTAATATATATATATATATACTTATAAATAAATAAATTTAATTTAAAAATAAATATATTATAAAAATAAATATATTTAAATATATATATATATATATATATAATTATTTATATATATATATGAATTAAATTTAAAATTATTACTAGATTATTAATCCAGGAAGGTTATAGTAATATTTTAAAAACACAAACCCTATCAGAACCTCATTTCAGGGTTCCTGAACAAAAATCATATTTTCCAATATTTATTTTTCAATATATTTATAATAAATACTTATAAATATATAAATATATAAATATATTTATATTTATAGTTATATAATTACAAAAAAATACTTATATATATATATAATTATAATTATACTTATAAATATAAATATATGAATATATATAGTCGGGGTGTAGTCAGGTAGTAAACCCTTATGATCCTACATCGAAGAGACTTAGGTTCACAACTAGATTGGGTAGATTTCTGAGTATCTATATTGGTACTATAGAAATTATTGTATTAGATACTATAGTAGTAAATGTAACTATACTATACCAGTGAAACTACACGCCTGAATTGGGATTTTGGGACATTGAATTTGGACTCTGAGCCATAGGTCCATCAGGTCATCAAAAAACATTAGTCCATAGGGACACTAGGCTATTATTAGTGGAAGGACCTCATGCCATATTGCCTCTTAGTTAGCACCAGTGGGGAGAATAATAAGTGATTTGGATTGGAAGAACGGATCAACACAATAGGAAGGCAGTGTGGGTAGGCTAGGTCGAGTGGGAAGCCTCAATTTAAGGGATAGGCATTGTAATGCTTATCATTTAGTTTCATGTCTCCATGGACAAAGGATGTTGGATGAAATAATGTCAAACCATGTGACCATTTACAATTGGGATCAATTTGAGGATTCATAATAGCAGATAGGTGATTCAATAGATGGCCACAAATGTATCTATGGGTGGGAATCTCAAAATATATAAAGGGTTTCTAACACCTATCATCTATCCCACCTCCCACGCCGTGTATATGAGGGGTTCCCTACAATGATGCATCATCCAAGTATGATGCAATAGTTCATATAAGGGGGTGAAACATTCAGACTATGGATCATGGGGTGATGATCACTGGTAGGGGTGATGTATAATTGGTGACATGTAGGTGAAGGGATGATGTATCTAGGAAAGAAGGATGTTCATATCCTCCTTAATTTCATGAACTAGTTAAAAATGATTTTGATATCTTCAGTAAGGCTATAACCTAGAATTTGATGATGAAAGGATTAAAAATTCTAAATTAAAATTTTCTTTGGGGACTGGGCATGTATAAGAATTCTTATAAATATCTAGGAGGATGTTGATGATTGTTTCGATTCACGAGTTGAGTTTCTTTTGGAAAAAATGGAATTGAAACTTTTGGTCTTCAAATACTACCTTGAATTTCTAAAATTATTATCTATCAACTAGGAGGAAAGTTATTTATATAATCTCGTAAAGAATTATCATGATTCTAAAATAGAAATTCAAGATCTCCACTATGAAATAGTACACTGTAGATTCATCATCAGATGGTGAGAATGAGTTTCCTCAGTAGCCCAAGATGTGGAGGTGGGGCCATCATCCATGGGGAATAGGAATAAAACATAAAAATATGAGTTCAAAAGGAAAATGTAATTCATCATCTATGTTTATTTTCTTCTGATGATGGAAAAAATATGTATTTCTTCCCTAATTTTTCTGGATTTGGTTCTCAAGGGTGATAGGGTTGTAGGTGTCATTTTAGGTATCAGTCGATGATAACAGTGTGGTCTTGGATGGCATCGGTGGCATGGCATCAATGCAATAAGGTAGTTGGGAACATGACGGTGGTATTCATGGATTCAAGTTGGTGATGAAATTGTTATCTGGATTCTAGAATAAGTGATGTATTACTATAGAGTTCATGTCCTTATGTAGTCTCAGTGGTTGTCTTTGGGTTGTGACAATGGTCTTACCTTGGAACATGAGGAGGTCAAGCGAGATGACGGCTCCAGAAGTTATGGTGGAAATGGAGGCAGTAGAGGATGTGGAATAGGTTGTTGTTCGATTATGGTTATATAAAATTAATTATACAACTAATACTAAGAAGATCCATGGTCTGAAAAATACGACCCTAAAATTATTAAATAAAAAGTAGAATGTATACGATAAGACATTTTAAGGGGGATTACAAAGGAGGGACTATACCAGTCCCTAAATATAATCATACACTATAAATGCATAGTAATCAGGTCTTTATAGGCAAAATGTTATTCATTCCCATGATTTCTTTCTTCTATAAGGCATATTGCACTTGATTTTATCCCATATAGACATGTGAGATAGTCAAATTGAGGTATTTTTTATGAATGGTCCATTTAATCCAATGTGAGATAATTCCCCATGTAAAATACCATATTTTAACTTTTGCGGCATTAACAGAAATTTGAGAGTCATATTCAATCCATAGTGATTTCTAGTTGTGGTATACAGCATGCTTGATATCATAAGTTATGGCCAATAGCTCAGATTCATAAAAAATTCCCTACCCAATAATGTTATGAAATAAGCCTTTTACAAAACCATAGTGGGTGCATAAGACTCCCCCACAACCTGAGGGCCTGGTAATTACAGTGGATTCTCCATCAAAATCATCCTTTGTACATGAAGAAATATGGAGGTCCATTAGATAAACTTTAGAGCCAAAGGTTTCCTGGTAATGCTTGTAATTCCCAAAAGTGTAAGGGTTTTTAGGTCTGAAAAATAGTTATTGATTATGCCTAGTTGAATGGTTGTAATAGCATGAAGGTCTCTATTTACAGTAGTTGTACCTGTATTAATGGATAGAAGTTGATTGTCAAATAAAAATTTATTTCTTATTGTCTATATTGAGTTGAAAATAGAGGCAGTTGCAATCATTAATAGATTTTTAATTTTATCAATTATTCAATTCTTGCTAATACATATCAATAGCTCCTCAAGATGACTGCATAAATAGAGTTCAATGAAAAACAGGTTTCCAAAATATCTTCAAAGATTCTAAGTAAATTTTTAGTGTATGAAAAAATGTTGAACAGATTCTATTGCATTCAAATATATGTGTCATTCTAAAACCATCTCCTTCCTAGAAATATTTAATTTATCATGTGTGGGTAGTTGGTTCTTCCAAATCCTCAAAAAGAGTTATAGTCTTGATGGATGAAAAAAGGGTACCTTGAATTGAGTCAACCAATTGGGTGGTTTAATGTACCCATCACACTCCATTCTATAGTACTCCTTGGAATTAAAGTGTTCATTCTTATTAGGTTTCCAAATTAGGGTGTCATCATTCATAAATGTGTATCTTTTTATTTATATTCCAATTTGTGGAGAAAAAAATCAACAAGGGTGTTATTATGGGAAAATAGATCAGAAAAAATCATATAAAGATTACCAGATGGAACATTGTTCATGTTGATGGGGATTTTCAACTAGTGAGTGTTCCAATGGTTGAGGTCAGACTCCCTACTTAACAATTACTTTGAGTTCTACATTATATCAGTGAAATAGTTCCAAAGAGATGTACAAATAGATGAAGTGAGATAAGATGAATACCCATTTAGTAGCTTCATCTTGAACCTTCATGATGATAAATCAATAAAATATTCAATCAAGGTTAAGAGATTCCATGTGAATTTACTGATAAGTCCATCATTAGATGTCTTTAGAACCTTGATCGCAATGCCGCCCATTATAGTGGGTTTGACGCAGTCCTTCAATGCAACAATTATAACATTACTTTCATACACTGATCTTGTCCATAAGAAATTCCTAATCACGGACTGAATATCAATCAAGATATATCTTATACACCTATATAGAGAATATGATTACACAAATTTGGATATGATTACTGAGTTAATAAGAAAAAACCTTCCTTCGAGTAACATGGAATTCCCCTTCCACCATGCCAACTTATTAATGATTCCAAATAAAATATCACCAATATATTGACTTCATACCATTCCTTTTAATAATGGTACACTATATTAGATGATGGATAGTAATCCCATCTACTCTACAATAATTCTATTAATTAGATTTTTCTTTCCAACCGATATTCCACTTCAAAAAAAATGAAATAAATACTCCAACTTATGGCCCAACTAGCCACCTCCATATAATGAGAAAAAATGTATTTGATGGTAGAGATGGTTTTCCTTGAGGGTTTTCTGAATAGGATAATGTCATCGATATATAGAACATGATATTGGATGATATTATCTCCACCATCATTGATTTTCTTGTATATCCCAATTTGGGATAGTTCATTGATGCACTGACTCAGGTAGTCTTCAGGAAATGATCATAGGATCCATGATAGTGAATCCTTTTGTCTAACACCCCTAGTGCATTAAAAGTAGGATTTGGGGGATCCATTCATGAGGATATAAAACCTTGTAGAGATAAAAATTATATGAATCAATCTAATAAAATCATTATAAAAACATTATCTTGTGGGGAAATCAATCAAGATGATCCATTTGATGGTTTCAAAATCCGTAGAAATGTCAATTTTGATGGAAACTCTCCCTTGGCTCAATGTTATTTTCAACATAATAATATTTTATGGTGCGGTGAATGAAAACTTTTGGATTCTTATACTAGGTATGCACCCAAAATTATGTGGGGTGATGTGAACCTTGATAATACCCCCCACTATTCTCATCATAATCTTACTAATGACTTTAGGAATGGTGTTCCCAATAGAGAATAACCTGAAATCATTGATGACAATTCCATTCTCCTTCTTGGGTATCGGAGTAATGAAGTTTGAGTTGATACCAAAGGGCATAGAGGACTAAGTGAAAAATTCCTCTATTGCATCAGTCATATCATGTGGCAGGATATCCCAATAAAATATAAAAAATTTATTGGTAAATCCATCTAGACTAATGGAAATCTCCTTGTTGAGGCCAGAATTAACTTCTTTAATTTCCTATTTCATGTTTTCCATGATGAGAGTTCAATTTTTGTGATCCTAAATGAAAGGGTATATGTTATCAATCATCATTTGTTTGTTTTCCATCACATTTTCATTGTAAAGTTCATTAAAATAATTTAACACTATATTTTACATTTCACTTTCAATGGTATAAAGACACCCATTGATATATATGGCCTTAATCCATATTCTTATACTCTTTTATTTGTATATCATGTGAAAAAAAATTAGAGTTCCAATCACCATATTTCATCCAACTAACATTTAACTGATTTCGGTCCAACCTTTCCTTGACATTTTATAGGCCATAAAGTATTGAAATGTCTTTTATTTATTTTATAGAGCGGATTCATTGATGTTGATTTCTGACTTGAAATCCTATGAGATATTCTTCATCAATCATAATATCAAGGTCATGGTTGAAGAAGTATTTAAAGCTCCAATCTCTTAATAACCTTTTAACATTCATTAACTTTTCATCAAAGTTGTAGATTGAGATTCCTAGAAGATTAATCCTCTAAGACTGTAAGACGATTCCCCTACATCCATAAGTATAAGGCATCAATTGTTAAACCAAAATGGTTGGGGAGATAGCCTTATGATGTGTGTGGAGAGATCCATAATAATTTTTTTATGATTAGAGTGATTCTTATGTAAGGTGTGGATTGAGATTACAATGTCAACACTCCATTCATCCATTTTAAAAAAAACTTATTATCCAGTTTACTTCTCTACCTTCTATTCAATGTGTATCTCCTCCCGGTAAAATATGAACATCGAATTGGAACCTTAGAAAGAATACATCAATCAATACATGAGGAAAATTCCATTGAATGTATTCTATTAAAATTCAGTCCATTTTTTCTTTAGGATTTAGGAAAATATTAAAATAATCCTAAATCATCCATTTAGTACTTATGTTTTCATATATTTCTTCAAGATCTTTCCATATATCCCTTCTTATAATGTAATATGTTGTGGTATATAAAAGAGAGATATAGAGGATATAATTTTTAATTAGAATACATAGATACATTGATATTTAATGATGATTGAAAATATGTAGATGGTGTCATGAATTCAGACCTAAATATTATCCATGTTTATATTATGTAGGTTTTGGTAAATGAATCTATAACCAAGAGAGGACCATTTGAAAGACCTGTATTTTAAAAAGTGAATTGTAGGCTCTACAACACCAATGGTTTGTGGTTTTTAGGCCATGATATAGTTTCTAAGTTCATTGGTCTTTGGGGGGTTCCCAATACCTTAACAATTCCAATAAAGGATCTTAATTGTAAAAAGCATTGTCTCTTTATCAAGGTCACTTCATCCTTTTTCACATCCTTATGGACTTTTCCTTTTTTACCTCTCCTTTTTTTCTTCCCCAGATTTTTATTTATGATCATCCATATCTTTTCAGCTATTCCAGCTAGTTCATTTCATCCAGAATTGATTTGTCCCTCCTCCTTACCTAGATAATTTTAAATTTTCTCTAATAATTGTGGTTCTTCAGTCTCATAAAACCATAAAATTACATTTATGGGACTAATGTTTTTTCAAGATTACAGATTTCCTAGTTCACTATTTAACTATTAATTCTTTAAGAAGACTTAGTAGTATGTAATTATAAGAAAGTTTCATCATTTACATAAGTTTTATCATTCTACCCATCATTTTTGACATTCCCAATATGGAGGTGTGTGTTTAATGAACTATCCTCCTCATTACTATTAGAATTTATAGCATTAAAATTATTCGTACAATCCCTTTTAGAATTATTCATAGAGAGTGGTGTGTTTAGTTAACCATCATGTTCATATCCATCAAATAACATCATGGAAGCATCAATGTACTAACCATTAGTTTTATATTGTATCACTGTAACTGTATTAGTAGAGTGTGTCCTTATTCTAAGGTGCTTAATTGGGATGGGATCCATGGGTTCTCTATGAGAGGTTGTTCCCAATAGTCCCTTAATAACACCATCAGAGGTATAAAATCTTGTTCACTAGCTATATTTACGAACTACCGGATTTATAGTGGGTTTTTTTCATATTTATAAGTCTCATGCTCCTTTGGAACATCCACTGGATTTTCATTCAACTGTTTTCTAGAATTACCACATGCCTCATCTATAAATTTGTGACCAACTTTCTTAGACCCAACCTTCTATTCCTTAGCATCAAAGGTTCCACACTTGGTGGAGTTTGGAGGATCAATAGTAATTATCTTGTCATTCCCTTTCATCCTTCAACATGTGACATCATTATTCCCTTTCACCTTGAAAAATCGAAACTCCTTATCCCTATTAAATTCATCTATAAGATGGACAATGAACATGAACCCTTAGAAGAATTTTGGCCTCCTTTCATGCTGAATCTCATGTCTTATATTTTCATCTCTTATTTTTAAGAAAAAAATCTTGCACTATGGTGGTGGACATTTAATCCTCCACCAAAATCCTAGAATAGTGTCCAAACCCTGAGTTATCTGTTTTCTTATCATTTCATATGGGATTATCAAAATAAGCGAAAATATCTCATAATATCCTTAGATAATAGAATATTTAATTCAACCTACATGTGAATATTCATACTTGTGTATGTGTTTGTGTGTTCCATATATTGGTGGGATAACAATTCTTATCTCATTCATGTATGATTAAGAAACTAGGTTTCAGGGGGAATAATCACATGATCCATGCCCATCACTCTCATTAATCAAAGAGAAAACCCACATGATAGTAGCCCCTCCCCATTGATGTAATCCTCTAATCCTCAAATCCCCATATCTCTATAATTATTCATGTCAGATCATTAAACTATCAAAAAATTTCATCCTTCAGAATAAAACCCCACACAATAATAGATTACCTTCACAGATTCACCCATTCTTATATCACTTCTTGATTCACTGAAACATGGGAAACTTTTCCATTCTTTGTCACCCATCTTGGATTATAAGTATCAAAATATGAGAAATAAATACTATTTGTGGCCTTCACCACTTCCATGAAATTATACTTTTCTTCATAAACATCTATGGGAGAGTGTTTTGGAACATTTTCTTTTTTGTTCACAAGGGATAAAATCTATTTATGCCTAATTTTTTGATATCATAATTCTCCAAGTATCCACCATTTTAATTTTTAGCTGAATTCATCTTCTCGTTGGTTCATAGATCCCCAGTTTTATGGTTTTCCACCTTATCACCTTTCTATGCCATCAAAAAGTTTATATAACTACTAATTATTAATTATTAATATAATTCATATAAATAAAAATTTATGCCTCTAAGGCATTAGTCGAGTGGTGCACCTGATTGGTACAAATTTGCAACTCAATAGAACTAGAGTAGGCTCAAGACCTTCTAGACTTGGACATAGTTCATTTTATAAATAAGGAGATTCAATGAAATTTCCAAGATTGGTAATATATAGAATGATATGGGATTTTTCAGGGCCCTGTTGAGAGTCTAGAATAACCCATATGTACTTTTTTTAATGAGCTTATAGTCAAGTAGAACATACTCCTACTTGGAATCAAAAATTCTCAAGATCATAAGATTGCCAGAGGTTGATTTACAAGATACTATAAAAGTTACTATAGTAGCATAACTATTCATCTAAATTGGGAATACGGGCTATATATTTTTGATTTTGGGATACAAGGTCCTTCTCACCTTATTATTCCACATCATCTATAGATTTCTTGTATTTCATCTTTGTTGCTTCCAGTTTTAGTTTCACATCTCACATTGTTACTGTTGTGTTGTTCATTTGGTAGTGTCCAAAAGAAAAGGGATTGTGGTATGAGGGAAGGTTTTTCTCTTAGTTGAGGCCCTATTCCACTTCTACTCTGGTCTGGCTTCATGTTCCTTTGCTCCTCTACCTTTTCAGTCGGGTGCGGTCATTACTAAAAAGTTTTGGTATGTTTTTTTTGAGCAAGAGACAATGTTCTAGAAGGTGCTTCCTCGTCGGCTTTGCTCCTTCCCTTAGGTTTTTGTTGGAAATGGTCTTCTAGTTGGCTAGTGATGCCTTACTTCTTTGTAGTGGTTTTTTTCCAAGAAATTATGTTTTTTATTTTTTTTAATCAAAAGATAATATGGCATCTATTGGTTCCCCCCCTGTGATGCAGGTTATGATAATGATCCTATGTTCCAAGGTGTGTGGATTGATTCTTGGGAACTACTTGGTTTTTCACACAGACTGATGAAAACGATGACCTTATTTGTTTATATGCGTAATTCGAACCCTTTAAATGTTAAATGACAATGAAAAGTTTTTTTCTAGTGGTCTCTAGTTTTCAAAAATGTGGATGATGATAATGGGTTTATTTCATAGCAGGGTGCATGTCTCTTGGTGGATCATTTCCTATGGGGATTTCATGTGTGGGTTTTTTAAATTTGAATTGATAGGATTTCTTTGTGGTTGGTTTTTTTTAATTGTGTATTTTGGTTAGTGTCTAATTGTAATCGTAAAATTTTTTTCCTGTCCAACCTTATGTAGTTTATTTGAAAACAAAAATAGAATTTTGAGGATACAAGGCATTTGGGAAACTATAGGTATTTGTGACATAGGTCCTCCAAGATACACTAGAGTAAAAAGTGACACCGAGTAACCAGATGATTTGTGCAGTGAATTAGATAGTAAGTGAAACTTTTCTCCCTGTAGAATTATTAGGTGTGAATCTCAAAATAGTGTAGGGTACATTTTCACCAATCAACTTACCCTATAAAATCTTGGACCAACATGGTCCTCTTCCATGATGTTTCAAATGGTAGATTAATTTGATTGTTCTTGTTATATAGGGTGATGTATCCTTTGAATGGTGATGATTATACAGGTGAGGAAACACATCTTGGATGGAATCGTGGAAAGAAGATAGATTTAACCATGGGGAAACCCTTGCAAGCCACTAGACTAGGTAAAACAATGAGATTTCAAATTTATATGAACTATAATATCTTTGAAGGGGTGGAATTCCTACTCTTATTCTTGGTAAAAAAAATTATAAGGGATTTCAAGGATGAATCTGTATATAGACATACATGTATTAATGGGTGGGAATCTCAAAAGAGAGATTAGATCACTGACAAATATAATCAGACCCCCTATCTGATATGTGTTAAAGATGAGTTTTATGCAATGAATTCAAGGTGGGGTAGTGCAATCACACATGTCATCTCTAAATGAAACACTCACTTTTCTTAAACATAAAATAACAAGATATAAAAATTGATGAATGAAAAGAAAGGGTGGATGGAAAAAATACCCTAGTAGGATATAACTAAAATTTTCCTAAGTAGTTTCATAACAAATGAACTATTTATGCTAACTTTTAATAAAAACATGGAATCACATTTCTTGTTAAATCATGATTTCAAATAAAATTGATTAAAATTATATCAAAATAGACTTAATTTAACATTTTTATAAAAATAAAAAGGACATGAATGAAATAGTTCTATATTAATTTTCATGTAATATTCATGTCAAAACCCAATAAAACACTTCAAAATCCCTAAGCGTTTTTAGTTTATGGGTCTAGGATCCTCGCACTACTTAGTAAAAAATCACAGATCAAGCATGTGTGGACATTTATCTAATTATCATTCCATTAGGATAGAGTCAATCAACACCCCCATTGGAGAAATCAGGCCAAATTTTGTTTAGTTATATTTTTAATCATCAATCCAATTCTAGAGAGACATAGCCCTAGCATGATTTTCAAAATCACTCACTAACTACTCAGGATCGCATTTTATTTCAATAAATGAATCAACCATTTGTTATAAATTCTTTCATTTCAAATAAAGTAATAGTTAAAATTTCCAATTCTTTTTTTGACATTCCATTTCATTTTTAAAAACAAATCATAGGTTTTCACCATGATCATTCCATTCAAAATAACCTTTAGTTTAATGTTTTTTTCTCAAAGATCATCATAAAATAATTTCATCAAATAAATTCTCATTTCAAACCTTCTTTCAAAAAAATCATCCAATTTATCAAATCCTTTAAAATGGTTTTTATTTTAAAAATACATTCCTTCTTAGATCAAACATCAAATTTACTACATTTCAAGGAAATTAATTGAAATTTAGTTTCAGATAAAAAAAATGTTAGGGTTTCAAGTGTAGGGAAAATTTTTATAGAACCACATACTTTTTATCACACGATAAAATGATAAATTATCCAAAATAGGAACCACTATTAGAAAATCAAATTTGAGGAAGATCAAAGAGGAATTCCTAGAATTATGATACAAAAAAATGACATTTATATTCAAAAATAACATGTAGATCTACCACTATCTAAGAATGAGAGAACATGATAATGTAGGATTCCAAATCAAGAAGTGAACACTTACCGAAGGCTGATCAAACACATAAAATGACAATTTGATATGAGAGGAAAGGAGTTAGAGAAGCCAAAATCCTCCTTTGAGAGCCTTTATAATAAAATGACAGAGTTATGGTCGAATCTGAGATGTATATAGTTATAAATGGGGGTCCTGAGATTTTAATTAAAAATGTTAGTAGGGTTAAAACCACATTCTCATGGTTTCCCTGTCGAGTCGCATAGTTAGTACTAACCATGCACCTGACCATGTGCATGGGCTCTTGGAAAAGGATATTGGTTTGGCTGTATATTTAGACTAACCATGTACCAACTATAAAAACCCCATCATCCCAAGGCCACATAGTTTGTAGTGGAGGTCACATGTTTATTACTAACTATGAAACAACTTTGATCTATCCTCCAATGCCTCAAATAATGTGCATGATTTTCTAGGATTAATCACATGGTTTTCCCTAACCATAAACCAATTGTGCAAAACTCCATGGAATTCCAGAAATCCTATAAAAAACTCTATAAATGATCCAAAACAAGACCCAACTAAAATATGTTCAAAATAGGTTTCAAAAAGTACATAAACAATGATAATGGGATGTTATAAAAACATTCTTACCCCTGAAATCCAATCAAGAAGAATCCATGACAAAAAGATATGGCCACTACCCTCTCATCAGTGCCTCATGATTCAAAGTCTCATTTGAATTAGAACCATGTTTATATATCACACAAACCAAAGTTATATAAATCCCTTAAAGAGCCTTCATCTTGGAATAAAATATATGAATAGGCTGCTAAGTCACGGATAAATCAGGTCCATCATCAAGGTCCTCCAAAATAAAAACATTATATGGGTCAGAGAAATACTTCCTAAGCAATGATACATGAAAAAAAATTATGAACTGACATCAACTATTGAGAAAAATACAAATGTTAGTCTACACCTATAATATTATTAACAAACTCATATGGTCCATAGAATCTTGCTGAAAATTTTTCCTATTTTCCAAGATGTTGATGACCTACTGAGGTGAAAATCTAAAAAACATCTAGTCACAAACAAAAAAGCACCAATGGTAATTAATGAAGGAAATCACAAGATTTATATAGGCTCTAACTGATTACTATTTTTTAATGAATCCTCTGAATCATAGTCATTGACTTATTCACCAAACTAGTTCAACTAGGAAAGATTCACTATCCTCCAAATAACATAATAGATATTTATATGGACAGCCATAAAATCACTCAAAGTGTTCCAAAATAATAGAAAAATGGTAATTTGTTTATAATAAAATTAAACCAGTCCCAAGAAATTATTCCAAGCTCTACCAATGTCGAAAGAACAAGTATGGAGCATGTATTCCAATATTTTTATAGATTGTTCGGTTCCGAAATCCATATGTAGTTTATTTTTCTTGTTCAAAAAAACATAGGATCCTATTTATTCTTGGATGACTCTCTAAAAAAAGAGTGAAACATGGATCCCTATAAAAAATAATGACATATAGAACTCCATTCAACCTAATGATCTCTACCACATATGGACTTCCCATGTGTTCAACATTGGTCGCATCACAAATGGTGATAAATTGAGATAATTTAGTTAGATGATTATTCTTTACCCATATATAATTATTCTATTCAGGGTTATTTGGAAAACAATCCATTAAATCCGTAAAAATCATGTCCCTCTTATATATTTTAATACGAAGGGGCTAAAGCAATCTTGATGGTTTCTGGTTCTCAACCATGATATATTAGAAACATTAAAAAATATAAACAAAATCATTGATGTTTTATCTCATACCTAGAAACCATAATGTTCCCCAAATATCATATAATATCATTGTGGTTATAGGTTTAATCACCCACTGGGAACCATGGAATGCCCTCATCATAAATTTTTTCATAGGAAAAGCTACAGCATATTATTTCTAAAATCATAGGAAACCCCCAGAAGATAAAAAACATTTTTTGGTGGTATCCCCACAATAAAGAGAGTCCCTAAAGTTAAGAAACTTGTCATCAAGCTACTATTCTAGAATAATTATCTCAAGAAGGTATTAGGTTAACTACACAATTTCCAAAATAATGTTAATCTCATTCATGTAGAAAACTAAATGAATATAAAAAAGAGGGCCACGTAACTGCACTCTTCTAATTACACTTCCATGGATGGGGATGAATGTTTCTTACTCAAAAAAATTTCAAATAAATTCCTCTTACAAAGGTCATGGTAAATCTGGAAATCAAGAGACTATAGGTACTCTACCTAATTCCTCTATTAGATATTCAAATCATTTTTTGAGAATATATAACTAAAAAATTTATTGTTAGAATAAATGATAAACCATTCCTTGAAAATATAATTCCTCTAACTATTATAATAATTTAACATAACTATGAGTTTTAGATCATGAGTTGGATAGTTACTATATTGTATAGAAAATTATTAAAAACCATAATCTGCTATATTATCACCATGTATGATAACTCATCCCAAACTCAAACGTGATGCATTAAAAAAGACCACACTGACCTACCCAGCCACTGGGAGATTCAAAATTAGAGTAGATGTCATAGCATGTTTCAAATAATTAGAATTATTTTGATATTTTTCATCCCATAAGAACAGTACTCATTTCTGAGTGAGAGTGGTCATTAGATAATCCAACTTTGATAAATGCTTTACAAACTGGTAGTAATTCAATGTTCAAACTAAGAATCTCAAAATCATTAAAAAAATTCATGGTTGTTCATAGTTTATGAAAACATTCATCTTATCAGGATCAAATAAAATAAAAATTTTTATGATCGCGTCTCCTAATAACATCACTTCCCAAATCCATAAATTCCATTTTGATTTCTTGGCCTAAAGTCGATGATCTCTCAAAATTTATAGAACTGCATTCTGATGACATACATGATCCTCCTCAAATTTTGAGTAGACCAAAATATCTTCTATAGAAATCACCAAAAACGAATCAAGATACTCATGGAATATATTTTTCATTAGTTCCATAAAAACTTCTAGAGAATTTTTGAGATTTAAAAGCATAAAAAGATATTAAAAATGGGAATACCACCTCTATAAGGTGGTTTTCGGTATGTTAGATTCTCTTGTTCTAAGATGGTGATAACCAGACTAATAATATATCTTTTACAACCTCTTCTACCCTATAAAATGGATAAAAATATCATAAATATATTGCAATATATACTTGTTTTTTATCATAACATTATTGAGTTTTCGGAAATCAATACAAAGGAAAAGGGTCCCATCAAATTTATTTGAAAAATAATAAGAATTTACAAGTTGACTCACACTATTGAATGATTCCTTCATCAAAATAATCATCCAAATAAGTCTTTAAATATTTCAATTCATCTAGTTCATATTGTGAGGATGAATATATATGGGTGGGGTACTGGGTACCAAGTCCATAGAGATATCTACCACCATTAATGATTGAGATCTATAAAAGTTAGATGGAAAATATTGAAAATAATGATGAATACTATAAGAAGATAACCAGTTAAATATTCTCACTTCAAAACAAATGAAAACATAGATATCACATTGCCCCACCATTAGTGGTGGGGTGGTAAGGCCTTGGGGTGAGGGGTAGGTCGTAGGGTCAAGTCCCCAGGACTTCATGTTTACTGCATTTTATCTACAGTGTTTTATGGCACACATTCATTTGTACCCAAACTTTTAAAACCTAGATATTACATTTCCTCACTCTAAAACATTCTTCTATCTCTACTCAATCTCTTGTCACGTTCTCCTTAGAAAACATGAAACTCCCCATTGGGGGTAGTAAAGGAGACCCAGTGAAGATAAAAATCTTACTAGGAATTATGGTAAATCAACCTATCCATCTTAAAAATGAACTCTAATTGTTTCATAACGAAAACCATAAAATTTCAGGTGAAGTAAATCTATGATAAATAGAAGATATAAGAAGGAAATAAGAGAACCTTCTATGTATTCTTCTTAAGGGGAATATTAATATCTATCAAATAAGGCATAAGATCTATATTAATATTTAATAAATTCACAACATGATTCAATATGAAAAATTTAGATTTAGTAGTATCAAATAATGAATTAACTAAATATGAATCTATAGTGATGGTACCTCTCACTATCGCTAGACACGCATCAACTTCTTCTAGAGACTATTATACTACATGAAGAATCTTTATTCTTGATCTATCAAGTTAAAAAACCTTATTTATTGATGATTCCAATTGAAACACGATACCTTTAGGCGATTATGATCCTATACTATTTTATGGGGAAGAAAAGACATGAAAAAACATCTTCAAGTGTCCTAGGAAACCACAAGAGCCGCATATCTTCGGTGCCTCAGTACAAACTCACATTGAATTCCGAACCCAGCGACATTGGAAGTAAGTCAAAGGGACTCTTCCAGAAACCACATATAGTATATATGGTTCTTATTATTGTGATCCACCATGATATTGGCCCCTATTTCTATTATATTTATAGTAACAAAAAAAATCTACTAGGAGTAAGATGAACTCCCATCAACCCGGACTATCAAGCCAGGTCATGCTCATCCATTAATTCTCTATCTAGTATATAAAGATATTAAATGAGCTTAAACATGAAAAACTAATATCAGATATCATATCGATGAATAATATTGAATATTAAATATTTTATTTTATTATTTTTGACCACCTATAGATAAAACTAATGAAGTTTAGTAAAGAGGTTCATATACAAATTCACAGTTCTATCACCTTGTTGGAGGATATTAAACTCAATAGAAATTTCCAAAACCATTTAATACAGATAAAACTATTTTTTAAATAGGGCTATAATGTATTTCCACACCAATTATTCTTGTCTGTTAATTATAACCATTGAATCTCACCACCTCTTTTTATGACCTTCATGCTTAAAGGTAACACATTTCACCTTTATAACATCGATATTTTCTAAGAGATCAAAAAGAAACTCAATATTTTTCTAACAATACCATAAACCTTGAGGATAATTTAAGCCTCATAAAGTGGATGGTTTCTTCCAAATAAAATACTGAACATTGTCTTTAGAATCATCCCTTGATGGTTCCGAAGCAGGAACTTGAATCGAAATGGGTTTGGTTACCTATCCTATAGCTTGGGTAGCACACACTACTATCTCAATGAGTTTCATATCAACTGGAGGTTTCACATTCTTTTTTTGTTGATAGCTCCCTCCGGAATTATTTTCAATCTTCTTCTTCTGGGACATGGTACAGTACAATAATAACATGAAACACAAATAAATATCAAGGACACTCAAATCACGAACTCATTCAAGATGTGAAGGAATATCAATTAAATCAATTGAATTTAGACTTTTGGGATATAAATATTCTTAAATAAAATTTATTGGAAGCATAAGAATTATATCAATTTATTCCTCAATGATTCCTTTTCCAAACACCCATGGTGACTTTAGGCTCATTACGATAAGAGCTAGCCAGACACTCACCCATAACTACAACTTAATTCATGAAAATCCTACCTCATGTATTCCAAGACATCCCAAACTACATACTGAAATCTTTTAATGTTGTACAAAATTTTCACTTATGATACCAATTTTTCATGAACCTACCCGGATACCTTGGTACACTAATATCGGGGTTGGCCATGTCAATGTTCATAGGATGTTTCTGATCCCCATGAGTTGGAGAATAGAACCTGGAATCCTCAAAAATTCAAAGCTAATAGTTTTTACGTGAAAATAAATCATTAATAAAGAACAGTTAAGGATAATACAATGAAAAATCTATATTTTAAAAACTCCTTGATGATAAAAGTACCACAAGTAGTCAGATATGGGTCATAGAGTAATACGACATTCAAAAGATGACATAACATCCATCAAAAAAATGTCACGCCAACCCCATGTAATAATTGGACCATATCTCCACCAACAATATCACAAAAAGTCCAATGAATAAATCATACCCCACCTCCAAGTGTCACATTCCATTTTCCAAGACCTGGCATAACAATATCTATAATTATCTGAGGAAAAATGTATGGTGTGAGGAAAAATACCCCAGTATTATTTCACAAAAACAATCCATAAGTATTTACATAACAAATAAATAATTTATGCTCAATTTTAATAAAAAAGGGGATGGAAAAACATTTTCAAACTTCCAATAAAATCATGATTTTAAATTATATTGATGTAAATTAGATCAAAATAGGATTAAAGGAATATTTTAATAAAAAATAGAAAGGACATGAATGAAATAGTTATATAACAACTACCATGATATAATCAAGGCAAAACCAAGAAACTTGTTCATAAGTCTGAGGGTTTATTAGTTTCTTGCTCTATGATCCTTACACTACTCAGTAAATCATCATGAATCAAGTGTTTGTGGACATGTCCCTAAGCGTTTGGAAATTGGGGTAGAATCAATCAACACCCGACTAAGGGAATCAAGTTGAATTTGGTTCAGTTAGAGTTTTCATCGTCA
Source organism: Viscum album (assembly GCA_963277665.1). Lineage (NCBI taxonomy): Eukaryota > Viridiplantae > Streptophyta > Magnoliopsida > Santalales > Viscaceae > Viscum > Viscum album. The sequence goes on from OY728165.1 coordinate 678,032,566, forward strand.
ATCTGCTTATAGGGAGTCAGGTTCCTAGTGTGATCATCGCATTCACTCACTATCCTCCCAAGATCACATGTGTTTTAAATAAATTATTCATCCATTCTTGGGAAATTCATTCATTTCAAATCAATTCACAGTTCAAATACCTAATTCATGTTTCAACATCCATTTCAATTTCAAAACTAAATGATGTATTTTCATCAATTCCATGCCTTTAAAAATCACTTTTCATTTAAATATTTTTTATCAAAGATCAATATCAAATTTTTTCATCAAATAAATTCTCATTTCAAGTTAATATTTCTGAAAAATCACCCAATTTATCAAAGCCTTTGAAAAAGGGTTTTATTTCACAAATCCATACCTTTTTAGATCAAACATCAAATTTACTCAATTTCAAGGAAATCAATTGAAATTTAATTTCAAATAATACAAGAAAGTTAGGATTTCAAGTTTAGGGAAAATCCATATATAACCACCTACCTTTTATCACCTGATTAAACAGTCAATAATATGAAACGGGAACCACCAACTGAGAATCAAAGTCAAGGAAGATCATAGAGGAATGCCTAGAATCACGATCCATCAAAATAATTTGTAGATATATAAATAAAAAGATGATATAACACTCTCTAAGAAGAGGAGAATAAGAGAAAGAATGATTCCATGTTAGGGAGAGAACACCTACTGAGAGATCAAAAAATCCACCAACACTTCGATCTGAGAGGAAATGTGTTGGTGGAGACAATATACCTCCAAATGTAAAAGACAGAGTTAGGGTTGAATGGAAGGTGTTTATGGTTAAAAAATATGGTCTCGGGATTTTAATTAAAAAGTTCATGGGGTTAAAAATTCATTTTTGCAGTTTTCTCATCAGGCCGCATAGTTAGTACTAGTCGTCCACCTAACTATGTGTCATCACTGAATGTTCTGAAAGGTTTAATGATTTGGCCACATGGTTATACTAATCATACTTCAACTATTGAAATCCCAATTTTTTAAGGATACATAGTTTGGATGGGAGGCCACACATTTTTTTATAACCATCCCATAACCATGTGCCACCCTATCGTAAGTCTAAAAAAGATGATCGGTTTGCTAGGTTAAGTCAAATGGTTTTTTCTAACCATGTCCAAGACATGATTATCCCCATGGACTTCCAAAATTCACCAAACAACTACAAAAATGACCCGAAAACAGATCCAAATAAAAGTTGATCAAAAAAGGGTTTGGAAGTACTTGAAAGGTAGTAACGGGTTGTTATAATCAAAAATTAATAAAAAATAATTATAGTAATTATATTATTAATTTTATAATAATTTAATATAATTAATAATATAATAAATTTAAATGTATGTTTATAAATATATGTTTAATATATTTATGAATATAAATAAATATTAACATGTAAAAATATATATTTAAATATATAATTAATATATCTATTAATAAAACTAAATATTTATTTATTAATATATTTTTAAAAAAATATTTACAAATAAATATTTATATATAAATTTATTATAAAATATATATTTAATATATTTAAAAATATCTATATTTTTCTAATTATAAATATATTTATATATAAATATATTTATAACTCATATTTATATAATTAAATATAAAAAATATATATTTATAAAAATATATATAATTATATTAATATATATAAATATATAAATATATTTATAATTATATAAATATAACTATATGAATGTTTTTTGATATTTATATTTATAAATACATATTTACAATTCCTTAAATATTTTTTTAATCAGAAAATAATTTTATATTTCTCATTGTGATATATATGTGTTTATATGTATATAATTATATAAATATATTTACAAATATATAATTATTATTATATACTTTTATATTTTTAAATTTTACTTATTTATTTATAATTGTAAAAATACATATATATAAATTACATTATTATTATTTTATGTAAGGGGGTGAGAACTAACTCAATTCATGTTAAGCACATTTCTACCCAGTGCGAGTTCACGTGGAATTGGAAAATCCCTATATAAAATACTATAATTGTTTTATTTTATAAATATATGAAAAACTAATTTTTAAAAAAAATCCTCCAATTGCATCCATTATGTTATAATATAAAAAATATTATATCTCACATCATCTCCCTCACAACCCTAATATCGCCCCACATAGCTTGAACACCCAACCTAACACATTCCCAGAGCCACTTCAATGATCATTCATCTCTTCCCTTTCATGCTACAACCTTCCCACTTGATGCCATGATCACCTCTATTATATTCCTTCTCATCCACTAAACTGATAAACCTCTCACTACCACCATTTTTGGGGTATTCCATATAAATTTTTTCATTCTTCTATTCCATAACTTGTCGCTTATGATTCCACTCACATTTCCCATCGTGATGTTGTTACTTCCTATCAAATCCCACAATGTGATCACATGTAATTTTTTAATGATTTTATAAATATTAATATGAATATTCTATTACAATCCAACATTCCCATTTGGATTATTTGTATATAAATTTATTACATTATTTATGTTCTTAAGTTAAATTTGTTTTTGAAAATAAAAACATTATTAGATAGGGAATAAACAGACAAGCCAAATAGAGACGAGGAGGAAGAAAATAATGAATACCAATGGAATCACCCCTAACCAGATCACAGAATTCATTGTGAATGGATCCTATTCTAGAAAAAATAGTAAAATATGTATCCTATGAGACCCAAGAAGCAATGAAATATATGACTTTGTTCCCTTCACACCATGTCTAGATCACCTCCACCCAATTTTTAAGATGCAAATTACTTCTATGAATATGATAAATAATATACCAAGGAATTTCATCCTACTCTTGAAATTAGATTTATATTATCAAGGAATGGGTTTAAAATGACTCCATCATGAGATTACTATCTTGGAAAACCTAGATACAATTGAATAAAGAACATGACTCCATTAGAAGGAAATAACCATGACCATGAGAGTTAGATAATGTTACTACGAAAAACCCTTCAGAGTCTAATAGTTTAATTATTTGTTCAAAACTTAAAAATATGAAACAATTATTAAAATCCATACACATAATATTTTTTTATCCAATTAATCAACTTAAACTTTTTATTATAAATCAATTATTTATTTTCATATGTATCATATTTTTTTTCAAAATAATTGACCATATTTTAAACATTTTATTTTTTATTGTAACATAATATTTATATTTTTTGAGTTGTAATTCATATTTAAATTATAATTTTATTATATTTTCACTATTGATGTGAAAGTTGTTAAATATTTAAATATAATATTTTTTATGTTTGAGGTCCAAAAAATTATATAATAAACAAAATATTTTAAAGGTATAAAAAATATCTAAATTTAACGATTCAATTTTTAAATTTATGTTTTAAGAAATTTTCTTAATAAAACAATTCAATTGTTTAATTTTTTTAGTTTCTTTAAATTTAGGAATTTGGTCATTTGTTTTATGTAATAATACAAAATACATGTTTTATATTTTTACTTTTCAAAAGTTGATGATGTCATTGGTTTTATATGGGACAATTGTTTTATTTTTTTGAAGTATGAAATATGAGTTGTATCATTAGAAGTATAAAATAACAAATGTAGAATATTTATTTGTTATTATTTTATTATTATTTTATAATGTAATTAAAAATCAATAATGTTAAAATTAAAATAAAATAATAATAATTATATTTATTTAAAAATTGTAAAAAGTAGCTAGTTTTTTTTAATCTAAAATAACTTGGGGTGTTTTTTTATTATTTTTTCATAGCTATTTTTTTATATTTTTTATGTATTTTTATCTCTATTGATATTTAGTTAGTTTAACTACTACCGATATGAGATTTAATAGTTCTCTAAATATCATTTATTAGCACAAATAAAAATACTTCTGTGTTCAGTTCTGTTAAAAGGGGGTTAATTTTATCCACACTAAAAAAGTGCACATAAAGATCCATTTTATCAGCACTAAAAAAATGATAAAAGTCATGTTTTATCAACTCTATTTTTAAGGGCTGATAAAAAGGGTCTTTATTTACACAAAAAAATGTTAAAATTAAAAAACAAATATAAAAATATTCAAGAAATTCCGAGAGAGATCATCCCCCTTGATGACCCCCCCCCCCCCTATATGCACTCCTATGCCCCCCCTTCCTTTTATCAGTGTTACACACCACTCTTTCCCAAAACCATGTGCGCCTTCACTTGGATTTGAACCTGGGACCTCCTCCACCTTCATGCAGCTAAACCTTTACCACTGCTCTATGTTGTTCATTATTTCATGATATATATATATATATATATATATATTTGTTACAATTTTTTATCCATGTTTTTATTAATATATTTATATATTTATATATTTATATATTTATTTTTTAATAAATATATAATATATTCTTTGTGTGTGTGTTTATAAATAAATATATATATACATATATACATATAAATTTATACATATGAGTGTTTATAAATATAATTATAAAATTTGTTATTTATTTACTTGTATTGTATACTTTTTAACATGTAGGGGGTATTCCCCCTTTTTATTAAACCATGGAAAGACGTATTTTTATTGAGAAAAGGTAACCCATTTCTTGTCAATGAAGGCTTGAGGGCATCTATATAAGCCAAAACACATTTAGCTCATAGGCCCTGACCTGTAGGTCAACCAATAGCATCCAATTCACCATGGCCCCAACGCTTGACTCGAAGAATATATCACCTTTCATCCATTATCTCAACCATAAACACAATAACTCTATACTTCCAAGGAGTCCCGCTATCCTCTCTTCAACCCTATCATCCACCACATCAAACTCACACACTGCCTCCCCTGCTTGGAAGCAACTAGGTCAGACTTACGCGTCGTCGCACCCCTTGGGTGCTCATCGCCAGAGTCCTCTAAGACCACATGCCATCAATCCTAGATCCATTTGGATGTTGACACTCTTGGACTACATGCCACAATCCCCCAATCATCACTGCCACCCCCGCTATCGGTCAGAGGACTTTCAATACTCCACCTGCACAAATCACGGACCAATCTTACCACTAGAATCGTTTAACGCCAAAACATAAAAGATTTTACCACAAATTTTTTGGGGGATAGAATACAATATGGTTGGTAACTAAACCCTAGCCTTCCTTATGAAAATGCAGGGTGTGTTGTACTACACAGCTACACACCTATCTTCAAAAGGGATCACCTTGTTGACATGGGTATAAACATTTATCCTTTTAACCCATTCTCTTTATATTCTAATACATTTATATAAGTACTAATATATAATATATTTACATATATTATGTATTAATATTTATATAAATTTAATAGAATATATAGACAAATATATATCTATTTTTTAATATAGACACAAAAAATTACATTTATATATATAAATATTATATATACATTGTATAGGTATATAAATATTGATACATTTTTATTTTAAATAAAATGGATATTATTTTTTATTTTGATATGGTTTATATATTTTGTAAGATATTTTATATGTAAATATGTGTACACATTTATTTATAAAATTGAATTTTGATGTGTAAATATATAGAAATACGTATATATTTAATTATAAATAACACAAAAAAATGAAAAAAGATAAAATTTGAACAAAATAATATCAATATTAGTGTAATATATAGGAATAAATTGAGCCTCCACTAAAAAAATAAAATAAGATCCTCTCAAACGAGGCTAAAATTCCATCAAATGTTCAAACATTAAAGTTCCCCCACAAAAAATCTGTTTTGGAGGCCTTTTATACTATTTTTTTAAAGACAAAAACTGATTGAGGCTCTCCATAGTCACTGCATCATAGATCATTTCGAAAAACATTGATTTTATATGTGGTGGATGTAACACCACAATAATTTAAGAGAATAAAATTAGGTTCAATAGTGTACATAACATGCAATGCCGAGATTAAACAATACATGAAATATTATTAGTTAAATATGATCATTATAACCTAACCATTGAATTGGTAAGTATAAATAGTATTAATAAGATTATGGAATATAAATAAAATACCTAGTAAATAAAAATTTCTTGATTAATTATTTTTAAATAAAACTACAAAAAAATAACTTGTTAGTTGTGGTTTATTAGCTTTGGTTCTATTAACCACTGCTAAATAAATACAGTTTAAAAAAATTAATATAGTAGTGGTTTCATAAAATTTTTGGTATATTTTTTATTTTAACAATTACTGGAAGTTTCCATTAAACCTCCATGAAATGTTTTAAAAAATACTATTTTATCCCCCTCCCCCACCCACTCTTCATGACCTGACCCAAACCACTATCCTCCACCACTCCCCATCCGACCCCGACCCTACGACACCCCCCACCCAACGACCTCCCTCTACCTGATGATGACACAAAACCACCCCTCTAGCCTCCCTCCTCCATCCTAGGTGGTGACCTCGACACCTATGACCCCCCCCCCCCCCCACCAACCTCCCTCTTCCCTGTTGTGACACATAACCCCCCACCCCGACCTCCCTCTCTCAGGATTGGTTCCCCACCTCCTGGAATCTTACGAATTCTTTGGACTTGTTGTGTTGATTCGGTGTCCCACATTATAAAAGTGATAGATCATAGTTTCTTTTTCTCTAATGTATAGTTCATTAAATTAATAAACACTGATTTCATTCCACTTTATTTTGGGGTTTATATTCCCCATTAAATTATTATAGGTGTATATAAAGCTATTTTAATGGGAAACTATGTTTCACTTGTTGTGCATTGAATGTGATGGTTTTTTATATGAAAACGTGTATTTTAAATTTAATTTTAAACTACTATGCACATCTAACATTAGAAAAAAAAATAGAATGTATTTTATAATGTTATTTCATGAATTTAAAAAAAATTGTTTCTTAACATTATTTTTAATAGAAAGTCATGACTTCCAAGGGTTTGCATCGATTTTTAAGAAAAAATGTTGGGTTACCATGAATATAATGACTTTATGATGATTGAGTGTTTGATTTTTCAAAGTAAATTTCATAAAAAGGTTACTCAAAATGTATTCTATTATGGCCTCCATCCCTAAAAATATTTTATTGTTTATAATATTCATAATTTGAATCTATTGATTTATCTTGAAATTTTTTACATTAATTAGAGGCATAATGAAAATTTGTTAAACTCTAATACTTTAATGTAAATTGTACTCCTCAAGATATTTTCTCAGTTTTCCTATTTTTACTACTTATTCTACTCCCGGAGATTTATCAACTCTATTCATTTATTCTTCCTTAGTTTTTCTTCCACAATAAATTCTTAATCTTGGGATTGTAGTGGAGATTTTATTTCCTTATTTAATAACATTATCCTAAGAAGAATATTCATGGATCAAAATTGTATAATAATACATTTCCATTATGAAAACCCCATTAATAATGATTAAAAATGAAAAAAAATGGTGTGAGAGAAGACATGTATTAATCTATCAATCATAATATTCTACTAAATTAACTAGATACCTAGTAAAATTTCTAAACACATGATTATGCATCAAGAATCATTACTTATCACATTTGAGAAATTTTGTACTACAGAATATTTTTCTTTGAAATCACTAAAAAATAAGGTTTATTACATTTCTAGTAATATTTTCCTCTACCTGTGTAGTTTTTCAGTAAATTTAGGTTCACATATTAATTGACCTAAAATAGTGGAATGAAGTATAGGAAAATATAACAACATAAAACTTATGTGTCTATCAGTTTTATCCTTCTAATAGTGTGTGATATCCAAATAATGTATATGTTACATTCATATTTTTAAAGGGGTTCTCTTGGTCTTAGTTAGAGAATGTTAAATGGTTCAAACACTGATCAATGTAGCTAATTTTTCAATGTATTGAACCCTCATTAGTTACCACACTAATATAGAATACACCATTATATTTTTCTCCCATAAAAATATTATCATGAAAATTTAAAATATCAAAAATTAGTACATCTTTATCATCTTTAATGTATTTGTTTTTTCCAAACTTCCATAATTAAATATTAATTATTTCAAGCTTATATCTAACTTTAAATACCATGCTCTTGTGACCTAATCTAAACTATATATATTCTTCATTAATTTTTATTGTACATGTTTGATGAAACATTTATATGAGTATATTTGAATGTATAGGGAGAATAAAATTCAATACCTATGGATAAAATTTGGATTAATTTACCTCGAAACACACCACTTTATGTCAAGGTATTAGAATAATGTAAAGATTATGAAATTGCAAAACAATTGGTTGATGGTAGAATAAAATGTCTATGTCCGGATTATAAATTGAAGCGATGGTTGAATAGAAATGAAGTATATGAGAATTTGTTATTGAAATACTTTCATTTTAGATATGTATGTTGGATTTGGAATGGTGAATAAAATGTTATGAAAATTCTAGATAATGACAATTCTGTCAACAAAATACAAAGTGACCTACTTTAGGAGAATTCAGTTCAAAATATTAAATGAAGAATTTGGTTTTATAGAATAAAAAGTACAAGATTGAAATTCATCAATAAAACCTTTAGTTGATCCTAAGAAGGTTAATCTTTCTCATAACTTTAGTGACTAAAAAATATTTTTTATGAATTAGTTGAAGACAGATAATAATAAATGTATGAAGGGTGTGTTATGTATTCAAATTGTTCTTTTATACTTATATTTTATCATATCAAGTGTATTTTTGGAGTTTCTAATAAAAATATTTCCATGATTTTTTAGTTTCATCATGATGCATTTAGTGAATCAAATATCCCTACATCATTCTATGAGATAAATAAATTCATCAATAAACATAGACTTGATTATATAAAGATACATGCATGCCCAAATGATTGCATCAAGTACTAGGGAGAAGAGTCTGATAAATAAGAATGTGAAGGATGTAATACAATCATATGGAAGTCAATGAAAAACAGTTAGAGTATAAATCAATGAAACCCTTGGAAGAATTAGAAGAAGAAAACTCTTTTAAAGGTATTGGGTTACATTCCTCTGAAACTATGCTTTAAAATATTATTTATGTTATCTAATTCTACAGAATACATGAAGTGGCATGCTCAGGATAGTAACAAATTCTTGAAGAGACATCCAAAATATTTAACATCTTGAAATATTTTTAATTAACTATATCATTATTTTTCTTCAGATCCTATGAATGTAAGTTTGGGATTTTATTATGATTTATTATCCGTCTTATTACATTAATTGATAATTATATCATTTTTCAAGTTGTTTTGATCCCCTATAATATACCTCGATGTATGTGTATAAACAATAATTCCATCATTATTTCTATGATTATTCCTTGAAAAAATGCTTAGAAATGACATTTATGTATACTTTAATCCTTTAATCAAAGAATTGTGAGAATTATGGGATGATGGCATGGAAATATATGATGCTTCAATGAGAAAAATATTTAAAATTCATGCTTATTTATTATGGATAATTAGTGACTTTTCTAGACAATGAAATTAATCTGGTTGAAACACTTGTACTCGTTTGGATTTTCTAGTTTGTAACTTTGATTGTTAACCTCAACGATCACCTCATAGCAGAAAATGATGTTTTATATGTCATCATTAATTTCTTGATTCCTCTCAAAAATGTGGGTTTAAAAAGACATGATTAAAAAGAGATATTTAAATGAGAAAGTTATTGAAGTTGTTATCTGGTTCAAGAATCTTGGGACAATTAATGAATTTCAATGAAAATTTTGGAAAATATCATTAGATTAAAGAATAGGGGAAATGGTATGATGTACGGTATCCATAGATGATTGACCACAAAAATGTAAGAAAAAAACTATATTTTTTATACTTCCTTATTGGGAGTTTATTCTATACCCTATAATCTTGAGGTAATTTATTTTGAGAGTAATATTTTTGAAAAAGAAATTTTTATAGTACTTAATGAGAAGGGTAAATCAAAGGATCACCATAATGTTTATAAGGCTTTGGAGTCAATGAATGTAAGGTATGGTTTGTGGTAAATTGAGAATTTAAAGTGTCATTTGGCTATTTTTTCAATGAAAAATCATGAGAAAGATGAATTCCTTTGAACTTTAAAGAATCTAAATGTTTATATGGATATTCAAGTAACATATCAAGGTGCGTTGACTTGAAACATGGAAAGTTACATGTATTGAAAATTCATGACTCACATATTTTGATATAGTAGTTGTTGTCATTGGATTTGCAAAATACTTTACATAAAAAATTAATTATGGTTCTAATGGATTTTTGTACCTTTTTTAGTGTGATTTGTGGAAAAACATTAAATCCAACTGATCTTGATAAATTTTAAGAATGAATTGTTTTGAAAATATGTAATTTGGATATGCTATTTCCCCCGTCATTCTTCACAATCAGGATTAATTTGAATATTTATTTGGATAATGAATCTAAACATGGTGGAACAATACACTATTTATGGATATATCCAATTGAGAGGTATATTGATATTTTTTTATTTTAATTATTGAATTATATCTTATTAGATAATTACATAAATTTTTTAAATATGTTTATTATTTGTTTCATCAGGTACTTAGGTCATTTGAAGTCACATGTGAGGAATAAAGATCAACCAAAAGTCTCTATTGCTGAAGGTTACATAGCTAGAGAGTGCTTGGCCTTTTTTTATTGGTATTTGGATGGGATTGATACTATATTCTATCATGTTGAATGTGCTGATGACATCTCCACTAATTTTAGTTCTGAAAATCAGTCATTGGTATGTCCTAATATTGGATGAAAAATTGTAAAGGGGTCAATTTTTACACTAACTAGATTTGAGTTGGTACAAGAACATAGATATGTGCTTCTCAATAGTGTTATTACAGATCTTTTTATTGAATAATTGTGATAGCAAAAAAAATGTGACTAAGGGTTTGATCTCAAAATGAGATGTAATTAAAAAAATCTATTAATAAGGTGTTTGTCGAATGGTTCACTCATCATGTAAGTATATAGTCATGTTCATATTATTAATGTGTAGTTATTTTGTCTATATTAAAATTAAGAGATTATATCTTTTTTCTAGATAATGAATGTTGAAAATAGATATAAATTATTGAATGATTTGAAGTTTTTGGCTCGAGATCCTCTATGGCAGGTTAAATATATTTGATGCCTACAATTTACATGGCTTCAGGTTTTGTACAATTTTTCAGGATAAAGACTTAAAAACCTAGAATAGTGGTGTATTTACATTTTCATAGGTAAGATACTATGGGAATCTTATTGATATAATTGAAGTAAACTATCAAGGCCAATTTTTAGCTATCTTATTCAAATTCAGGTGGGTCAACAGTGATATGGGTGTAATGAAAGATTCAATACATTTTAATTCTATCAACTTCTCTCGCTGGATGGATACTAGTAAGCGTGAAGATAAATATCCATTTATCTTTTATTCATAATCAATGATGGTTTACTATGTGGATAATAAAATACATTATGTTTAGAGTGTTATTTTTCACTTAAAGTAGAGAGACTTATATGATATGGTCGATGATGATCATTTTTTTCTTTGTGATAGTGAACCTCATCAACCAAAAAAATTTGAATAGTTATTTCTTGGCAATATCAAAATTGTAAAACTTTAAATATTGGGTGAAAATGAATGAATTATCACAATGGGTGTTCATAATAATGAATATAATGAAGATGAAGATAATTTAATGTATAAATTAGTAATGTAATTATATTACAAGTTCTCACTGATAAGTGTTTCATAAATATATATGTTTTTCTAGTTTTTCTTTTTATTTTTGTAAAAGGATGTTAGTTTTGAATTATTTATATGTTTAATACACATTAAAGATTTGAAATTTAGTAATGTTGAGAATAATAAATTCATGATTCTAGCCGATCAGCATCTCAAACCACACCCGGGAAACACTTATGAAAGGTACAAAAACCTTTAAAAAAGTGTCAGGGGGGTCAAAACTAGTTAAATGATATCATATTGTCATGAAATCATGTAAAATTTCCATATATTTAATTTTTAAAATTTATTATCCGATGAAATTTCATTCTGAATGACGGTTTTTCTTCTATGGTCATAAATGCGCTTTTAGTGTTTTAAAACACTAAAATGTGTGCGGAACAATCAAAACCAATAAAAATAAATAATATTGTTCTGAAATATAGGGAAAAATACCAAATAATTAATTTTGAGATGTAGTAAAGGATGACACGTCATTCTTAGTGATGGTTTTTCTGTTATGTCCATAAATGCATTTTTAGTGTTTTAAAACACTGAAACGTGCATGAAATGGTCAGAACTAGGAAAACAATGTTATATTTTCTTAAAATAAAAGGATAACAACCAGAGATCTAATTTTTAAATGTTCAAAACTTATGTAAAATCATTCCAAGTAATGTTTCACCCGTTATGGATATAAATGTGTTTTAAGTGTTTTAGTACACTAAAACATGTGTAGAATGGTCAAAACGAGACAAACAATGTCAAATTATTTTGAAATCAAGGGAACATTTTGATTTAATTTTGAAACTTAGAAACTTATGGATTTTTATTCCAAGTGACGGTTCATCTGTTGTGGTTGTAAATGCATTTTTAGTGTTTTAAAACACTAAAATGTGTATGGAATGATCAAAATCAGGAAAGCAACATCATATTATCCTAAAATCAAAATCAAATGAATGTATATTTAATTTTAAAATATAGGAACTAAAATAATATCATTCCAAGTGATTTTTTTCCTATTATATTCATAAAAATATTTTTAGTGTTTTAAAACACTAAAACGTGCATAGAACGGTCAAAACCAAGAAAACTATAACGACCTGAACTATTATAAATGAACTTTCCCTTTTTGATTTAAATAAATATTTTATTATGTAATTTGGTTATATAAAACATAGCCACTTCCCTGGTTATATATTATTGGATTTAAATTATCATTAAGAATATTTATCATTGATAACATAGTTGTTAAATAGTGATAATATGATTAGTATAAATATAGGGATTTAACAAATTTAATTGACAAAGAAAAAGGTACTGATGGACTCATCTAGTAGGATTATAACCTATGAATCCCATTTATCAGAGCTTCCATGGGAGGTGGAATCTCTGGAAGTTTCCCTTGACCAAGCCCAAGCAGAGATTCAACAACTTAAGCACAAATAAAACAGTTTGTGGGAGAAGTTCAAGCTCATTGAGATCACGACCCAAACCATGTTCTCCCCCATGAGAGTCTCACTGTCGTGCACCTTACTCTTAGGGAATAAACTAGTGTAATTAAGGGATATATATTAAAACCATAACAATATGAATATGTATATTATATAGAATAATGAATTTATCTTCATTTTTATAATTAATTTCTAAATGATATTGATTTTGATTCAATTAAACACAAATTGTATCTTCGAGTAATATTCAAATTCAATTAAGGGATTTATATTGATTGATTAATGGATTCATTAAATAAATAGTATTTTAATAAAATTTTGTTATCAAATAAGTTTTATTAATTATAAATGGTCATATAATTTTTATGAAGCGAGTTGTACTTTTTATAAGGTTTATAAAACTGTTATTGTCAAAAAAACCAAGAATTTTTCAATAAATGTAGAAACTTATTTTAAAGTAAAAATGAACGTATTTAAAAAATTATTTAGATATAAAAATATTATTTTTGGAATCATAATTTTGAAATTACCCAATGGTTAATTTTTCATAATATTCTCAGACAATCAAATTTTTTGGTAAAAATTAAATACCTTATAAATATACAGTTTGTTTTATAACATCCTAATGACCCATATATGATGTAATAAATACAATAATAAATATTATCAACCAAATATATGTTTTCCCTTTAAAATAATTCTATTTTATGTTTATTATATTATATTTTTATTGCCATTATGAATCCTCTAAAAAATATAATACATTTTATGATTTTAAATTCATTTATTTAAAAGCGTTACTCACATCCACATAAGTGAGGGAAATATTTTAATATTATCTTTCATTTTCCTAATAAAATGATTAAAACCTCTCCACTTTCATAAAAACATTATAAAAAGTCATGGGTCGATTTTTGGTTTGAAATATTTTATTTTTTAGAGTGCAAGACCTTAATATTAAAGAAATCCCTCTTTTTCCTATATAAATCCACTCATTTTCCCAATTATCATTGTAACATCCCAGGTAAATAATGAATAAAACATTTTCATATTTATTAATATTTACGAATTAAATATTAATTTTACTTTAAAAGGGTTTCTATGTTCGATAGCGTACCAGATATGCAACAAAGAGTTTCATTGAAATCTTTCGTTGCACACTAGTAATAAAATAATATTATTTTCAATGGTAGTTAACACATAGTCATTGTGTTGGCGGGAATGGATAGAAATAACTAAAATATGATTATATAAGTTTTTTTAAATGTTTTTACTTTTATCTAATAAAAGATAAAGGCTTAAAATACGGAAAGAATTCAATTTTATGCGTATATGCCCTAGTTTTCACTAAAGGTTCACTTATCGCTTTTGATGGAAAACCATCATTAAATATAGTTTTGTTCACTCTTATACATTCTATTGTACCAAATAAAACTCTCCTTTAGAATTGGGACATCAAAATTTACTTTGTGTAATTTTTTGGTATTTTTCCGATAAAGTTCATTTTTTAATGAATAGTGTCAAATGTTGTATTTTAATTCAAAACCTCTTTTTAATATAATATATTTATATGATTAGATTATCTTTTTAATTGGTTTTAAAGTTAAATTAGAATATATTTTTAAGATTAAATCCAATAGTGGTCGTTGGAATTAATTTCACTTTGAAATCGGACTTAAACTAGTGTCAATCTTTTGATACTTATTGTTTCATAAAAACACGCTATTTTCTCTGACAGTGGGAATTAATTATTAAATTAATTAATGCAACTTATATGTTTGGAATTTTTTAAAATGGACTTCATTTTTGAATTCGGAATATCAAATATAGATTAGGGTGATGTTTTGGTATTTGTCTGAAAAAACATCAATTTTTGATGAATAGTGAAACCACTAAGTGGTACTTACAAAAACTGATTTTCCGTTTAAATGTAATTTTGTCATCTCTGTGTTTTGAATTTCGAAAATTCGACATACATGGTTGTCATTAAGAAGTAAAATGTGGTTCAATGTGATTAAAATAATTTTTTTGGTGAATAGTAACTTATTAAGTTTTTAATCGCGATTAGAGGTAATTAGTGTAGTTTAAGGTAAAAATAATGTTTTAATAATATGAGATGAGCTTGACACATGTCCTACACTAATTATATGTGTCATGTCCGACCAAGACAATCCATGGGTCAACTTGGGGACCCCATGGAGCCACTTTGGTTGGGAAATGACATAAATAACTTTTTATTTAATGTTAAAGTAAAAAATGACACAAACATGAAATGTTTTACTAAAACAATTTTTACATGGGGTCATACAAGTCATATTTTTGACTATAAATATTAATTATAAAGACAAAAAGATTTCCTACATCATTATATTTTTTATATAATTTTTAGAAATCAAATATATTAAATTATTTATGACATCATGATGATGCAGCGATTACCTCATTAATAAAGGATTTGAATAAAATGAAACGATAATGTAAAATCTATAACCTACACATGTCCAAAACCTATTGGATGGGTATATTTCGAACCCTTATCACCTTACCCTATAATAATATCAATGTAGGACCTTTTTAATCCGAAACACATTTTAAAATAAAGTAACATTTCTTTACTTTCCAAGAGTGCCCCTCCTCTCCTCTTATAAAAGGCCCCCACCTCTACCTCCTTACCCACACTTACAAAGCCTTTGGATCGGGAAAACCCTGCCCATTTTGTCTCTACACATCCCTCTATTACTCCTTGAAGCCTCAATTTGGGTATAAGTCTTCCCAAGGAAGGCTTTGAGCACAAATCTAAGAGAGTTACCCGATTTTAAGGTAATGTCTTCACTTGTGTTCTTTTGTTTTATTTTTCTTCTCAAACCCCCTAAACTCTTTTTATTCATTTATTTTGTAACAAATCCAGTATCATCAATATACTAGTATGTTGTTATAATAATATTTCAAGATACCCTTACACACATCTACATCTAATGGTTAAAGAACATATTGTTTCTGTGGTTGGCGAATTTCTGCCTCACGAAACGATGATTGTTCAATCTTCTTTTAAACACCTTTAATGGTGGCCATTAAGATGTCACTCTATTTACATATGATATATATTATGTTTATGTTTTCCTTATGCTTCTTTATTTTTCATTTGTGGTATACCTTTATGGTTTCCATTGTGGGTAAACACGATAATTTCATTTTAGGAAGTTCGGACTACCGCCCCCTCAAAGTGATGTGATTCGTTAATGCCATATGTGGGATGTATAAAGGATGGATTTAAAGTTATTATATATTATGTTATAATGGAATTATAATATACATCTATATCATTATTATTTCTTTCCATTAAAGTATGACATAGAAATGAAAGTAGCGTTCATGCGTATGTACGGCTTACCGTCTCCATGGACGGTGCATTTCATTTCTTATCCCCAAATGTAATGTATTATTATAAGTACATATATATAATGGATGTATATGATGAATTATACATCTAAATTATGAATATAATTCTGGAATTTAAATATACATATCTCTCATTTAGTTTTCATTCCATTAATATGACATAGAAATGAATGTAGCGTTCATGCGTACGTACGGCTTACCGTCTCCATGAATGGTGCATTTCATTTCTTACCTCTAAATGATTATGTAATATTATAAATACATTTATATTCTGGATATATATGATATATATGATATCCAAATTAGGAATGTCATTATAGAAATAAAGAACCTTTGACCACACGAACAACATGTAATTGTAAGAAGTCCACTTTCGACTTAAGAACCAAATATAGACAAAACAAACATTATTCACTTAAATGATTACATAATGTTTATAACATGGAAATAAGTGATATAAAAGGAATAATTAACTTGAAAAAGGTTCTTAAGAAAATATAAATTAACTCAAGTTTATTATTCAGGACGTTAAAGAACGATCGAGTCAAGTCGGACCCGAGGTAAGGGACTTCATCTCAATCTCCTTTCATTGATGCATATTTCGTTTTATACACAACTTTATTTTATACGGTATATAAACCCCTTTGAATTTTACTTTTATACAAAAGGAATCTTTTTCTATGAAGCGTTTTACAAAACGAAAAAATGGAATGTTTCTTTTAATTTACGCGGTGACAACGACCTTTTCCGCCGCCACGAGTATTATTTAGTCTTTGGCTTCCTGAACAAGCCGTAATGTTTTTTTAAAATGAAATAAATACCATATACTCTTTTATGTATTTTGGTATTGAAAATGGTTTTTATAATGGATTTGTTATGTCAATATAATTAAGTGATATATTGCGATCAAAGTGTGGAAATGTTTTCTTTCCATTATATTTTTTTTATGTCTTATGATTTTTATAATGTTACTTGGATATTTGACGGGTGGTTACATGATAAACCATATGACGGGTGGTGCCGTGAATACCAGGACGGGTGGTTACGTTATAACCTCCAATGAATTGGGTATGGAAGTCGGCCATATGGCTATTCCATTAAGTATGTATGGAAGTTGGCCGTATGGCTATTCCATTAAGTGATATGTGTGGAAGTCGACCGTATGGTTATTCCACTTAAGTATGTTTATGTCCCAAGTTACCTTTATATGTTATGTGTTCTTTATATGGGTTTTATGGTAATCCTTTGGTTACAAAAGGGTAAGTAATGATATTTTATTCAGTGAAGAGTTTTTACTACTTCTTGAAGGTGAACGTATTACTTTGATAAAGTATACATAGTTTACTTGATGTTTGAAAAACTAACAGTTTTCCTTCTTTGTGTATCCCTTACTGAGCTTTTTATGCTCACCCCAAGTTTTTTTTTTTGAAATGTTTTTCACAGGACATAATGTGAAATTGGGTCAAGGATGGGATCAAGGGAAAGTCATGCTATATAAAACATGGAACTAGACATGTTTCTTTTTAAGAGTTTTTTTTATTCTATTGAAACTTAGTAGAAGTGTCTACTTTGTAACCTTTTGAGATGTAACAGTTATGTCCTAATTCTCTAAAACTCTAAACCTAAAAGGATCCTCAATTTGAATTATTCATTTAATTAAATATTAAGAGATGTTTAAGACTGGCGCCTTATAGTTGGTATCTGAGGTCGGTTTAGACTACTTTAGGAATTAGAAAATTGTTAAATTATAAGTTAATTTATGGTATGACTGAAATGATATAGCATTTAAAGATTACCATGTTGCTTCGCCTAAGATATTTCTGTGTTCATAATGGTTTTCCGCAGAGGAAACAAAGAAGCTATGTTGGGACGACATCAGGAGGAAGACAACCTTCCAAAACAGCAACCTGAGATGGTCAGTATTGAAACTGACCAGTTTTTTGCAGGGACGGCATAGTTGACTCAGGCTATAAATGGTGGTGGTATCCATGCACGAGATCAGCCAGATCAACCGCAGAGGAACATTTCAGTGGTGGAACATTTAATGAGGCAACATCCCCCATCATTCAGAGGATCATCTGACCCCGTGCAAGCTGAATGGTGGATTAAAACACTAGATAAGATTTTTGATGTCATGGGGTGCTCAGAACATCAAAAGGTTAGTCTTGTTATTTACCGTTTTGAAGGTGAAGCTGATCAGTGGTGGTCAATGGTGAAAAATATCAGGGATAGTGATGAGATTGAGGATCTTCACTGGGACGAATTGAAAGGTATGTTTCTTGAGAAATATTTTCCTAAAGTGGTTCGTCTTAGGATGGAAAAACTGTTCCTAGAATTGAGGCAGGATGATGATTCAGTGGCTGCTTATGAAGAAAAGTTCACTGGATTGGAAAGATATGCTCCAAACTTCATACGAGATCTTGATAGTAAAATAAACCGTTTTTACTCAGGGTTAAAGACAAAGTATCGAAGGGCTTTAGATTCTTGTGAGTTAAAAATTTATGAAAAACTTGTTCGATGTGCGGAGAAGGTGGAAATAGAGTTTGCCGATGATCAGGTGTTCTATGACAAACAACAGAATAAGAGGTCCAGTTGGCAGGAAAAGGGGAAGAATTCTTCAAAGAAGCAAGGAGGTAAGAAAACCAAATATCCATCCTGTGAGAAGTGTGGTAAAATTCATCCTGGAGAATGTTTATCCAAGTCTGGTAAGTGCTTTCGGTGTGATAATTCTGGTCATATTACTCATAAATGTAAGGAAGATGATCAAGAAGGCAATGAAAAGCCAACGGTAATATGTTTTAAGTGTAATGAAATGGGTCATTATGCAAACGAGTGTCCAATGAAGAACTCAACTGGGGGAAAGCATCCAGACTACAAGCAGAAAGGGGTGGTGAAATCCTTTGCAACAACTTTAGCAGATGTTGGGCCATCGAATGAAGTAGTATCAGGTACACTGTTTGTTTGTTCAGATTATGCCAATGTGTTGTTTGATTTAGGGTCTACAAATTCTTTCATTTGTGAGAAGTTTTCTAGTAAATTGGAAATTCCATCTCAAGATATGAACCCTAAACATATGGTAAAAACACCCTGAGGGAACATTGAGACAAAAATGAATTATAAGAACCTTCATATCCTTGTGTGTGGAAAGAGTCTACCAGTAAACCTTATTGTTTTGCCTCTAGTAGAGTTTGATGTTATTTTGGGCATGGATTGGCTTTCTTTTTATCATGCTAAGATTTACTGTAGAGATAAAATGGGTTATTTTCAGAAATATTTTCAGTTTGTGTACAAGAATGAACCCTTGATTTTCATAACATATCAGGATGTTGAGAAACTAGTAAAATATGGAAATTAATTTTACCTTGAACATATTGTTTAAAAGAAAGGA
Source organism: Viscum album (assembly GCA_963277665.1). Classification (NCBI taxonomy): domain Eukaryota; kingdom Viridiplantae; phylum Streptophyta; class Magnoliopsida; order Santalales; family Viscaceae; genus Viscum; species Viscum album. The sequence continues at coordinate 678,052,604 of OY728165.1, forward strand.
ATTGTTCAGATTGATGATGTTCCAGTGGTAAATGAGTATCTTGATGTTTTTCCTGATGAGTTTCCTGGTATTATTCATGATCGGGAAGTTGAATTTACTGTTGACTTAGTTCCTGATTCTAACCCAATTTCAAAACCCCCTTATCAAATTGCTCAAGTTGAACTTTTAGAGTTAAAGAAACAATTGTAGGAGTTATTAGATAAAGGTTTCATTCGACCTAGCACATCACCATGGGGTGCTCCGGTCTTGTTTGTTAAAAAGAAAGATGGCTCAATGAGACTTTGCATTGATTATAGTGCCTTGAATAATATTACTGTTAAGAACAAGTATCCTTTGCCTCATATCGATGATTTGTTTGATGAGCTCTAGGGAGCTCAGTATTTTTCGAAGATTGACTTGAGGTCGGGGTACCATCAGTTGAAAGTAAAAGAAGAAGATGTTCTGAAGACTGCGTTCTGTACAAGATATGGCCATTATGAATTTTTAGTTATGACTTTTGGGTTAACCAATGCACCTACTGTATTTATAGACCTTATGAATAGAATTTTCCATGAGTTCTTGGATAAGTTTGTGGTTGTTTTCATCAATGATATTTTGGTGTTTTCTAAAAGTAAAGATGAGCATGAAAGTCATTTAAGGGTTATCTATCAAACCTTAAAAGAAAAGAAACTATATGGAAAATTCAGAAAGTGGGAGTTTTGGTTACAAAAAATTTCTTTCCTAGGCCACATTGTTTCAAAAGATGGAATAACTGTTGATCCTGCTAAAACAAAAGTTGTTGAAGAATGGACAAGACCCACAAATGTAACCGATATTCGTAGTTTTCTTGGTTTGGAAGGTTACTATCGAAGGTTTGTTGAAACATTTTCATGGTTATCTAGTCCAATGACTAAGCTAACTCGTAAGGGTGTTAAGTTCATCTGGACAAAAGAATGTGATGATTGTTTTCAGAAGTTGAAAAGAATATTGGTGAATGCTCCAGTTTTGGCACTTCCTTCTAGGAATGGTGAGTTTGTTATATACAGTGATTCTTCGTTGAAGGGACTTGGATGTGTCCTTATGCATAATGATCAGGTAACTGCTTATGCTTCACGTCAGTGGAAAATCATGAGGTAAATTACCCTACACATGATTTGGAATTAGCTGCTGTTGTTTTTGCTATAAAAATTTGGAGACATCATTTGTAAAGAGTAAAGAGTGAAATATATACTGATCACAAAAGTTTAAATTATATATTTACTCAGAAAGAATTGAACATGAGACAGAGGAGATGTCTAGAATTAATCAAGGATTATGATTGTACAATTCATTACCATCCGGGAAAAGCAAATAAAGTGGTCGATGCTTTGAGTCGAAAAATTAATTCTTCATTAACCATGCTATGTTTGGAACGAGATTATTTGGTTTTTGATTTGATGAACTTTGGCATAGAAGTTGTTGGTGCAGGAAGTTTTTCTGTTTTGTTTTAGCTATCGGTGAGATCATCCCTATCAGACAGAATTAAGCAAGCACAGAGGGAAGACAGTGAGTTGCAGAAAAAGTTAGAGCTGGTTCAGAAGGGTAAGTTGCCTGAATTTAACATTGATAATGATTGTGTTTTGAGGTTTGGGAAGAGATTATGTGTCCCTGGTGATTCACAGTTGAATAATGAGTTGTTATGTGAGGCTCATAGTTCCCCATTTTCAGTTCATCCTAGAAGTACTAAGATGTACAGGGATCTGTGGGGGTATTACTGGTGGGATGGAAAGAAAAGAGATATTGCTGATTTTACTGTGAAGTGTTTGACTTGTCAGTAGGTTAAAGCAGAGCGGCAGTTACTGAAAGGGATGCTTCAGCCTTTACGAATGCCAGAGTGGAAATGGGAAAACATATCCATGGACTTTGTTGTGGGATTACCGAGGACATCTCGAGATAATAATGCAATCTGGGGTTATTGTTGATCGCCTGACTAAATCAGCTCATTTCCTTGATATAAGAGATACTTTTTCACTAGATCAACTTTCCTGTTTGTATCTTAAAGAGATAGCCAGGTTACATGGAGTTCCTCTCTCCATTGTGTCCGATCGTGATCCCAGGTTTACTTCTAACTTTTGGAAAGGCCTTCAGAAGTCGTTGGGTACTGAATTAAATTTTAGTACAGGTTTTCATCCTAAATCAGATGGGCAGTCAGAACGAATAATTCAGACCTTGGGGGATATGATACGAGATTGTTCGATGGATTATTAGAGAAGTTGGGACTAACATCTTTCTTTGGTTGAGTTTTCATATAATAACAGTTTTCATTCCAGTAAAGAGATGGCACCATTTCAGGCATTATATGGGAAGCGGTGTCGAACTCCAGCTTTCTGGGATGAAGTGGGTGAAAGGAAGATGATGGGACCATAATTGGTAGAAGAGTTGGCAGAAAAAGTTCAGCTGATTCAGAAACACATGAGGATAGCTCGGAGTAGGCAGAAGAGTTATGTAGACAATAGGAGGAAGGATCTATCTTTTGAGGTAGGTGATCATGTTTTTCTCAAAGTATCACCCTGGAAAAGTGTGATGCAATTTGGTAAGAAAGGAAAGCTGAGTCCAAGGTTCATTGGACCATATGAAATTCTAGAGAGAGTTGGATCAGTCGCTTACCGAGTGGATTTACCTCCGATTTTATCTTAGGTACACAATGTTTTTCATGTTTCGATGTTGAGAAAGTATATGCCAGATCCATCTCATGCTTTGAGTCCAGAGGTAGTTCAGCTGGAGGAGAACCTATCTTATGAAGAACAACCAGTCCAGATTCTTGACCGAAGAGAGAAAGTGTTGCAAAATAAGGTAATTCATTGGGTAAAGGTTTTGTGGAAAAACCATATTGTTGAAGAGGCAATGTGGGAATCTGAAAATTCTATGAGGGATAAATACCCCCACTTATTTTGATAAGTGAATAAAATTGCGAGGACGCAATTCCCAAAAGGGGGGAAGGATGTAACATCCCAGGTAAATAATGAATAAAACATTTTTATATTTATTAATATTTACTAATTAAATATTAATTTTACTTTAAAAGGGTTGCTATGTTCGATAGCGTACCAAATACACAACAAAGAGTTTCATTGAAATCTTCATTGCACACTAGTAATAAAATAATATTATTTTAAATGGTAGTTAACACATAGTTGTTGTGTTGGAGGGAATGGATAGAAATAACTAAAATATGATTATATATGTTTTTTTAAATGTTTTTACATTTATCAAATAAAAGATAAAGACTTAAAATACGGAAAGAATTCAATTTTAGGCGTATATGCCCTAGTTTTCACTAAAGGTTCACTTATCGCCTTTTGATGGTGAACCGTCATTAAATATAGTTTTGTTCACTCTTATACATTCTATTAGACCAAATAAAACTCTCCTTTAGAATCGGGACATCAAAATTTACTTTGTGTAAATTTTTGGTATTTTTCCGATAAAGTTCATTTTTTAATGAATAGGGTAAAATGTTGTATTTTAATTCAAAACCTCTTTTTAATATAATTTATTTATATGATTAGATTATCTTTTTAATTGGTTTTAAAGTTAAATTAGAATATATTTTTACCATTAAATCCAATAGTGGTTGTTGGAATTAATTTCACTTTGAAATCGGACTTAAACTTGTGTCAATCTTTTGATACTTATTGTTTCATAAAAACACGCTATTTGCTCTGACAGCGGGAATTAATTATCAATTTAATTAACGCAACTTATATGGTTGGAATTTTTTAAAATGGACTTCATTTTTGAATTCAGAATATCAAATATAGCTTAGGGTGAAGTTTTGGTATTTTTCTGAAAAACTTAAATTTTTGATGAATAGTGAAACCACTAAGTGGTACTTATAAAAACTGATTTTCCGTTTAAATGTAATTTTTCCATCTCTATGTTTTGAATTTCAAAAATCCGACATACATTATTTTCATTAAGAAGTAAAATGTGGTTCAATGGGATTAAAATAATTTTTTTGTGAATAGTAACTTATTAAGTTTTTAATCGCGATTAGAGGTAATTAGTGTAGTTTAAGGTAAGCATAATGTTTTAATAATATGAGATGAGCTTGACACATGTCCTACCCTAATTGGATGTGTCATTTCTGACCAAAAAAATTCATGGGTCAACTTGGGGACCCCATAGAGCCACTTTGGTTGGGAAATGACATAAATAACGTTTTATATAATGTTAATACTAAAACAATTTTTACATGGGGTTATACAAGTAAGAATTTTGACTATAAATATTCATTTGAAATATAAAAAGATTTCCTACATCATGATATTTTTTTTATAATTTTTATACATTAAATATATTAAATTATTTATGACATCATGATGATGCAGTGATTACATCATTCATAAAAGATTTGAATAAAATGAAAATATAATGTAATATCTATGACCTACACATGTCCAAAAACTATTTTATGGGTATATTTAGAACCCTTATTACCTTACACTCGAATTATATCAATGTGGGACCTTTTGAATCCTAAACTCATTTTAAAATAAAGTAACATTTCTTTACTTTCCAAGAGTGCCCCTCCTCTCCTCTTATAAAAGGCCCCCACCTCTACCTCATTAACCACACTTAAAATGCCTTTGGAATGGCCAAACCCTGCCCATTTTTAGACTCCACATACCTCTATTACTCCTTGAAGCCTCACATTGGGCATAAGTCTTCCCAAGGAAGCCTTTGAGCACAAATCTAAGAGAGTTACCCGATTTTAAGGTAATGTCTTCACTTGTGTTCTTTTGTTTCATTTTGCTTCTCCAACCCCCTAAACTCTTTTTATTCATTTATTTTGTAACAACTCCAATATCTTCAATATACTAGGATGTTTTTATAAGAATATTTCGAGCTACACTTACACACATCTACATCTAATGGTTAAAGAACATACTTTTTCTGTGGTTGGCGAATTTCTGCCTCACGAAATGATGATCGTTCAATATTCTTTTAAACACCTTTAATGGTGGCCATTAAGATGTAAATCTATTTATATATGATATATATTATGTTTATGTTTCCTTATGATTCTTTATTTTTCATTTGTGGTATACCATTATGGTTTCCATTGTGGGTAAACACGATAATTTCATTTTAGGAAGTGCGGACTACCGCCCCCTCAAAGTGATGTGATTCGTTAATGCCATATGTGGGACGTATAAAGGATGGATTTAAGGTTATTATATATGATTTTATACTGGAATTATAATATACCTCTATATCATTATTATTTCTTTCTATTAAAGTATGATATTGAAATGAAAGTAGCGTTCATGCGTACGTACGGCTTACCATCTCCATGAACGGTGCATTTCATTTCTTTTCCCCAAATGTAATATATTATTATAAGTACATATATATAATGGATATATATGATGAATGATACATCTAAATGATGAATATAATTCTGGAATTTAAATATACATATCTCTCATTTAGTTTTAATTCAATTAATATGACATAGAAATGAATGTAGCGTTCATGCGTACGTATAGCTTACCATCTCTATGAATGGTGCATTTCATTTCTTACCTCTGAATGATTATGTAATATTATAAATACATGTATATGCTGGATATATATGATATATATGATATCCAAATCAGGAATGTCATTCTGGATATAAAGAACCTTTGACCACACGAACAACATGTAATTGTAAGAAGTCCACTTTCGACTTAAGAACCAAATATCAAAAAAACAAACATTATTAACTTAAATGATTACATAATGTTTATAACATGGAAATAAGTGATATAAAAGGAATAATGAACTTGATAAAGGTTCTTAAGAAAATAGAAATTAACTCAAGTTTATTATTCAGGATGTTAAAGAACGATCGAGTCAAGTCGGACCTGAGGTAAGGGACTTCGTCTCAATCTCCTTTCATTGAGGAATATTTCATTTTATACACAAATTTCTTTTATACAGTGTATAAACCCCTTTGAATTTTACTTTTATACAAAAGGAATCTTTTTATACAAAGCGTTTTACAAAACAACAAAAAGGAATGTTTCTTTTAACACACGCGGTGACAACGACCTTTTCCGCCGCCGTGAGTATTATTTGGTCTTTGGATTCTTGAACAAGCTGTAATTTTTTTTTAAAATGAAATAAATACCATATACTCTTTTATGTATTTTGGTATTGAAAATGGTTTTTATAATGGATTTTTTATTTCAATATATTTAAGTGATATATTGCGATCAAAGTGTGGAAATTTTTTCTTTCCATTATATTTGTTTTATGTCTTATGATTTTTATAATGGTACTTGGAAATTTGATGGGTGGTTACATGATAAACCATATGATGGGTGGTGCTGTGAATACCTGGATGGGTGGTTACGTTATAACCTCCAATTCATTAGGTATGGAAGTCGGCCGTATGGCTATTCCATTAAGTATGTATGGAAGTTGTCCGTATGGCTATTCCATTAAGTGATATGTGTGGAAGTCGACCGTATGGTTATTCCACTTAAGTATGTTTATGTCCCAAGTTACCTTTATATGTTATATGTTATTTATATGGGTTTTATGGTAATCCTTTGGTTACAAAAGGTTAAGTAATGATATTTTCTTCAGTGAAGAGTTTTTACTACTTCATGAAGGTGAAGGTATTACTTTGATAAAGTATACATGGTTTACTTGATGTTTGAAGAAATAACAGTTTTCATTCTTTGTGTATCCCTTACTAAGCTTTTTATGCTCACCCCAAGTTTTTTTTTTGAAATGTTTTTCAGAGGAAATAATGTGGAATAGGGTCAAGGATGGGATCAAGGTAAAGTCAAGCTATATAAAACATGGAACTATACATGTTTCTTTTTAAGAGTTTTTTTTATTCTATGGAAACATAGTAGAAGTGTCTACTTTGTAACATTTTGAGATGTAACAGTTATTTCCTAATTCTCTAAAACTCTAAACCTGAAAAGATCCTCAATGTGAATTATTCATTTAATTCAATATTAAGAGATGTTTAAGACTGAGGCCTTATAGTTGGTATCAGAGGTCGGTTTAGACTACTTTAGGAGTTAGAAAATTGTTAAATTATAAGTTAATTTATGGTGTGACTGAAATGATATAGAATTTAAAGATTACCATGTTGCTTCGCCTAAGATATTTCTGTGTTCAGAATGGTTTTCTGTAGAGGAGAAAAAGTAGCTATGTTGGGACGACATCAGGAGGAAGAAAACCTTCCAAATCAGCAACCTGAGATGGTCAGAATCGGAACTAAATAGTTTGTTGTAGTGATGGAACAGTTGACTCAGACTATAAATGGTGGTGGTATATATGCATGAGATCAGCCAGATCAACCGCAGAGGAACATTTCAGTGGTGGAACATTTAATGAGGCAATATCCCCTATCATTCAGAGGATCATCTGACCTCGTGCAAGCTGAAGGGTGGATTAAATCACTGGAAAAGATTTTTGATGTCATGGGGTGTTAATAACATCAAAAGGTTAGTCTTGCTGTTTACCGTTTTGAAGGTGAAGCTGATCAGTGGTGGTCAATGGTGAAAAATATCAGGGATAGTGATGAGATTGAGGATCTTCACTGGGATGAATTCAAAGGTATGTTTCTTGAGAAATATTTTCCTAAGGTGGTTCATCTTAGGATGGAAAAACAGTTCCTATAATTGAGTCAGGAGGATGATTCAATGGCTGCTTATGAAGAAAAGTTCACTCGATTGGCAAGGTATGCTCCAAACTTCATACGAGATCTTGATAGTAAAATAAACCTTTTTTACTCAGGGTTAAATCCAATGTATCTAAGGGCATTAGCTTCTCGTGAGTTCAAAAGTTATGAAAAACTTGTTCGATGTGTGGAGAAGGTGGAAATGGAGTTTTCTGATGATCAGGTGTTCTATGAAAAACAACAGAATAAGAGGTCCAGTTGGCAGGAAAAGGGGAAGAATTCGTCAAAGAAGCAAAGAGGTAAGAAAACCAATTATCCACCCTGTGAGAAGTGTGGTAAAATGCATCCTGGAGAATGTTTATCCAAGTCTGGTAAGTGCTTTCGGTGTGGTAAGTCTGGTCATATAGCTCGTAACTGTAAGGAAGATGATCAAGCAAGCAATGAAAAGCCAATGGTAAGATGTTTTAAGTGTAATGAAATGGGTCATTATGAAAACGAGTGTCCAATGAAGAACTCAACTGGGGGAAAGCATCCAGACTACAAGTAGAAAGGGGTGGTGAAATCCTTTGCAACAACTTCAGTAGATGTTGGGTCATCGAATGAAGTAGTATCAGGTACACTGTTTGTTTGTTCAGATTATGCCAATGTGGTGTTGATTCAGGGTCTACACATTCTTTCATTTCGGAGAAGTTTTCTAGTAAATTAGAAATTCCATCTCAAGATATGAACCCTAAACTTATGTTAAAAACACTAGGGGGAACGTTGAGACAAAAGGGAATTATAAGAACCATCCTATCCTTGTGTGTGGAAAGAATCTACCATAAAACCTTATTGTTTTGCCTCTAGTAGAGTTTGATGTTATTTTGGGCATGGATTACCTTCCTGTTTATCATGCTAAGATTGACTGCAGAGCTAAAATGGTTTCTTTTCAGAAAGATTTTCGGTTTGTGTACAAGAATGAACCCTTGATTTTGATAACATATCAAGAAGTTGAGAAACTAGTAAAAGATGGAAATGAATGTTACCTTGCACATATTTTTGAAAATAAAGGAATTGTTCAGATTGATGATGTGTCAGTGGTAAATGAGTATCTTGATGTTTTTCCTGATGAGTTTTCTGATATTATTCATGATCGGGAAGTTGAATTTACTATTGACTTAGTTCCTGATTCTAATCCAATTTCAAAACCCCCTTATCGAATGGCTCAAGTTGAACTTTTAGAGTTAAAGAAACAATTGCAGGAGTTATTAGATAAAGGTTTCATTCGACCTAGAACATCACCATGGGGTGCTTCTGTCTTGTTTGTTAAAAAGAAAGATGGTTCAATGAGACTTTGCATTGATTATAGAGCCTTGAATAATATTACTGTTAAGAACAAGTATCCTTTTCCTCATATCGATGATTTGTTTGATCAGCTCCAGGGAGCTTAGTATTTTTCGAAGATTGACTTGAGGTTGGGGTACCATCAATTGAAAGTAAAAGAAGTAGACATTCCGAAGACTGTGTTCCATACTAGATATGGCCATTATGAATTTGTAGTTATGCCTTTTGGGTTAACCAATGCACCTGCAGTATTCATGGACCTTATGAATAGAATTTTCCATGAGTTCTTGGATAAGTTTGTGGTTGTTTTCATCGATGATATTTTGGTGTTTTATAAAAGTAAAGAGGAGAATGAAAGTCATTTAAGGGTTATCTTTCAAACCTTAAAAGAAAAGAAACTATATGGAAAATTCAGAAAGTGTGAGTTTTGGTTACAACAAATTTCTTTCCTAGGTCACATTGTTTCAAAAGATGGCATAACTGTTGATCCTGCTAAAACAAAAATTGTTGAAGAATGGACAAGACCCACAAATGTAACTGAGATCCATAGTTTTCTTGGTTTAGCAGGTTACTATCGAAGGTTTGTTGAAATTTTTTCACGGTTATCTAGTCCAATGACTAAGCTAACTCGTAAGGGTGTTAAGTTCATCTGGACAAAAGAATGTGATGATTTTTTTCAGAAGTTGAAAAGAATATTGGTGAATGCTCCAGTTTTGGTACTTCCTTCCAGGAATGGTGAGTTTGTTATATACAGTGATGCTTCGTTGAAGGGACTTGGATGTGTCCTTATGCAGAATGATCAGGTAATTGATTATGCTTCACGTCAGTTGAAAACTCATGAGGTAAATTACCATACACCTGATTTGGAATTAGCTTTTGTTGTTTTTGCTTTAAAAATTTGGAGGCATCATTTGTGTGGAGTAAAGTGTGAAATATATACTGATCACAAAATTTTAAAGTATATATTCACTCAGAAATAATTGAACATGAGACAGAGGAGATGGATGGAATTAATCAAGGATTATGATTGTACAATTCATTACCATCCGGGAAAAATAAATAAAGTGGTCGATGCTTTGAGTCGAAAATGTAATGATTCATTAACCATGCTACATTTGGAACGAGATCCTTTGGTTTTTGATTTGATGAACTTTGGCATAGAAGTTGTTGGTGCAGGAAGTTCTTCTTTTTTGTTTCAGCTATTGGTGAGATCATCCCTATCAGACAGAATTAAGAAAGCACAGAGGGAAGACAGTGAGTTGCAGAAAAAGGTAGAGCTGGTTCAGAAGGGTAAGTTGCCTGAATTTAACATTGATAATGATTGTGTTTTGAGGTTTGGGAAGAGATTATGTGTCCCTGGTGATTCACAGTTGAATAATGAGTTGTTATGTGAGGCTCATAGTTCCCCATTTTCAGTTCATCCTAGAAGTACTAAGATGTACAGGGATCTGTGGGGGTATTACTGGTGGGATGGAATGAAAAGAGATATTGCTGATTTTACTGTGAAGTGTTTGACTTGTCAGTAGGTTAAAGCAGAGCGGTAGTTACTGAAAGGGATGCTTCAGCCTTTACGAATGCCAGAGTGGAAATGGGAAAACATATCCATGGACTTTGTTGTGGGATTACCGAGGACATCTCGAGGTAATAATGCAATCTGGGTTATTGTTGATCGCTTGACTAAATCTCCTCATTTCCTTGCTATACGAGATACTTTTTCACTAGATCAAATTTCTCGTTTGTATCTTAAAGAGATAGCCAGGTTACATGGAGTTCCTCTCTCCATTGTGTCCGATCGTGATCCTAGGTTTACTTCTAACTTTTGGAATGGCCTTCAGAAGTCATTGGGTACTAAATTAAATTTTGGTACAACTTTTCATCCTCAATCAGATGGGCAGTCAGAACGAACAATTTAGACCTTGGAGGATATGCTACGATCTTGTTCGATGGATTATCAGGGAAGTTGGGATCAACATCTTTCTTTTCTTGAGTTTTCATATAATAACAGTTTTCATTCTATTATACAGATGGCGCCATTTCAGGCATTATATGGGAAGCGGTGTCGAACTCCAACTTTCTGGGATGAAGTGGGTGAAATGAAGATGATGGGACCAGAATTGGTAGAAGAGTTGGCAGAAAAAGTTCAGCTGATTCAGAAACACATGAGGACAGCTCAGAGTAGGCAGAAGAGTTATGCGGACAATAGGAGGAAGGATCTCTCTTTTGAGGTAGGTGATCATGTTTTTCTCAAAGTATAACCATGTAAAAGTGTGATGCGATTTGGTAAGAAAGGAAAGTTGAGTCCAAGGTTCATTGGCCCATTTGAAATTCTGGAGAGAGTTGGATCAGTCGCTTATCGAGTGGCTTTACCTCTGATTTTATCTCAGGTACACAATGTTTTTCATGATTCGATGTTGAGGAAGTATATGCCAGATCCACCTCATGCTTTGAGTCTAGAGGTAGTTCAGCTGGAGGAGAACCTATCTTATGAAGAACAACCAGTCCAGATTCTTGACACAAGAGAGCAAGTGTTGCGAAATAAGGTAATTCATCGGGTAAAGGTTTTGTGGAAAAACCATATTGTTGAAGAGGCAACGTGGGAATGTGAAAATTCTATGAGGGACAAATACCCCCACTTATTTTGATAAGTGAATAAAATTGTGAGGACGCAATTCCCAAAAGGGGGGAAGGATGTAACATCCCAGGTAAATAATGAATAAAACATTTTCATATTTATTAATATTTACGAATTAAATATTAATTTTACTTTAAAAGGGTTTCTATGTTCGATAGCGTACCAGATACGCAACAAAGAGTTTCATTGATATCTTTCGTTGCACACTAGTAATAAAATAATATTATTTTAAATGGTAGTAAACACATAGTCGTTGTGTTGGCGGGAATGGATAGAAATAACTAAAATATTATTATATATGATTTTTTAAATGTTTTTACTTTTATCTAATAAAAGATAAAGGCTTAAAATACGGAAAGAATTCAATTTTCGGCGTATATGCCCTAGTTTTCACTAAAGGTCCACTTATCACCTTTTGATGGCGAACCGTCATTAAATATAGTTTTGTTTACTCTTATACATTATATTGGACCAAATAAAACTCTCATTTAGAATCGGGACATCAAAATTTACTTTGTGTAAATTTTGGGTATTTTTCCGATAAAGTTCATTTTTTAATGAATAGTGTAAAATGTTGTATTTTAATTAAAAACCTCTTTTTAATCTAATTTATTTATATGATTAGATTATCTTTTGAATTGGTTTTAAAGTGAAAATAGAATATATTTTTACCATTAAATCCAATAGTGGTCGTTGGAATTAATTTCACTTTGAAATCGGACTTAAACTAGTGTCAATCTTTTGATACTTATTGTTTCACAAAAACACGCTATTTGCTCTGACAGCGGGAATTAATTATTAAGTAAATTAATGAAACTTATATGTTTGGAATATTGTAAAATGGACTTCATTTTTGAATTCTAAATATCAAATATTTCATAGGGTGAAGTTTTGGTATTTTTCTGAAAAACTTCAATTTTTGATGAATAGTGAAACCACTAAGTGGTACTTATAAAAACTGATTTTCCATTTAAATGTAATTTTTCCATCTCTGTGTTTTGAATTTCAAAAATCCGACATACATGGTTGTCATTAAGAAGTAAAATGTGGTTCAATGGGATTAAAATAATTTTTTGGTGAATAGTAACTTATTAAGTTTTTAATCGCGATTAGAGGTAATTAGTGTAGTTTAAGGTAAACATAATGTTTTAAAAATATGAGATGATCTTGAAACATGTCCTACCCTAATTGGATGTGTCATTTCCGACCAAGAAAATACATGGGTCAACTTGGGGACCCCATGGAGCCAATTTGGTTGGGAAATGACATAAATAACTTTTTATTTAATGTTAAAGTAAAAATGACACAAACATGAGATGTTTTACTAAAACAATTTTTACATGGGGTTATAAAAGTCAGATTTTTTACTATAAATATTCATTATAAAGATAAAAATATTTCCTACATCATGATATTTTTTTTATAATTTTTAGACATTAAATATATTAAATTATTTATGACATCATGATGATGCAGCGATTACGTCATTAATAAAGGATTTGAATAAAATGAAAAGATAATGTAACATCTATGACCTAAACATGTCCAAAACCTATTTGATGGGTATATTTTGAACCCTTATCACCTTAACCTCTAATTATATCAATGTGGGACCTTTTGAATCCTAAAATCATTTTAAAATAGAGTAACATTTTTTTTACTTTCCAAGAGTGCCCCTCCTCTCCTCTTATAAAAGCCTCCCACCTCTACCTCCTTACCCACACTTAAAAAGCCTTTGGCTCGGCCACACCCTGCCCATTTTGTCTCTCCACATCCCTCTATTACTCCTTGAAGCCTCACTTTGGGCATAAGTCTTACCAAGGAATCCTTTGAGCACAAATATAAGAGAGTTACCCGATTTTAAGGTAATGTCTTCACTTGTGTTATTTTGTTTTATTTTGCTTCTCCAACCCCCTAAACTCTTTTTATTAATTTCTTTTGTAACAACTCCAGTATCTTCAATATACTAGGATGTTTTTATAAGAATATTTAGAGCTACACTTACACACATCTACATCTAATGGTTAAAGAACATATTGTTTCTGTGGTTGGCGAATTTATGCCTCACGAAATGATGATTGTTCAATCTTATTTTAAACACCTTTAATGGTGGCCATTAAGATTTCACTCGATTTATATATGATATATATTATGTTTATGTTTCCTTATGATTCTTTATTTTTCATTTTTTTTATACCTTTATGGTTTTCATTGTGGGTAAACACGATAATTTCATTTTAGGAAGTGCGGACTACCGCCCCCTCAAAGTGATGTGATTCGTTAATGCCATATGTGGGACGTATAAAGGATGGATTTAAAGTTATTATATATGATTTTATACTGGAATTGTAATATACCTCTATATCATTATTATTTCCTTCCATTAAAGTATGAGATAGAAATGAAAGTAGAATTCATGCGTACGTACGGCTTACCGTCTCCATGAACGGTGCATTTCATTTCATATCCCCAAATGTAATGTATTATTATAAGTACATATATATAATGGATATATATGATGAATGATACATCTAAATGATGAATATAATTATGGAATTTAAATATACATATCTCTCATTTAGTTTTAATTCCATTAATATGACATAGAAATGAATGTAGCGTTCATGCGTACGTACGGCTTACCGTCTCCATGAACGGTGCATTTAATTTCTTACCTCTAAATGATTATGTAATATTATAAATACATGTATATTCTGGATATATATGATATATATGATATCCAAATCAGGAATTTCATTCTGGATATAAAGAACCTTTGACCACACGAACAACATGTAATTGTAAGAAGTCCACTTTCGACTTAAGAACCAAATATCGACAAAACAAACATTATTAACTTAAATGATTAAATAATGTTTTTATAATGGTAATAAGTGATATAAAAGGAATAATGAACTTGAAAAATGTTCTTAAGAAAATAGAAATTAACTCAAGTTTATTATTCAGGACGTTAAAGAACGATCAAGTCAAGTCAGACCCGAGGTAAGGGACTTCGTATCAATCTCTTTTCATTGAGGCATATTTCGTTTTATACACAACTTTCATTTATATGGTGTATAAACCCCTTTGACATTTACTTTTATACAAAAGGAATATTTTTCTACGAATCGTTTTACAAAACGAAAAAAAGGAATGTTTCTTTTAACGTACACAGTGACAACAACCTTTTCCTCCGCCGCGAGTATTATTTAGTCTTTGGCTTCCTGAACAAGACGTAATGTTTTTTTAAAATGAAATAAATACCATATACTCTATTATGTATTTTGGTATTGAAAATGGTTTTTATAATGGATTTGTTATGTCAATATATTTAAGTGATATATTGCGATCAAAGTGTGGAAATGTTTTCTTTCCATTATATTTGTTTTATGTCTTATGATTTTTATAATGGTACTTGGACATTTGACGGGTGGTTACGTGATAAACCATATGACGGGTGGTACTGTTAATACCAGGAAGGGTGGTTACGTTATAACCTCCAATGCATTGGGTATGGAAGTCGGCCGTATGGCTATTCCATTAAGTATGTATGAAGTTGGCCGTATGGATATTCCATTAAGTGATATGTGTGGAAGTCGACCGTATGGTTATTCTACTTAAGTATGTTTATGTCCCAAGTTACCTTTATATGTTATATGTTCTTTATATGGGTTTTATGGTAATCCTTTGGTTACAAAAGGGTAAGTAATGATATTTTATTCAGTGAAGAATTTTTACTACTTCATGAAGGTGAAGGTATTACTTTGATAAAGTATACATGGTTTACTTGATGTTTGAAAAACTAACAGTTTTCATTATTTGTGTATCCCTTACTGAGATTTTTATGCTCACCCCAAGTTTTTTTTTAAATGTTTTTCATAGGACATAATGTGGAATAGGGTCAAGTATGGGATCAAGGGAAAGTCATGCTATATAAAACATGGAACTAGACATGTTTCTTTTTAAGAGTTTTTTTTTATTCTATGGAAACTTAGTAGAAGTGTCTACTTTGTAACCTTTTGATATGTAACAGTTATGTCCTAATTCTCTAAAACTCTAAACCTGAAAAGATCCTCAATGTGAATTATTCATTTAATTCAATATTAAGTTATGTTTAAGGCTGGGGCCTTATAATCTTCACTAAAAATACTTTTTACATGACCTTAATCTTCCCTACTCTCTTTATAATCCTCACAAGGTCCCCCCCCCCAAGCTATCAATAATCCCCTTTTAAGCATTTTTAGTCACACTCTTAAGGTAAGGTATCCTCTCTTTCTCACTTCTACTCAAGAACCTTGTCTATGTTATGACCTTTTATTTTTTTATTAATAATTATTGGGTATGTTTTATAACCTCCCTACTACTTCCCTTATGATATATAAATTAAAATATATTTCCTTTCTCTCTCATTAATCCCTCCTAAGAACACATGTTATGATGCCGAAATTTCGTAAGGGTTCTTTCCATTCTCATCTTTATCCAAGTTTACTTATCTAGTTATTCCCTTCTATTTTCAGTTACTAAATATATGGTTTGATTTTTTACCACCCCTTTAATGCCATTATTATTTATAAATGATGAGATACCCCTTTATCTCTCATTAATCCCTCCCATGTACAGCTGTTACCATGCCAAAATTCCTTAAGCATCCATTGCTTTATCTATTTCATCAAGTTTATTTATTATCATATGCACTCTTTTCCTAATTCTAAATGTTTGAAAATTTCCTCCCATGTCCCTACTACTTTCCACTTAATTTAAAAAAGATGTGAGACTCATTGTTCTCTCATCAACCCATTTATGAATTTTTAAGTTCCATCATTATGCTTCTAAATTTTCACCACTATTTTTGATGCGAAACCAATCGTATAGTGAATACCGTACCCATTTTCTATCAAGGGTGTTCACATTTATTCAAATATAAATTTTTATTGGGGATATACATATATTTATTCTACACACTTTGATCATTTAATAAATTATGATGATGAATTAATCCATGTTTTATGATCTATGAGTCGAAATTAAGCATGAGAATAAAATGAAAATGATGGGTGCACCTGGAATTATATGGTGCTCTAATGCATTGGGTAATATTTAGTATCATGAAATTTTATGATTGGATATGGATTTAAACTGATTTATTTTTGGTACATTGTCTATTTTGATGTATTGGAAGTTATCTTTGACCTATGATGCATTTTTTTAGTTGTTTTCACATTCTCATGTTTCCTTTATGTTATCATGACTATATCATGTTTTACCATTCATGTTTATGATTCCTAATATTTTTACACATCTGTATATGCCAATTTTATAAAAAAATACATTATTCAATTTTTATTCCCTTTCTAGTATCTATGACTCACCCATTTCTTATGTATTTCCCTTGGTTATCCAATATCATTTTAAGATCAAGCATGTTAAAGAAGTTTTCAGTAAATATGTTGTAATTCTTGTTTCTAGTTGTGACTCAATGTACCTAATTCCAAAATACACAAGTCTTATTAATATTTTGTTTTATATTAATTGTAATTTTATGTAATTAAATCTAGTATTAATGTTTCATAATGTTAAGTGTCATTATAGTTGGTAATAAAGGGATGTTTAGTTATTTTTTGGATTATGAATAGAAAACTTTAGAAAAATACTTATAGATAATACTGAGTATAAGAATATATCCCTAAAAAATTTTTGAGTATATAGTAAGTGTTTTATCAAGAAAATACATCTATATCTATACACTACATGTAGATATGGTTCTGTCCTAGATATACCTAGGAGTAACAACTCTGACAAGATGTTCTGAGCCTAACTTAGGGTAACCTGGTATATGACAAAGAGCCTTACTGCTTACTCAGTTTGACACTCCCAGGGGATATGCTTTGTTAATTCATAATCTCATTATGAATCATTATTATGGAAGTAAAATAATACACATAAGAATATATGTTAAGAAATAGATCATGGATAACAAAGACTAAAGCCTAGAAATCCCTAAGATAAAAAAAATACATGTATGTTATAAGTTATCCATTTAATATCATTATGTTTCCATTTATGTGTTTAAAAGTTAAATATAATCATACTTAATTTTAATTTTATTATAGTCAATGGCTGTAAATATGAATAATCGAGTAAAAAACAATGTAAGGATCAATGTGATGATTTCCCCAATGAGATGCCCTACCTGATGAAAGCAAGAATCACACACATCATGATGATACTATCTCTGATTACTTAGGCTATAAATAGAAACCTATATGAAGTGGAGCATCCAAAACCCCCTAAGAGAGAACAATCCATAATCGAGAGCTTCATGAGTCAAAGGTTTCCTACATTAAATTGTTCATCTGACACCTTAATCATAGAATAGTGGATCAAGTCCATCAAAAATATCTTACATGTCCATTAATGTTCTTAACAAGAGAAGGTTATACTGGTTGTTTATTGTATGGAAGGTGAAGCTGATCAGTGGTGGGCATTGATCAAAAATATGAATCCTGAGGAAGATATTGAATCAGTAGTGTGAAAGGAATTATGGAAAAAAAATTCAAGAAATATTTCCTCACATTCTCTGTCATAAAATAGAAAGTGATTTCATTTCCCTCAAACAAAAATGATGACAAATCTATCAGGGTGTATGAGGAAACATCATAAGGCTTGAACGATATGCGTTTATCATTTACATTACCCCGAATGAAAGGTTGAACACTTCTTTGGTGGGCTCAAACCTACCCTTTGGAAATCCCTTGAAATCTGTGACTTTGATAGCTATGAAGAAATTTTCTAATGTTCCCTCTATGTCTAAATGGAGATCGAAAAATATCAGGGGTATCATAGGTATAAGAAGTGGAAACTGTAGATTAGTTATGGAATCTCGATAGAGTGATCTAATGGTTCCAATAAATTTCATCATATCACTTTCCAAAGGTGTGGAAATAAGAACCCTAGAAATTGTTTGAAGGTGATGAAGAAATTATTTAGGTTCGAGAATGAAGGGCACCTAACTAGTGATTTTTATAAAGAGAAACTTGCTACAGTGAATGAGGACAAGAATGTTCCATTTAACCCTCAACATATTGTTCATTTCTTATACTTCAAGGAACTATAGTAGTTTTCAAACTAATTCACTAAGCCAAGGGTTTTTTGTGGAAACCAATGACCTCTAAGGCATCAAGGGTGAGATTTTTCCATCACTATCATTGAATTGAATCCCAAAAATGAAGTGGTGATAAGTACGTTATTTATTTATTTAATAATAGTGAACATACTTTTTTATTCTAGTTATACACATTCCTTCATATTACAAAAGTATAGTAAAACTATTCAAATACCACCAAAAATCATGGAAGTAGATTTGTTTGTGATAATAGAAAATGGGAAAATTATTGAATCCCAAGTATATAAAACCTCCCCAATCAAATTTTGTGGGCTTAATTTCTTAGAAAACTTTTTCATACTCCCCTTGGTGTAATTTTTTGCAATTATGGGCACGGATTGGATTTCCCAATATAGGGCCCACATAAATTTCCTTGAGAAGAAAATCACTCTTCTTGTTTCGAATCAACCAGCAATTCTATACAAGTTCCAGGAGGAGGATGAAACTTCTTTAGCACCTTCATCTCAAGAATGGATATTATTTCCTTATTAGAAATCATATCTAGCTCAAATGATTGAGTCTGGGGAAATAATCATCTGTCGAGACATTCTCATTATAAACTAATACACTGATCTGTTTCTAGATGAATTGACTGGTCCTCCTCCTATCCAAGATGTTGAATTTTCAATCAATCTTATACCTAGGGAATTAAAATTATCCAACACTCAGTATAAAATGGTTGTTGTGGAACTTGGGGAGCTAAAGAAACAACTACAGGTGAATCTGGATAAAGGTTTAATACACTGAAGTATTTCATCATAGGGTGAACCAGTCCTCTTTGACAAGAAGAAGGATGGGTCAATGTGACTTTTCATTGATTATCATTATCTCAACAAGATCGTGACAAAAATACTCTACCTAAGATTTATTACTTTTTTGATAAGCTAAATGGAGTAAAATACTTCTCCAAGGTGGATCTATGGTCGAAGTTTTACCAAGTTAGGTTAAAGAAGGAGGATACACCCAAGAATTCTTTTTGTACAAGGTATAAGAACTATGAATTCATAGTAATTCCTTTAGGACTCACTAATTAACCAGTAATCTTCATGGAATTGATGAATATAGTCATTATAGATTACCTCGAAAAAAAATTTTAGTCATTATAAATTTTATTCCAATATAATTTAAAATTAAAGGGGAGCATGAGGACCATTTGAATGTTGTGCTAATGACCTTGAAAAAGGAAGAAATTTATTCCAAGTATAGAAAATGAGAGTTATGGTTGAATGAAGTCTATTTCTTAGGTCATATCATCGCAAGCAATGGGATATCTATAGACCCTTCAAAAATTTAAGTAATTTAAGTATGTTTGAGGCCAACATATGTGATAGATATCCATATTTTTCTTAATTGTTTGAGGAATTATCACTAATTCATGAGAAAATTTGAAATATTGTCAGACCCTCTCACCAAACTAACTCGAAGGGGAGTCATATTTTCGTGAAATGATTAATGCGAAGAAATATTCAAGGATTTGAAAATAAGGATCATCACTACACTTGTTCTGACACTACACACAAGTGGATATCTTATCTGGTATTCATCAATTCTTTGAAGAAGGGCATGGGATGTGTGTTGATGAAAAATGTAAAATTATTACCTATGATTCAAGACAGTTGAAATTTCATGAACAGAACTACCCAACACATGATATAGAATTTGATGCAATGATTTTTACTTTTAAATTTTGGTGGAATTATCTCTTTTGGGAGAAGTGTGAAATATATACGGATCACAAAAGTCTAAATTATATATTCACAAAAAATAGTTGAATATGCTCCAACAAAGATGGTTACAGCTTATCAAATACTACGACTACTCAATACACTACCATGTTGAGAAGTATAAAAAAGTGGATGATGATATAAGAAGAAAGGATCTGAAAATTCAGTCATTGATGAAAATTGAGAGGGATATGATCTTCTTATATTTGGAAATATGGACTTGGTGATCATAAAGGAAGGAACATAATCAATCCTTTCACAAATTATTTCTCAACCATATCTTATAGAGAGGTTAAAGGATTTTCAAAGAGTTGATATTGTCATTCAGAAGAAATTAAAATCTATAAGGAAAAGGAAATCATTAGATTTCAATGTTAATGATGAAGGTGTTATGAGATTTGGGTCAAGACTATGTGTACAATCAAATCCTGAGTTAAAGAAGGATTTTATATATGATGCACGTAACTCAACCTTCTATGTCCACCCAGGAAGCACAAATATGTATCGAGATCTCTGAGAACACTATTGGTGGGACAATATGAAGTATGAGATCATATAATATACATCAATATGTCTTTTATGTCAGCAAGTGAAAGCGGGAAGTCAAAAATCCAAAGGGATGATGCATCAATTACCCATACTTACAAGGAAATAGGAAAACATCACCATAGACTTTGTCACTAATCTTATAAATCATCAAGAGGGAATAATGATATATGGTTTGTGATGGATATTTTTATCAATGCTGCACACTTCATTGTGATATGAGAGGAATTCCCACTGAATCTAGTTGCATGGATATTCATTAGGGAAGTGTTCAAGATGCATGGATTACCACTATCAATTGTATCTAAACGAGATCCAAGATTTACCTATATGTTTTAGAAGAGTTTCCAGTATACTTTGAATACTGAGTTGAACTTTATCACAGCCTATCATACTCAAACTGATGGATAATCTGAGTGGATAATCCAGACACTTGAGAAAAATTTGAGAGAAATATCATTGGACTTAAAAGTAGGATGGGATCAACATCTTATTCTAGTCAAGTAATCTTACAACAACAATTTCCACACGAGCATCCAAATCGATTTTTATGAAGCCTTTTATGGGAAGAGGTGATGGACACCTATATAATGGGATGAAGTTGGGAAATGAAAACCACTAGGTCCTGAAATGGTTGAGTAAATGGTGGAAAATGTTATGACGATTCAGCAGTACATCAAGGTTTCTTAGAGTTAAAAAAAGAGACATGATGAAAATCACTGATGATACATAGAGTTTGATGTTAAAGACATGGTATTCCTCCACATATCTCTAGGGAAGAAAGTGATGGGATTTGGGAATAATAGAAAACTTAGTCCAAGATACATCGGCCCCCTTGAGATCCTTCATCGCATCTGAGTGGTGGTCTATCGACTTACACTCCCACCTAACCTATCTTGAGTTTTTTATGTGTTAAATGTATCAATCTTGATGAAGTATAAACCTGAACCCTCACATGAACTCAATCCAAAGGTGGTACCATTGGAGAATGATCTTTCCAGTAAGGAGAAGCCGGGGAAGATCTTAGATCGTAGAGACAATGTTCTTTCAAATAAGACAATGTACATTGTCAAATTGCTGTGGAGAAACCAAAAATTTGAAAAAGGACCTTGGGAATCAGAGGAAGTTATGGGATAGAATTATCCTCATATGTTTTAATGGGTGAAATGAAACTTTTTGATGGTGTAATTTATAAAGGGGGGAAGATCGTAATGATTTGAACTGTTAAAAATGAATTATCCCTTTTTGGTTTAATTAAATGTATTATTATGTAATATGGTTATAGAAAACAAATTCACTTTATTGATTATATATTATTGGATTTAAAATATCATTAAGAATATTTACCATTGATAATATATCCATTGAACATGGATCACATGATTATTATAAATATATCTCTTTAATGAATCCAATTCACTTAGATAAAGGAAGTGATGAACACATCTAGTAGGATTGTACCCTATAAATCCCATTTATATGAGACTCCAAGGAAGATAGTATCTATGTAATTTTCCTTTAACCAATCTCATGATGAGATCCAATAACTTAAGTATGACTAAAATCATTTACAGAATTAGTTAAAACTCGTCTAGATCACAACCCAAACCATGTTCGTCGAACGACCCCATGAGAGTCTCACTGTCACACACCTTAATCTTCGGGTGTACACCATTGTAATAATGGTATATGTATAAACACCATAATAATATGAATATTTATATTGTATATAATAATTAATTTATCTTTATTTTTTTGTTACCTTATAAATTATTTTTATTTTGATTCAATTAAACACATATTGTATTTTTAGGTAATATTAAAATTCAATTAAGGGGTTTATATTGATGAATTAATGGATTATTGAAATAAATATTATCTTAAAAAAATGTTATTATTAAATAAGTTTTATTAATTATAAAAGGTCATATAATTTTTATGAAGTGAAATGTAGTTTTTATAAGGGTTCAAAAACTGGTATTGTTAAAAAAACACAACATTTTTTCAATAAATGTAAAATCTTATTTCGAAGTGAAAATTCACATATTTAGAAAATTATTTAGATAAAGGGTTTATATAGATGAATTAATGGATTATTGAAATAAATATTATATTAAAAAAAATTTATTATTAAATAAGTTTTATTAATTATAAATTGTCATATACTTTTTATGTAGTGAAATGTAGTTTTCATAAGGGTTCAAAAACTATTATTGTTAAAAAACACAACATTTTTTCAATAATTGTAAAATCTTATTTCAAAGTAAAAATTCACATATTTTGAGTAAATATTAAATAACGTATAAATATACAGTGTGTTTTATGACATCATAATGACCCAAAAATGATTTAATAAATAATATAATGGGTATACATGGAATAATATATTTTTTCCCATAAAAATGTTATTTTATGTTTATTTGATTATTTTTATAATGCCATTATGAATCCTCTAAAATATATAATATATTATATAATTTTAAATTCATTTCTTTAAAAGACTGAATAACCATTACATTAGTAGGGGAAATATTTGTAAAGATGGGGTATGTTTTATCACCTCCCATATACTACCCTTATTATTTATAAATGATGATAGACCGATTTATCACTCATTATGCCCTCCTAATAACACATGTTACCATGCTGAAATTTAATAAGGGTTCTTTCCTTTCTCATCTTTATCCATGATTCTTTATATTTTTATTCCAATTTATTTTAAATTAATAATAATGGAGTACGATTTCTCACCTCCCCCATACGTCCCTTATTATTTATAAATGATTATATACCCATTTCTCTCTCGTTAATCCCTCCCATGTACACCCACTACCATGCAAAAATTTCATAATTATCCTTTCCTTTATCTTTTTCTTCATGATTATTTATTACTATATTCCTTATTTTTTAATTCTAAATTTTCGAACAAGTCCTCCCATGTCCATAATACTATACACTTCATTAAAAAATTATTAGAGACCCGTTTCTCTCTCATCAACCCATTTTATGAATTTTTTAGTATTGTCGTTATGTTCCTGAATTTTCACTATGATTTTCAATTCCAACCCAACTATATAGTAAATATCATAGCCATTTATTATCTAGCGTGTTAAATTTTATAAACATATACCTTTTTATTAGGGACTTACATGTAATTATTTTACCCTCCTTGATCATGGAATGAATTCTGATGATGATTGAATCCACGTATTATGATCTATGTGGCACACTTATGAATGAGAATGGAATGAAAGTGATGGGTGCGCATAGAATTATATAACAATCCAATACATTGGTTAATGTTTAGTATCATGATACGTCGTATTGGGATAGTTAATGAACTTTATTATTTTTTGGTATTGTTTCCATTATGATTTCCTAGCAGTTATTCGTGACCTATGATGTAGTTTTTTAAGTTGTTTCTATATTCCCATGTTTCTTTTATGTTATCATGACTATATCATGTATTATCATTTATTTTTATGATTCCTATTACTTTTATTCCCCTTGATATTTCTATTGTATATCATGTTTTAACTTATCCCATTTTTATTCCCTTATAGGGGTTTATGGATCACCCCTTTCTTATTTATTTCCCTAGTTTATCCAATGTAGTTTTAATCTCAAGCATGTTAAAGAATTTTCCAATAAATATGTTATAACTCATGTATAAATTTGTAATGAAATGTACCTAATTCTCAAAGACAAGATAATTATTGATCTTTCAAGTTGTATTAATTTTAATTTTATATAATTAGATCAAAAATTAATGTATAATAAAGAGAAGTGTTTTTATAAAAACAAAGTCAGATTGTAATAAAATCAAGATAAAACCACCATAGTTTTAATTTTGAAATGCAGGAGTTGTCTTCACATCATTCCGAGTGGAAATTTTCCCATTATGGTCATAAATGTGTTTGTAGTGTTTTAAAACTCTAAAATATGTATGGAACAATCAAAACCAATAAAATTACATTGGATTGTCTGGAACTCAATAGAAAAACATTGATAAGTTGTTTTTGATGTGTATGCATAGACAACATGTCAATCTGACATGTGATGTGATCGAAATTACATGGTAAACACTTATGAAAGGTACAAAAAACTTTAAAAATACGTTTTGGGGGGTTAATACTAAGGAAATGACATCGTACTGTCATAAAATCAGGGTAAAATGATCTTAGATTTAATTTTTAAATGTGGGAACTGATGGCACATCATTCTGAATGACGGTTTTCCCGTTATGCCCATAAAATAATTTTTAGTGTTTTAAAACATGAAAACATGCATATAATGGTAAAAATCAAGAAAATGATGTCATATTTTACTAAAATAATTGTATAATGACTGTAGATTTTATTTTGAAGTTTAGGAACATAAGTAATATCATTCTAAATGACGATTTTCCCATTAAGGCTGTAAACATATTTTTTTGTTATAAAACACTAAAACCTACATGGAACGATCAAAACTAAGAAAATAATGTCATATTTTCCTAAAATCAGGGGAAAATGACCATATATTTAATTTTGAAATATATTAACTGATAGTAAAATATTTCAAGTTATGGTTTTTCCATTATGGTAATAAATACATTCGTAGTGTTTTAAAATACTAAAATGTGCATGAAAAAGTCAAAACCAGAATAATGACATTTTATTTTCCATAAATCATGGGAAAATGAGCTTAGATTTAGTTATCAAATATATTAACTAACTTCATGTCATTCTGAGTGACATTTTTCCCATTATGTTCAAAAACACGTTATTAGTGTTTTAAAACACTCTAACATGCATGGAATAGTAAAAACCAAGAAAATGATGTTGGATTGTCCTTAAATCAGAGGTAAATGGATATAATTTTAATTTTAGATGTATTAACTAATGAAATTTAATTCTAAGTAACACTTTTCCTGTTATTTCCATTGATACATTTTTAATATTTTAAAACACTAAAACGTGTGTGGAATGGTCAAACTAGTAAAACGATGTAGGATTGTCCTAAAATTAAAGGGAAATGATTATATATTTAATTTTTAAATGTTTTAATTGGTTTCATGTCCTTAAGAATTATCATTTTCCTGTTATGTCTATAAATTCATTTTTTTACACTAAAATGTGAATGGAATGGTCAAAATCATAGAAAATGACCTTTGATTGATGTGAAATCTTGGGAAAACCACTTATTAGTTGTTTTTTAATTATAAAACATTCCCCAATATCAAAATATTTAAAAAAATTATTAAATAAATTTCAAGCACATGGAACTTATGATTATGTTTCCAAGTGTTGAATCTTATCTTGAATAAGTCTGTTTCTATTTTCAAAGTGTTTTTCATTATATAATATTTTATTTATGTTAAAATTTCTTCTGTTGGATTGAAAAACTAAAAAAAACTTATGTGTATCTTTCTAAAAATATTTTGGGACTTTTTGGAATTTCTTTTCATAAATGTTGTGGTTTTAAATATAAGCGGTTGATGCCAGCAGTAGGCAAGAGGTTAACCATTCTGATCCATGACATTATTCAGAAGGCAGTTATGATGGTTCTTATTTTCTATGTTATGTTAAAATTTTATCAATTATTCTACTATAACTCTGATTTATTATTTTTAGTTTTATTTTTGTTTTATTTTTTGTTGCATCTAATGAGATGATGTGGTCAGTTTCAATTGATGAGATGATGTGGATGCAGACATATTGATTGGAGGTTTTTATATTGATGTATATTGGGTATGAGTTATTGTTGGACATATTTTATATGTATATATTGACGACAAAATTATTGGTTGATGTATGGGGTGAATGAGACTTAGGTTATGATGATCGTGGTTGTTTGTATGATTTTGGATATGTGATTTATGAATTATGGGTTTATCATATATTTCAATTTGAGTTTGTAGAATGACTATTTTTGTATATATACAGTTTTTTATTAAATTTTTTTTTATATCAAAATAGATTTATTTGTGGTTTTTTTTTAACCGCCTCTAAATATATATTATTTTATATATTTAGCAGTGGTTTCGATTAACCACCACAAAAAATAACCACCTATAAATTCTTTTCAGTGGTTAATTTTTTTATTTATATTCCCGTAATATATTTTTCTTATGAAACCTATGCTAATTAAATATCAAAATGTGCTAAATTGCCCAAAAACTACCCATAAAAAAAGCTCAAAATAAAATAAATTATTGTTAATTGACTAGCGATCATGCAATATGCAGAGGTTTTAGGAACCACTGTTAAACAATTAAGTGACGGTTTTAACTTCCACTAACATTCTCTTTTTTTTGTAGTGTAAGTACTCAATAATTAGTAAAGTCATTTTGTGCTTCTGAAATATGTTTTCTTCAAAAAAATCTTTATTAATTATTTTGAGAAAATATTATAATTACATTCTGAATATTCTATAAATTTTATTTTCTAAAAAATTATTTTTTAAAATTAATTATCAAAATTATCTTTTGGGGAAATTTTTTGATTTTTCTTAAAATATTGAGTTTCTAGTGAATAGTGAAAATACCAATTTTTATTGAAAACTATATTTTTTCAAATATTTACAAAGATCTAATTTTTTATAAAATTATTACAAACTAAAATTAATTCTCTTATATTACTATTAATCCAACTAAGTTCATCAGAACCAATTTTGTGATTTAATTTTCTATAAAACATCTTTATACAAAAAATAGATTTTTCTAAAAAACACTTTTTCATCCAATTGTTCATGTTTAGTTTAAAACTAATTTCTACCACTTATTGAAATTTAATTTGATAAAAAATCAATATTTAAAATCGTGAGGGTCAAATTTTGTAAATATGCCACTTTTATGTTCGGTCAATATAAACAGTGACCTTGGAAAAATTTATCACCTCAATAATGCGTAAATCGGGACTATCTAGGTTAAAACTAAGTGATAAGGTCATGATATTTCATTTTAATTTTTATTGGATGAAGGAAATTCAACCCTTATCACCTTATCCAATATATTTATTTATTTTATAGACACTTGTCCTTGAAAATTACCAATATAATTTTTAAATCAAAAAATATTATAAAACATCACTCTCATAGATTTAAATATATTTTCTGTATTCATATAAAGAAAAAATAAATTAATAAATGAATTTAAATTTATATTTTGAGATTAATTTGAGCCATTGTTGGTGGTGGGGTGGTAAGGGTTTGGGTGGGTGAGGGGAAGGTCGAAGGGTCAAGTCCACAGGCCTGTGATTTACTATAGTTTTCTTCCTTGCATTGTGTTCTATAGTGGCAGATGTAACCAACCTAGTATATTTTGAGATTAATAAATTATTTTCATAATGAAATTGTATATCTAATTTCTAGTAATAATATAATTACCTTAAATACTTATGAAACACCGATGTAATATTTCTTTAATTAATAAAAAATATAATAAATGAATTTAAAAATATTTAAGGTAATATAATTTCAATGATATATTGAGTGACATGAATATTATAAATGAATATGACATATTAATGTTGTGTTAAAGGAGTATATTCATATTCCAATTTTTTCTTTTTGACTTTTAAGTCAAATTAAATGAATTGTTCCAGAATTGGCATTAATGATATTTTATTAAATAGTTTAAAAACATAAAAAACTTGAAAGTGGAAAGGTAGGATAATATATGCCAAAAATGTCTTCTTTTTTACATTTCTAAACCAATTTTTACCTTATATGTAAAATTATTACCCTTTACGTGTGAAAAAAGTGTTACCACAGTTAATGTTAAAATATGTTAATTAAGGGGATAAACCAAATGTTAGTTTTTAAAGAACCACTTAAACCTATCCAAAATTTGTTTTTAAATTTTATTTTAAACCTATACTACTTTATTTTTTAATCCTTATCCATTTTAAATAATTAATTAATATAATAACTGTATTAAATTTTTATTTTTTAACAAATTCCAAAAGTGACCCTCACCAATGTTATAAAATGGCACCTCCTCCCTCACATATTTAAACCACATTGAGCCTTATAGCTCAAAAATATAATGAAAAAATACCTCATAAACTTACTTATATACATTATAGTTGTTATGGTCTTCCAAAAAATACAAACCCTAGGATCCTTAAGTGGAGATCTAATGGTGTTCTTTCAAAGAAGATGTAATCCACTTTAACCAATCACTTTACTTTTCTAGTTATTCATTACCTCTTCTAAATATATGGAATTTATCATAAAATAATAAATTTAGTATTCTCATTATACTTAAGTATTATTATGATTTTTAAATTATCATTATCTACTCTTTTCCAATTAAATGGGAAGTGAAACTATCACTCGTTCGTACGTATGAAATTTCGTCTCCATGTAGTGATACAATTAATTTTACACCACCAAATTTTATAGATGATAAATATGATGGGTTTAATGTTTATATATGATAATTACAAAAAATATTATACTTCTATAACTATAATATTACATCTAACTTCTTACCTTCTAATCTGTTAGAAAATAATAATGTCGCTCGTGCGTACGTGTGGACTACCACCTTCACAAAGCGATGTGATTTTTTTTCATTTCAGTTTTACATGGATGGGAATAAGGACATATTAAATAAATATAAATGATATATTTATTATTATAATTATTTTGGAAAATTAAATTATTATTTACCATTATTTCATTCAAGCCTTCGAAATGTGAAAAGGGCATCCATAAAAACGTATAGCCTACCGTCTCCATGAACTGTGTAATTCATTTTTTATATATCTTTTATGAATGACTATAAATGTATATATAATGAATTTATATTATATTTATATTGTGATTAACATTATGAACATTATGGGCCATGATAAAATTAAAATGACCAATACTATAGAAGAAAAATATATATGAAAAGTTAAATAGTTATTACACGAAAAAATTATTTTGATAAATAATTGTTAATAAATGGATGATAAATGATTATAAGTAAGTTATAGTTCCCAAATGGATAATCTAGGGATAATGAGAGTTGGTGAATTATTGTACGCAAATTTAACATAGTTTATACGTTCTATTAAATTATCCTTTATTACTCTCAAACATTTTCCTCGATTAAGTGGAATGGATCTTTTGTGTGCTCTCAAAAATAACATACATGTGAAATGTAGATAATAAAATAAATATCAGTACAAAATTAGTTTTATAAGGTTTTGAACAAATACGTACTCATTTCTGTGATCAACATGTGGTTTTTTCATGGATTTTCTTATCACTATAACATTTTTGTGATTATAAATGCCTCGAATTAGCATACAATGTTAGGGTAAGAAATTATAAATCTTCCTAAGTCAATGGATTTATTTATATTTGGACCACCAGTTCATAAATGATATAAAATAATATTCTAAAAATATATTTCTACTATATTTGATGACTTTTCATCAAATTAATAATCTTCTTCTATAACTATATGTCTTTAACTTCTATTATATCATCAAAATTTAATGCTTGCTTTCCTACTAATATTTTATAAGTTGAAGATGAAACATCCAATTCAACTCGCTTAATTTTAAAAATTATCAACTAAATAATATTTCAACACAGTACATGTTTCCTTCTTTTTATGTTTATCGACTTCATGGGTAGATATTCCCTTTGATCAATGATGTTTTCTTAATCAATTATTATTTATAAATGAAAAGACTTTCATAATCTCAAACAAATTTTTTATTGTCTTCACCACCAAATTGAAATCATATGAACATCATGCATGGTTCATGACATGTGGAGGAGTAGTGCATATAATTCATTTTTATTATTTTATATGAATTTTCAACCGTTCTTCTTTCTTGAACATTTGGATATCTCAATATTGACACTAAATATTCTTGGAATGTGTGCACTTAATGAAAATATTTTGTAGGTGAAATCTTATGTCAATCCATTTTTGTACCCCAGTTTTTGTCATGATCTCCAAAGTTACATCAAATATTCCTTTTAACATGAGATTCCTTTATCCTCCATATATTATATCCTCAAATTAATGATAATGAAAACTTTTTTCTTCCCACTATGTGTGACATAGCTTTTCCATACGAGTCTTCTTTTTCTCTTCAGAAGAACTGGATGGCTCAAGACTTTATCATTTGTGATGGAAATGTTTTCTATGGGTTTGTTCACAAAAATAGAGATGGATTTAATGTTCTCTCCTTCATGAAGCTGAATAGATTGAAATTTATTCTTTATGAAATTTAGTGGTTAATGGAAACTATCTTCACAAGCTGAAAATATATTCATCGATATTCATTGCATAAACAATTGACCTAGTATATTTTTGTTCTCATGATCAATATGTGGGTATAATTTTTTTCAAAATATCTCTCGTGTTTTTTAGATAACCCTCATTTTTCTAGTAGATGAGTATTTATAGATTAGGATACACTATATCACATCTAATAAAAGTGCATATTTTGATTAAAATGGTAATACATAATTGATGTTAATCTCCCAAAGATCTTATTGTTACTTAAAATATCAAAACTCTCAGCTTCTTTTACTTCATGTTGTGATGGACTAATCACACAATCACGTGATCACTTCACATGATAACTTTGTTGATCGTGCGAGGTCTTAATTGATTATCATTCAATCATTTGACAAATTATTAAGATACCTTGTTATAAATCCAATGGAACATCACAAAAAACTTCACATGATCAAATATATAAAATAAATAAACTTGACATGATAGAAAGTTGTGTTATTTTTCATGTGACATCATCTCATTATCAATCAGTGCTCATGAAATGTTTTCAGTGATTGTATTCATGCCTCAATTGATTGTCCCCATATGATCATGTGATCTATATATCATCATGTGATGGATTCATGTGATGAATATGAAACTCAAAATATCCTCATTTGAATCACACTTTTTGAATAATGGCTTTCATGAAAGACAATAATTAAATGCATGGATTTAGTTTGATTGACCTTGTCTTAATTTTTTGGTTTGATTGGTGGTGATGGTTATCATGCAATTTTCTTTTGTCACAAGATCACATGTATAAGCCTTGAAATATATAGGTTGATGGCGATGAATGTATTACTCGAACCATTCATATTGAATAGTGCTTATTCTATCTGTATCTTTTTAAATATGGATGAACAACAGTGTGTAATCCCATCCCACATCAATGATTTCATCGGTTGAGTGATTCTAAATAAGATATCTTATGTCGCGACCCATTCGCCTTGGTAGTGGGGGTTGAAAATCTACACACAAACACACCACATGCCACATGGGCCATGCCTCACCTGTGATGGCCCACCTGCATCATGACCTAACACATACTCTCATCCATGAATTCATGTGGGCCTATAAATTTCCTACCACTACTTCCAAGTATGCTAGATTTGACTAGATCTCTTGGTAATTTTTGACTCTTAGTCCAAAAATTCCATGGTTGAGTCTAGATAATGATGGATTTTATGGATGGAATATATTTTTTAATAAGGCTGACAATTCTCATGTACTTAAAAATATTATAAGTATAAAATATAATATTAATCCTTCTACAATTATTTCTTCATGCATAATATATGGATACATTTATACATGGACTCTATTTTTTCATGGAATATTTTTAAATTACCTTATTATTAATCAATAAAAATAAATAATAATTTTCATGGCATTATTAACATACTCATGCAATAAAATATATTCCATTATCATTTTTTTCTTCAATTATAAAATTACTATCACTTTTCATGAATTTGTTTTTTAAAAAATGGGACTGAAGAGTTTTTTTATGAAATCAAATACCAATTTACGATATATATAGAGGGGGTCATATTACATAGCCAGAAGACCCAAGACCAAGTGGCCCATGAACAAGGACCAAAGGCCCAATGCATCATCATTCCTACATCATCTTGTCCATGTCATCAGGTTAGAATCATTCCTACATCTCTGCCTACATCATAAAACATATTTTTCATGGACTTGTACTTTTAATTCTTTAAAGTATCCACACAATAATAAGTTTATTTCGTGCATTCATCAAAATATGTTCTTTTTTAAAATAATCATTTTCAAGGTCTTTAAATAGTTAAATGATGAATATAATGTGCAGTCTCCTAGTTTAATTGAAACATATATTTTAACTTAATAACTAATAAAAATTATTTATAAATTTCATAGTGAATTTCTAAATCATGACATCCAATGTCATTAAATGAATCTATAAAAATTATTCAAGAATCATCACATAAAACATGGAGAATTTTCTTAATAAATGACCACCAATGAGTCTATAAAAATTTTTTAAGCATCATCACATCAAACATGGATTATTATCATAGAAAATGAGATGTATGGAATCCATAACAATTCTCTAAGAATCTTCATCATCCTTCTTGAATATTTCTCAAACTCTTTCCATTATTAATCTATAATCAAATAATAATTCATAAAACATTGAA
The DNA here is from genome assembly GCA_963277665.1 of Viscum album. Taxonomy (NCBI): domain Eukaryota; kingdom Viridiplantae; phylum Streptophyta; class Magnoliopsida; order Santalales; family Viscaceae; genus Viscum; species Viscum album. The sequence goes on from OY728165.1 coordinate 678,086,098, forward strand.
TTTTGATTCATTTTTATATATTAAAAACAAATACAACAATACTCATCAATCATCCACATGGGATTTTCAATCTCCCCATTTGGATTTGTTATCAATACCATTTCCTAAAATAAATTCAATTTTCCTTATCCCCCTTATTGAAAATAAATTCAGAGGATTATGGTAGAGGTTTCTTGTTCCTTTCAATGAATTTGAAAATTAATACTCCGTTTTTATAAAATAAGTATGGTAGCACGTGGTTCTCTAATCAAAGAGCCTTTAGTTGTTCTACTCTAGGTTTGTATGGGATATATTATGTCTAAAAAAGGTGAGATACAACCAATTATGTATATGTTTTCCATTATCAACCATGCATGTGATATTTTAGACCCCCTTTATATGAGTTTAATAATCAATCAAAACTCAATATTTTATGCACATGTTTGAATTAATGAAGGAAATGGAAATAAGTATAATTGTGATTCATCCATTTTCAACTTCTATATATATGAAATGACCTTCTATATATTCATCAAACAAGCCTTGATAGAATATATAATATTTTTCTCCCCTCTAAGGGCATTACTCCCTTCATTTTACTTGGTGTATATTTTAATCAAATAATCTTCAAGATGTTCATAATCATGATCCACAATTGTGGAACAATTTTTTGTTTTTATCAAATCATGTATGATCATTCTAACTTGTTATCATACACTTTTTTCACTCATTACTCATCTTGAAAATTAAATTATCCTTTAATTACCCATAATGTAAGAACTCGTCTACTACACAAAAAGTAAATGAATGATGTGGAACAGCTGAGAGCTTATTAATAATCTCAATAAAGCTTTGATTTTTCTCACAACCCATAGACACTTTTCATTATATATTAAAAGTATCTTGTACACTTCAGGCTTGTGTCTCCTTTAAATTTAAAATTTTGAAATTTATTTGATAAAATGGACACTTTACTTTTACTCACATCCAACTTGTGTGGATCATTTATCTTTTCATAATTTAATAGTGAAATAGATTCCCTTGATTCTTGTTTTTTATAATCATAATCTCTTTTCTAGAATTTATAATAGTCATATAATTTATTTCATTATGTTAATTTTGCTTTCACCTTCCACACAATTTTTGTGAGACACTTGAGTTTTCAGTTGTTGACAACCTCTAAGGACATTTTAATTCTTATTCGTGTGTAACAACATTTTTTCCATTTTCCTTTACTCTACCCAGTAATTCATATTCAATGTTTTGTATTTATCTAGCATCTTTCAATTGATTACGAAAAATAATTAGAAATTCCTTCTTAATATATTATTCTTTAAAGTTTCCACATGAATTATTTAATATTTTTTGATCCACCCTTCTTAGGTAACTTATCAATGTATTCTTTATTAATTTCTTCAAACAATATAATCTTCTTGTTTCTCTCGTGTATTGGTTCACTTATTGATTTCAGATTCCTCTTATTCATTTCCAAGGAATGTTTGTAGTGGTCTAGGGTATGACCTCTCTTTCCACAGTAGGATAATATTTTTTTATTGATATGAAATTCTTGGAATACATCTTCTTAGTATTATTAATAGTGGTTTGGTTTGTTATTTCAATCTTCTGAACATCTTTCATCACCTGTTTGTCTCCAAAAAATTTCTTTCCAACTTTTTTTCTTTTCTTCTATATTTTTTTCGGTATTTTATTATTATAAACGCATGCACAGTGTGTGGTTGGTACACAAAAAAAATTATCATAATTATGAAAATTTATACTAAAATAAAAAAAATGTCTTCAAGACACTAAAATATATTCATGGTATGAATATTCCTCTTCAACTATGTTTTTTTATTATGTTTTGTAGGATATATCTTCACAAAAAATTGACATCCTCTTAAAACTGGAATTCTATTGTTTTTATATATATAAATTTTTTTCTTATCAATCAAAATATTTATGTCCATATTTTCTGAAGCACTAACAACAGCCAAAATATATCCTTCTTTTTTATAGTATTAGTCTAATAAGATTTTGTGCTTTTGTATTTATGGATTTGACTTTTATTTTTTAGATAATAATTTGGGGAATTATTTTTCTTGATATTTATAGTATCCACCCTGGATGTTTTGGTGGATATATTCAAAAAAATTTGAAACCATATGTTCCTTTATTTTACCTTTTAACCTACAATTTCAGATGATAATTCATTAGTAGAAATAATATTAACTATTTTCCTAGTTACCTTCTTCCATAAGATTTTAGAACGTTGATCAAGATATGATTTTGAGTTCTTATTTCTACTAATATGTGTCTCTTTGGAGACATGATCCACATAAATGGTTTTTATAGAAACATCGATTTTTTAGGATTGACTCACTTCATATGTTTTAGTGGGAGAATTATTCTTCTCACTAACTTGGGATGTTCCAGCATGTGTTTCCTTCAAATTTCTCAATATTATATATAGTTTAATATGTTTTATACTAAGGAAAAACTTCTCATTTTTTAAAAATTTCATCCTACCATACCATTCACTTTTAATTTTGATAATAATATCTTCATGCTATCTATCACCTTCAATCAGAGTGTTTTCAAGGTATTTGATTCTTCTATATTTAAATTCTATTTAGGATTACTTACATTATATAGTAACTTTATGTGATACTTTTGGAGCATTGATCTTTTGAATATATTATTCATGAAATTTGTTCTTTTCTTCAACTAACATGTCAATCTATTTAACCTTACATGTTTTTTCTTTAAGCTAAGAATTTATGTCATTCAAGGAAACATTATTAATATTTCAATTTTATGAATTGATTCACCAAACACTTGTTTACTCATGATTCTCTCATAAACATGCCATTGCAATTATATAGAAATTATTTATAACTTTTCATTGAAATGTGTAATATATTATTCCTTTTCATCGATGAGGTCTATGAGAACATTTCACCTTTTTGAATTTTTACCAAGTTCATACTTCTATTTATTGACTTCCTCTTCAGGTTGTTCTCTATCATAAAAAATCTCCATCAAAGAACAAAGTAAACACGAAATGACATCTTCTAGAAAATTATTCATATATCATTAAAATTCATATTATAAGACTTCAATAATTTTGAGAGACCAATCTTTCTCATACTCTCTATATCCTGAGATAGTTTCATTAAAAATATCATTGTAAAAAGATTTTATAGTAGAGTAATGGTCCTTCTCTTCTTTCTCTGTGATTTTCTTCAATATCTTTTCTTCCCTCTTCTTCTTGTTTTTCTTAGTCTTCGAAGATACTTTATGTCATAATCAATAAAAGTAGAGAGTAAGTATTCCAACTCATGTAATTTATAATCAAATTCAAATCAAAAATTTATATTAACCTTATAAAATAATATATTCAATCAATGAAGTACCTATACTCTGGCACCACTTATGGATACAAGATTTATTGTACTAGGACATTGAGAGGGGTGGTGAATTAGTATACCCAAATTTTAAAAAATATATTTTCTTCTCAATTATCCCCTCTTTATCTTGATCATATCACATAGTTAAGATGAATGGATTTGTTATGCACTCACAACAATCACATACACATGAAATGAAAATAATTCAAGAAATACGATCACATAATGATTTTTATAAGGTTCAGTAAAAAGACACACTCCTTTCCATGATCAACATGTGGTTGTTTCACATATTCTCTTATCACTATAACTTTTCAGTGATTAAAAAATTCTTGAATTGGCATACATTATTCAGGAAAGAAATTATAAATCTTCACGAGTTAATGGAGTTCTTTATAATAGTTCCACCAGTATTAAATGGAATTATTTATACTGGAACCACTAGTTCTTTAAAAATATTCCAAAATATTCCAAAATATATATTTTAATGAAATATATGTCTTTGGATCAACTGAATAATCTTTCTCATCAATTGTGTGTCATTAATTGCTACATTATATTTAACAAACCAAGCTGGTCGTCATCCAAATGATGCCCGACCTGGTCTGTTTAAAGGCCCAAAGGGTGTTCTCAATCAACACAGTTTGGAAGAAGTTCCCAGGTATCAACAATAACATGTAGGACCGATTTACCTAAATATGAAATTATAAAACAAAAAACAATCAATATTAAACCAAATATGAATATCTAAAACCAAATAAGCCTTAAAAGGGTTCTAAAAATGAGTTGCACAGTTTAAACCAAAACCCAAAAACTACCAAAGAGTAATGTGACAAAAAACTAACTCAAAAACTACCACATGGAAAGAGGAAACCACCATCAAGTCATGTCCACAACGTCTCAACAAGAAAGATAGCTAGTAACCCAAACCACCATATCCAAAATCTTTACCCTTACCTGTGTCAAACATTACAAAGTATACTTACACCCAAAGGTGTAAGTAGGGTGTGATATAAATCTTACTGGGATTCCACCCAACAAAATGGTATATGTACTAAACATTATATAGAAAATAAACTTGAAAGATTAATAAATAAAAAAGGAAATGATTGAATAATTTAAGGGGAAACATTTTTAATGAAAACAATTTTTAATGGAATGTAATTCTTAAATAAAAACACCTTTACCTTTGAGGTAACACTTAGGTTTCCCATCATATATCAATGGTGAGTGTAACATAGTCAAATATCACTAAACATGGGAGAGGCCCTATGGGTACTAGCTAGAAATGGGACCCTAAAACCTCACATATCAGTGAAAAGTGGTATAAAAACCACCACCAACTATGTTATCATGCATAAGCTAGTAGGTGGAATCACATCACAAGCCCTAGTGGTCCCAACCCATATCACATGTTTAATAAATGTTGTCATTTTCAATCCTTCTAAGTGAAATTGGGTTAAAGACACTTTTGAATCACTAGTACACTAGTCCTAGTCCACCCTCCTAGCCACCAGGACTTCCCATTTGTGCTCAAACAACGTTCGCATGCTATATATTACTACATGCTCATCAAAACTCCATTTATAAATCATACACACATGAAAAGAGTACCCAATCATTTTTCTCAACATTTATATGATTTAATAAATTATATAAAAATATTATAAACATTTACAAGAGGTATCACAAGACTTTATACACAAAACCTTATTCAAAGTACTCTTTTAAGTTCAAATTCACCCCAATAACATACCAAAATAAAATTTACATCCATTGAATCATTTAATAAACCAAAAACACATTTAAAAAAACATTATTTAATGAAATAATATGGGCTTTCATAAAAAACATGCCACATTTCATATGAACATGGCACTTTAAAAAAAATCAAACGCATAATAAACTCTATTAAAAACTAATTTCATGCCACCTAAATTAATCATATATAATTCAAAATTAATTAAACAAGCAAACTAATTCACCCAATAATTCCTATACATGAAACAACCTATATTTGGTGTCAAAACTCCAAAATTTAGTGTGAAACTCCAATCACACCCAATCTACACCACAAACAAACTCAATTTATCCCCAAAAAAACATTGAACCAAAAACATAGAAATTGGACCCTAAAAAAGGAATACTACACTGAAAACCTAAGGGAAGAGGAAAAAAGTAAACCGGGGTAGAATACACCTATGGCGAAGGGAGAGGAGGAGCTATGAGGGGTCAGGGAGGCTGGATGAGAAAGGGGGTTTCCAGAGGTGAGATATGCTAGAACAAGGGGGTGCAGTAAGGGTTCTGTGAAGGAGGTCTGGGTTTCAAGAGGGTTGTGTGAGGTGGTGTAAGGTTTTCAGGAAGGGAAAGGGAGCTAGGTGCCGGTCAGGTGAGTCATCGGAAAGTGAGAGGAGCCACTAGCTAAAGGAGTGGCCAATGGGAGGAGAGCAGTTCACAATGTAGGGTTATGGTAAAAAGGGTAGCATGTAGCATAAGAGATGAGGGGGGAAGAGGAGAGGAAAAAAGAAGAAAAAAAGGGAATGAAAGGAAAATGGGAAAAATAAAGGGAAATAAAACATAAAAACCCTCAATACAGTAATAATAAAAATAATAATAAGTTATAATAATAATTATAATTAAAATATTAATAATATTAATAATGTTAGTGATATTAATAATAACTTTATTAAAATATTCACAATAATAATAATATTCTACAACAATATTGTTGTTATTATTATTTAAACAACTATATATTCCTTTTATTTTTTTATTTTTTTATTTTTCATTAACTTTAAAATTCATATCTTTAATTAATCAATTAATAATATTTTTTTTAACATTGGGAATGTCGCAAGGTGACCTAGCGAAGACACATAGTTTTGACCATGCCCTTCCCATGAGTTGGGCACTGTCAAGCCCAAAACATTCATGTATCATCCAAAATGCAAAAAATTCAATCAGACTCAGCCCATACCTCGAAAAAAATATTCAAAACCCAAAAAAATAATAAAATAAAACTGTTTCAAAAGTTAGGGTGTGACAATTCTCCCCACCATGAAAACATTCCTCCCTCGAAAAGTAAACTAGAAACATGATTGGAGAATAAAAATCAATATTCCTACTCAACCAATGACTTTTTCTCCCAGGTATAACGCACATAATTATCATGATTCCAAAAGATACAGACCAAAATAATAGACTTCCCACGAAGAACATTTTCTTTGGAATCCACTATCCGCACTGGCCACTCAAACACTAATAAATCGAGCTCTATCCCTAACTCTTCCCAATTTAACACATGAGATAGATCCATATTATACTTTTTCCATTGGGAGACATGAAATACATCATGAATTGACATTAAATAAGAAGTTAAAGATAACCTTTATTCCCCCTTTCCAATCTTCTCAATGATCTCAAATGGTCTGACATACCTCGGTGTCAGCTTTCCCTACTTTCCCAAACGACAGGGACCCAATCGGGTGTCCACCTTTCAAAATTCCTGATCACCCATAGAAAATTCGAGGTCTCTATGTTTCTGATCTGTATAATATTTTTGGTGACTCTAAGCTATCAATAACAACTACTTTATCAACTTGAATTTCACAGAAATCTCTTGCATAAGGATCGGTCTCAAAAGTGAGGTCTCGCCTACCTCAACCCAAGATAAAGGAGACTGACTTGGATGACCGTAGAGCACCTCAAATGGATCAATTAGAATAGAGTATGGGTAACTTTTATTATAAGATAACTCAACCAATCCAAAATGTTTATACAATGATCCTCCGAAATCTAAAACACATTCATGAAGCATGCCCTCCAGAATCTGATTTTCCTACTCCATATGACCATTCATTTGAGGATGGTATATCGTGCTCATTTTGATAAGAAATCCAAATTACCTTTGAAGGACTTTACAAAACTAATAGGTAAAATGGGGGTCTCTATAAAAAACAATCACAAAAGACACACCATGAAGTCTGATCACCTCTAGAATATGCAATAGTCCCAGCTCATCCACTTTACTTGAATCTCTGGCCAAAATAATGTTAGTTGATTTGGTCAAATGGTCACTCACCCCAAAAATTGCATTACATCCCTGAGGTGTAAAAGGTATTCCAATAATAAAGTCCATGGTGACCTCATCCCACTTCCATGTATGAATTGGTAATGGATAAAGTAAACTAGAGGTCCTTTGATACTCTTTTTTTAGCTGCTAACATGTATAGCTCCTCGATATGAAATTAAATATGTCCCATTATAATCCAGGACACCCAAATTGTCGTCAAACATCATAATAAATCTTGGTAGAACCAGTATGGATGTACCACTAAGACTAGTGGTTATCCTACATCACCACCTTCCGTAGAGACAACGACACCACAACACAATCCTTAAAGTACTATATCCCCTCAGGAGACAAAGACCAATCATAAAAATTATCTGTATCATGAAGAAACTGCATAGACTACTAACACATCTCATCACTAGGCTACTCCCAATGAATCAACTCCATAAGAGGATTCAACTAAATGATCCCCAATAATTCACCTATGTTGTGCTCCTTGGTCTCCATGTTCATTTGGGAAAATAGACCTATCAAGGTCCATTCATCACTGGACTTCCTCAAAGTATGCACTGACACATTTCATATCAAGGCATTAGCCACCACATTACCCTTTCTTGGGGTATAGATGATATCAATGTCGAACTCATGCATATACTTGATCCAACGGTACTTCTTGAGGTTAATATCCTTCTGTGATAAGATGTAGGCTAAGATATTACGATTAGAGTAGACAAAAAATTTCTCCCCAAATAGGTAGTGATTCCATGTATTCAAAGCAATCATCACCAATGATAACTATAATTAATGGGTTGGGTAATTCTTCTCATGAGGTAAAAATGGGTGAGAACCATAAGCCACTACGTGATTATCTTTCATGAGAACACTCCTGAGGCCCATACCTAAAGCATCACAATAAACCACGTAGACCTTACTACTCTCTGGTATGATCAACACAAGTGTGGTATTCAACCACTACTTAAACTCCTCAAAGGATTACTAGAACTCTAGGATCCATTCAAGAATCACACATTTCTGGGTGAGTGTGGTGATAGAGGAAGCAATACATGAGAAATACAGAAGAAATCAGTTGTAATAACCTTCAAGGAAAAGAAAACACCTGGTCTCAAACACATTATTTGGTTTTTCCCATGACATAACCCCATTAATCTTCCTAGAGTCTACTAAAACCCCTTCCTCAAAAATGATGTGGCCCAGAAACTTAACCTTCCTAATCTAGAGGGTGAACTTTGAAAGCTTCACATAAAGTAAATGATCTTGCAGAGTACCTAACATGATATGTAAATGATGCACATGCTCTTCCTTAAATCTAGAGTAAACCAGAATTTCATCCACAAATACCACAACAAATCAGTCGAGATAATAGTAGAACACCATATTCATGCATTCCATAAAAACTACTAGAGAATTTTTCAATCTAAAAGGCATGACCAAATACTCAAAGTGTGCATACCTATATCAAAAATATGTCTTCAAGATGTTTTCTTCACTCACCCTGACTTGGTGGTAACCCGAACACAAGTCTATTTTGGAGAACCACTTTTTCTCCTTCAGCTAGCCAAACAAATCATCAATTCGGGGAAAAGGGTCTCTGTTCTTAATGGTTACCTTCTCCAAATTCTGGTAATCAATGCACAACTGGAGATATCTTTCATCCTTCTTCACAAAGAAAATATGAGTGGACCAAGGAGGGACACCAGAGTGAATGAACCCTTTAGATTACAAATCATCCTGTTTTATCTTTAATTCCCTCTATTTGGTGAGGTCCATGAGATATGAGGGAATATATATAAGTTTAGTTCTCAGTGCTAATTCAATTGAGAACTTCATTCCTTGCTCTGAGGGTAATCCTGAAAAATCATCTAGAAATACCTCTAGGAACTCATCAACTATAGGAAGAAATCCACATTTAGGAGCACCACCATTTTTCTCCAGTGTGAGTAACAATAACTGAAAGGAAATAATTCTCATCTCTAGAAGTGGATGCCCTGTAGGACCTAAACGAAGGTCCCATTCCCCATGAAATACCTAAGGACTCCCATAAGGTTCCATGAAACTCGCCCATCATCTATAGAAATTTATATATGCTTGAAAGTGCACTATACAATCCATGCTAAGGATTATGTTGAAAAGGTATACTCCAAGACCAGAATGTCCCACTCCATCTCCACCCCTAATATAAAAAGCACGCATGATGGGCACCTAAAACCATTATCCTTATTAACCAATGATTTTACTAAATCGATAAGAAAAGGCATCAGCTCATTTGGTAAGATCACAATATTTACTAGATTGGTAGAGATAAAAGTAAAATGTGCACCAGTAACCATTAAAATAGTTGTTAGAGAAGATTCAATACGGATAGTACCTCAAACTATCGAAGGTCCCATATTAAATCTAGCTGGTTCCTGTTCCACAACAAGTTTCTTGATCCTTTTCTAATAAATATCACTCTCTTGTAGCTCTGCCCTATTCTGGCATTGCCAAAAAGAAAATCTGGACCTTCCACCATGACCACTAAACTGAGATCCCACTATCCTAGTCAGTTCTGACGAAACTGAAACTCCCCTAGAAGCCAAAAATCCTACCCCACTCTGATATGGGCATGCCACCTTTCAAAAATGCTACAAATGTCCCATAATCCCACATCAGTGAAAGGGACTAGGGGGGATGTACATGCAAGTTGGGTGTGCCCTGCCTTTCCGTACTGATGGTACACAACAGACCCTACACCAGAATCCACATTGGATGTCTTCCATGAAGGATGGATTAAGCTGACACCACCCTTCTTCTCTTACTCTTCATGATTCCTCTTCTTATTAGATGAACTTTCACTTTAAAACAATGACATATCCTCAAAAAAGAACCATACCTACCCTATCAGTCAATCTTCACCATACAACCTCGATCTACTACCTCCACATATGTCTTCAACTTGAATAGGAATACTTTAGAATAGATCTCTAGTGAAAACTACTTTTCAAACCTCTGATCCTTCATCTGTTCATTGGAAACTATTTTAGGTTCATATTGGACTAGTTCAGAAAAGTGGTTGGAATAATCCATCAATTACTAGTCCCCATGAACAAGATCCAGGAAATCGTAGTATCTAGAATACTCCAAGAACTCAAGACAGTACTATTCATTGAATATCACCTTTATGTCCTTCTATCTCATCTTGTCATGCTTCCATGCCTGTATCACTCAGTCCCACCACCTTTTACTTGGACCCTCTAGCAAGAATAAGGTTCATTTCACCCAAACTTCTTCAGGTGTATCAAAAAACACAAAAATGCACTTGATATTATCAAGCCACTCCTCTACTTCCTGAGGCTTTATACTACCTTGGAATGAAGGGGGGTTGTTCTAGAGAAACTCTGAGGATGTGTTCTATTTAGTATTAGATTCAACTCCTCTAACAAGACCAGTAGATGGAGATGGAGATGGATTTTCTCGTTGTCCTAAGGCCAGAATAGCCTGGACCACAGCTTCCACCAACCTATAATCAAGCAGTGAGGGAGAACTATCTCTAGCTTCTTCCCATAGTGGTAGTGGAACTCTCTGGGGAGTCATGATGATACCAGAAGAAACAGTCACATAATAACATCATTAATACATCAGGTATGAAAAAATATTCCAACAAAAACAATAAACTTCAATAAACCAAACATGTCTAAGCAACATAATGACCAAACCACTTCACCCCCACCCAGTGTCCACATATAGTCTGAAACCTGAACATCTCACTTGGAGGAGAATCCAAACCAATATCCCAATATCCCATGGAAACTCGAGGTATTTCATGAAGCATGCTGGCCAGGAACTCTACTCCCAACCAAGACATCGATCTCTAATAGTCCTAGCTCATGTATAACTAAACTCATCCCAAATAATATGGCTCAAGGGGATTTACCATGCCTATGATACCATTTTTTCATGAACCAACTCGTTTTTTCATCCAAATGACACCCGAACCAACCTATGGAAAGGCCTAAAAGGGTTTCCTGATCCCCATGGGCTAGCACAAGTGCTAGGGTATCAACAACAACAAGTGGGAATAGATTACCCAAATATGAAATTATAAAACAAATAAAAATAAAAAATAAACTAAATCTGAAAATTTCAAACCAAACAAGACTTAGAAAGGTTTGAAAAATGATTTACACATTTTAAAAAACACCAAATCTACCATAGGGTAAGGTTACCAAAAAAAAAATCAAAAACTACCACCTAGAAAGAGGACACCACCCTCAAGTCATCTCCACAACATCGCACCAAAAATAAAAACTAAAAACTCGAACCACCATCTCCAAAATCTTTACCCTTACCTGTATCAAACATCACCAAATCTACTTACACCCAAAGGTGTAAGTAGGTTTTGAGATAAAACCTAGTAAGATTCCACCCAAGAAAAGGTTCCACATACTAAACATTATATGGATAATAAACTTGCAATCTTAATAAATAAAAAAGGAAATGAAAAAATAATTTAAGGGAAATATAGTTTTAATTAAAACAATTTTTAAGGGAATGAAATCTTTAAATAAAAAACCTTTACCATTGAGGTAACCCTCAAGTGTCCCACTATATGCTGATGATGAGTGAAACATAGTCAAATAGCACTAAACATGGGAGAGGCCATATGTTTACTAGCTAGCAATGGGAACCTAGAACCTAGCATCTCAGTGAAAAGTGGTATAGGAACCACAACCAACTATGTTCTCTTTCATGAGACACTAGGGGGAATCACATACCAAGTCCTAGTGTTCTAAAATCATATCACATGTTTAATAAATGTCATTTTTTTCAATCCTTCTAAGTGAAACCAAGTCGAAGCCACTTCTGAATCACTAACACTCTAGTCCTATTCCACCCTCCTCACTACCTGAGCTTACCATTTGTGCTCAAACAAGATTAATATTGTATATATTAACACTTTAATGTTAAAAATATCTTTATAAATCATAAAAAACGTGAAAAAAATACCCAAACATGTTTCAAACCTTTTATATGATTTAATAAACCATTTAAAAATTTTAAAAAAAATCACAAGAGGTATCACATGACTTTGTACACAAAACCCCACTCAGAGTCCTATTTTATGGTCAAATGCACACGAATAACATAATAAAATAGAATTTTTATCCCTTTAATCATTTAATAAACCAACATCACATTTTACAAAAACACTATTTAATGACACAATATGGGTTTTCATCAAACAATGCACCACATTTCATATGAACATTCCATTTAAAAAAAACAAATGCATAATAAACTCTATTAAAAACTAATTTCACGTCACCTAAATTAATCAAGGATCATACTAAATTAGTTAAACAATAAAATTAATTCACCTAATAATTATTATACATGGAACCACCTAACTTTGGGGTCAAAACTCCAAAATTTGGTGTGAAACTCCAATCGCACCCAATTTGCACCACAAAAAAACTCAATTGAACCCTAAAACAAAATATTGATCCAAAAACATAAAAAATTAACCCTAAACAAAATGTAATTATGCACTGAAACCCTAACAGGTGAGGGAAAACTCAATCGAGTTGGAACTCACCTGTGGCGAAGGGATAGGTGGAGCGGTGAGGGGTCTGGGAGGTTGCTGAGCAATGAGGGGGGTTGTCGAAGGTGAGCCGCACTGGAAAAAGGAGGTGGATAAAGGGTTGTGTGAAGGAGTTTAGGGAGGTGTGAGGGTTGTGTGAGGCAGCACGAGGTCGCCAGAAAGGTAAAGGGAGTAGGGTGTAGGTCAGGTGAGTCATTGGAAAGTGATAGGAGGTGTCGGCCAAAGGAGTAGCCAAGGGGGGAGAATAGTGTTCAACGTAGGGTTAGTGAAAAATAGGAAAATGCATGGAGTAAGAGAGGAGGGAAAGGAAGAGGAGAGGGAAATAATATGGAAGAAAAAAAGGGAAAAGGGAAAAATGAAAGGGAAGTAAAACCTAAAAAAACCTCAATACAATAATAATAATAATAATAATTAATAATAATATTATTATTAATTAGAATATTAACAATAATAATAATTTTAATAATATTAATAATAACTTAATTAAAATATTAAAAATAATAATAATATTCTTAAACAATATAATCATTGTTATTATTATTAAAAACTATTTAATCCTTTTATTTTATTTTTATTTTATTTTTCATTCACATTATTATTCATCTCATTAATTAATTAATAATATTTGTTTAACACTAGGTAGGATGCATGATGACCTGGTGAAGCTACACATCTTTTACTCTATCATTCCCATGCACTGGATGCTGTCAAGCCCAAAACATTCATGTATCAGAAAAAACACAACAAAAAAATCAATGGGTCCAGCCCGCACCTCGACAAAAATATTCAAAACCTAGAAAAATAATAAAATAATTTTTTTCCAAAGTTATCGTGTGACTATTCTTCACACCATGAAAACTTTCAGCCCTTGGAAAGACAACTCGAGCCTATTCAGATAATAAAAATTCATAATCCCACTCAATCCATGATTTCATCTCTCTAGTCTCATGCACATCATTCCCATGCTTCCAAAGGATAAGAACCAATGGAATAGACTTCCCACGAAGCACCTTCTCTTTGGAATCCATTATTTGTAAAGGCCAATCAATCACTAATAAATTGAGATCTATCTCTAACTCTTCACAATTAAACACATGAGACGGATCTGGATTATACATCTATAGTTGGGAGATAGAAAATATGTCATGAATTGACGTCAAAGGAGAAGGTAAAGATAACTTCTATGCCACATTTCCAATATTATTAATGATATCGAAATGTTTGACATACCTCAGAGTTAGCTTTCCCTGCATTCCTAAATAATAGTGACCCAATAAAGGGGCCACCTTCAAGAACACTCGATCACCCATAGAAAAATCAAGGTCTATACATATCTAATTAGCATAAGATTTTGGATACTCTAAGCTATCAATAACCACTTCCTCATCAACTTGATTTTTTCATATGTCTTATGCACAAGGCTCGATCCCAAAAGTGAGGTCTCGTCTACCTCATCCCAACATAAAAGAGTTTAACATGGTCGACCATAGAGTTCATCAAAAGGATCCATTTGAATAAATTATTGGTAAATGTTATTATAAGATAACATAGAAAATACAAAATGGGTATCTCATGATCCTGTGAAATAAAAAAACACATGAACGAATCATTTCCTCTAGAATCTAGTTTTCCCACTTCATATAACCATGTAACTCTCATAAATTTAATGACATATTTAAATAATTTTTATTCTTTAGTATTTTTTTCATGTAATTGTTAGTCTAAACAAACTGTGAGATGCCCTTAATATAAATTATCATTATAACCTACATGTTATGTTAGCGGTAATAAATATGACAAACTTTTAAAAAAAATCTACGATAAGTGTAAATAAATTGTATTTCATATTAGTTATTTGAGTGAATTAAATTAATGAGACATTAATGTTATATAATTCAAAAGATATTTTTGATATTCATAAAATAGATATTAAAAGAATTTTTTTCCGTCTTTTAATGGAAAACCTTTTTTTAATTTAATATCTAGACACATTAATTATTTTAATATGACAATGTAAACCTTTTCTTTGGAAGTGGGATATAAAAATTAACTTTTTTTCAACTTCTGATATTTTTCTAATACCTTTCATATTTTTGATGAAGAGTAAAAAACACTAAATTTTACTTAAAAACAACTTTTTTCATCGAGAAAATTTATATGGTTAAATTATAATATTGAATGGTTTTAAAATATAAATATAATATATTTTTACCATTAAATATAATGTATTTTATTATCATTAATTTTACATTGAATTCATAGGTAAAAGTATTTCAATATTTTGCAATGTTTTAAACAAAACCCCATTATTTTGGACAACAGGATTAATTTTAAATTAATTAATCCAAATTATGTGTCTTGAATTTGAAAAAATGGATTTTATATTTGGAATCAGTAGGTCCAAATTATGTTAATAGGCTTATTTTATTTTTTGGGGCATTATGAATTGTAACTACGGTAAATTTTATTTACCACAGTTAAAGGCAAAATCAGGTAACTAAGGGTAACAATAATATTATAAAATTTCCCTAAAACATGTCTTAATATAATTAGATGATTATATTTCGTCCTAAAATGTAATTAGGTCGAAATGGTATCTATTGGAACCCACTTGGATGATATTGAGACATTTAATTTGTTTTATTTATAGTAAAGTGAAATATGTCTCACTCAAACTTTAATAATTAACGTATTTTTAATATAAGGTTATACAGAATATAATTTCTATTATAAATTATCATTTGAAAGATAAAATTTTTTTATTTATCATGGTAAAATATTTGTAATTTCTATGAAATATATATTTACCTTAATAACTTATAAATTAATTTTGTAGAAATTAGTTATTTAGTGAAAATTCAATAATATAGTTTTTATTAAAATAATAATACACAAAAAAAGATCCTAAAACCTGACTAAAACTTATTACTAGTGTATATCAAAACTATAATCATCTAATGGTAAACTTGGTGACCATTTTGAGCCTTATAAATGTTATTATGACACTTATATTATTTTATTTTAAATGATGTCAAAGTTTTCATCTTCATAAATTAATAAATATAAAATTTTAAAAGTTGGGTTTTTTAGAAGATAAATAAGAATAAAAGTATTATTCTGAAATATATTATATTTTTATTCATCATATTATTTTATTTTTTATTTTTATGCTAAATATATGTATATTAAATAATTATACAAAAATGTTGTAGTAATTAGTTTATTAAGAGAAATATCAAATGAATGGTTTTAAAAATATTAAAATAAATATTATATGAATTTATTACTGTTCTAAAATAGTTTTATAGATTAATATGACATTTTATTAATCTATTAAATATTTTTATTTTAATATATCTTTTGTGTGTATTTTATTTAAATTCAAATAAATGAATAGTCTAAAAATTAATACTTTTAATATTTTATAAAAATAACAAATTATTAATTTGTTTAAAAATCACAAAAATATTTAAAAATTACAAAATTAAAATTATATGGTCTAAAATGTCATTAATTATCCAATTATAGACAATTAACAACACATATTTAAGTATTTATAATTATTTAAAATTTAGAATATTATTACCACAAATAAAATTAAATAGATTAAATAAGGATAAATCAAAATGATCATGTTTAAAGTAAAATCAAAACATCTCTAAATTTTATTTTTTGATGAGTTTAAAACCTTATATCATATAATCTTTGATTTTTAGTCATTTTGGAGGTTTTTAAGTGAAGTTTTCTATTATTATAAATTAAAAATATTTGAGGTTTCCAAAAGTGCCCCTCTCCTCTCTTATAAAAAGGCACCACCTCCATCTCCTCATTCACTCCATTTTTAGCTTTTAAACTCGGAAAAACCTGGAAAATTACCTTTTTAAACATCCCTAGAAACATACTAGAGGTCTTGGTATACTTCAAATACCAACTTTAGTGCCCAAAGAGGAGGTTTAGAAGAGGCACGTCGAAGAACATGTAACATCCTTTACCGATTCATTCAAACTTCATTCTTATTATACATAATCTATATGAGTTTTTTAATTATTAATTAATAAATACTATATCAATTGTGTAATGAAATGTTATTATGAATATGAAACAACCATATTCCATCTTCTATCTGTCCTATGAAAAATGAAATCACCACACGTACATACATACGGCCTACCGTCTCCACGACGTGGTGTAATATGTTTTTCATCACCAACATACATGGATGGGTATAATTATGAAATAAATTACTATATATTATTATTTTAAAGTTATATTTATTCTGAAATATTATACACCATAAAATTTAATACAATTCCACAATCATGGGAATGATACCGTCGCTCGTACGTATGTACGGGCTACCGTCTCCATGATGTGATGTGATTCGTTCTACGTGATCATCATTGAAGAATGATTATATAAATCAATTGAATAAATAAATATGATATATATTATACTAATACTATTATTTAAATGATATAACTATTAACTACAAATAAGAATAAGAATTTATTCGACAAAACATGCATAAGAACATAAAGCAGTTAACACTTGAATAACAAGTAACAATGAAATGTTAGTAATAAAAAGATGAGAATATGACCATATATGATATCATAACAATGACTATGATTCTCTAATAAGTCAATGACATTATTTAAATCATTATACATGAGTTTCGGATACGTACAAAGAATATCGATCTAAGGTAAGGGAAAATATTGCAATCTCATTTTTATTCGAGATTGTTTATACATCAGTATTCACTAGGGAATATTTATCATCCATGTCCATGTTTCCTAAATATGTAATATTATTTCTATCCTTATACAATTGTTTAAATCCAATTTTACCCATTGGTGAATTTTTAGTATAAGATATGAAAGGAATATTTTGTCTTTTTCAGTATGAGATACTTTTTGACTTTTCCATCCAAAGTACGAGAATAATTTTTCTTTAACTTATATGGCGCGAATGGATTTTTATGATTTCATAGAGAATTATTTACATGAAAAATACTTTACAATTTTTCAAGTTTATTTTCAATTAAATTTTTTTATTTTAAAATTTTATGACATGGTGAGAAAAGAAAATGTTTTCGAAGAATAAAGGATATTTTCCTCAAGAACAAAGTTCGAGTGTTTCATAAAAATTATTTTCCATATAAGATGATATAGAGTTGGGTTTCTATACATATTATTACTTTGATTTGATTATTTTATGAATGAATTATTTTTTTGAAGTCCTTTTGTCTTATATGGATTATGTTATGATGGCATGATGTTTAAGTATCCCATTTTATTTCAAGGGTTATGCTATGGTGTATGATTTAGGATTTTGTGGCACACATAAGAATGGTTTCATTATGAGATTGGTGGTACCTATATCTCCCTCCAATTAATTGGTTAAAGATTTAT
This sequence comes from Viscum album, assembly GCA_963277665.1. Classification (NCBI taxonomy): domain Eukaryota; kingdom Viridiplantae; phylum Streptophyta; class Magnoliopsida; order Santalales; family Viscaceae; genus Viscum; species Viscum album. The sequence goes on from OY728165.1 coordinate 678,104,569, forward strand.
ATCTCATGAGATAGACATGGTTGTAACAGCAAGTTAATCTGGTTCAGTGAGACAGGACTGGAACAAGGAATGAACTCGGTTTAGTAAGGGACTTTTTCCACTACGATGGTCTTGGAAATGAGCCATTACTAATATGAAATGATTTTATATTATTATGTGTGTATTCTACAAATTTTCATTTCTTATTTTATTTTTATTGGGATTACATTTCAGTTCTATTATTTATCCCATGGCCTGATATTATGGCCTCTTATGATGGATAATATTTTCAAACGTTATGATCTTAAGAATATGATATGATTTACATTTAAATTGTTTACCCTTACTGATAATTTGATCTCACCCTTTTGTATGATTATTTTCCTCGGGTCATGAAGAATCGTATTAAATATGATATGCCAAAATGATTCTAGTTATGATCAAATAAATGGGATACAACATAGATGCTTTATGAACCAGTTGTTTATGTTTCCAAGTTTATAAAGACACTATACCTACACGGTCCTGTCATGGTTTTGTTATATCTTGTAATAAATATACTTCAATTCTGTATTATAAACAATGTGCGTCATGCTAGGGTCGTTATAGATGGTATAAGAGGAAAGTTATAGTTAACCTTTAGAAACTAGGATGTGAATGCCTTAGTAAGAACCCTAAGGATATGTCTAACCATATGACACAATCCTAGTGTTTTATAAATAGTCATGAATAACCTATGATAAGACCTAAAGTGTGAAATTTTATTCTTGATTATATGGTTTTCCTATTATTATTAGTGTTTCTCACACTATGATTCTTGGTTTTAGTCAATGGATGGAACCCAAAGGAACCGTGTTAATGCTGAATACAACAGGCAATGCAATGATTGTCCCCCTGATAAACCAAACGTTATGGGAGCTAGAATGAAAAATATTGTAGCCATTCTCACACAAATTTCTCAAGATATGAATCATTCATGAAATCCAAACAATCAAAGGAAGGTGCAACATTCTGTTGAATCCTTCATGAGGTAGTGTCCACCTTCTTTCAACGGGTCTTTTGATCCATTAGTAGATGAACAATGGATCATTACCACTGAAAAGATATTTTCAGTTCTAAAATGTTATGAACATGATAGATTCATCTTAGTAGTATATAGTTTGGTAGGTGAATCTGATCAATGGTGGAATCTTATCAAGAATACAAGGAAAAGATATGAAATTGAGTCCATGGAATGGGACAAGTTCAAGAACTTATTTTTCAATAAGTACTTCCATCATATTCTTCTAACAAAGATGGAGAATGAGTTTCTTGAACTGAAGAAAAAGGATTATGAATATTTTGTTACCTATGAAGAAAATTTTACAATACTTGCATGGTACACTTCTGGAATTATTATCCATCCTGAGAGTAAGATTGATCGACTCTTTAGTAGCTTAAAACCAAGTCTCTGAAGAGAATTATCCATAAGGGACTTCAATAGCTAAGAGTAAATTATTTTATGTTCTCTCAAGGTTGAGATGGATATTGGAGTAACCCATCAGTCATATGTGATTGATAAGAAGAGGAAAATTGAATTCAAAGGAAAATCTAAAGACCACACTGAAAAGAAGATGAGTTGTCCCATATGCTCAATGTGTGGAAAGAAACATGGAGGTAATTGTCTTAATGGGACAATTAAATGTTTTAATTGTGGAAAAGAAGGTCATCGGGCAATTGAATGCCGAACTAATGGAAAAAATATGTCTAATGACGCGAACAAAGATAAGGTGGTACAGAATGCACCTCCTACACTTAAATGTTACATGTGCAAGGAAATGTGGAATTATTCCAATCAATGCCTTAATCCAAGGGTTGTTGATGATGATCGACGTCAATAAACTCTTAAGGCCAAAGACAAAGGAAAGTCACATGGAATTTCTATTGGTGATGTGGAGTACAATAAATAAGTGGTGAATGGTACACATACCATCCACTCTAAAGTAGAAAATGTTTTATTTGATTCTGGATCCAACCACTCTTTAATTTCTCAAGAATTTTCTGATGGTATCGCTGTATTACCTCAAAAATTAGATGTTGAGTTAGCTGTGACAACTCCTAATGGCACAATAGTCGCATTAAGAGTTTATAATTATTCTCCAATTGATGTTTGTGGGAAATTTCTTCCTGTAAATCTTTTGATCCTTCCTATATTGTAATTTGATGTGATTCTTGGCATGGATTGGCATTCCTTATGTGGAGATCATATCAATTTCTAAAGAAGAGCATTCACATTTCATATTCCAGATCAATCTATGATCATCTATAAATTCAAAATGAATATAACCTTCCAATGGAAATTTAATTTATCTTATGGGTATGGATTCTAATAAATGAAGTTTATTTATCTCAAAATAGTTGGCGATAAACTCATGATTAATAATACGCCCATTGTATGGGATTTTGATGATGTCTTTCTAAAGGAATTTCAGGTCTTCCACCAAATCGTGAAGTTGAGTTTTCAATAGAACTAATACCAGGTTTTATGACTATTTCAAAGAAACCTTATAGAATGGCCCCAATAGAGTTGCAGGAGTTAAAGAAGCAACTCCAAATAATCTTGATAAGGGATTCATATGCCGTAGTGCATCACCTTTGGGAGAATCTGTTCTATTTGTTAAGAAGAAAGAAGAATCAATGAGACTCTGAATTGATTATCGATAACTTAACAAGATCAATATAAAGAAAAAATATCTTCTCGCGTGCATTAATAACTTATTTGACCAACTACACAGAGATCAGTACATTTCCAAGATTGATCTTTGTTTAGGGTATCATCAATTAATGTTCAAAAAAGAGGATATACTAAAGGCGGATTTCCGTAAAAGGTATAGACACTATGAATTTTTACTGATACCATTTGGCATTAATAATTCCCCTTTTATCTTCATGGATCTAATGAATATAGCCTTTAGATAGTATCTTTATCCGATTGTGGTAGTATTTATAGATGATATTCTCGTCTATTCAAATAGAAAGGAAGAACATGAAGATCACTTAATAAATGTATTGAAGAACCTGAGAAAGGAGAATATTTTTTCCAAATTTACCAAATGTGAATTTTGGATTCAAAAATTTTCATTTTTAGGTAACATAATCTTAAGAGGGGGGATATTTGTGGATCCATCAAAAAAAGAGGTTATTAAAAGATGGTCAAGACCAAAAACAGTAACTGATATCCGAAGTTTTCTTGGTTTGACTGATTATTATCGACGTTTTGTGAAATAATTTTTACGATTACCTAATCCACACACCAATTTTAATCAAACAAGATTAAAGTTCGTTTGGATGGAGGAATGTGAAGAGAATATCATAGAGTTAAAAATAATGTTATACAGTGCACCTCTTCTCACACTACCTTGCAGTGGAGAAAGTTTTGTGATCTATAGTGATGCATCCAAGAATGTACTGGGGTGTTTTCTCAAGAAAAATTATATAGTGATAGTATGTGCCTCACGAAAATTGAAAATCCATGAGAAAAATTACCCAACTCATGATTTGGAGTTAGTTGCGGTAATCTTTGCATTAAAAATATAGAGGCATTATCTTTATGGTGAAAAGTGTGATATTTATAATGATCATAAAATTTTAAAGTATATTTTCACACAAAAGAAGTTGAATATGCGCCAAAGAAGATGACTATAGTTGATTAAATATTATGGATACTCCATACATTACCACCCCGGGAAAGCAATCAAGGTGGCAGATACATTAATATGACAAGACCATGACATATTATCCATGATGAGGATCACGAAAGATCCCATATTTATGGTTTTTCAAAGGATGAATCATGAAATTATAACGGAAGGGGAGAAATCTTATCTTTCTCAAATGAATTTGCAATCATCTATACAAGTAAAGATTAAAGAGGCATAGAAGAAAGATAAAGAGTTGCAAAATAAGGTGAGAAATGTTCCTAAATTCAACCTTTATTGTGATGAAATAATAAGGTTCAGGAATCGGGTTTTTGTTCCTCCCATACCAGAATTAAATAAGGAAACAATGAATGAGGCTCATATTTCTTCATTCTCTATTCACCCTAGAAGAACGAATATGTATAAGGACTTGAAAGTGTACTTCTGGTGGGATGGCATGAAAAGAGATTTCGCTTAATGTGTATCTTGATGCTTGGTTTATCCGCATGTTAAGGCAGAAAGACAGAAGTCTAAGGGGATTTTACAACCATTACCCATACAAAAATGGAAATGGGAAAACATCACTATGGACTTTGTCACTAGACTTCCCAAAACATCCAAAGGAAATAATGTTACCTGGGTTATAGTATATCATCTTACGAATTTGGCACACTTCATTGGTATTAGAGAGGATTTCTCTCTTGATCAGCTTGATAGGATATATGTAAAAAAAGTTGTAAGATTCCATGGAGTACCACTTTCCATTATATCTAATCAGGATCTGAGGTTTTCCTAGAAGTTCTTGTGAATTATTCATCATGCTCTAGATACAGAGTTGAGTTTCAACACTGCTTATCATCCTCAAATAGACGGTCGGTCTGATAGGACAATTCCAACTCTAGATGACATGTTGATAGCTTGATCTATGGATTTAAAAGGTTGTTGGGATCAACACTTATCATTAGTGGAATTTTCTTACAACAATATCTTTCACTCCAGTATTTAGATGCTCCTTATGAAGCCCTATATGGAAAAAAGTGAAAAACATCAACTTACTGGGATGAAGTAGGGAAAATAAAGCTATTAAGACCCGATCTTATTGATGAAAAGACATAAAAGGTCAGATATATTCAACAACATATAATAGAAACTTAGTGTCGACAAAAAATTTATGATGTCAACCGAAGAAATGACCTAGAGTTTAAAGTGGGAGATAATGTGTTCTTACAAATAACTTCCTAGAAGAGAGTAATGAGATTTGGAAAGAATGGAAATTTAAACCCTAGGTATATCAGTCCTTTTGAAATTCTAGATCGTGTTGGCAAGGTATCTTACATATTGTCACTTCCACTGAATCTCGCTCTCAAGTTCATGATGTGTTCCATGTATCCCTTAAAAGAAAGTACATTCCTGATCCTTAACATGTACTAAGAATAGAAGTCATACCACTAGAGAAAAATATTCTTATGAAGAAAAACCGATAGAGATTCTAGATTATAGTAAAAAAGTTCTATGAAACAATACCACTCGATTTTTTAATGTTTTATGGAGGAACCACCAATTATGAGAAGCTACATGGGAACTTTAGGATATGATGATGGAGAGGTATCCTCATCTGTTTATTTCCAAGTAACGAATTTCTAAGGCGAAGTTCAGTTTAAGGGGGATAGAATGTAACGCCCGTAAGTTTTATGAATATTTAAATAATTTTTATTCTTCAGTAGCTTGTTTTTCACGCAATCGTGAGTTTAATCAAACTGTGAGATGCCCTTAAAATAAATTACCGTTATAACCTAGTCGTTATGTTAGTAGGAATATATATAACTAAATTTTAAAATAAATATGATAAATGTAAATCAATTATATGTCATATTAGTTATTTGAGTGAATGAATTTAATGAGATATGTATGTTATAAAATTAAAATTACATTTTTGATATTCATCAAATATATATTAAAAGATTTTTTTTCCAGCTATTAATGGAAAAACGTTTTTTTATTTACCATTTAGACACATTAATAATTTTAGTATGAAAATGTAAACATTTTATTTAGATGCAGGATATATAAATTTACTTTGGTTCAAATTTTGATATTTTTCAGATAACTTTCATATTTTGTTGAATAGTAAAAATACGCTAAATTTTACTTAAAAACAACTTTTTCATCGAGATAATTTATATGGTTAAATTATAATATTGAATGGTTTTAAATTATAAATAGAATATAGTTTTACCATTTAAAATAATTTATGTCATTATCATTAATTTTACATTGAATTTGAAGGTAAAAACATTTAAATATTTTGCAATGTTTTAAACAAAACCCCATTTTTTGACAATGAGATTCATTTTAAATTAATTAATGAAAATTATATGTCTTGAATTTAGAAAAATAGATTCCATATTTGGAATCATTATGTCCAAATTATGTTAATAAGCTTCTTTTATTTTTTGGTCATTATGAATAATAACTATGGTAAATTTTATTTACCACAGTTAAAGTTAAATCTGGTAATTCAGGGTTAAAATTTTTTTATAAAATTACCCTAACACTTGTCTTAATATAATTGGATGATTATATTTTATCCTAAAATATACTAGGGTCGAAATTGTATCTATTGAAACCCACTTGGTAGATATTGATACATATAATTTATTTTATTTATAGGAAAGTGAAATATGTCTCACTCAAACTTTAATAATTAAAGTATTTTTAAAATAATGTTATACAGAATATAAATTAGATTATAAATAATAATTTGAAGTCTAAAATATTTTTATTTATCATGGTAATTTATTTATAATTTTTAATAAATATATAATTACCTTAAGAGCATATACATTAATGATGAAAAAATTATTTATTTAGTGAAAAATCAATAATATAGTTTTTATAAATAATAATACCCATCAAAAGATCTAAACATCAAACAAAAACTTATTGGTCCTGTATATCAAAACCATAATAATCCAATTTTCTTCTTTTTGACCATTTGGAGCCTTATAAATGTTATTAGGACACTTATATTATTTTATATTAAATGATATCAAAGTTGTCACCTTCATAATTTAATAAATATAAAATTTTAAAAGTTGGGTTTTTTAGAAAATAAATTCGAATAAAATTATTCTTAAAAAATATATTATATTTTTATTCATCATATTATTTTATTTTTAATTTTTATGAAAAAAAAAATAATTATATTAAATAATTATACAAAAAAGTAGTAGTAATTATTTTATTATGAGAAATATCAAATAAATGGTTTTAAAAATATTAAAATAAATATTATATGAACTTATTAATGTTCTACATGAATTTTTTAGATGAACATGACATGTTAGGAATCTATTAAATATTTTGGTTCTAATATAACTTCTATGTGGATTTTATTTAAATTCAAATAAATGAATAGTGTCAAAATTGACACTATTGATATGTTATAAAAATAAAATATTATTAACTTTTTTAAAAATCACAAATATATTAAAAAATTAAAAATTAAAAATTATGTGGTATAAAATTTCATAATGTATCCAATTATGGACAATTAACAACACATATGTAAGTATTTATAACCATTTAAAATTTGGAATATTATTACCACAAATAAAAATAAATAGATGAAATAAGCATAAAACAAAATGATAAGGTTTAAAATAAAATAAAAACAAGATTAAATTTTATTGGTTGATGAGATTACAACCCTATATCATCTCATATTCTAATTTGAGTCATTTTGGAGGTTTTTAAGTGGGGTTTTCTTTTATTTTAAATTAATATTTTTTAGGTTTCCGAAAAATATCGTTCTCCTCTCTTATAAAAGGGAACCTCCTCCCTCTTCCCTTCACTCCATTTTGATCTTTCAAACTTATAAAAACCATGAAAATTTCCCTTATAAATATCCATAGAAACATACTATAGGTCCTGGTATTCTTCAAAGACCAACTTTAGTGCCCTAAGAGGAGGCTTATAAGAGGCACGTCAAAGAAGAGGTAATATCCTTTACTGATTCTTTCAAACTTCTTTCTTCTTCTACTTAATCTATAGGATTGGTTTCAATATTAATTAAAATATCTAGTATCACTTGTATAATAATATTTTATTATTAATATGAAACAACTATATTCCATCTTCTATCTATCCTATGAAAAATGAAATCACCAGGCGTATGTACGTACGGCCTACCGTCTCCACGTTGTGGTGTAATATGCTTTTCATCACCAACATACATGGATGGGTACAGTGTTGGAAGAAATAAATATATATGATTATTTTAAATTTATATTGAATTGCAAATATTATACACCATGCACTTCAATATAATCCCACAATCATGGGAATGATATCATCTCTAGTGCGTGCGTACGGTCTACCGTCTCCACAATGTGATGTGATTTGTTCTACATGATATTAATTAAAGAATGATTATATAAATTAATTGAATAAATAAATATGATATATATTATAATAATACCATTATTTAAATTATATAACTATAACCTACAAATAGGAATAATAATTTTTTTGACAAAACATGCATAAGAACATAAGGCAATTAACACCCGAATAACGAATAACAATGAAATGTTACTAATTAATATAAAATAATATGTCCATATATGATATCATAACAATTAATATGATTCTTGAATAACTCTATGACATTATTTAAATCATTATACATGAGGTTCAGATACATACAAATCATATCGGACCTAAGGTAAGGGGAAATCTTGCAATCTCATTTTTATCCAAGATTGTTTATACTTCAGTATTTACTAGGGCATATTTATCATCCAAATCCATGTTTCCTAAATATGTAATATTATATATATCCTTATAAAATTTTTTAATTCCAATTTTACCCATTGGTTAATTTTTAGTAAAATATACGAAAGGAATATTTTTTCCTTTTCAGTACGAGATATTTTTGACTTTTCTGGCCAATGTACGAGAAGAATGTTTTTTAACTTATACGGCATGAATGGATTTTTATTTTATCATGGAAAATTATTTCCATGAAGAATAATTTATCAGTTTTCAAGTTTATTTTCATTTAACATTTTTATTTTCAAATTTCTTGACATTTTGAGAAATAAAATGTTTTTGAAGAAGAAAGTATATTTTCCTCAAAAACTAAGTTCAAGTTTTTTATCCAAATTATTTTACATCTAAGATGATATAGGGTTATGTTTCTGTCCCTATTATTACTTTTATTTGATTATGTTATAATGGAATTATTTTTATGAATCCCTTTTATCTTATATGTATTCTGTTAGGATAGCAAGATGTTTAAGAATCCCATTTTATTACATGGGTTATGATATGATGTATGATTTATGATTTTGTGGCACACATAATAATGGTTTTAGTATGAGATGGGTGGGACCTATATCTCCTTCCAATGCATTGGGTAAAGATTTATATCTAATGAGATAGAAATGGTTGGAATGACAAGTTAATCCAGTTCAGTGATATAGGACTGGAATGAGGAGTGAACTCGATTCAGTAATGGGTTTTGCATGCTACGATGGTCTTGGCAATGATCCATGACTAATATGAAATGATTTTATAGGATTATGTGTGCGTGACACAAATTTTCATGTCTTATTTTATGTTTATTGGTATAACATTTCATTTCTGTCATTTATCCCATGACATGATATTATGACCTCTTATTCAGGATAAGATTTTCAAACATTATGATCTTAAGAATATGATATGATTTATATTTCCTTTGTTTACCCTTACTGAGCATTTGAGCTCACCCTTTTGTATGTTACTTTTCCACAGGTCATGAAGAACGGTATTAAATATGATATGCCAAAAAGGAGTCTAGTTATGATCAAATAAACGGGAGACAGCGTAGATGCTTTAGGAACCAGTTGTTTATGTTTCCCAGTTTCTAAATACACTATACATATACGGTCCTATCGTGGTTTTGTTATATGTTGTAATAAATATACTTCAATTCTAGAGTATAAACAATGTTTTTCAATATTAGGTCGTTATAAACCATCTCTTTGAGGATAATATACCACAGTCATTTTGAATGACGATCCCAATTCACAATGATGTGCTTCCCAAAACCAAGAGGTTGAGTTGGGTCTCTATTAGAAAAAATCGTTGATGGAACACCATGAAGTCTGACCACCTCCTGAATATACAATCCTCTCAACTCATCCACTTTATTTCTATCTCTGATCAGAATAAAGTGGGTTGATTTGGTCAAATGGTCAATCACCGCCCAAATGGAGTTGCTTCCCTGAGGTGTATGAGGCAAGCTAATAATGATGTCTACGGATACCACATCCTACTTCTAGGTTGGAATGGGTAATGACTGTATTAAACCATAGGGCCTTTGATTCTCTTCTTTTACTTACTGACATGTATATCACGTCAATAGGAAATCAACTATGTCCCACCTCAAGCTTGGCCACCAAAACTATAATTGAAAATCATAATACATCTTGGTAGCACAAGTATGTATGGAAAACTTATACTGGTGGCTATCCTACATCACCACCTTCCACAAAGATAATGGATCCACTACATAGTTTTTAAAGTACAAGATCCCATCAGGAGACAAAAACCAATCATAAAAAGTCACATCATCCTAAATAAACAACATAGACCACTAAGAAAACTCATCGTCAGGTGCTCCTGTTTAATCAACTCCATAAGAGGAGGATTCAACTGAACACTTGCCCAGAACGGACCTTTGTTGTGCTCCATTGTCTCAAAGTACATCGGGAAAAGAGCCCAAATCAAGGTCCATTCATCACTAGACTTCCTCAAAACCTCCATTGAATCTTTTCTACTCAAGGAATCATCCACCACATTACCCTTTCATGGGGGTATAGATGATATCAAAGTTGAACCCCTACAGATACTCGATCCGAATGTGTTGCCTCTGATAAAGATACTTTTGTGAGAAGATGTAGGCTAAGCTCTTATGATTAGAGTTGACAAAAAATTTCTCCCCAAATAGGTATTGATGTCATGTCTTCAAAGAATACATCACCACATCTAACTCTAATTAATGGTCAAGTAATTCTTCAAATACGGTCAGAATTGGAAATAACCATAAGACACTATATGATTACCTTGCAAGAGAATACACCCAAGGCCCAGACCTGAAGCATCTAAATAAACCACGTAGACGTTCCCATACTCTATACGGATCGACATAGTTGTGGTAGTAAACCTTTTCTTCAACTCCTCAAAGGATTCCTAGCACTCTGGGATCCATTCAAAATTCACCACATTCCGGGTGAGTGTTGTCATAGAAGAAGCAAGCGGTGAGAAACCCTAAACAAATCTCCTGAAATAACCTTCCAGACTAAGAAAAATTATGATATTGAATTCATGATTTTTCTATTCCCATGACATGACTGCACTGATCTTCTTGGGGTCTATTGAAACCCCTTTATCCGAAATTATGTGGCTCATAAGCTTCACTTCCTTAATCCAGAAGGTTCTCTTTGAATGCTTTGCATAAAGGCGATGATCCTACAGAGTTCCCAACATGATCTGAAAATGATTCTCCTACTCTTCTTTAGATCTAGATTAAACCAAGATGTCATCCACAAAAACCACAATAATGGATTTGAACTTCTAGTGGAACACCCTATTCATGAGTACCATAAAACCCGGTGGAGCATTTATTATTCCAAAATGCATGAACAAATACTCAAATTGTCTATACCTACTTCAAAAAACTATCTTTGGGATGTCTGCTTCTCTCACCCTGACTTGGTGGTAACCCAAATGAGAGTTTAATTTAGAGAACCACTTTTACCCCTTCATCTAGTAGAATAAATGATCAATTTAGGGAAAATGGTATTTTTTTATTAATGGAAACATTATTCAACATTTGGTAATTGATGCACAACTGGAAAGATCTTTCATCTTTATTCATAAATAGAACAAGAGTGGCCCAAGGAGAGACACTCGGGTGAATGAAACCATTGGATTCCAAATCGTCCAGTTTTATTTTTAATTCCCTCAATTCAGTGGGGGAAAGCGATATAATGTAAGAGATATAGGCTATGCTCCTGGTTCCAATTCAATCAAGAACTACACATCCCACTCTGGGGTAATCCAGAAAATTCATTTCGAAATATCCCTAGGAACTCATCCACTACAGGAGGCAATCCACCCTTAGGGGAACCACCATTGTACTCCAGTACGAGCAATGATAACTGAAAGGCATGACTTACAAAATCTAGAAGTGGAGGTCCTGCACGACCCGACTAGGGATCCCATTCCCCAAGAAATACCTAAAGACTCACATAAGGTTCCATGAACCTCACCTATTGCCTATAGAAATTTATATGTTCTTGAAATTTCACCAACCAATCCATGTCGAGGATTATATTGAAAAGGTATGTATCCAAGACCAGAAAGTCTCAATCTATCTCCACCCCTCACAAGGAAAACTCACATGATGGGAACCTGAGACTTTGCTCCTTCTTAAACAATGATGTTACAAACTCCGTTGAAAAATATATCATCTTTCTTGGTAAGTTAAGATGATTCATAATATGAGAAAAGATAAAAGAAATGGATTCACCAGTATCAAATAAAACAGCTACTGTAGAAGATGAAATCAGAATGGTAACTCAAAGTGTGAAATGTATTGAATCTAATCTAGCTGGTTCTAAATCCACCACATGAATTTTCCTGATCCTGGATTGAGAACAAACTCTCACCTACGGCTCTGCCCTAATCTGGCTCTACCTAGAAGATGATCTAGTCATTCCGCCATGACCACCAAACAAAGATCCCACTAACCTAGTCAATTCTGACTAAACTAACACTCCCTTGGAATCTATAGAACTTTTCCCAATCTGATATGGGCATGAAAAATTAAAAATTTCTATAGATTTATCATAATCTCACATCGATGATAGGGCCTAGGAGGATATTTACATACAAGTAGGGTGTGCCCTGCCTTTCAACATTGATGGCACACAAAAGACCCGTCACTAGAATCCGCAAAGGAAGTCTTCCTAGAAGGATGTCCTGAGCTTACACTACCATTCTTCCCTCACTCATCATGCTTCTTCTTCTTCTCATATGAACTACCACTTCCAAAAACTAACATATCCCCAAAAGAACTAGACATTCCCTAATAGTAAATCTCCACTATACAATCTCAATCAACTACCTCCACAGAGGTCTTCATCATGAATAGGATTACCATAGAATAGATATTTAGTCGCAAACCCTTTTCAAACCTCTAATCCTTCATCACTTCATTAGCTACTATTTCAAGAGCATATCAGACTAGATTGACAAAGCAGTTAGTATACTTCAACACTAACTGGTCCCCCTAAATAGGATACATAAAATCTTGGGATCTATTATAGGAAAAGACCTTATGATAGTATTGGACGTTGAAGATCGCCTTAAATTCCTTAAAGCTCATCTACTCACACTTCCCAGCCTGAATCATTGAGTCCCACTACCTTTCACTAGGACCCTCTTGCAAGAACAAGGCACATGTCACTTTGACTTCTTCAGGAGTATCAAGAACATCAAACATTCACTCAATCTTCTCAATCCACTTCTCAACTTCTTGAGGCTTCGTACTACATTGGAATGAAGGGGTCTATTCTTGAGAAACTCTTGGGATTTGTCCTTTTTAGGATCAGATTCATCTCCTATAACCAGAGCAGGAGAAGGAGTATGAGGTGGAGCTTCTTCCTATCCTAGGTCCCGAATAGCCCGGACTACAGCTTCCACAAACCTTTGATAAAACGGTGAGGGAGAAATCTCTCTACAATCTTCCTATGGTTTTAGGGGAAATATACAGGGAGTCATGCGGCTTTAAGAAGAAACAATCACATAAGAACATCATTAATAAATCAGGTCAGAAAAATAAAAAAAAATCTGCAAGAACAATGAACAGTAATAAACCAAACATGTTGAAGCAAAAAATGACCAAACCACTTCACCCCACCCAATGTCCATGCATAGTCTACAACCTGTACATCCCACCTAGAGTAGTATCCACACCAAAATCCCATGGAGATATAAGGTCTGTCATGAAGAATTATGTCCAGGCACGCTACTCACAACTAGAACTACAAGCCCTGATAGTCCTAGCTCTTGTCTAAACAGACTAATCCAAAATAAAATGACTAAAAGGGATTAACCTTGCATCTGATACCATTTTTTCAAAATCCAAGTTGGTTCATCATCAAACCGACACCTAACCCAATCCTCGGTAAGGTCCGAAAGGAATTCTCGATCACCATAGGCTAGCACAAGTGCTCGGGTATGAACAAAATCAAGTGGGAATGTTTTATCCAAATATGTAATTATAAAACAATCAAAAATAACTTATAAACCAAATATGAAAATTTCAAACAAAACAAGCATTGACAAGTTTTTAAAAATGTGTTACATAGTTTAAAAAATAACCCCAAAAACTACCACAGATTATGGTGACCAGAAACTAACTCAAAAATCACTACATGGAAAGTGGACGCCACCCTCAAGTAATATCCACAACACTATACCAAGAAATACAACTAGAAACCAAAACCATCATCTCCAAAATCATTACCCTTACTTGTATCAAAAATTTACAAATCTAATTACACCCAAAGGTGTAAGTAGGTTGTGTGACAAATCCTAGATGGATTCCACACATGAAAAGGATCCATGTACTAGGAATTATTTTTAAAATAAACATTCAAGCTTAATAAATAATAAGTAAATTCTAGAATAATTTAATTTGAAAAATTTTTAATGAAAACAATTTTTAACGGAATTAAATTTTTCAATAAAAACACCTTTACCTTTGTGGTAACCCTCAATTGTCCCATTGTATGTCGACAGTGAGTGCAACATAGTCAAAGATCACTAAACATGGGAGAGTCCCTATGGGCACTAGCTAGTAATTGGACCCTATAACCTCATGTCTCAGTGAAAATGGTATAGGAACTACAACCAATTGTGTTCTCGTTCACAAGACACTAGAGTGGAAATCACCTCCCAAGGACTAGTGGCCTCAAAACCTATCACATGTTTAATAAATATTTTCATTTTTAATCCTACTAAGTGAAACTAGGTCGAATCCACTTTTGAATCCCTAGTACAATAATCCTAGTCCACCCTCCTAGCTACACGGGCTTCCCATTTGTGATCAAACAAGTTTCATGGGATATATATTACCACTTTCATGTAAAAAAATACCATTATAACTCATACACAAATGAAAACAATAACCAAACATGTTTTTAAATATTTATATGATTTAATAAACCAGTTAAAAAATTTATAAAATAATTACAAGAGGTATCACAAGACTTTTTACAAAAAAACCCACTCAAAGTCCTCTTTTATTGTCAAACTCATATCAATAACGTACCAAAATATAATTTTAAACCCTTTCATCATTTAATAAACCTATTGATAATTTTACAAAAATGCTATTTAATGACAAAATATGGGTTGTTTTCAAAAATGCACCACACTTCTTATGAACATTCCACATTAACAAAAATCAAACGCAAAATAAAATCTCTTAAAAACTAATTTCACACTAACTAATTTAATAAAGGATCATAAAAAATTAATTAAACAATAAAATTAATTCACCATATATTTCTTATACAAGTAACCACCTACCTTTGGTGTCTAAACTCCAAAATTTGGTGTGAAACTCCAATAACACCCAATCTTCCCCACAAAATACACAATTGAAACCTAAAACAAAAGAATAAACTAAAAAAATTAGACCATAAATAAAATGGAATCCTACACTAAAACTTTAAGGGAAGAGGGAAAACTCACCTAGGGTAGAATGCACCTACGATAAAGGGAGAGAAGGAATGGTGAGGGGTCTCAGAGGCTGGATGAGCGAGGAGGGGGATTACCAGAGGTGAGTCATGTCGAAAAATGGGGCATGGTGCAAGGGATGTAAAGGGAATATTGGGGTGGAGTAAGGGTTGTGCGAGGAAGCATGATGTCATCAGGAAGGTAAATAGAGTGGGCATCGGTCAGGTGAGTCATCAAAAAGTGAGAGGAGGCATCGGCCAAAGGAGTTACCAAGGGGAGGAGAGCAGCATGCAACGTAGGGTTAGGGGAAAATAGTGAAGTGCATAGTGTAAGAGAGGAGGATATAGGAAGAGGAGATGAAAAAAATAAAATAAAGAAAATAAAATAAAATGAAAAGGGGGGAAAATAAACGGAAATAAAACCTAAAAACCCCTAATACAATAATAATAATAATAATAATAATATTCTTAATTAAAATATTAATAGAAATAGTAATATTAGTGATATTATTAATTAATTAATTAAAATAATGATGATTATTATTATTATTACATTCATAAAAAATATAATCATTATTATTATTATTAAAAAAACTCTTAATTCCTATTTTTCTTATTTTACTTTTCATTCAATTTATTATTCATCATGTTAATTAATTAATTAATAAAAAAATTGAACACTGGTAATGTCGCACGGTGAGATGGAGAAGCCACATGGTGACCTTGTGAAGCTGCATGACTTTCCCCATAGCCGTTCCATGCACCAGAAACAATCAAGACCAAAATATTCATGTATCATCAAAAACGCAGAAAAATTCAATCGGGCTTAGCATGCATCATCACAACAATATTCAAAACCTAGAAAATTAATAAATTAAAATTGTTTCAAAAGTTAGGGCTTGAAATTATCAATAATATTTTATGCATGAAAAACTAGTACTCCTTAATAATTGGAAGATGAATCTTTTTCTTCAACTCGCTACTTTCTCATAATGGTCAACTAAAGAATAATTTAACACATTTCAAGTTTTCGTCTTCCTCACTTTATCAAATACTTAGGTAGATTCTCTCTTCAATCAATGTATGTTCTGACCTAAATTATAATTTATGAAAGATAAGACTTTCACAATCTCTAATCACTTTGTTCTTAAATTCACAATCCAATTTAAATTATATTCAAATAATGCATGGTGCATGAAATTTGGATCACTAGAACATATTATTCTTTATTATTATTTTATGAGAATTCCCAATAGTTCTTATTTCTTAAACATTCAGGTATCTCACTCTGGAATTTTAAGATACATGAAATGCATTAACTCCTTGAAATTATTTTGTAGGTGAAATCTTATCTCAAGACCTTTGCATTGCCCACTATTTCCGAGACTACCAAAGGTACTTTTCATATGCCATTGGAAATGAGATTCATTGCTCCTCATTTGCATATGGGATTCATGTTATGGCTTCTCATTAATGATCATGAGAATCTTTTTATTCCTCCTTCGCATGAAATATATTTTTAATTGGAGTCTCATCTTTCTCTTCTCAATAAATTCATGGCCCGTGAGTTTCTTTTTTATGAGACAATGGTTTTTGGGTTTATTTTCACAACCAAAGATGTTTCACAAGTTATTTACATCATAAATATGAATGGATTTCTAGTTCCTCTTCATGAAACTAAGTGGTTCATGGAACCTATATTCCTACGCTCTAAATATATTTAGGGATATAATTCTCGTGAACGAGTCATGTGGGATATATTACTTCACATTATCAATAGATTTGTATACTCTATTTTCTTAAGAACACTCAATTTTTTTAGAAAAAAACTCTCATGGCTAGTATAGATTATTTATAAATGAAGATAAAACCCATAAAATCTAATTAAATTTCTATGTTCAACAAAATCATCGATCCATATATGATATTAAACTCTCGAAGATATTGGTGTGACCTTAAATGCTGAAATAATCATATTATTGAACTCTATGGAGCACTATAATGATCATGTGATCATGTGATCACTTCACATGATCACTTAATTTATAATGGATTTTCTCAGTTGATTATCCTTCATTCACATGATGGATTCTTCCAATACATTATTGGATAGTCAATGGAAAACCACTAAAATCATCACTTGATGGAATGTTATGTTCTTTTTCATGAGATAACATCTCACAATCACTCAATGTTCACATGATTCCACTGGTGATTGTCTTCAAACCTCAATTGGTCATCACTATATTATTATGTGATCAATAGATGAAAACACCCTGGATTCATGCAATGAATGTGAAAATAGGATTATCCTTGTTTGAATCATAATTTTTGACTAATTTAATGCATGAAAGACAATAATCGCATGCATGGATTCAATTAAATCGACTTTGTCTTAATCCTTTGGTTTGATCGGTGGGGATGGCTGTCATAAAAAAATTGTATATCTCAATGTCATGTTTATAAGCCTTGACAGCAACTGGTTAAAGATGAAAAATGAATGGCTCTAATCATCCAGATCAAAAAACGCTTATTTTATCCATATCTTTTAAAAGATAGATTAATAATATCATATAATCTCATCCCACATCAAATATTTCTTAGGCCGGGTGATCCTTAATAAGTGATCTCATGTCGCTACCCGTTCAAGGTTGTAACGAGGTATCAATAACCATATATAAGTGTATCTTACACCACATGGGTCTTGAGTCACCTATGTTGGCCCACTGACATCATGGAACAACCCATACACCCATCCACATACTCATGCAGGCCTATATAGAGCACACTACTGCTGCTATGCGGGTGGGTTCGGGTTGGATCCCTTCAGCATGGTTGACCTCCTACTCCCAAAATTCCTTGGTGGAACTTGGATATGCTTGGATTGTATGGTTGGACTTTATTTTTTAATAATTCCACTATAACTACTTAGAAATATTATAATTATTAAATAAAATACCAATCCTTCCACAATTACTTACTTATGCATAATATATGAATACATTTATACATGACCTCTCTTTTTATATAGAATCTTATTAACTTCCTTTAATATTCATCATGAAAAATAAATAACATTTTTCATGGAATTAATCACATAATCATTAAATAAAATATATTTCATGGTCTACTTTTTCTTCCTTAATGTAGTTTATATCTTTTTAAATGGTAACTTTTAAATATTCTTTTTCAAAATTCACCCAATCTAAAACAACATTGGATTGGATCATATTCAATGAAATCACCACATAAAAAAATATTTTTCATAGACTATTACTTATACTTATTAAAATAATTCATTAAATAATAGGGTATTGAAATCCTTCATCAAAACATGTTATACATGAAAATATGCATTTGAATGGTCGTAACCTTGCTAAATATTGAAGATAATGTGAACTCTATTTGTGAAATTGGAACATTTATTTGATCATAAGAATATATCAGCAATAATCAAACATAACATATAGAATTGTTCAATAATGATAGCCAATTCCATTAAATGAATCCAAAAAAATTCCCTATGAATAATCACATCAAACATGTATATGTGTCTTAGTATGTGACACCAATGAGTCCACAATAATTCTCCAAGAATAATCACATCATACATAAAGAATCATCTTAGTAAATGATATCCAAGGAATCCATATCAATTTTAAAGGAATCATCAATAGACTTATTTAATATTTCTAAAACTCTTTTCATCTTTGAGGACTCAAGATATGAAAATAATGTTTTATGGAAAACTTCCTTTTTTCAACTCAGAGGAGAATCACTTTCTATCATAACAAAATTTTCCTTAAAATATTATAATGAATATTTTAAATATTTTAAAACGATTTATTAAATGAATTTTTACCCATGATTTAATATTTAAAGTAGTTTTTAAAAGGAATGTTCTTGTCATTTTTTAATGGTTTAAAAGTATTCTTATTATTGTTTATTGAACGAGCTACTTTTTGACATTTCTATAAAAGTGTGAAAATAATTTTTTAGATAACAAATACAAAATGAAAGTAATTTCCCATAATCATGATCACTAATTTCATTGAATATAACTATAAAATTTTACGAGGTTATTTTCAAAGAAAAGGATTTCTTTAATATTTGGGAACTTTTATATTTTAAATAAGTGAAATCAAAGTGAAAATTTTATTTTCCTTAATAAATTTTCAATTTATATTTTTAAAGTATTTCTATTTATGTCAACATCTTGGGTTGAATATTATTTTGAGGATATATTTTAATGTTACTATCCACCATATTTATTAGGATGGTTTATGATTATCTTAATTGGGGAAAGTATCGATATTTCATATACTAGTTCATGAAGTACAGACATTTATTGATTATTAAGGCATGTTAATTAAGTGGTATTGTTTATTCATATAATGAATACATTGGACTTATTAAGTGAGTTGTGGGGCCAGATATAGCACCTCAATTCATTGGTTAGTCTCAGGAGACACACTAAATTGGTTTTTGGTTAATAAATTGTCCATTTATGTATATGTATTAGAAGAAGGCCTCTATGTTTTTTTTCATATGTCTTAGCATAAGACCTAGATTGTTAATTTCAGACGTCCAGTAATATGCATTACATAATTATGAAATTATTTATTAATTTTCTTGTGATCAATTTAATTTTTTATGATATCAATAATTTATGTTATTATTTATGTGTAATTATTAGATAATCATTTATTCTTACCATATTATTCATGCCTTATTAGAATCCTCTATACACTTACCCTTATTGAACACCAAAGATCCCCTCTTTAATATATTTCTATTCATTGGGATGTCAGGAAGAGTATTATGATTGATATAAATGGTTATTATAAACGGAATAATGATGTTTTAAAAAAATATGTTATTATATTTTATGTTTTCAAATGTATGTGATATTTCAATTATGTGTCTAGTTTACCAATACTGATAAACTATTCATACCTTTAGGATATAGTCACATGCATCTAGTAAAATATAATAAAGTAACCACCAAATATGGGATACTAAGGTTGAGGTATTTATAGTTGGTATTAGATCAAGTTTAATAGAAACCCTAGGAACCAGATTTAGGAAAACATAGTTTAGGGAACATAATCCTATGATCGTCTTTGATAATATTCCTAAAAAATAAATCTTGTGATTTTGATATTAGTAATACATAAATTTTCAATTTATGTTATGTTTTTCAAAACTATTTAAATTTTACATTATGGTTCATAATGTTATGATCTAATATACTATATTCTATTATTTGTAAATGTATCCTAGTCAAATGAATGGAACCTATATCAATGTACAAAATCCATATGGTGATTTCTCTCCTATGGAAGATAATGAAGTTGGAGCTCAAGATGGAGCTAAAGTTGAAGCTATAACTAAAAAATTATTACCATATTGGGGTATATAACTCAGGTTATGACTAATAACCTTTCTCATATCAAATAACATTTTAATATACAATGCAATGTGATAATGTAAAATTTCTCAATGAATCAGAAACCACAATAATTCAATGGAAATATGAATATATTTATAGATGATTAATGGATAAGTCCCTTAGAAAAGATATATCACCATTTTGGAAGTGATAAAAGGTAGAATTGTTTCATAGAATTTTATCTTCTATTAGGGGATGAAGATCAATGGTTGTCCTTGATTTAAATCAATAAGTATGATGATAGAATAATGATCATGTAATGGAAGTATTTTAAGGAACATGTCTTTGAAACACATTTTCCTCAAAAATAACGAATGAATATAGAGAGATAATTCTTTAGTTAGAGACTAAATGAAGAGAAAAATATTTATAATTATGAAGCTAACTTTACAAGGATAAGAAGGAATGTTGCAGACTATGTACATAATATAAATCACAATATTGACTATTTATTTGATGGGTTAAAGACAACTCTTAAAAGGGCACTAACCTCCAAAAAATTCCAATCATATGAGGATATAGTATCATGAAATATCAAGATAGAGAAATAATTATCCAAGTATTATGGTTCTGAAGGAATGATAGTGAAGAATAGGAAATTAGAGAAAAATGGATAAAGGGTATAAGATAATGAAGGATTTTTTTCACATTTTATAATTGTGTAAATAAATACCCCAGGTCTTTTTTAAAAGGAATGGTCTTTTTCATGATTTAAGAGAAAGCCCATTAGGATCATGAATTCATGGGTAAGAAATAAACCTATAATTTTTAGTAATTCAATTGTATGTAAAGGGGGAACTACACAGACTAATTTCCCAAGTGTCAAGGTAATATACCTTAATAGAAGCTAAGGGGTCAAGGACAAGCTTATGTTATTTCTACTTGAATAGTCGAATGATAAATTGATTCTCTTTTTGTATTGATGAATTTTATTGTAGAAATATTTTATCAATGATATTCTAGTCATAAGAATATTAAAACATGTAAAGATTATACCACAATATTTTTTTTACAGATTTGAAATCATATATTGAATAGTACTGATAGCCAAGAAAAATGATTTAGTGGAAAGAAGATATTTTGGAGAATAAATTAATAAGGTAAATATATCCTTTAATATGTTCCTAATATTGAGTTAATAATGTTTAGTTAGTATAAAAATGGTGCCCTTGAAAATGGTTAGGGATTATACAACAAATTAATTTATGACGGAGTTTAAAACATTACTATATTTAAGAAATATGCTTTATAATATGAGATTTTTTTAATGAATCAGGATATAGTCAATTTTTGGATTCATGTTTGTTACAATTGAGGGTTTATGGTATTTAACATGTTTAAAGAGAATATTTAATCATGTTATTCACATATTTTTTGTGTGAAAATTAAGATGTATTTTATAGATTAGTGTTAAGTTGATTTTGAATTTTTTCAAACATATTTTGGACGTTTCATAAGGTTACCAATTTATGGACTGTATTAAGATGAAATATAGGTTTTTTTTGATGTTTTAGGGATTAATGTAATATTGAATTATTTTTTGAAATGATTTTAATTTTGGACAATATTTAGAGACCTTCGGAATCAAATTTCATTACTTTTTGGATCTTTTGATTCATTAGAAGTTAATGTTGGTTCTCCAGGCATGAGAACTTCATCTCAAATACTCATTGTTTGTAGTGATACGTTGGATTATGGTTGAAATTGATTAAAGGATAAAATTAAACATTGTAAGTAATTATATATCAATATGTTCTTACTATATATTGTAAAGGAATTTCTTAAATCTTGGAAAAATGATCTTGAAATAAAATTATTGACTAATAACCTTCAATTCTGATTAATTGATTATCCCTTTTACACATCATTGATTTATGATTTTATGGTCATAAAAATTTTAATGACCATTAAATTTATTATGATGAATTTTCCATGTAACTCACCATCATTATATGTTTATTTTTTCACTTCCCACTAATTTTATCATATCTAAAACCCTATATTTGTGTAATTCTAGATGACCTTCATATTTCCCTATTTAATGATGCTAGTTTTCCCCAAACGAATTTTCATACGTCAAACCATGATTACAAAAAAAATTAATTTATGAGGATGAAATTTATTCAAGAGGTATAATGTAACATCCTGATATGTTAAAAAAAAATTAAGTTCGATAGTGTAGATGACATGGAAAACTGAGCATAAACAAACTATGAAATATAAATTTTTAAATATGACCATTATAACATTGTTATTCAATCATAGAGTATAAATAGTATTAATGTAATTATGAAATACATATAATATTCCTTATCAATATAAATTCATTGATTAATTATTAGGAAATAAGTACTCATTTTTTTGTAAGTCTATTTTATGATACATAAATATGTTTTCTTCAAAAATGATTTTTATTACTTTTTTTGAGTAAATAATATAGTTAATTTATGAAAAATATATATATTTTTTATTTTATAAAAATAATATCATTTTTGAAATAAAAATATAAAAACTATCTTAGGAAAAAATTTACATATTTTTTGAAAAATTGATTTTCTATAAAATAGTGGAAAATAATGATTCTTATTGAAAATTATTATTTGTTTCGAGAATTTAAAACATTAAATTTGTTTAATTATTTAAAACTAAAATTAGTTATATTATATTATTCATAATAAAATTATGTTTATTATAATCAATACCCTATTTGAATTTTGTATAAAAGGATTTTTCTACATAAAAGGTATTTTTCTGGAAAAAATAATTTTGTCACATTTTTTCTATTTAATTTAAAATTAATTTATTTCACTAATAAAAATTAAAATTTATAAAATTTATTACATATTTGGAATCAAGAAGTTCAAATTTGGTAAATTTTCTCTTTTATTTTTGGTCAATATGAACAGTAATCTTGGTAAAATTCATTACCTCAATAAAGGGTAAATAGGGTTAATATATGTCAAAACTAAGTTATAAGGTTGTAATATTTCTTCTTAATTTATATAATATAAATAAAATTTCACCATTATCACCTTATACTCTATAATTATTTTTTCTAATGTACACTCTTATATGAAGATGACCAATATAATATTTAAATATATGAAAGTTATAGAATGACATTCTCTTTGTTTTAAATATATATTATGTGTTCCTATGGGAAAATTCATGTTATGGATGAATATAAATGTATATACTAAGATTAATGAAGTTAATTTCATGATGTAAACTTATTTCAAATTTTTATTAACTGTATAGTTACCTTAAATACTTATGCAGCAATGATGCAATATTTCAGCAATTAATAAAAATTATTTTAAAAATATTAAAAGTAAAATAATTTGAATGATTTATAGTGTTAAAAAAATTATAGATTAATATTACATATTAGTGTTATTTTAAATTATTTTATTCGAATTAAATCTTTTTAGGTATGTCTATTAATACAAATCAAATGAATTGTATGAAAATTGAAATTCATGATATTTTATAATAATCATATTTTATTAAATTGTTTAAAAATCATAAAAATCATAAAAGAAGATAAATAGGGTAACATATGGTCTAAAATTTCACCTCTTAGATATTTATGAGAAAATTTTCATTTTATACGTAAAATTATAACCCTTTATGTTTGTAATAGTAATTACTATGGTTAATGTCAAAATAAGTTAATTAAAGGGTTAAACCATAATATATGTCTTAAAAATAATTAAACCAGTCCAAATTTTATTCTTTTATTATAATTAAACCCAATAATACTTTATATTTAAATATATAGAGATTTTGAATCATTAGGTAAGATAATGACTTTATTACATATTAAATTTCTAACAAATTCCAAAAGTACCCCTCGCCTCAATTTTAAACATGAACCTCCTCCCACAGTTATTTACACCGGTTTGAGCCTTCTATATTAGAAATAACCTAAAAAATTATTTTAAAATTCTTTAGACACATTTTAAATGTGTTTTCCCCAAAATACCTACCCTTTAGTTTTTAAGATGAGATTTAATTGAGTTCTTTCATAGAAGAGGAAATCGCCTTAACCAATCAGTTTCCTTTTTTACATCTTATTTACCTCCTCAAAATCTATATTTATTATCATAAAATAATAAATAAATTATCATAAATATAATTATATATTACTATGATTATTAAATCACCATTATCCACAATTTCCCCATCAAATGGGAAGTGAATATATAGATCGTGCATACGTACGGCTTACCATATCCACATTGCAATATAATTCATTTTCCACCACCATATTTCATGGATGGTTACGATAATGGGTTTAATATTTATATTTGATAATTATTATATAATTATAGTTTTTAAATTATAATATGACATATAACTTCTTACCTTCTAATCCTTTGGAAAAAAATAACATCGCTTGTGTATATGTGTGAACTAAAACCTCCACGAAGTGATGTGTTGTTTTCTCATTTCCATTTTACTTGGATGGTAATAAGGATATATTAAATTAATATATATGAAATATATTTTATAATATTGATTCTAAAAAATTTAATTATTATTTACATTTCTTTTATTCCATCTTTAGAAATGTTAAAACAATGTTCATGCATATGTATAGCATGTCGTCTCCCTACTACCAAATCTATTTTTTTTAGTTTTCAATAGCCACTTTTAGGTTGAGCGGTAACCACACAGATACAAACAAATTCCAAAATTCAAAACAGAATACACCACCAAATTCAAGCACAAAACAACAAAAGGCATGTATGGATGATGCACAAGAGCCTCGAGCCTAGAGCGTGTTATCCCGAGTAGACATCAACTGTCAACTTGACCAATGAAAGCTGTCATTGGAAACCAGCCAGAAGACACCACTGATCACCGTAAACCCCAAGAAGTTGAAGCCAACATTGTCACCACCAGCATCCTGAAAAACATTCGTACCCAAAAATAAATCACCATCATGGTTTTGCGAGAAACAGAGTGCCATCATCGATTCAAGAATTTAAACATGGAATAAAAAACACCATCACATTGCCACTGAAAACCACACCATATCGAGAAAAAACTAGTAATCATGAATTGAACAACAACAAACAAATCCACATCACCAAGCCCAGCAGGGAAACCAAAGACAGAGATGAAGCCAGATGCCTCCTAGAACACCGCCATCCACTCAAACTCACCTCCCAATACACCTTCAAATACCACCATGCAATTATGACTTGGAGAAAAATGGTGGAATATTAGAGAAAGAGCAGCATAAGGGGAATCATCGAGCTTCAACCGTCAACGTGGACACTGAACTCGACCTTTGGAACAACTGAAAAGAAAACATCAAACCAAGGGATGTAAATAACATGTAGGACCAGAAATCCCAGAATCCAACATCTTTATCAGGGAAGAAACACTGGAACCATCCACTGCCAGGACACTTCCATCACCATCCAAAAATACAAGAAAAAAATTCCATTATATAATGAAGTCCACATAACCATAAACCCAAAATCATGATGAGATGAAATCAAAAACCATATAATAGAAGAGAATCACCGAGAACAAATCAAGAACATGAAAGGGGAAGCATGAAAAACAAGAGCCAAAAGAAAGGAAAAAAGTGAAAGATGTAAGCAAGAGGAAGAGTCATCATATGCCTCCACCAAAAAAATCCCAATTAATTAGAGTTGCATCGAGTTAAACTGAGATGTGGTTTATTTGTGATGGTTCCAACAACAAGATTGAAGGTCGTAGCAGGCGTTGTCCAAGAAAAAGATAGGGAGATGAGGATGGGAGAAGGAGAAGATCACCAGAGAAAAACCACTCACCATGATGGGGACGGAGAGTTAGAGGAAGCGGCGGATATAGGAAGGAACCCTAGCCTGAAGAGATGGTGGAACCCTGTAGATTGGGGGCCATACTTTCTGTTATCTCCCTCAATGATGTAATTAAATTTTCTATCTCTATATCTTGTGAAAGACTCTAAATAAGTATATAATGAATATATATGTTATTTATATCATAATTAAAATTATTTATATTAAGGTACCATGATATAATTACATGTATGAAAACTACCAAACCATAACATATATAAAAAACAATGCAATTATTTCCTGAAATAGTGATTTTAATAAAGAATTTTTAATAAAGGGGGATAAAATTTTGTAAATAAATAATACATTGTATGATATGTATGATTATGGTTATGGAATATATATATATATATATATAATCTATATTTATTAAAATGGAGTTTTAGATGCATACAATAGATGTTTAACCTGAGGTAATAGTTTAATTCACAATCTCATCATTATTCAGTATTGTTTATATTTAAGTATCTATTGGTTGAATTATTTTATATTTATATATATAATCCAAAACATTTTTATTATAATATAATTATTTATTTTAATTAACTTTTTTACTTCCATTATCCTCTCTTTAAGTACTCAATATACACAAATAATTTTTTTTGGAAATACAGCTTCATTGTTTTACTCTGTTAGGAATATTTTTCTTGAATATCCATATTTTCTTTAAAATATTTTAAATTTTTTTTTACTATTATTGAGTGATTTATTATAGACATTTTTATCCAATTTTTACTCTTTAAAAATGGTTTGAAAGAATATTATTTTTTTCAAACAGTTTAAAAGGAATCTTCTAACTGTTTTCAGATTGAGGTACTTTTTTATATTTTACAAAATCATGAAAGGAATGGTTTTCTAACATATATAAAATGAAAATAATTTCCCATAATGATGATCACTCATTTCATTGAATCTTACTTTATGAGCTTAAAAAATAGTTTACAAATAAAAAATTTTCCTTAATATTTTGGAAGTATTTATATTTTCAAAAAGTGATTTCAATGTGAAAAGGGTATTTTTCTCAGTAAACTTTCCATTTATATTTTAAAATTATTATAATCTATGTAAAATATTTTTTTGAATATTATGTTGAGGATATAGTCTAATGATACCATCATATATATTTATTTAGATGGTTTGTGATCAATTTTAATATGGAAAGTATAGATAATCCATATGCTAGTTTTTTCAACACAGCCACTTATTGATTTTTATGGAATTTTGATTAATTTCTATTGTTTAATTATATGATGAGTTCATTGGACTTAGTAAGTGATATAAGTGGTATTATATATCCCCTAGATTTGTCATTAAGTCTCATTAGATAGAATAGATTTGCTTTTGTCCAAGTCCTTACCAATTTATGTAGACATGTAGGCCAAATGAATTAATGGTATTATCAGATGTATTGGCCCAAGGCCTCAACATAATGTTTCATATGTCAAAAATTATTCATTAAATCATTATGAAATAACTTATTAATCTACATGTGATTATTTTATTTGTTATGATGTTCATGGATAAGTTTTTAGTTTATGTGATTATTTATATTGAATTATTTGATCATTATTTATTTTTTCCATATTATTCGCACCTTATTATCTTCTATTGTAAACTTACCGTTAGTGAGCATCTAAGTAAACCCCTTTCATATGTTTCCTTCCCCTTGGATGCCAGGAATTGTATTATAACTTATATATAGGGTAATTCTAAATGGAAAAATGGTGTTCCCAAACAAAATACTTTTTTTGTATTTTATGTTTTCAAATGTATTTGGGATTTATAATATGTATCTAGTTTAACAAGACTATTAAACTATTCAATCATTTGGGATATGATCAATTATATATAGTTCCAATGTAATAAATTAACCATTTACTCTAGGATACAAAGGATATGGGCCTTTATAGAGGAGCTCAAATCGTCACCCAGATGAAAAGTTATGGTTGTTTGAATTTTGATCAATATTTTTTACTTATTTTAGATCATTTATTAACTTATTGGATTTTTATATAATCAAATTGTTATTAAATGACTATTACTCTATAATAATTAGGAAATTGGTAATTGAAATAAAATTTTAACAGTTTTCTAGATCGTGTTTATGAAATATCTCATATATTAACTATGATTACATATATAGTATTATATAAATCATATTTCATAAAATAAATTATATTTATTTTCATATAAATTTATATATATATTAATATAGGATTTTTAATTATATTTTTTTAATATAACTTTTATTAGTGCTAAAAACAAGAATTTTAGCACAGATAAATGACATACGTTCATCAGCACTGAAAAAGTTTTGATAATGTGATACATTTATTAGTACTTTTTGTTAGTGTTGATAAAGGTATTACCCTTATTAGTAAAAAAATTTAGTGCAGAATAAAAAATATCTATAGTGGTGTTTATTTTATTAAAATTTCAATTTTATAATTATTTTAATAACAGGTAAATTATACATTAATCCACAAATTCAATTATAGATAAGTGTTGGATTAATCTGTCATGTAGATTTTCTATAGAATATTTTAAGAGGATTATGTAATTTGTTGATTTCAACAATTAATTTCAAAGCACTATTATCTACTTTTGATGTAGAAAACCAAAAAATGATATCTTCTTAAATTATATACCATGAATATACATTTGTTTTTTGATGAGTTTTTATGTTATTTTGTAGAGTTTGTCTCCTATTACAAATCAGAAAGTGTCTAAATGGATGTTTATCTAATAATAAATGATTCGATAAATAGAAAGCTTAATAAAATGACATATTAGTTTCCTATTGAAGATATTAACATAAAAATGATGAATTTTAAGTGTATAATCCTTATTCTAGTATATATGGTGATGAATTGAATTTATTTTAAATTATTAATTATCCACATAATGATTTATATCTTATACGAACAAGGTTCTAAATTTCAGCATAATCGTATATTATTTACACTTGAAGACTTTGAATTAGTGGACATACATCTCATATTATAATTTATTTTTATTTTTCTTGAAGTTAATCTCTATTAGAGTGATGATTTTTTATCCATACATCCATTCGTTCAAATTAACTAGGAATTTAGGTTTCATGTATGAGATAACTAATGCATTCCCAAATAACTATATGCTTTTATAAAAGGATGATATGCTTCTTACTATATTTATTGTCTATAACTCATCTAGATGGAAGGAAAATTAGGTTAATTCATGTCACTAAAATCTTCAATGCTGAGTTTTGAACCATGGTATGTAAGTTTCATTGAAATTGATATGATACTATTAATAAAAAACAATATTAAAGAGATTGTTATGTCCTTTAAAATCAAAAAATTGATAATAGGTTCTACAATGAAAAAAATGTTAAATTAACATACCCTACAAATTCATTAGTATGAAAAGTGTTAATAATTTTCCAAGGAAAGTCATAATGCCAAACTGTGTTTGGAAATAGGAAACCTTGACTTCTTAAGAATTATGTTTAGTGAAACCCATAATGAATCTATCAAGGTATCAGTTCCATACAATATTAGACTATGTTTATGTCTGAAGAAACTATTTTTTATACTTTTTACTCTTTTTGATTTTTAAATAGGTCACGTTGCTAAGATTGATGTTTATCTGAAACCATTTATTGATTCAATATATTGTCTTTATGAAAGGTATGTTTAAATTTAACATAGAAAGTAATTATTTGTTTAGATTGTGGGATTCTCTCACATGTATATTTAATTATTTCCCTGCATATGAAATTTTTTATGTTAGAGTTAAAAGGTATAATTTTCATATCTTGATCAAAATAGAAGTAAAAAAACAATATGGCTTTAGAACTATAAAAATTTTTCATAAACATACAATTTTCACTTCTTATAGTTCATAAAATATAGGGTGTTGTTTTATGGGTATAGGGAATATGATACAACACTACCAGTCATGAAAGGAGTTAAAATTTTAATATAGAGTGATAAATTAAACATCCACACTATGTATGATTTTAGGCATTTTATAGCTTCTAAATTTCCATTTTTTCTTTATCGAAAATATATAGCATGATAATAATTTGATAAAGTGATGAATTTTCATTAAATTAATTCATATAAAAGGAAAAAATTTAGGAAAAAATTTGGATGTGACTCACATTGAGACAATCATGTGTTATACTATAATAAGCAATTTTTTTGAGTCAATAGGAAATCATAATATAGTGTCAGTACATTATGTGCATGATATTAATTGAAATTGAAAAAAAAAACCCAACATTCAAAATTTTTTGAGGATTACACTGTATATTTTTATTTGAGAGTAAATAATGAGTAAAATTGTTATTGATTCATTTAATTTCATTTTTATTATAGTGAATTTTCTCGATTGTTATTATTTTTCTATTTCCATGTGCATCAATGTTATGAGCAGGACATTACATTGGTAGAAAAGGTAGAAGCCTAATATTTTAAAATAATTATAAATTATAATTAAAATTCATGATTGTTTGTAGTCCCATATTATTGATCCATTTATTTTTGTTTCAAATTTTTTCATACAAATCTATTTAGGAAATAATTCACATGTTTTTCATAAATCAGTATGAAAAAATTTTGTTTACACTATTCTCTTTAGATAATCTCTCTCATCTTCATTTTTTGATTTTATGGTCCAATAAACCATAAATTTATCAAGTAAATATATTATTGGTTTTCCCATTGAATTTAGGTAGATGTATCAAACTAATCATTACCTGAATACATTGAAATATGTTTCATATAATAATAATATTTTAGAAGCAGCAGTAACTAGGGGTAATTCTATAGACCAATGAACTAATTTATACACTAAATATAATATTTATGTTGAAGGGAAATTAGATAAACCCTCTCGGATTAAAAAAGGTCTGATTATATAAGGGAAAATTTCATATATGGTCAATGTTGACTGTAATAATGATCCAAAATATGTGCTAATAAATACTCCCTCAGTTATTCAATTAATATAATAAGTGATATAGTTGAATTATAATATTTTTTTTGTTTACCAATATTATTTATTCTTTACGTCAAATTTTTTTATATTTTAGGGCACATATAACTAATTTAAAATGGAATAGTACTTTCATTACCTTTTATCAGATCCAATAAGCTTATTTCTAAATATTTCAAGAGTGATTCATGACATATGTATGCATATATAATTTTTCATTTTTTATTAAAATATATCAAAGGAAAATTTTATCCCCACTTAATTCAATTTAAATATGTGAAATTTATAGTTCTACAATATAAATGAATCAAGTACCCAAACTATGACCAAAAAATTTAGTCAACATGGAGATGGAAAATTTTTTATTACTCAACATTACACATATTCATATTCTAATGGAATTTTATTTTGAAAAAATGATGATTCCATGGATTCAGAAATTCAAAAAAAAGAACGAGTTATCCAAAAGTTGGTGTAGGTTAGTAAAACAGTCTCTTGAAGGACATCCATGAAGTTACTTTTTTCCATAGATTAAAATTTATAATTTTAAAGTCTTAATGGGTCAATATGGTTCATGGAATGAAAGATAAATTTTAAAAATTTTGTAGGTAAACTTTTACAATATGATGTATAATGACTATTGAGTTAACAAGGATCCCTTCATATTAGAGTCACAAGCAGAAACAATTTACATTTTTATTATTTATTCAATCTATAAATTTGTGGTGAAAACATCCAAAATTTGTTTTTTTTAGTAATTTAATGAGAGAATATTGATATTACTACCCTTCTGTAACACTCTATATTTTCAATTTGAAATTATTATTAATAAATCCCCAGCATTAGATAAGTTATATTACAAATACCATTGAACTAAAATGAATAATTCATTAGTCCATTAAGTATGAATATTATAACAAAATAAATAGTAATACATTATATGATATCCAAATAAAATATATTTAGTAAAATTACAAAAGGAATAAAAACATAGGTTATTAAAAATAAAAAATATTGAAATATTGAACATCAAAATCTCCTATCTAGATTATACCTCAAATCATAGTTATACAAATAATAAAAAATTATAAAAATGATAAACTTATTGAGAAATGATGGAATACAATGATTCATTTCAGACAATTTTGTATTTGAATATATGTGAATTAAATGTGAAGTGTGCCTATTATATAGTCATTGGGAATATGTATTTGATAGAAATATATGGTTATTAAACATATACAATCATTGTACCAAAGGGTGATTTATTAGATAAATAATATATTTAGTAAAAAAAATATTTAACATTCAATTGAAATAATCATGATACATAAATATTTTAATATAACTATTAATATAGTTTCTATAAATAAAAGTAATAAAATTGTGAAATTTGTTTCAAAAAATGGAAGTAATGTCATTAAGTAATTGGATTATCCATTTTGAGATTCTTTTATCTAATATTAGAAAGCATGTGGAATTACATGGGTTTTCCGATAATCAATCCCAAGAGAAAATTCAACAAATATGTCTTGATTTAAACATTATATCAAAAAATTTCAATCTAATGAAAATTCCTAGGTACACTATGCTTGATGAATCACCACCTACGACTAAAACCATTTCTTATCTAACCCAAATAGAATATATGGATGTATTGATGGGCTTTTAAGTATTTTTTTCTATGATATCAATATGAAATTATTAATGTACTAAGCAGTATTTCATAAAATTAAATTTATTTTTATTATTAATTTTAATATGTATTTTTATACATTTTAAATATTTATTAAAATTATTACTTTAAAAATTATTTTAATTAAATATAATTATAAAATAAAAATATTTATTATATTAAAAAAAAATTAATTATGTTTTATGAATGATTAGTTGATAAATATATAATTTTATACAAATAACAATAAAATAATTTTATGTTGAAAATAGATATTTTTTAATGATTTTTTTCTTTATATTGTATATATTTATATTAAAATTTTTTATCGAACACATTAATGTATGGTCTTAATTAAATAATATCATTTTATAATAAATAAAATGGTCATAAATTAGAATATATTCATTAGAGTTTAGAGATTTTTTTTCAAATGAATTATTTTTTTCATGTATCATCGTTTTAATTAAAAAATATTTTTCTACTTCTAAATTTTTATTTTAATAAAAATTTATTCCATATTTTCAATTAGGGTATGAAAATATTTAATATTTTAAATTATATTTTTTGAGAGAAATAATAAGTTACCAAGATATAAATTATGTTACAGCAGTAAAAACATAAATAAGGTAAAATTTTATACTAATGTAAAAAATTCATAAAACATATTTAAACCTCATCATGTGATCTATGAATTAGGTAAGGAAATAATCAAATTCTTATTTTTCTGATTTTTTATTTTCCTTTATATTAATAATTACATTATTTTAAATTAAGGCATATGTATTTGTAAATATATCACTCAAACTCACATTTAAAAGGAAACATGTATAACTCAAAGAAAACCACATTGTTTTAATAGATTATCCTAAAATATTTTACAAATTTCCATCGCTAATAATCCTCTCTAAATTTTTAGAGATTTTAGTGACATGAAATAGCCCCAAATTATTCTTTTAAATAGATTCCCTTAAAGAAAGATTTTAAAATTGAAATTGGTACTACATATTTAATTAAAATTATTTGTTAAAATATTATTGGACCATTTTCAACACTATAATTATATTTAATCTATATCATTATTCTTTTGAAAAATTTATATTATAGTAATAAAACAATATATTCTTATACATTTTATCATTATAGAATAATTTTTTCCATGTGGGTTTTACCAAATATATTAATAATGTTAGAATATTTTTAACTTAAATGATTATTAATATTTTAATATTTTTAATATATCATATTAATGATGAATTTAATTTTTATTTATAATTTTATAATTTTAATATATATAATATATTAAAATTAATTATTTTCATTCATTCAATACTAAAAAAAGTGGATCTTTTTAACATTATTTTACAATCCATCATTATAATATCTAAGAAATAATAATGGGACACAAAAACTCTATAAAACATGTCTATAACTTCTCCATGTACATTATATATTTTATAAAATAAAGATAATAGAGATGAGACTAAAACCACCATGCTAAAGTAAGGGTGGGTCAATTCAAAAAATTAACACGTGATGACCAATTTCAACAATGAATTTTTTTAAAAAAGGTTTAAGAGTCAAGCCCCCTATTATTAATATGGTTTTGATATAGAAGAATAATAAACCTAAATACATTATATAGGATGTTACATTAAGTCTAAGAAATCAAAAATCTAAGGTAATGATTTTATAATCAATCGCCCTTTATTGAGTAATACTCTTTATTCTTCGAATACACTTCTCTATAATTAATATATTTTAATCCTTCACTATCCCAAATTTTATTCAATAATTCCTTATGTAAAATTATATTTTTTATCAAAAATATATTTTAATTTATTCTATAACTTTTAAAAATATGATGTTTCAAATGATACTTTTTCCCATTTTTTTGATTACTTATATTTCATGTCTATATTCACCATTATCAAAAAATGTATAATATTTTGAAATTTTATCATGTGATATCTTTTTTAAATATAATTTTACTCTTTCTCTATATTAAATAAGAATTTTAAATTCCATTTTAAAGTGTTTGGTTATATTAAAACATTTTTAGAATGTAAAAAAAGTTTTTATTTTAACTTTTATTCCATTATATACCATTAAATACATGTTTCTTCTATTTTACATTTTTATTTATTTTCAAGGCTCCATAGTCGGTATTTTTTAAAAAAATATTTTTTAAGGACTTTTTCACCTTTGGGATATGATTTTGAAAGTGAATTCTATTATTTTTCTGAGGAATATAATGATGAAATAATAAAAACATTCCTTTTATGATTTCTCTTATATTTATCTTTAAATCTATAAAATATCATTCATGTGTATATTTATGTATCATGTATCATACTCTAAATGACCTTGTAATATATTTCTTTATGATGATATAATTTTGGGTATCATCTATTCTAATTTCCAATTAATTTTTATGTGGTACTACATGTAATTTAAACCATTTTATTTCAATACATTAATCAACCTATGATATAATATTGATTTCATATGGCACATATATGTATGGTTTTTCATTATTTGTTGGTTTTTCATTGAATTTTATACCCCAAAAAAGTATTAGGTAATGATTTTTTTCTCGTGATATTTCCTTGTTATGGGACACAAATTTTTTCTCGTGATATTTCCTTGGTATGGGATACAAATTTCTATCCAAGAGATGAAAATTTACTCCATCCTTCAACCAAAACTAGAGACATACATTATTGGTATTTGATTTTAGTTATGTTATTATTCTACCCTAGGGTTTTTATTTCTTGAATCTTGATAAATAACCCTTTTTAAGCATCATTGGATTTGTTTATAGGATTTATTTTAGTGAATTATTATTCTGGTTTGAGTACTAATATGGTTTGAGTGATAAAACATTGAAAGTTTTTTACATTGGAAAATATTGAGGTATGAATTTCCTTACCCTAATGAATCCATATATATGATTATTAGACTAATATGTCATTATGTGATCATATTATTTAGATCATACTTGATTTTTATCACATGTGTGTGGGTGTAGACGATGAGATCATGTTTAATATTTGATCACTTGTGTGTGTATTTGTAGCTTATGAGACCCATATTTGAGTCTGATCATGTGTCTGTGTGTGTTTGGTTTCCAATTATCATGCTTTATATGTCTTTCATGTGCCTGGATGTGTTATTCCCTATTTCCATTTAATGTTTTTATGGATGTTACATTATAGATTGATGCATGGTACCAATATGATAGATGAACCAAACAAGGTCTAGTTCCCCTGTATGGGGAGTGTATTCATTCACAACAAGTGATATGATGACGGGACTGAGTTTTACAAAAAGTATTTATGGCCATGTTTGGCCTGACATGGGGGCACATTGGTCTGAGGATATCTGACCCATGAGGTGATAGGGAGCATGATGGACTTCAGTTACTTGAATCAAGAGGTTTTAATTGGTTATTATGGTTTTGTGTTGTTTGGAAAGTTGTCTTAGGACCTATACAACTATTTTGAGAGATGAGGCATGACTGCCATGAACGGTCTAACCTAATACATGTTGTCCTTGGGGAAACTGTCAGAAACATGTCGTAACCTTATGGTAAAATATAGTTCAAAACTTCTATATGAACAATTTATCACATGTAGTCAAAGAAATTTGGACCAGGGGTTTTGGTATC
Organism: Viscum album; assembly: GCA_963277665.1. Taxonomy (NCBI): domain Eukaryota; kingdom Viridiplantae; phylum Streptophyta; class Magnoliopsida; order Santalales; family Viscaceae; genus Viscum; species Viscum album. Next base: position 678,141,661 of record OY728165.1, read on the forward strand.
TTGGTTAGCATATGTGTAACACCCTTATATTTTAAAAATAATACTCTGTTTGATAACGTATATGGAAATTAACAACGAGACTAAACAAACCATAAAATATTAATATATAAATATAAATGTTATAAGCTAGATGATGAAACATAGGTAATTAATTCTATTAATAAAATTATAAAATATATGTAAAATATTCCTACTCAATACAAATTTATTTATAAATTTTTATAAAATAAGTATTTATTTATTGGTAATTGTCGTTTTATGTTTAAAAATATGTTTCCTTCAAAAATAAATTTTATTTATTTTTATAAGAGGATAATAATATTAATTTATCCCACTTTTTCAATTGGTATTTTATAAAAAGTATATAATTTTGGAAATCATCATATAAAAATTTTCTTGTGGGGAAATTTTGATATTTTTCTGAATAGTTTTATTTTTTAATGAGAAGTGAAAAAATCTTATTTTTATTGAAAATTTTATTTTCTTTTACTGTTTTTAAAAAGAAAAATTCTATTTTTTTTATTATTTTTAAAATTTTATTAGTTCCTTGATGTTAAACATGATATAATTGTATTCCTTATAATTAATTTTAAAATATAATTATATATAAAAATATGTTTATAATTAAAAATCATTTTTCTAAAAAAAAGATTTTCATCACGTTTTGCGGGTTTAATTTTAAATTAATTTTTTTTGCACTTATATGAATAGATTATTGAAAACGGAATTAAATATTTAGAATTTATAAATCCTAATTTTATAAAATTTACCCTTTTATTTTTAGGAATTATGAATTGGAACTATTATAAATAATTATCACTAAGAAAAGCATAAATCGGGTAACTAAGTATGATAAGTACTGAGAATATATCCTAAAACTTTCCTTTATCCTATTTCATGAATTTATTTTTTTCATTTAAATTCAATTCTTGAATATATGGCCACATGGGTCTATATTTATTTCATTGTGAACTTTATAATAATTGAGTTAAAGATAAAGATAAACATGTCTCTTTCTATATTTTAATATCTCTAATATGTTATTACATGTATAAAAAATGTGCTTGGATCTATATAATAATTTTAAATATAAATTATTTTTTATCAAGGTAATTTATTTCAATTTTTTTTCTTAAATAATTTCTTTAAATGCTAGTGAAATTTCGACACAACATTTATTTATTTAATAGAAAAATAAAATAAATAATTTTAAAAATATTAAAAGTAATATAATTTAATGGAAATATTGTGACCCATAAATTGTTTATATAAATATAAATTTTAGTGATTCTTTAATGGAATAGATTGAAATTCCTTTACTATTATTTTGTTTTAAAATTCAAATTAATTAAATAGTTCAAAAATGGACATTAATGATATTTTATAATAAATAATATTTTATTAAATTATTTAATATTAATAAAAATATTTCCACATCCAATTTATTTGTATATAGTTAAAAATATAATCCATGGTCTATTTGTTGTTCAATTTTTCATTTATATTAATTGTACCCCTAAAGAGTTAAAACATTGTTGTCATAGTAATTGTCAAAAAGGGTTAACAAGGGTTAAAAAAGATATAAGGGTAAAAACCCATTTAAACTTGTAAAATATTTTATATATGATATTATTTTGAACCATCCTCATAAAATATTTGAATTATATTACAGTGGAGACTTTTTTCATAAAAATTAATTTATATTAATTTAATATTTTAAGGAATTATAAAAGTACCCATCCCCTTACTTATTATTGGGAACCTCCCGTCCTATTTTATTTACACTTAAAAATCCATTTGGTTAGTACAGGAACTTACCAAATCCCTTCCTTCCCTTCTCACATCCTATAGGCCTTTTTTATTATAAATCCCTCTTAGAAAGTCTTTTGGTGTAAACCTAATAATGTTATCTAGAAAAGTGTGTCGTTCTTAACCGCACATTTTAGTTTTTTTTCATCTTCCACATCCTTAAAATATTATACCACTATGATTATATAATAATAAAAATATCTACTATGTATTTATATTTAATTTTGTTAATTGAATAACCAATATCTATCTCCTCTTCCATCCAATGGGAAATGAAACTGTCATTCATTTGTACGGCATACTGCCACCTTGCGAACTGATGTAATTTGTTTTCCATAACCACCACTCACGAATGGTTAAAATGATGGATGTAAAGTTAAAATATTATATTAATTACCTAATTTAAATTATATAATTATATTATATAATCTATTTTTTACCATTTCATCTATTTGAAAAATAATAACATCATTCGTGTGTACATGTGGACGACCACCTCCATGAAGCGATGTGATTCATTTTTCAACATCACAAAACATGAATGATATATATATATATATATATATGTGTGTATATTAGAATAAATAATATGGTATTAATTATATAATTATAATTATGTAAATAATATATAATACTTATATTCTTTCCATCATGATCATTTAAAAATGTTAATGTTACACATGCGGATGTATGACATATCGTCTCCTTGATTGTAATATAGTTAATGTTTCATTACCAAATTTAATTATTGGTTTTAAAAGTAAAATTTAATTCTATAAAATATAATTATATCTTTATTTTTATTCTATAGAAGATAAAATAATGTCCACTTCAACCATATTCAAACTTCCAATGTCATTTTGGACGTATAAGATGAATATCATCAAAATATCGGACGTGAACTTAAATGATTAAGTAATTGAATATAACATGATAATAAATAAATAAAAGTTATAATAAAATTGAAAAGGTTTGTTAATAAAGTAAATAATTTACATAATTTTATAACTTATGAAGTTAAAAAATTTACATGTTGACTTGGACTCAAGGTAAGGGACTTTCTTTTAAAAGTCATCTTTTAAAGTTTCCTTTCCAACAAATTTTATTCCATTACCATGTTCTTCTAAATGTTTTAATAAAATTATTATATATTCTGTGATGTATTCGAAAGTCCATTTTTACCATATTTTAATTTCTTTTCAATGTTTTTAAAAATTAATCTCTTTATGGTTTTATATAAGGGAGCATTTACCTTAAAAACCATGTTTTATATATTATAAATATTTATTTTCAAAATCTTTCTCATACATGTCAATATTTTTAAAATTATTTTTTGGATTTATTTATATATACATAAATAAATTATAAAGTTCACTTTTTTTCCCATTTAACTTCATTTCAATGGATTTCAAAATGAATCTTTTTATGAGTTTTTTACCAAATGTTTGGCATTCTTTATAAAAGACAAAAGAAATTTTTTATTTTATCATATACTCCATTAATTGATTTTTATGTCACCATAGAAATTATTTTATTTATGGTTTACTTTCTAATATTCTATTCAATAATCAAATAAAAACTCTCCATACCTATGATCTGGGTATTTTCAAAAGGGTTTTAAATAGAATCTATATTTTGATATATAATAATGATTTTTTTTAGTTGTAAGGGATTCCTATAAAATACCTTTTTCTTTAGGTTATGAACCTTCTCTCTTTAAATCACATTATCTCTTCCGTTGATGTTATGGATTTCTTTTAAATTATTTATATATGTCTATTACATATATAATAAGCTTATTATCCCTTGCTTTTATGGGGTAATACATTCCTTGAGTTCATTTCTCAAATAACTTCTTTAAAATTTCCATTGATTATGATATGAGGAAAGATTATAAAACATATTTATTTCTATGTGTAATATGTATTTTTATACCTTTTTATTTTTCTCCTTTAATGAAACCTTATGTGTGAGATTTAGGATTAAACCTAATCCACTTTTGGAATCTTTCTATAATGTGATGTTATCTTGGCAGTTAGCCTTAACTTATGCATATGTAATTTTTTGTGTTTCTATCACATTTAGCATATTTCTATTATCTCATGATACCATGTTCTTTATGTTATTCTCTTATGTGATTACTAATGGGATTATGTTTAAATTTAAGTATATTTTATATCATAAGGATGAAATATATATTAGAAAAGTTTTTCATAAATTTTTCATGATTTTAATGGAATATTTATGAGTTTTATTTTTCTTTTAGAAATATTTTTTATATGTTTTGAGAAAATATTTTCCAAAAAAGTTGATTTATCTAGAAATAATATTTTTATTATGAACCATGCTTTTAATTTTTTCGAAAAACCCCTATATAAGTACTCATTAATTAACATGTATCTTTATTTCTTTTCATGTCTCCTGTTGATCTTGTTGTGGTCATCCCTAATTTTAAATTATTTTTCACAAAGTTATAATAATGAGTAATAAAAAATATTATTTCAAGATTAAAATTGTAATGATGTGTCATGAGAAGAAGAAAAAATATATCATAGATGTTATATTTTATGGAAAAAATTTATACTATGTAAAATTTTCTAATTTGGGGTGTAATATTTATTTATATAATGTTGATGACATACTTATCAAAAAATCTAAACCTAAAATCTATTTGAGAATTAACGAAAGTAAATTCTATTCTAATTTAACTAGATTATGTAATTTTTAAGGCCAGGTCCTTACAGTTGGTATTAGAGTTGTGTTTAGATAATATTGGATATTAGGGTGTCTCCATGTGAGGATAACTTAAGAGTTATAGATACCATCATTATTTTATGTTCTTAAATTTGATCATAAGTTCAAGGTCTTAGAAACCCATTTTGAGATTTTATGTGATGGGATTTTACTATTATTAATGAAATTTTTAGAGATGTTTTATTGGGTTATGGTATTTATAAACCTTAGATTCAATATGAAGTATTATTTGAGTAATAAATCCCTTTTCATAAGTTTAAAATTATTGATAACCTTTAGGTTTTATAAGATATTTAGTGATTAATATTATTTTTTAGGATATTTATCATATTTTTTGTGAACATTATAAGAGTTGTATTAATACAGTTCTAGTAAATAGTATAACCCATCACATCCATCAATGGATGCGGGGCTTGAACCCACAACTAGAGGTAGACAATGTTGAAAAACCTACCACTATCCTACTTGATATCCTAGTTATAATGATATTTTTTTACCTAAACAATTTTATATATAGATATTAATTTGATTTTTGGAATATATATTTTATCATATATTTAACCATGGGATTGAAAAGTGACTTGGTGATTAAGGGATTAATTTTATTTACAAATAAGTTCACTATTTTGGCGACCATATATAATCAAGGTAAATGGTAATATTTTTGAATAAGATGAATTTTAATTTGAGGAATAATTATTAAATAATATTTTGTAAGCATTGTGATTCAGGTTATTTATAGAAATAATTACCATATATCGGATATTATATAATTATTTCCTAAATAATTTTGTATGATACATTATGAGTGACTAATCTTAGTTAGAGATAAATTTTAAATTAATCTCAGATTAATTTATGATCAATTCCTTTTTATTATTGGGTTTCAAAAATTTTCAAGAATATTTTGAATAATTTTGTGGATAGTTATTTATAAAATGATCTATATTGAACTTTTGGTCTTATTATTGAGAATTTGGATATTAATGTTGTATCTCATCATATGAAGGTTCGTTAATTTTTAATATTGTCTTACCATGTGTTAAATATTCTTTTATGGTTAATATTTAAAGGCATGAGGAAAATTTTTATATCCTTTTATAGTTATGAAGTTAAATTTTAGTTCTTCAAGCATATAAAAATTGGACTTGAATACTCATCATTTGTAGTAAAAGATGATACTATGGGGGAAATTTATTAATGAATCAAATTCTACATTTCAAGTAAGTATATATAATTATCTTCTTATTCTAGATGGAAAATTAATTATTCAAATCTAGGAAAAATATTTTTAAATAAAAAATTTATCCAATTACCTTCATTTATGGAAAATTTATGATCTTTATCACACCTCATTTATTTACAATAATGAACTTTATATTGATCATTCATTGTCTTCTGATCAATTATATTTTTCAATATCCATATTTATATGGAAAAAAATTCCTCCTGTTGGTCCATATTTTCACTTCCCATTAATGTTCTCTTATTTTGAAACCTAGTATATGTTATTCCAAATGAGCTTCATACTTCACTTTTCATTCTTTTCAAGAGAGGTTTTATTAACCCTTTTACAATATGGTATTCAAAAAATATATTTTTTTAAATTACAAACCATTGATCGTCAATTAAAGGTTAAAATTGTGAGGATTATATTTATTTTGGGGGGTTATAATGTAAAACCCTGATATTTTAACAATAATAACATATTTTATAGCATATAAAACACACAACACCAATCTTAAACGAAACATGAAATATTAATATATAAATATGATCATTATAACCTAGATATTAAAATGGTGGGAAGAAATATTATTAACCATATTATGAAATATATTTATAAAGTTATAACTTAATAAAAATGTAGTTATTAATTCTTAGTAAATAATAATTTCATTTTTGGTAAATCCATTTTATGTTTCAAAAATTAATTTCCTTAAAAAAAATTGTATTACTTTTTGTGGCGGGATAACAAAATTAATTTTTTCCACTTTTGAAAATGGTATTTTAAAAAATTATTTTATTTTTTAAATTATCATATCAAGAATATATTATTTAGAAAATTTTATATTTTTTTTAAAATATTATATTTCAATGAATAGTGAAAATACTGATTTTTTTAAAATTATGTTTTCTTTTAATGTGTTTTCAAAGATTTATTCAATTTTTTATTAGTTTTAAGATTTTTTTAGTACCTTTTTATTAAATTTAATCCAATTATAGTCCTTGGAATTAATTTTAAAATTTAATTTGGTATAAAACCAATTTTATAATTAAAAGGCATTTTTCTAAATAACAACTTTTCATCATGTTTGTTGGGTTTTCTTTTAAAATAAATTATTCCACTTTTATGAATTGGATCTTACAAAAATAATTAAATTTTTGGAATCATGAGGTCCAAATTTGGTAAATTGTTTATTTTTTTTATTTATCACGAATAGTAACTATATTAAATATTTATCATCATGGTAAGGGTAAATTAAGTAATAAAGGTTAAAAATAATATGATATGGGCTAAAAAATTGACCGTAAAACTTTAATTTTACCTATTTAATGATTTTATTCTTTCCATTTATATCCAAGTCTTAAATATATGGATAATTGGTTTCATATTGCTTTGAATTTTACCTTTATAATTATTGATTAAAAGATAAAGAAAAAAATGTCACTTTCTTTCTTTTAATATCTATAATGTTTTGTGACAAGGATAAAAACAAATTATGTTAAGTTAGAAATATTCATTTTACATATAAATTATTTTTTTATCAATTTAATTCATTTTAAATTTTTTGTAATGAAATTATTACCTTGAGTTCTTGCACAACGCCGATATAATTTTTAATTAATTAATAAAAAATTAAAATATATGATTTTAAAAGTATTAAAAATATTATAAATTGAAGTAATTATTATTTCCCATTAATTTTTTAGATAAATATAACATGTTATAGATCTATTAATGAATGATATTTTAATTCATTAGTTTTTATGTTATTTTCAAAGTCAAATTTATTGAATAGTTACAAAATGGACGGTAATGATATTTTATAATAAATAATATTGTTATTAAATGATTTAAAAATTTTAAAATTATTATATTAAACTATTTTATTGGTATATGGTATATACTATCAACCATGTTCTATTTATTATTGAATTTCACTTTTATAGTAACTATCTTGACCCCTAAATAATAAAAACTTTGTTATCATGGTAATTGTCAAAAGGGGTTAACGCGGGTTAAAACTATAAGATAAGGATAACAACCTTATCTAAACCTATAAAAATTTTATTGGATGATATTATTTCTAAAAATACTCATCCTATATTCTAATTATATTGGTTTTCCCATTTTTCCATGAAATCTAATTTGTATTAATTTAATAATTTGAGAAATTCTAAAAGTGACCCTCCTTGCACTAATAAAATGACACCTCCTATCCTCGTTTATTCACACTTAAAAAGACCATTATATTATCAAAACCCTTTCAAAATAACTTCTTTATATTCTAAAATTCTTGAGGCCTTTATTTTATTATAAAACACTCCTTGGAAGGCTTTTGTTGTAATCCTGAAGAGGTTGTCTGGAGAGATGGAATTGTTCTTAACCAAGCAATTTTTTATTTATTTTTTCTTCCACATTGTTCATATACTATTCGACCACAATTATATAATAAAATCAGTATATGGAATATAATAACATTTTGTATTTTAATTTAATAACCAACGATTAAATACACTTCCATCAAATTAGAAACATAGTCATCATTCATGTGTTTGGAGGAATACCACCTCGCAAAATGATATAATATATTTTCCATAACCAAATATCACAGATGGTTATAATGATGTATTTAAATTAAATATATGATATTAATGAAATAATTAACATTATTTAAATATAATATATCATCTACTTTCTTACCTTTCCATTCATTGAGAAATGATAACGTCTTGCGTCCATACATTTGGACTAACACCTCCATGAAGTGACATCATTCAGTTTTCATCACCACCCCGCATTGATGATGTATATAGAATTATTTTTAAACAAATAATATAGTATTTATGATATAATGATCTTTATTTAAATATAAAAAACATACTGACTTTCCATCATGATTATTTAAAAATGGTAATGTTACTCATGCATATGTAAGACCTGCCATATCTATGATTGAAATGTAGTTCATTTTTGGAAAACTTATTTCATAGATGGTTTTAAAATTATAATTAATGTATAAAAATGATAATTCTTTCATGATTATTATTCTATATATGATTAAATTAGGGCCTCATTGACCATTTTCATCATGTCAAAATCATTTTGTACTTACAAGTTGAATATCACCAAAATGTCTAAAGTTGACTTAAATGATTAAGTAATTAAATATAAAAAGATAATAAATAAAATTAAATGGATAATAAAATTGAAATAGTTTCTTAATAAATTAAATAATTAACAAAATTTTATTACTCATGAATATAAGTAATGTACGTGACTAGTTAGAATCAAGGTAAGGATTTTACTTTTTTAAAAATTATTGTTTCCATTATAATGATTTTTCATCCGTGTTCATGTTCTTATAAATATTGGAAGGGAATTATAATTTATTCATAAATGGATTCTAAAGTAAATTTTTTACTATATTTTACTTTATAGAAACTGTTTTTAAAAAACACATTTTAAATATTTTAAATATTTATTTCCTATGTCTTTCTCTTCCATATCAATATTTTTAAAATTATTTTATTGATATATTTATATGGACATAAATGAAACATAAAGAACATTTTTCTTCTCTTTTGAATTTATTTAAATTTTTTTAAGGAATATTTTTATTTATTTTATACAAAACATTTTAATTTCTTTACAAAATACAAAAGTAATTTTTTGTTTTACCATGTACTACATCAAGGATTTTTTCCACCGCCAAAACCATTATTAGATATTTGGATTTATTTATAATCTTCCATGATTTATTCAAATAAAAACCCTAATTTCTTATGATCTAGTTATTTTAAAAAGGTTTTTAAATGGAATTTATATTTTAATATATTGGAATATTTTACTTTTAAGTGTAAGGTATATCTCTACTCCACCTTTTTCTTTAAGTTATGTCCTTTATCTGTCTAACTCAATTTATCTCTCTATTTGATGTCATAGATTTCTTATAAATTCAATATAAATGTCTCTCATTTATATACCTAGCTTATTCCGCATTTTATTTATGTGGTAAAACATGCTTTAAGTTCATTTCTCTAATTTATTCTTTAAAATTTCATTTTCTTATGGTATGAGGAAAGAATGTACAACCCATTTCATTATTTGGGTAATTATCATGTCTATTCTATATTCCTGAATGGCCTGAAGGCCTTCTTTTTTTACTGAATTTTGATAACCCCGCTTTCAAGGGATGAGGGGGAATCCTTAAAAGTCCTGTAGGCTTTAGATATTGCATTTCCCGTAGTCTTGGAGACATTACAAGACCCATAGGTACTAAGAAAATCATACAGACTGTGACTACTTGAAAATTATGATTGTTCTCCTTTTTTAGTAAACATAATCATGAAAGTTATCATGACCAGGCACAATGAGGCCCAAACTGTGACTACCCCAAGCCCAACTCAAATTGGATAGGGTATGAAAACCAGCAGATAGTAGGAATATCACACACATGGAATGAATTATCCAAATGTACTTGTACACACACATCTTCAATCCCAAACAATGCTGAAATGTAAAACGACTAAAACCAATGGATGCATGCATATATGATCCCACAATCAGAGTATGATAGTAAAGTACTGAAAGAAAGAATGATCTTGAAATATAAGCCCAAATAGAAAATTTAAAGAGTCCAAACTACTCCATGGGTGCAGAATATAATCAAATGCAACCACCTAGAAAACACATCAGTCTTTCAATGTCATTCTATGCTCTACCAGATCCTTGTCCTCCTAGAAAACCATCAAAAGAGTCATCATCTGCATAATACATGACACATGTAGGCAGATCCCATGTAGGGGTGAGTATATCAAAACCTATTAGGACACCATTAAAACACTAAACATGATTCATCAATAATACTATGATATAGTAATCAAAGCTTAACAAATACCTAGATATCCTCAGGAAGGATACTCCTCCTCATGGTAGTCACAACCAAACTTTCAAACATATGATTCTTCTTGAATAATTACTCATTTTTTGATAATCCACTCTATATGCCATGTTGTCACTAGATAAATTCATCCAAGGGGCCATGATCATTGGGTCCCACCCAAGAAATCACAATAGTCTCTAAGGACTCGATACTCAGATAGGGGATCAAACCTAGCACCGCTAGGGGACAATACAAACCCAATATGGATCAACCCTATATCTTTGGGATCTTACTCCAAAGATACCATGAACCCTACTGAAATGACCTACTATATGGAGGATAAATTCCCTACTCAAGGAGGTCATGTAGATTTCACAAACCCCATCAATAGTATAAAATGATAGATTATCACACTCTGGTCTCACAAAGCGGCACTAAAAACTCTATCTGAGACTAATCCTCTATAGGGGATCACAATATTGAGATGTAGATGTAATGTTTCACTATACCCTTGAGTGGGTGGACCAAGGGAACAAAATAAATTTATAGTAGTCTAGACAGAAGAAATAAAGGGCTCCAAACACCCTCGAAGGGGGTACAAGGAATGTACAGGTGGGGTACATGGCATGTCCAACCAAACCCTTATCTTCCCATGTGGTGCTTCCTCACATGGCATGTTAATTTACATATACATGCCATGTAATAATTGTACATAGGGTGTAGAGATCACCCAAAACTCTTACTATTGATGCTACTAGAATAAATTGTAGATTCCTATGGGTGTTGATCATAATAAATATTTATTTTCTAAAACAACACTTGGATACTGAGGCATAGTTAGTGGAAGTCTAGGGTTGATCCCACATAGACATCTTATTAATCAAGAAATCCATTAGTCAAAACATTTTATGGTATTATTCACATTTAATAACTTTTTTGTTCTGTCTAAAACTAAGTACCTTGGGTTCTAAACAATTTGAAGGAAGGGTTCAGGGTCAATTTCAGGGTATCTACATAGGGTAATCCTCAATATAACTACGTATTTACCAATGTAAAATGAAACAAATAATTACAAAAGACCCCAATTGAACTTGGTTCAACCAATTGAATCAACCAAAGATGGAAAAGACTTCTTGGTCTAGAGTAGTTAACAAAAAAATTGTAGGAATCCTGTATTATAGTCTGAAATAAATATTGGCTATGGGTCATAACATTATCTTCTCTAACTAGTTGGTGGTCATTCAACTTACACCTATGATGGTGAGGGATAATTCAATATAATTATATGTAATTTCTTTTAAACATAGTTACTAGACATAAGGTTACCCAGTATCAATTTTAGATATTCATTAGGTTGAACCACCACTAATTTTGGCCCCTTACCCTAAGAGGATTAGTCATGCATGAAAGAATTGAATGAAAGTGGTGAAATAGAAGAAAACTGATTGGATTACTAAATAAAGGATAGAAATCATATAAAATAATATAAAATCATAATTAAAATCTTGAAAAATTAATTAAATACTTACTTGTATGGAGAAAAAAAATGAAGAACATAGTGGAAATCAAAGTTGTAGGGAAAACAGAATCAGAAATAGAAATTTGAAATAGATTTAATCAAAAAATCTGTCATGGAATTGAAAATGAAAATGAAATTAATTGAGACATATGGAATTAAAAACTAAAAAAATAGATAAGAACAAAAGAAAGGAATATAATAGTTCTTGGTTTAAGATCTCTAATATATATTGAGGGTCCTAAAATATTTATAGATCCCAAATATATACAATGTTTAAATAGTTCACATGATTTACTCCTTTAAGTGGATTATTCTATGAAACTTACATGATGTGTAATTGTTTTTCACATCGTCTACTTAAAGTCCACCAAAACCTCCATATATTTTTGATCTTTGGGATTTTTCATCTTGAATCTTTAGTGGAACCCAGGTTTTAATATTCTCACATTTTGTAATAAGTTCACACATTATAATATTTAGATTTTTAAATTCTAATATTTTATGATGTGTAATCAGGATAAACATCATGTACTCAGTTCACGCCCTGTAATTAAGATTCAAAGACTATATTTTTAGCTGGAACGTGGTGTTTTCAAGGAGTGAACATTTTGTACTTCTATTTCAAGATGTGTAAGGATGATTTCTACCTATTTTCCATCATTACTCCATTGAGACTAGAATTTTTAATTCCTAAAAAATTCATCAAAACTGGGTGCATTATCAAGTAAATCATGATTGAACATTAATGAAATGTATCCAAAATATACATAAAAATTCTTCTTATAAAATTCCCCAACACATGAACAACTACTTTTCCTCAAGTAAAAATCACCTCAATAGGGATTCCAAATCACACAATTCTTAATCAAGAAACATGAATTACAACCTGGAAAATAAAACTACGTGAATAAATAAAAAGTTAGTTCTCCAGAATCAATCCTTCAGAGAAATTCATTTATTTCTCATAGTTAAGTTCTTTATTCAAATTATTTCTTCCTTTAATTATAATTTCATAACTATTCCTCAGAATATATAAATATTTAGTAATTCACCTCACAAATAATTTTCTCTCACATGTCAAGGTAAAATATAACTAGAGTTGTGCTCATATCATGAATAAATGTTCTAAACCATAGGCTTGAATTAGTTCTAACATATCCACTTTATAAATAAAAATACAAAATCAATCATGAGGGATTCATAAATAAGGTTCAAATATATCTAAGTTTGATGGAATGTAAGTAGAAAATAAAAATCATGATCAAAAGGATGTTAATATCTAAAGTATAATGCCAAAAAATCATGAACAGTGCAATAATATAACTCCTCCAGTAAAAATGTGTTTATGCTACAATAGATCAAAGTTGGTCCATGATTTAGTCACGATAGTATCAAAAATGTACCTTGTTCCTTTATTTTTATTTTTCTTTTTATTTTTCTTTTTATTTTTCAAAAATCATATCTAGCTTATGTCTCATATCAATTTGTTAACCCCATATGATCCATCATAGGATTCATCGGTATAGTAATGGTGATTTTTTACCTTCCTAATACACATCCCAATAACAATTTTAATTTATTTTTATAAGAGAATAGGTTAAGAAAAGAAAATTCTAAAAGTAATCATAGATCACATCATAATAATTTATTAAAAGTGTCACCATGTGTCTCCTTGATATCAATATCTCTTTCCAATTAGTAGTGAAAATTATTCCACACTTGTTTAAAGAACAATCATGAATCATAACAAGAGAAGGGTATGAAGGGATAATAGGATTGAAATGACTCTATACTAATAAGGTTATTCATGGATAATTACCAGAAAAATAAGGAAATATGTACAGGTGGATCTCTGGAAAAAAGGATCAATAAAAATTTCCTCAATAATTTTAAAAGTTTATTTGTTCAATCATAGCCTCAATAAGATCTCAATGAAATTTTTGATAGGTTTACATGTCCCAGGTATCTCTTATGAAATATGATAATAAAAGAATATGAAAGTATAATTCTAAAATACTCTCAGTAATGAGAGAATAAAATAACTAAAAATCACTAAAGTCATGGTATTGGGTAATGAGTCAATAAAAAGATATTCCAAGAATCTAGAATTAGAATTAAAATACACAACTCAGTAATCATGATAAAAATTATAAACATGAATAAAAAATGGTTTCAAAAATATCCAACCTAACTTTTTCTTTTTTTTAATTGGTGTAATGAGATTTCAAGTTTAGAGAATGATTTCAATGAAAAATGACTCCTAGAAAAGTGAGAACAGGAAATAATTCAATGGTATCAAAAATAATTCTCAAGAAATACAATCATATACATAAAATGATACAACATCAATTGTGTTTTGAAAAGCATAGTGGGAGAGATAACAAGAGATATTTTGACAAAAATGAACTCTAAATTTGAATTTGAAATTAAGGAATTGAGATCTCCCTGTAGTGAATATCATTCCATTTGGAAACTTTTTGGATGGTTATATAATGTTTTTTTACACAAAAATATTGTAAAAAACAATATACATGCACTGGATAAACAATATTCTATATGTTTTAAACAATATAGAAGCTGAAAATGATAGGTGCACATAGTTTATGGTAAATAAAATCATCTCAGATAAACGAAATAAGGTGAGTGAAATGAAGTTTGGGGATTTTGAAAAATGTTATATGCAAGAAAAAGGATAAAAAGTGATCTTAAGCACACATCTGAAAAAAGGAAAAAAATATGGGTTGCCTCCCATAAAGCGCTAACAATGATATCATCAACCTGGATGATGGATAAAATAATCAGTATGGGTTTTTTGTTAAATCATAGGTGTTATACCTTCTACAAGAATTGGTGGTAGTTTAATTGATCTCATGGGTATTATTAGAAGGATTAAATACCTATGGAGTGCATCGAGCATGAATCTCATGTGGTAGGAAGAGTATTTGGGAACATCATAGAGGGGAACCCTATTAAGCACGGATCTAAAGATGGAACTACAAAACATGTCTCTATAGGTTAGCCACATACTAATCGATCTCATATGGGATTCCATATTATATCTTTACAATATCATCAGTGATCATAAAATAGAAATCATAGCTATACATAGCTAAAATAATGTAGTAGTAACAATGAAAATGATCTAGAAAGTAGTAAAGTAAAAAAATTGTATCCCTTTCATATATATAAAATGATACAATTGAGGAAATGAGATACAATGGGAATAAAAAAAGGACATCCAAATAGAGTATAAAAGGGTTAGGTACCAAATCATAACTAAAAAATTAAATCAATGTTGTCGATATCCACATCAATAATCCCCTCTTGAATAGTTTGATCTTATAGGTGGTCTTTCCTACTAAGGTCATCTATGGATGTTGGGTCTAGAGGATAAATTGCTCTATTAGGTATTGTGGTGCTAGAATAAGGCTCATTTGAGGATTAAAGAGTCTAGGTGTTGATCCATATGGAGGTTGTGTGTCTGGCTTCTAGATCAACTAGTGGAAAAATTGATGAAAATGGTTAGGAATGGGCCTTTCTCCATTGTAAATGCCCTTCAAGATACTCCTACAGGGTGGTGGGGTCTATGAGATCAGAAGGGAGGTCAATAGGGGTGGTGTATGGGGTGGTAATTGATGAGTAATAGGGCCCTAATGTAGTTGGGGGATGGGTAGTAATAGAATCTACTGGTGGGGAAGGGGTGGTTAAGTGAGATAGGTCAGTGAATGGAACATGAATATGGAGACAAAGTTGCAACTATTTCTCCAGGATGGCACTGAGAAATAGAATTGTTAATTAGTGGGGCAGGTGGAGATGTATAAAGGGTGGTAATGGTAGGGTTATGGAGAAATGGTGGTATAAGAAGAGGCATAGGCCGAAGTGGTGGTAGGGGAGATGGAGGAGCTATAGGGGAAGGGGTTGGTGTGGGGTTTCCCACAGACTCTAGGTCCCACTGATATATCCCATAGATATTTCTCAAGAGACCCATATTTTGGAGAATGAGGAGGTTAATAAGATCCATCATCCCAAATGAGAATAGTGGTTTAGCTGCATCAAAGGTACTAAGATAGCACGCTAGGTTGGTGATGAAACTGCCCCCCATGAGAGCACCTCTGGTCCACCATAGCTAAGTCTTGATAGTAATTGGTGAACCAACGAACCATGTTGATGGAAGGGCTTCCCAAAGAATATTCAAGGATTAATATCTATATCTTCCTAATGTTTCCCTGATAGTATCCTCTGGAAAACCAAGAATTTTCCAAAGCATGATGAATAGTCAATAAGGTGGCACCCTGTAACTGGGTGCTCTTCTCTATGCAAGGATCGTGGAAGCTATGTGGGTATCAGGTGATCAGTTCCCAATGGCCATCAAGATACACCTTTTACATGTCTAATCTCATGGATTAAAATGCAGGGGAGGTGTGAAACTCCTCAATATATAGACTGAGTTTGATGTCAAAGTCACCGAGGGTTATCTCCCTGGTTCTTCCACCTAGTGAAAAGGTGGCATGGGACATGTCGAGCTCTAGAGTGGTCAGAAACTCAAGGAACATCTCTAAGAACATCTCCTCCCACACATGAGTGATGTTTTAGAGGTTCATCTTTTCCATAAACTGAAGTAACCCCTTGTACACATGAATGTTCTCAATCATGGTTAGGTCCAAGGTCTTATTAGACCTCATCGGCTTGTCCTACAAGTGGACCTAGTGAATGTGATGATGCGGATCAGAAAAATGGAGGAACAAGTTCTGGTGAGGCCTTGAGAAAGAACCTTGGGATGAGACGAAAGTGGACTGGGATGATATGAAGTAGACAGGGTGGTCAAAGATGAAGCAGAGGGTGAAGTGGTCATATTTTCTGGCAGTGGAGATGGTTTAACAGCCCAACGCTTGGGTGGTGGAGGATCTTCACCCCATGACATGTGTTTGGTGTGTTACATTGAGAAAATAGTCATGGAAACAAATGAGGAACATATTTAGGTGTGAAGAAGAGGAATTAATTAGGTGTTTTGGTTGTTAAAAGAGGATGATAGACCAATGTTCAGGGTGGGGGGGTTCATACAGAAGATGGAGGGGTAGAGTGGGTTCGGGTTGTTGGATGTGAACCGCAAGTTCATGATTTTTAAAGAGTCGGGATGAACTCACATCCCATTCAAATTATTTCAAATGTGATGAGACACCCCATGTAGAGTGATTCCTATAAAATGATAGGTCAAAATGTTGGATGACCATCCTTTTTAGAGGTACATTGTAATTTTGGTTCATGTGAGCATTAGATCCCTTTTCAATATGAGGTATTTTCTTATTACCATTATTTCTAGTTACATGATCATCTTTCTTATTAATAATAGAGATGGATAGAAAATTTGATGAATCTTATCTTTTATTATAGGACTTTACTAAATCAAACACAACCTATTCTTCACCAACTCTAAATATAAATATCCCTTGGTTAACATCATTCATCACAATCCTAGCGGTGTGATATGGTCTTCCTAAAATAAATGGAATATCTATTTCTTCTGTGTCCAGAATGAGAAAATCATCAGGGAAGATAAATTTTACAACTCTTACTAAGAAATCCTCAATAAATCCTTGAGGATTATTGACTAAGTGGTTATCAAGTTGGAGTTCCACCCCTATTAGTTTTAGTTATCTAATCCACAACTTCTTTAAGATACTCATAGGCATGAGATTTCTACTTTCACTTAGATCTCACAAGTCTATGTCAAAATTTAATGTTCTTATGGTGAAAGTAGTTGAGAAACTTCTAGGGTCTCACATTTTTGTTGGTTTATTATACTATATAGCTATGAATAATTCTTAATTTAGAGAGATTACTCCTTAGTCCTTCATCTTCCTTTCACATAAGAGAAAGTCTTTAAATAATTTTTCATAACCAGGTGCTTGTGAAATTTCATCACCAAATAAAATGATCATATGAAATTTTTTATATTGACCCTCTTTCATATATTGTTTTATTCTTTTAAGAAAGGAAATAAGTATCTTGTATGGTTTTGGTTCCACATATACATTATTCTTTTTGGCCTATCCTGTACGAGATATTTTTCAATTGACTCTATCTCCTAAGCTACTTCTCAATTAGATTTATTAGATTCTTCAAACTATTGTTTCTCATCTTTGTATGGCTATTGAAATTATATCATCTTTACACTTCTAACAATTATAGCTTTATACTCATCCCTTATATGAGCTTCGGTATTACTAAGAAAAGTACTTGATAGTCAATCAGATAAATTCAAAGAGATATCCCCACTTGATGCTCAAGGTGAATAGGATAGCCTTGTGGTGTTTCATTTTGGTCTATTAGGTTTTCATAAATTAGTTTTCTTTCTATATGAAGTATGTGATTAGGATTTCATGATTATATTGGAAAGGTTAGTCTTTTTATGGTTGTCTTAGTAGGGATTATTTTAATTTCTACTACTGAGCTAGAAGATACAATTGAGATCTAGAAAAATGTTGTTGGAATTGTTGTTGTGGTCAAGGAGATAGACCTTTTTCTAGGTAACCGTGGGTTAAATGATTCCTTAGTGGATCCTGACCACTCTTATATTGATAATAACGTTGAATAAGCGGTTGGGGAAACTGATTCAGTCTCTGTTGAAATTTTTACTATTGAAATTATTGGGGCTGAAATTACTGTGGATTTTATAAATTATAATTGATGTAATTATAATCTTGAAATTGGGGTCCTTTATACATTCCCTATAGTCTTATAATGGGTGTGGTCCTCTGCCCATATCAAAATACTGTATATCTATCATATGAGGAAGATGTGGTAAAGGTGAAATAGGTAGCTTAAATGACTCTAGATTCTTGTTTAAGTCCTCAAATTTGGTTGTCAGGTTGGTAGTCTCTTCCACCTTATGGATTCTATGCCATGTCAGTCCTCTATCACTTTTCCAAAGAATATAATAATGGGAAAATTCTTCCAAAATTTATCTACCAACTTCATGTGTCTTTATCATGATCCATCCTTCTGTGGTTGAATCTATAATAGAATGAGAGGTGGGATAGAGTCCCCAGTGTGGTGTTTGAAATTGAATCCACACATCTAGTTAATGATGTGGGAACTTTCAAGATAGCTCATTTATTATATCCTAGACTTCCCAAGATGATTCTCTATCTTCTTGGTTTAAGTTATGAATTTCATTTCTTAACATCCAAGTTTCGATGAGTGTGAAATATTTATCAAGGAATATCTTGTCTAGATCATCCCAGGTCATGATGGAATCAAGATCTTGAATTTTTAGTTAATCCTTGGTTATATTGTGCAAGGAGAATGGGAAAAATCTCAATCAAAAAACATCAAATAAAATTCCCTGGTTGATAAGGTAACACAAACATATAATAAATTTTAAATGTGTTCATGGGGTATTTTCGTTGAATCCCACTAAATTTCCCCATGTTTGGAATCATTTGGTTTAGTCTAGGTTTTATTTCAAAGGTATGCACATAGATAGGAAGGCACATAGTGCAGGGTGCAGCACCATTTATGGACAGAAAACCAAAATCAATAATTGTATGCTCTTGCAAGACTAGATTCTCCCCATGATTGATAGGTGGTGTATATTTCATATTTTTTTAGTTGGTCTATGCAAGATAGTTTTGATCATCAATTTTAATGTAGTGATGTGAAGATAAAGACCCATCAATATTTGGATTGAATAAAAGTAGTTCTTGAGAATCAAGGCTCCTTGAGTGAGTCAAAGAGACCTGACACATGCACTAACTGGTAGAAGGAAGATGCAGGTTTAAGTCCATGAATAGAAAATTATAAAAGGAAAATGGGAAGGTGAATAAAAAAGGGGAGGGGTGAGATAATCCAAGGTTCATTCCATAGATCATTTTTCCTGAGCATAGTAGTCACCAGTAATAACACCAAAATTTTATACTCCCAGAAGGCATCGTTTATTCCTACGGGAGTTGATCGGATTAAATATTTATTTTCCCAAACTACACTCAGCTACTAAGGAAAGGTAAAAAAAATTCTGGGGATAATCCCATAGATAATGCTTGTTATAAAATCAAACCAGTGGTCAGAACCTTTTTTTGGATTCCATGTGTTTACTCTATTTTGTTTTCTTGGTTAAAACTAAGTATATTTAGTCTTAAACAGATTAAAGGAAGGGTTCATTGTCAATTTTTGGTTTTTGACGTAGGGTAATCCTAAATCTAAAAAAGGATAGACATATTGAAAAAGGAAAAGGTGGTGAAAAAGACACTAATTTATTTTTTTCTAACAAATTAGATAAAACTAAACATACAATGAATCCTTGGGCCAGAGTAACTGGAAAACTAAGGGCATAAATCTTGTATTCAGGAAGAAGGAATTATTGGATATTAGTCTTACCCTAACTTCTCTAACTAGGTCATGGTTATTCAAATTACACCTCTTATGGTTAGGTAAAATACAACAGAATGAGATTAAAAATTATTTTAAACCTAGTTACTATCTATAGGGTTACCCAGTTTTTATTTTAGATACTCATTAGGCTCAACCACCCATACTTTCAACCCCCAACCCTAAGTATATTGGTGGTGCATGAAGGAATTGAATAAAGGGGATAAATAGATCAAAAAATTATTTTCATAAAAAATAAACTATAGTAAGAATAAATTATCCCAATTTAAATCATGAATAATAAATTTAATACTAACTTTGATGGAGAAACAATGAAGAACGTAGCAAAAATCGATTTTTATGGGAAAACGTGATTGGAAACAGAATTTTCAAACAAATTTAATCAACAAGAACACCTTGAAACTGAAAATAAAAACAATGTAATGTGTATAATAATAAAAAAATCAATAAAGACATACATAATTGAAAATTAAATAAAAATGGAGAAGAATGAAAGAAAAGAAGAGACGAGTTCTGGGTCTGATTTCTCTCCTATACGTTAAGGGCACTAAAAGATTTACAGATCCTAAAATGTAAACGATGTGGAAATGGATCACATCATGTAATATTTTAAGTGTCTTTTCCTATGGTACTTACACAATGTGTAATTGGTTTTTGGGTTTTTTACTTCAAATCTATCAAATCCTCTAAATATTATGAATCTTCGTGGATTTTTCGACTTGAATATTCAACAGAAACTAGGTATTAATATTCTCACATTGTGTCATGAGTTCATTCCTTGTAATATATAGATTTTGGAATTCAAATATTTTATAAAATTTAATCTGGATAAACATTGTATACTTGGTTTTCACCTTATAATTGAGATTCATGACCTTTATTTTTAGCTGGTAGTTGGTGTGTTCATGGAGTAATGGTTGTGTAAATCTGTTTCATTTTGTGTAAGGATGATTTTTACCATTTTTATAAAAGTCCTCCTTTGATCCTTGAATTAAAAATTAATATAAAAATGCATCAAAACTTGGTGTATTTTCAAGTAAATAATTGTTAAATATTAATTAAATTTATACAAAATGTATATAACTTAACATTGGTGCCTTATGGTCATTCCCATGTACATCAAACCATGTCTGTGTACTTTGGTACTATCTGTGTACTCTAGAAATGTTCATTCCAATGTAACCTCTAGGTTACATGCTGAGCCATCAACAACATGTCACATGGATGTGATAGGGTGACATGGCATGTGATATTTAACTCTCTATGGAAACCCTAGTATTGTAGCCAGGGGGTCCCACATGGCATGTGTTCCCGGATTACATGTCGTGTAACTCATAAATCTTCATATCATTTTGGATATTCCCTATGCTATCCTCCATGTTTAGTCTTCCACCATCCTCCATGGAGATGGTAGATTCATGGTCATCCAAAACATCTAATACTGGATATTTGGATTTTGATATTTTAATCCACTCAGGAAAGGACCCCATGTGTCATTCATAATTGCACCATCAAAACCAGAATGAATGATAATATCCAATACATTATGATATGCCTCTGATCATACTAAATTGTTTTTGTATCTTGATCGTACCCTAAATAATGAAATTCACCAATAGAATTGATTTGTTTCATCGAAGAATGGACACACAACAATCAAATACCTAGTAACCATTGAACCATGGGCCAAAAAAATTCCTGCGATGAACACATGAAGAAATAGGGGAGAAAACCATAAACCACATGATGTGAGGAATGAACCTCAACCTTTTTTTGTTCAACCTTGACATATTATCATATATTCAGACAAATGAATGGGAAATAATCAATGAAAATTTTAAATCCATCACAAAATAAATCAACCATCGATGAACTGACCAATTCTTGTTCGTGGAATTGATTTCAATTCAAAATGGGATAAGGAACTATATGGAAATCAAAAATAAAACATCCTACCTAGATTTTTTATCGATCACTGATTAAGAACAATTTTGTGTTGCGGTAATTGGTGAGATCCATGAAATCAATTATTGCAGGATCCTCTATCTGATGTGATCTAACATCATCTTCCAATGATCAACCAATGGATCCCCTCTAATAGTTCCTCTCTAACCTAGGTTATGTGGAAAACTCTAGGGTTGATTCATAACCAATATTAAATAGGGGAATGGGTATTTTCATCAAATAAAATAAAATAAATAAATCAGTTGATTTATTTTATTAATTTTGTGCCCGTGAGAATTCTTTCACAAATGCCTGATGCCGAAAAAGGTTAAATCATGCCTAGGGTAAAACACACATTTTGAACTCTATAGTGACATCGTATTTTTGATATGAGCCCCCATTCCATATTTATTCTACCTTTTGAGGAAAACTACCCAAATCTGATATTAATATATTTAGTATATTTCAAAAATTAATTCTGGGCACACCGGACCACATAATCTCACTTGATCTCAACACCTAACTTCAAAAATTATCCATATAATATCCAAAATTAATAGGTGGAAAATTATAGTTGTTACATTCTCCCCACATTATAAATTTTTGTTATAAAAAGAGAAAAAACTAATCAAAAAATGAGGGTACTAGGATTGCATTTGGGTCTCTCATTCACAGGTTCTCTCCCAAATATTTCTATGCTACCAACAGACACTCGTCAGGGGAATAAACCACACATAAAGGATCCTCTCCTGCCATTCCATGATCTCTATAGTGTACTCAACAAAGAAATCCCCATCATCATTTTCCATATTTCCCCAGTTGATAATGTGTTATATTTCATGCATGTACCTCCTCGTCTGAAGCTCAGGGAATAAATTTTACTCAGTATAACAATAATGGTATAGATATATGGTACACCACCACATGAACTCAACACAGTATCTAGAAAGGGACAGTGAATCATGGAGATAGCTTACCCCCTCAGAAAAATATACATAATTCATGTTGATGTGAGAACCTTAGTAACACATGTTCTCCCTCCTCAAACTCCATAGGACTCTATCATTGGTCTACATTATACTTATGATAGATTTGCATAGTCCTCATCTGATCATGGATGATCTTCACCTTCTCTATCATAGCTCACACCAACTCTAGTCCCATAAGTGTTGACTCTCATAGATAAGTCCAACATAGTGGTGACCTGTAGGGTCACCCTATAAGGCCTTGAATGGTTATATACCAATGGTATAATGGTAGCTATTATTGTACTCAAACCTCACCAAGGGTAGTGGATCCTCCAAACTATGGAAAAATGTAACACAAAAACCAAAAACATATCCTCCAAGTCCTAAATAATCTACTCAGTCTGGATGTCAGTCTTGGGGTGGAATGTCATGCTCAAATGTAACTAAGTCCCAAATTCCTCTTTCAATCCTCTCCATAATCATGATGTGAAATGAGTTTTGTGGTTCAGAATTATTGTCGAGGGGACTGCATGGGTCTAGACTATCTTCTAAAAGTACAAGCATCACATGCTCTCTACTAAACTGAGCTATTAAAAACCTTAGATGTGAGATGACTTAGTGGTTCAGTATATGATGACCTAGATGTCATCAGGCCCCTAGATATACATGGTAACCCCATCATGAATTCCATCGATATCTCATTGAACTTTTACTATATCACTTCTAGGGGTTTATCCAATCCTGATGGAACCTGGTGCTCATCCTTCACTTTCTAACAAGTGAGGCATCGATAGAAAAACTTTGAAACAAAAATATTAATGTCTAGCCACAAATCTAACATTGTAGGTCTTGGTACACCTTTTCCACACTTGGATGTACTTCCAAATGGTAAATATAAAATTCCTACATCACCTCCTCCAACAATGTCAATGGAACAATTTTTCATCCTCTAAAATGGATAGTGTGCTACCCACCTTTAGAATATCCTTCAAGAGAACATCCAGTAGATATTTGAGTATTTAAGGTATCATAGTAGGTATCTCCACACTGAGTATCCTTCACCCTTTACATAATTTGTGAGGTAACAACCATAGACTATAGATATGAAGCACCATACTTTTCCACTAAGGAAAACTTCAATGAGGATAACTAATTTTACGCCTCAACCAAAAAATGATAATAAGATCTCCTACTGAGAGTGTATTCGACCATGTTCCACTTCCTAGCAGTATAGACAATCTCGAAGTCATATTCCTGGTGGAACTCTAACAATTTCTTCTATCTCATGTTGATATCATTCTGAGAGAAGATATACTTGAGACTCTTGTGGTCAGATTAGATGATAAACAACTCATCCATCAAGTATTGTTGACACATATTTCATGTGAATAATACCACTACAAACTCAAGATCATGGGTCACATAGTTCTCCTCATGTGGTCTCATCTAATGTAATCAATAACTAATCACCAAATTCCTATACAGCAAAAGACAACCAAGACTGGTCCCTGATTTATTGTGTAAGACTATTCACTTAGTACGCTCCTCTAGAAATATCAATATGGGAGCACTCATCATCCGCTACCTAACCTCATGAAAGTACTACTAGAACCTTTCTGTCCACATGAAAGGCTATCCCTTTTTGTTAAAAAATTTCAAGGGTGATGTTACTCTATAGAAATTGAGTATAAACCTCTGATAGTACCCTACCAACCCAATTAAACAATGAACCTTGGTAACCATCTTGGGTGGATCCCAAGATAGCACTACCTCAACCTTTACCTAGTCCAATACCACTCCTTCCACTGAGATGACTTGACCTAGGAAGTGGACCTATTGAATATAAAAAAGATAATTCGAGAGATTCCTATAAATTTGGTTCTCTCAAAGTGTCTCCATGACCAACCTCAAATGTCTTGTGTAGTCCTCCTTAGACAACGAGTACACCAAGTTACTATTGATGAAGACCACCAATAACTGGTCTAATAAAGGATGGAAGATTTAGTTTGTGATTTCCATGAACACCACTATGGAATTCAACATGCTTAATGGAATCAATAGGTACTTATAGTGACTATAGAGACATTTGAATATTTTCTTTTGTATATCCTCGTCTCATACTCACAGTTGGTGATAGCCTGATCTAAGGTCAATCTTTGAGAACCATCATACCCCTTCCAAAAGATCAAAGAGGTCATAGGTCCTCAATAGTGGATACTTATTCTTTATGGTCACCTGGTTCAAGAATCGATAATCCATACATAAACTCAATCTCTCATCTGCCTTCTTAAAGAAAAAAACTAGGGATACCTAGGGGGAAACACTGGGTCTCACAAATCCCTTCCCCTGTAAGTCCTCTAACTGTACCATCAACTCATGAAGCTATGTGGGAGTCGTACGATATGCTAGTGAAAATATCAGGTTTATCCTGAGTTGTAATTCAACGCATAATTATAACTCTTTTAAGGGAGGTGGGCCTAACAAATCCTCCTTAAAAACATCATTATACTCTTCCACCACTACAGGGGACTATATCCAATAGAATCCACTACTCCAAGAGTCCTAATAGCCAACTGGTGAGTAATAGGATTCACTATTCTATGCCTAAGTACATATTTCTATACCAAGGGTTCTATTTTACCCATAGTGGAAAACATCATCCCATAACTATAGACACATTGCATCTTCCACCAAAAATAGTCAACATGGGCATGAACTGTGGATTTCTAGTTCATGCCTAAGATTACATAATAAGGCCACATTGATACTACAAAGAGATACGATAAAAAATATCCCCTCCAAGCATCATATCACACTATTGGAAGAAGTTTTAAATTTTTAATTCACCTCCTATCAGAATCTCCAGGCACAAAGATCAAGCCAAAGGCTCAACCGAAATCTCTAAGTCTCAAACCAAAGAAGTGGAAAAAAAGGAATGAACCACACATGTGTCAATGAATATTGCATCTTGGGTATAAATTAAATAGCTCATAACTCATATTATCCTTGGAGCCTCGGGGTCATAGGCATCCATAGTTTGCAGTTGTCCTCATCTCTAGCCACCAAATCTTTAAGCCTAGCGTAGACCACCTGGGGGTGGTGGTGGTAATAACTCAAATATCCAACCACCTCCTACTACTCTATCAGACCCTATACTATGTTTTATTCACGACAGAATACCTTCTTCTTTCCTATATCTCTGCCTTCGAGGTCCTTTGATTGTCTCACAATCAGCTATGTGATAGGTCAGACAGTCTTGTGCAATATATCCATGACCATCATAAGAGAAAAACTACCTCTCCCGGAACTGAGTTAATCTATTCTGAGATCCTAGAACTACTAAACCTCTATCATGGGATCATCTCCTAATGTTTCCAAAATGTTTGGATCCCTATGATTGTTGTCATATACCAGCTGATGAGGTATCAGCTCCTCGGTTCCCACTACCAGCACCCACTATAGGTTCCTTCCCTTCCAAGAATCTCTCCACTACTAAGGCCCACTAAGGCACCCCATAATAGGTGGGTATGTAGAGAGATATTATTGAATCCTTGATATCCTAGTGCAAGCCCTAACCAAAGGTTTGTGATCAGAAGAATGGATGTCGCACCATATCCGTGGAGAACTAAGGGAGATCAATAAACCTCTCTAAATACTCTTCCATGATCTTAATTACCTTCTTCAGATAAATAAGATCTTGTATGCACACTGATCACAAAATGGATGGATAAAACTCCTCCCTAAAGAGATGCTCTAAGAATGATTATGAGATAGTTTTCTCATCATGTGATTGAGTCACTAAACTCCACCATTTCCTATTAGATCCTTGAAGAATGCTCGCTACAAGGAATGACATATGATCTACAAGCATCCTCACAAGGTGGAAGACTTGATTGACTGGCTCTAGCCAGTCCTCATCCACCTGGGGGTCTATATCACCCCAAAACCTGATATGTCTCAACCTATGGAACACATACAGTGCATTTAACCTATATGGATACTTAGTTGGAACTTCCAGTTCTAGATACTACTCAATGGATGGTGGTATAGATGTAAAAACACCTAGAGGTGATATATTCAGTATAGGACCCTGTATTGAAGCCTCGTCACTCTTTGGATAATCCTTTCAATCATGCAGTTGAATCTTGGTTGGTTGTATTCACGGAGGCATCCTGGAGTAAAAAATATGTTCCGCGATCAAAGAGTATGTCTGTGGAGCTGACACAAAAAGTACATGTAAACCCGAAACCATTCCTATATAATGAATTTACCAATGTTTTCACTATAACCAAGTTCTACATGTTCTGACTCAAAAGGTAGGTGATTAGAGTCATGTTGTATGGATACATCGGCCACCACGTCATCACTAGAGTCCCCAGCCTAATATCCGAACTTGAAACACTTAATATTATTTCTATAAAACCGAAACTTATATTACAGACTATGGTTCTAGGGTAGAATTGAATACACATTGAAACCAGTCTATCAAAACCTGACCCAATGGGACCTGAACCATGACTACCCCATATTCACCTTTAATAGGCCAGGGGCTAGCGACCAGCGCTGAGTAGGCATATCATGCACATGGGAGGTGTCACGAACCAACCCTGAGTCGACCCTGAACTGGTCACCCGAGCTAGTCCACGACATGTCCCGAGGGGCATTCCCGATCCCCATGGGCTGGAAACTAGTGCCGGGAATCAAAGTACACAAGAGGGAACGATTTAAGCCCAAGAGATAAAACCAAGACTAGAAAAAAAAGGTAGAACAAACAGAGCATGCAGCAAGGCGACAACTGAAACTTAAATAAACAAATAACCGATCCAGATACAAAGTATCATTAAAAGAAGAAAAAAATGGAAACAAGACCCTGCTACAACGATCTCAATGTGACCCCTTGGTCACCTCCAAACAAAATCCCAAAACTGCTCCCACATGAGCAGCCACTAAGAAAGAGCCTGAACAACATCTAAAACTACAACTGAAATGGTAATGGATAGGCAGGAGCACAAAAATTCTCAGTAGGGATGCCAAAAGTAAACCACTAAATACAAGTGTTTCCTTACCCAAAGTTGTCCGATGACACAAGTTTGGAAATACAAATATAAAAATAAGGTTTTCCCGTTTAAACAAAATAACACCTCTTTCCCACAATGAGGACCAACTCACGCCATATATTATTTCAAAAACACTTTATCATTTTATAAATAAAACCAAACAAGTGATATCAGGGTTGTGAAAAATGGAGACAGGTAAATAATACATGCTGAAAGTATACCAGTGTAGCAGAAAAATAAACAAGCAATATGAGCTGAAAATAAACCAGTGTAACAAAAAAAATAATCAAGAAATACAAGATGTAACCATGGGTGATCCTGAACATCCCTAGACAACCCCTGGATGCACTTGGTTCGGAACCACCTACCGGCGTATAGTGAAGCCCCATAGTCTACAACCCACTGATCGCCCTCGCGACAAAATCTGCGGCAAATCCCACTTGGCCTCTCTATCTACCAGGGGCACCAACCAGTCTAATCGGGGCTGTTGAGAAACTGTCACTTGATAATCTATAAGACGCCCAGGAACCCATGGTGGTTATAATTATACTGTGTAGTTAGGAATTCCCTCGCACGCATGACTCATCTCACCGCACTTGCCTTCCTCAAACACGGAAGCTTCCTATACGTTCACCCATAAAGGGTTACACTAGACAGGAGCACCTCATATATGTGTTCAATCATTCACATTCAAGAAAGTTCCAACCGGGCTGCTATAACATATAAACTTTAAAACATTTCAGAAATCGTTTACAATTTCAAATCGATAACACACATTTTTTAAATATATCTTGCAAAAACCACTCTTACATTTACAAAACCAATGGTCCTTTAAGTTTTAAATACACATTCAAACACTTCACAATTTTCAAACATGCTTTTACCCTTTTCTGACCCATGCCAAAACATGTTCTAAAATGAATGGTCAAACCTTGAAGAACACATTATAAACCATGATTTCCAAAATACTTAAAGCAACACTTTATAAAACCACATTTAAAATACTCTTTAGAAACCACTAAAGGGACCAAATTTATTTGAAAACTAAAATCCATTTAGAAGAATAAACTTCCAATAAAACACCAATTACCTTAAAACCTTAAATAGCCACCTACATTATTTATGGAACACAAAACAATCCAAAAAAAACATTAAAACCATTCCAACATATTTTAACACGTTTAGTATGCTATACCAACATCAACTCATACACACCCGAAATCCTCTTTTGAAATTAAACACACACCAAGAAAAAAATTTAATGTCTTTCCTCAAAAACCACCACTTGCCCACAATATTTTTAAGGAACGCTAAATAAAACATTGAATTCATTAAACCTTTAAAAAAGTGTTTTAACATAATAACTAAGTCATAACACAACCAAGCCAAGTTCATTAGTAATAAAAAAATGTCATTGCAACATAATAATGATGATACATTTCATAAGGGATCAATTCCTTCTTAAATAAATATAACAAGCTTTCTAGATATCATAAAGCTATGAAATTTACACTAAAACTCCTTTAGAACCTATTTTTAACAAATCAAATAAATTCTAAATCACTATAAAAATTTAATTAAGGGTTCCATAGAGCTGCGAAACTATTTTATAAATTTATTTAAAATGGAAAGCATCAAAGAGAAGACTTTAAGAAAGAAAAACTTAGAAACACCTACCGAAAGCTCATGCGATTGGAATGAAACATCAACGGGAAGTAGAATGACGCCCCACGGACAAAACACAGACCCTAAAACCAAAGAAAATCTGAGATACACATTAACCCTAACATTTAGGGTTTTAACAACAAGAAACCCCACATGAAAACCCAATAAATTAAGTGAGGAGATGAGAATATGGATAGGAGACTTACCAGATGGAACCGCTGAAGGGAGGAGCAGCCACCGGAAGAATCACTGGAGGGGAGGAGCAGCCGCTGGGAGGAGGGAGTTCTTGAGAGTGTAAGGGGAAGAGGGTTGTGTGAGGGAAAATCGGGGAGAGAGGGTGTAAGGGGAGAGTTGGGTGGTGCGTGAGAGATAAAGAAAAAAAATAATATAAATAATGGGGGAGTGGGTATGGGTGAGTGGATAGTGGGAGATAAAAATAAATAAATAAATGCATTATGGATTAAAGGAGGTGTGTGATGGGTAAAGGCAAAAAGGGGTGTGATTGGAGAGGGGTGAGTAGAGGGAGGAATAAAAAGAAAAGGGAATAAATGAGGAGAGAGGGGGTGATGCGTGAGAGATAAGGGATGATGAGTGATTGGAGAGAGGTATGAGTGGAGGGAGGAATAAAATAAAAGGAATAAATGAGGAGAGAGGGGGATAATGGTGAGATTAAAAATAATAAATAAAAGAAGGTTGGGAGATTGGAGAGAGGGAAGACATAAAAAAACAAAAGGGGGATGCGTGAGAGAAGGGGAGTGGGGAATGCGTGGGGGGGGGGTTTATGGGGAGATAGTGGTGTGAGTGTGGCGTGGAGAATAAAAAAAGGAGGGACTAAAACCCCTTAAAAAATTAAAATAATATTATAAATAACACATAAAAAATGTTAATAATTATAGTGATAATGATAATCATAATGTTATTTATTTTCATTGAAATAATAACAAAATTAATAACAACCAAATAATAATTATATTTATAACAATTTATTGATAATAAGATCATCAACAATTTTAATTTAAAAAAACATTTTAATATACACAAAAATGTTATTATTATTATATCTTAAACATTTATTTAATTTCTTTTTCATAATGTTTTATTATTTTATGTAATGTGTAACCTCAAGGGTATCCGGGCCAACTACACGGATATGGCCAACCTTGCAGTGTCCGTGCATAGGTCCAAAACCCACCAAAAACATCAAATGTCAAAAATAAAATTAAACACGCACTCAACCCGCATATTGATGAGGCAAACCGAAACCATGAAATTATAAAATAAAATAATTTAAAAATCGAGGTGTGACAATTCTCCCCACCACAAAACATTCTGCCCCCAGAAATTCACTCAGCTGAAAAGCAACTAAAACTCATGTCAATGCCCAACCAAAACCGTTGGGAAAAAAAGAGCATCGACCAGATTATTCTCTCTACAAGCTACACCCGACTGACTCAAAGAGAAACTATAGCAGAAAACAAAGGGAGAACACGAGAGGGTTCTCCCCACCACAATAATTCCCCTAACGTAAGAATTTTAACTCAAACACCACCTCGAGGGGGGGCAACGCGGGAACTCCCAACTGAGCCTATCGACTTCTCCACATAAGTTGAATAGGACCGCTAATACTTAAACAGAAAGCCACTACAAGGCCACCCAGCACACCGGGGCACCATAATAAGGAATTTCCTATAACAACACCACCATGTCTATGAATTCCCCACACCGATCTAAAACTCTCCAACACCTCACATTTCCAAATGATCACTAAAAAAAGGACCAAACCACACAAGGGCCAAAACACTTTTAAGAAAAACTAATGATTCTAGAGGTCACATTCAGAACAACACAACTAATATGATCACGAAAGGATAAGTTCATCACACTTTCACCACAAAAGTTGAAATTGCAATAGCAGGAAAATAAGAACAAGGGAACCTTGAATGTATCTATTTCAAGACGAAAGATAAAGAACCAAGAAAATCTATTAAATGCCTCTGACATGCTGACTGTGCGTGAGCTTCACCCCGAGACCTGAGGTTGGGGCTCTGATGGCTGAAGAATCTTATGCCTCACAGTCAGACACAAGAATCCCCCAATCAGAACTCCTTCCTCAAAAGACACTTCCCACAGAACTTCCCCTGGTGACTCGAATGGCCACAACGATGATGGGAATTAGGAAGGATGCAGCTCGACGGCTTGGAATGCTCGAACCAGCCATACCAATGACATTCCCGAAGGAACCCCAACGAACTAGGTGTCAAGATCAATGAAGATAACCTCTTAGGAAAGGTTCCACATGCACACACTCTTCGCCAGATAGGGAACCTTAATAAAAACCAAATATCACCAACTACTCCCCAAACTCCAACAACGATAAGAAAACCAACCTCCACTAGTCCCAAAATTAACCCTAAAACAAACCTGAAATGACACAAACCATAACATCCTAGAAAGTTCCCAAACACTCAAAGACACACTCCACTTCCCTCAAGATATTTCACCACCTCTACCGGACCTCCAACACCTCAAAGGGCAATGACACTTAAGAAAACCGAAACCAGGATATGACTCATCGGCAACACAAGAGACCTTTTTGGGAAGAATACTCCGAACAACACAAGAGACACAAAACCAAAACATTCTTCAAGCCAAAACCCAATAAAAAAAAGAACACCCCAATCCAAGAAAACTGGACCAGAAGCCAATCAAATATAAACACAACCAAAATCCTCTTCCAAAATCACTATTTTCATTTAAATTTTAGAACTGCCTTATCCCGCGATCATTTTTAAAATGCCAAAACCACTTTTCACAAGCCAAAAATCTACTCAAGGAAAAAACAAATTTCCAAAACCTTTATATATATTAAAACGCACCCAAGGAATCCTATGGACCATCACATGTGTGTCCATCCATTTCCATCCACATCATCCATAAACAAGTTCCCCACACACTTACCGTACACACCCACACACATGTAATCTTCCATAAAGAGAACCAAGGAAAACATCATTTCCTCATAAAAACCAAAGCATTTACTAAAACATTTTAAATTTTAAAACTCCTTATACCAATTTAAAATAATTTTAGAGAAAAAAAATTTCATTTAAAAAAATCCACTTCCATTTCCAAAAGCACGCTTTCACCAACCAGAATGAAACAGAGTACAACTTGCAAAGAACCATAAGAATGAGAAACTAGAAGTTACACCTAACCCAGTGACATGGTAGGGAGCCACGCCCCAAGTAAGTTTAAACAACAAAGAGGAACTTAAGTCATTCACTCAGACTCCGTATGGGTCACTACTTCATGTGAGGTCACGAAATGACATTGGTTTGCCTCCGTTGTCATCCCTCAATCCAAAAACAAAGACACAAGACTCAAATCCCGGACTACACCTGGCAACTCAAGGTTCGGAACGAGCAAGGGTTCATGACACCCTTCCCGCACCTACCTCTCGAGTCCTGATAGTCCTAATATCCATCTACCGGACACCCCAAATAACAAGAACCACCTCTGATACCATTTTTTCACGAACCAACCCTGAGTTGACCCTGAACTGGTCACCCGAGCCTGTCCGCAACATGTCCCGAGGGGCATTCCCGATACCCATGGGCTGGCAACAAGTGTCGGGCATCAAAGTACACAAGAGGGAACGATTTAATCCCAAGAGATAAAACCAAGACTAGAAAAAAAAGGTAGAACAAACAGAGCATGCAGCAAAGCGATAAATGAAACATAAATAAACAAAGAACCGATCCAGATACAAAGTATCATTAAAAGAAGAAAAAACAAGAAACAAGACCCCGCTAAACGATCTCCATGTGACCCCTTGGTCACCTCCAAACAAAAGCCCAAAACTACTCCTATATGAGCATCCACTAATAAAGAGCCTAAACAACATCTGAACCTGCAACTGAAATGGTAAAGGATAGGCGTGAGCACAAAAATGATCAGTAGGGATTCCAAAAGTAAACCACTAAATCCAAGTGTTTCCTTACCCAAAGTTGTCCGATGACAGAAGTTTGGAAATACATTATAAAAATAAGGTTTTCTAGTTTAAACAAAATAACACCTCTTTCCCATAATGAGGACAAACTCACGCCATATATTATTTCAAAAACACTTTATCATTTTATAAATAAAACTAAAAAAGTGATATCAGGGTTGTGCAAAAGGGAGACAGGTAAATAATACATGCTGAAAGTAGATCAGTGTAGCAGAAAAATAAACAAGAAATATGAGCTGAAAATAAACCATTGTAAGAAAAAAATAATCAAGCAATATAAGATGTAACCATGGGTGATCATGAATATCCCTAGACAACCCCTGGATGCACTCGGTTCGGAACCACCTGTCGGCGTATAGTGAAGCCCCATAGTCTATAACCCACTGATCACCCTCGCGACAAAATCAGCAGCAAATCCCACCTGTCCTCTCTATCTACCGGGGGCACCAACCCGTCTAATTAGGGCCGGTGAGCAACCGTCACTCGATAATCTATAAGACGCCCAGGAACCCATGGGGGTTATAATTATACTGTGTAGGTAGGAAGGCCCTCGCACGCATGAATCATCTCACCGCACTTGCCTTCCTTAAACACGGACGCTTCCTATACGTTCACCCATAAAGGGTTCCACTAGACAAGAGCGGCTCATATATGTGTTCAATCATCCACATTCAAGAAAGGGCCAACCGGGCTGCAATAACATATAAACATTAAAACATTTCAGAAAACGTTTATGATTTCAAATCGATAACACACATTTATTTAAATTATCTTGCAAATACCACTCTTACATTTACAAAACCAATGGGCCATTAAGTTCTAAATACACATTCAAACACTTCACAATTATCAAACATGATTTTACCCTTTTTTGACCCACACCAAAACATGTTTTAAAATGAATGGTCAAACCCTGAAGAACACATTATAAACCATGATTTCCAAAATACTTAAAGCAACACTTTACAAAATCACAATTAAAATACTCTTTAGAAACCACTCAAGTGGACCAAATTTATTTGTAAACTAAAATCCATTTAGAATACTAAACTTCCAAGAAAACACCAATTACCTTAAAACCTTAAATGGCTGCCTATATTATTTATGAAACACAAAACAATCCAAATAAACATTAAAACCTTTCCAACACATTTTAACACGTTTAGTATGCTATACCAACATCAAACCATACACTCCTGAAATCCTATTTTGAAATTAAATTCACACCAAGAAAAAATTTTAATGTCTTGCCTCAAAAACCACCACTTGACCACAATATTTTAAAGGAATGCCAAATAAAACATTGAATTCATTAAACCTTTACAAAAGTGTTTTAACATAATAACTAAGTCATAACACAACCAAGACAAGTTCATTAGTAATAAAAAAAATGTTGTTGTAACATAATAACAGTGATACATTTCATAAGGGATCAATTCCTTCTTAAATAAACATAACAAGCTTTCTAGATATCATAAATCTATGCAATTTACACTAAAACTCGTTTAGAACCTATTTTTAACAAATAAAATAAATTCTAAATCGCTATAATAATTTAATTAAGGGTTCCATAGAGCTGCGATACTATTTTATAATTTTATTTAAAATGGAAAGCATCAAAGAGAAGACTTTAAGAAAGAAAAACTTGGAAACACCTACCGAAAGCTCATGCGATTGGAATGAAACTTCAACTGTAAGTAGAACGATGCCCCATGGACAAAACGCACACCCTAAAACCAAAGAAAATCCTAGATACACATTAACCCTAACATTTAGGGTTTGAACAACAAGAAACCCCACATTAAAAACCTCGAAATTAAGTGAGGAGATGAGAATATAGAGAGGAGACTTACCGGATAGAACCGCCGGAGGGAGGAGCAGCCGCCGAAAGAATCGCCGGAGGGGAGGATCAGCCACCGGGAGGAGGGCGTTCTTGAGAGTGTAAGGGGAAGAGGGTTGTGTGAAGGAAAATCAGGGAGAGAGGGTGTAAGGGGAGATTTGGGTGGTGCGTGAGAGATAAAGATAAAAAAAGAATATAAATAATGGGGGGAGAGGGTATGGGTGAGTGGATAGTGGGAGATAAAAATAAATAAATAAATGCATTATGGGTTAAAGGATGTGTGTGATGGGTAAAGGAAAAAAAGGGTGTGATTGGAGAGGGGTGAGTGGAGGGAGGAATAAAAATAAAAAGGAATAAATGAGGAGAGAGGGGGTGATGTGTGAGAGATAATGGAGGATGAGTGATTATAGAGAGGTATGAGTGGAGGGAGGAATAAAATAAAAGGAATAAATGAGTAGAGAGGGGGATAATGGTGAGATTAGAAACAATAAATAAAAGAAGGTTGGG
Organism: Viscum album; assembly: GCA_963277665.1. NCBI lineage: Eukaryota > Viridiplantae > Streptophyta > Magnoliopsida > Santalales > Viscaceae > Viscum > Viscum album. The sequence goes on from OY728165.1 coordinate 678,178,231, forward strand.
AGATTGTAGAGAGGGGAGACATAAAAAAACAAAAGGGGGAGGTGTGAGAGAAGGGGAGTGGGGTATGCGTGGGGGGTTTTATGGGGAGATAGTGGTGTGAGTGTGGCGTGGAGAATAAAATAAGGAGGGACTAAAACCCCTTAAAAAATTAAAATAAGATTAAAAATAACACATAAAAATGTTAATAATTATAGTGATAATGATAATCATAATGTTATTTATTTTCTTTGAAATAATAACAAAATTAATAACAACCAAATAATAATTATATTTATAACAATTTATTGATAATAATATCATTAACAATTTTTATTTAAAAAAACATTTTTATATAAAAAAAATGTTATTATTATTATATCTTAAACATTTATTTTATTTCATTTTCATAATGTTTTATTATTTTATGTAATGTGTAACCTCAAGGGTATCTGGGCCAACTACACGGATACGGAAAACCTTGCGGTGTCCGTGCATAGGTCCAAAACCCACCAAAAACATCAAATGTAAAAAAAAAATTAAACACACACTCAACCCGCACATTGACGAGGCTAACCGAAGCCATGAAATTATAAAATAAAATAATTTAAAAATAGAGGTGTGACAGGAGGCATTATTTTAATGTACCTACACACACATCTCCAAGACCACACAATGATTAAATGTAAAACAACTAAAATAAATGAATGCATACATCTATGATCCCATAATCAGAGCATGATAGTAAACTACTAAAAGTGACAAATAGGTCCAAATAAAATCCCAACCAAAAACCGAAGAGAGTCCAACATGATCCAATAGTGAGGACTATGATCAAATGAAACCACAAAGAAACACCTCTCTATTTGAAGCTCAATACATGCTCCACCATCTCATTTCATCCTATAACACCATCAAAAGGTTTGTCATTTTCAAAAGACACAACATGTGTGGAAGATCCCATGCAAGGGTCAGTATAAAAATACCCTGTAGGACACCCTCGAAAACACTAATCATAAAGAATCCTGAAAATTCATCTCAAAATAATGATATAGAAATAAAATCATAAAAAACCTAGATATACTCATGAATTGCATCGTTCCTCAAGGCAATCACAACCAAACTGCCAACCACATAATTTTTCTCATAGCAATGCTCATTCTGAGAGAATCCACTTCACAAGTCATTCTATTATTGAAGACACTCATCCAAGAGTTCATGGTCATTGGTACCCAATAAAGAAAGCTCACTAGTATCTAAGGACCCTATAATCAGATAGGGGATCACTCCCGGGACAACAAGGGGACACCGCAAACCCAGTTTGGATCAACCATATATGTAGGGGATAATACTCCAGTGATATCAAGAACCATACTGAAATGGAATGGTATATGGAGGATAAATTTTCTACTCAAGAATTTCATGTTGATTACACAAACACCACCTAGGGTATAAAATGATAGAGGATCACAATCTGATCCTATGGAGGGACACCACAAACTATATTTGTGATTCATCCTATAGAGGGGATCACAACCTAGATATTTGGACATAATTCCACATTGTACCCTCTAGGGTATGGACTAAAGCAACCAAATAGACTGATATTATTCCAAAATTAATATATTATGGACTCCAAACACACTCAAAAGGGGGTACACGACATGTATAGGGGGTACACGATAGGTCAATCCAAACCTCGATTTCCCTGTATGGAGTTGCCTCACACATAATGAAAATACCCATATACACAATGTATAGGAACAGAAAACAACATGTATATATGTCCCAACACTCTCACTATTCTATTTAGTCATGTTTGCATACATTGTATTATGTCCATGTACTCTGGTCATGTATGTGTACTCTGGACTTGTTCGAGCCTGTGTAACTTTTGGGTTACATGTTGATCCACTGAACACACATCACACAGAATGTGACAGGGACACAAGAAATATGAAAGGGTCACACAACATGTGATATTAAACTCTCTATGGAAACCCTAGCACTATAGGTATGGGGTCCCACGTGATGTGTGTTCCCAAATTACATGTCGTGTAACCCAAAAATTTCCAGATCCATCGAGATCTTCTCTATGTTCTCATCCAAATATGCATTTCCACCATCCTCTCTAGAGATGGTATATTCAAGGTCATCCAACACTACCTTTTCCATATATCAGGATTCTTGGATTCTAAAATAATTTGGAAACAACCCAACGCATCATTCATTCTGATCCGCTCTGATCACCAATCCACTATGAACCACATCTGACCATCCTCTATAGTAATCACACATCAATCAAACCCTTGATCATGAACCAAACACATAGTATTGATCTATTTCATCAAAGAATGGTCACATAATGATCAAATAGCAGGTAATTTTCAAACCAAGAGGCCATGAATATGCCTACGATGAACATGTGAAGAAACATGGGACAAAAACATGAGCCATGAAATATAAGGAATGAACCTAAGATTTTATTATTTCTACCTCTATTAGTCATCATATATTTATAAAAGATAAAAGGAAATAATCAAAAAAAAATTAAATCCATCACAAAATTAATCAATCATTGATGCACAAATAAATTATTGTTTGTGGAATTGATCTGCATTCGACATCGGATAAGGAACAGGATGGAAATCAAAGATAATCCTTCCTATAATTTAGATCTATCCTTGAAGAATAAAAGTTATATGTTTCCATCATTGGTGAGATCCATGAAATATATGGGTGCATGATCTTTGTTCTGATGTGATTTGACATCTTCTTCCAATGATCCTCTATAGGCTCCACTCCTATGGTTCCTCCTAATCCTAGGTTACACAGCAAACCCTAAGGTTGAGTTATAACTGTATTTAAATACAGGATTGGGTTTCTACATCAAATAAAATAATATAAATTTATTATTAATATTTTTAATTTCATGCCCATGAAAACTTTTAAAAAATTCCCAATGCCAAAAAATGTTATGTCGCATTTAGGTTAAAACCCATGTCTTGAACTCAATGGTTCTATTACATTTCTAATTTAGGCCCCCATTCCAGATTTATTCTAAATTTTAGAAAAACTACATTCATGTGATATTAACATATTTAATGTATTTCAAAAATTAATTATGGTTACACCAGACCTTGGAATCTCACGTCGTCCCAGCGCCAAACTCTGAAAATAACCTATATAATATATAAAATTAATACATAGAAAATTAGATTTTTTATAAACATGTCATGATGTTTTTTCCTAAATACTACTCTAATTTATTGTGTAATTTTTTTGTCTCATGATACGTTATATATAGAATTATGGATTAAAACTAATCCACTATAGGATTTTGTCCACTATGTGATGTTATCTTGGAAGTTATTCTTAACTTATTCTTATGCCATGTTTCTTGTAGCTTCTACATTTAATATGTTTTCATGATATCATGATACCATTATATTTATATAATGATCCAATGTTATTACTCATGAGATTATGTGTAAAATAAATTATATGCAACCTAGAAATGGTGAAATGTAAAATAAATTAAAATATTTAAATAAGTTTTTCATGATTGAAAAGGAATATTTATGAGTTTTATTTTAACTTTTAGTGTTATTATTAAATGTCTTATGAAAATATTTTGATTTCGAAGTTCATTTATTAGGTAAAAATTGATCTTTATTAACTCAATTCTTAATTTTGAAAAGGAATAATCATTTATAAGTATTCATAAACCAAAAAGTTTCTTCTTTTTTTTAAGTCCCTTATTATGATTTTTGTTCACATCCAACATTTTTAAATGTTTTTAATGGGTTTTTAAGGATGAGCTAGAATAAGGATGAGGTCAATATGAAATTTTGAAAATATTATATTGGGATAAAACTTGTTAAATCATAAAAGTTTTGTTTTGTGGGAAAAATGTATATTAAGTGGAAGTCTCTACTTTGGGATGTAATATTTTTTTATGTGTGGTTGATAACCTAATTCTCAAAAAATATAAACCGAAAATATCTTTTTGAATTCAATAAAGTTTATTATAGTCTAATGAAACTGGATTATTTAATTTTTATGACTGATCCCTTACAGCATGACCACTTGGTATATTATTATATGTTGTTAATTGCATGTTTATTTATTATCATGGAATACACTCTTTTTCATGTTCACTCATGTTACATATTCATTTTGTGTGTGAAACTAAATTTATATTCACACCATGTACATGAATCTCAATGCATGTATATAATTCATGATCGGTGATATAGGAATGGGAAAGTCACAGTAGTAGGGAGCTAGGAGCAGGATCATTGTGATCAAAGGTGGTACTAAGATGGACTCTGGGTGATGTTGTACTCTCTTATTTAGTTCCCTATCTTTACCATACACTTTTTTGACCTTCACTTGGTGGGGGTCCTTGTTTTATTTTTTGTATGACTTGAGATAGTTTCCATTCCAGTTTTTATATAATTTATTATTTAATCTATTGCGTTGTTCTTTATTATTATTTATGGTTGTATTTAGTGATATTGATGGTATGGTATCCACAATAATAGATCCCAAAACCTCACTTATAGTTGAAAACCTCTTGTATATTAGGAGGAATGTAAGAATATATTTGTAACTTCTTCTTAACCCCAAACATTCAGACAAGTGTGTTGCAAATAGTTATCCCAAACTATAATGTTATGTGACTTGGGTGCTTATCCGATTTCATAATAATATTGGAAATAGGTGGTTAGCCTAATCCACTGTAATATAATGGTTTTTGTATTTAACCTTGATATATATTATTTTTTCTATTATTATATTTTTTCCAAATTCTTATGATTTATACCTATGTATCATGGTTATTGTTTTATGATTTCACATTATTATTCATTGGTATATTCTATGATTTTATTATGATCTTTTTATGGGTTTACTTTAATATAATATTATATATAATTAATCTCTCATGAATTATGATACCTTCTTATGATTATATAATCTCACTCCATTAACATTGGCATTTATTCTTTATTGATATTTTACTTAGATTAATGGTCAAATGATATGTTCTCTATTAAGGCATTGAGATGCTTTATCACTTACTGAGAATTTTCTCTCACCATTTTCCCTTGTTTACCTTTTCTATGGGTTATGAAGAAGATTGTTATGAATTATATTTCTATATGAGAATCATGTCTATATATTATTTAGGAATAAAGATATGCTATATTGTGAAATAAGTTAGTTATATTTCCAATCACTAAAGATAAATATCCTTTGATACATGGTAGTGTGTATTATTTGTGTGGTGTAATTAATCTTTATATTAAATTATGGAATGTGTGTGTGTATTATGTTTTTTCCTATAGTTTTTATTCTAATGGGTTTTAGTTAATTATGGGGATATTTTTTTTTATAATAAGATGATAAAAAATAAAGAAACCAAGGTTGAATCAAATGTGTCATAAATTGAAATGAATGTTCCCTAGAGTAAGACTTATTAGGATAGATTTTTCATATACCTATGATTTTTTAATTTTATTTACTTAAGTTATTATTAGTTATTACACACATTAACACTTTTTTATTTAATGGATGAAATAAAGAGGTACTATGTAAATAATTAATTGAATGGATAATATGGAGATTTTCTCAATCAATAAGAAAATGCATTGGGAAATGTTGAGAAGCTAATAATTGATATTTAATTATAGGTTATGAGCTATAAATTAAAGTAGTTTGTTCTCCCAAATACTCTAAATTAGGAGAAACTCATTATAAAGTATTTTTGGGATAATGAGAAATATTCTTGAGTTATTCATCTAAACTACTAATTACTAAGAAAATTATCAACATAACCAAAAAGATATTTTCTATTTACCAATGTATTGAGTATATGAAAAATTTCATATATGTTTATTTATTTGATGGATAAATATACTAGTGATTGACCATGATTGAGGAAATGGGTCCAAATGAAGAAATTGACTCTATGGAATGTGTGGAGTTTATTAAAATAAATTAAAAAAACATTTTCCATTGAGTATTTTTATAAAAAAAATTAGAAAATTCCATAAAAAATAAAAATATAGAAGAAAATATCGGTTCATATGATGAAAATATCATGATACTTAAATACTATTAATTTGGTTTTATTATTGACCCTAAAATAAAAATCAATTATTTATTTATTGGATCAAAATCATGTCACTGAAAAGAATTATCTATGAGAGAATTTCGTATTGATGAATAAATTGTTCTATGTTCTCTTAAAATAGAAAAGGAAATTAGAGGATCACCTTCTTCAACAGTATTTGAGGATAAGAAAAGGAATATAAAGATTCATTAAAGTTAAAATTATATATATCATAAAGAAAATATGATTCAACTATCTACATATTGAGTGTATAGGAAGAAGAACCCATGGAATTACGTAATAGTCATTGAGAAATATTCCAAATATTTAATTCACAATACATCTAGAACATGAGTTTTCAATAGAAATGAAGAGGTCAAAGAATAAATTAGAGAAAATAATATTCCATGTCATACCCTAATAAATGTTTAATGTTCCAAACATAATGAATTTTGTGACCATATAGTAAATTACACCAATCCAAGGGTTAAGAAGGAAAATTTTTGTTAGAATTATCCAAAATAAAGGGATAAAATAAGATAATATATAATCACTACCACTAAAGTGAATCGGGAAAATAAAGTGGTGAAAATTACAATTATTATTCACTAAATAACTATGGACATCTTATTTAATTCACATTTAGTAAACTCCTATATATATGGCTTGATTACTAATATAATTTCTTTACAACCAAAAATATTGGATATTTATCCATTGTTTAATCTATTTAGTGGTGTGATAATTACATATCTAGCATATAGATCTTCTAAAATTGTGCTTTTTGGGAAATTAAATATTGAAAATATATTTATTTTCCAATTTGAATTAGTCAACATGATATTGTTATTTATTTGATCCCGTTACATAGAAATATTATCAATTATTAAGATAGGTAAATATCATTTGATAAATATAAATGAATTTATTTGAACTTGTTAAAATAATATGTTAATCCCATAAAACCTATGATCGTCATTTTATAACATTAGTAACAATTCATTATAATTTAAAAAATATTTATGTCCTTTTCATTTAATTATACATTTTAATGGTGATATTCATTTTTAGAAAGCTTTTGAAGACATATAAAACTTGTTAGTTTTATAATAAACAAATATTTATCATGAAATTTATTAAAATTTATAAATTCATATTACAAGTAAATTTTGATCATAAAATTACATTTTTTTATAAAAATATTATTTATGCATTATGTGATCTAATATTAAAATAAAATTTTATCACTATTATAGAATTATTTTGATAAAATAATTTTTATATTTTAAATAAACATTTTTAAAATTTGTTATTAATGTTAATTTTAATTTAGGTCATTATAATTAATTATAATGGTTAAATAATAAGTTATTTTCATTAAAGTAAAATGGTTTTTACAATGAGTTAATGAATTAAACATTTAAAAAATGCTTTTAAGTACGTAGATGAGAGGTGTATTGTACAACCATTTTACCTTCAATTATTTTACATTTTTGGATCTTTTTACTGTAAAGACTCGTAAATTCCAAGGAAATTTTTTTTATTAATTTTCTTTGGAATTTTACAAGAACACAGTTTCTGACGGCGCCTGATTCCGAGGCCCGGTGTGCCTGGAATCAATTTCTGAAGTTTGGCTCGGTTACGTTCAGTGAACGGACGAGCGGGTTTTTCTAACTTTTGAACCGTTTCTCGGAATTGAATTCTGAGGGCACCGATGGAATCGCAGTGCTGGTAATTGCTTAGAAACGCCTCTTCCGAAGTTGCGTTTACTCGGGTGTGGTTTTTAATTTTCGGACTTAAGGTTAAGAAATAAAATAATTGTACGACAAACTTTATTTTATTTCACTTAAGCCGCTTGGAAGCCACTTGAAGCCACTTAAAGCTGCTTAAGCTGAGTTGTTGTGGATAGGGTGCTATCCAAAAATATCCTACCCTCTTGGTAGAATATTTGTAAGGTGGGACCCGCACGAGCCCCACCGTTTCTTTTCTGCTAAGTAACGCACCCGCGAAAACCCATCATTATGAAAGTCAACTGACGCATTTTCTTAATTTCTTAACGCACCAATTAATTGGGAAGTTAAGTTTTACAATTAATTCTTCGAATTTAATTGTTCGTTTCTTATCTTTTGTTTTTCAATTCTTAAGTTGATAATAAAATAAGTTGAGGACTTATTTTATTGAGGGGGTTTGTGTTGTGTTAAACCTTCGGGAGAGCAGAGAGAGAATTCTTCGTTCTTCGACGAAGAACGCGAAGAACGCGAAGAACGCTCTGACCTCCGACAAAGAACGCCAAACCCCCGGAGATCGACGACGTGACGCCGGTGACTCTCCTTCCGCGACGTTTCTTCCATGATGAGAAAATCTGCGACGAACCCTCACTCGACGACTTCGACGAGGTAGGGGATTGTCATGTTGAGAATAATTTTATTCCCTTAAATTCTTTCTTTCTTTCTTTCTTTAATTCTAAAGAAAAAATGAACATGGATCAACTTATTACCTAGTTGATCCGCGAACGTTTTCCTTGTGGGTTGGGAATTTCTGTTGCAGGAAGTTATGGGGGATTATTTTTTTTTATTTCTAATCGTGATCTCATCTGTCGCCTTTCTTCCTTCTTTTTTTTGGGCCGCCTGTTATCAAACTAACGGGGGAAGGTCGGACCGCACAAACACGGTCGACCCTCCTTCCCCTCTTGTTGTTTGAGATCGTTGTGGCACGAACAAAAGAAGAACAGTGCAACGACACCGTACGGACACAAGGAAGAACGCGGTGAAGGAGTGTGGCGCCATCACGTCGTGCCGTTGAAGCCGAGTGAAACCGCGGGCGGAGTCGAGGCCGTAGAGGCATTTTGAAGACCCTGTGGTTTTCTGTCGAAATTTGGATCGACGACTGATGGTGAAGCGGGCCGCGAAGACATTTTTAGGGCCTCGCAGTGTAGATCGGGTCCCGGGAGGACCACTGGCGAAGACTGCACACAAAACGGACCATTGGAGCACGTCCGGTGGCCCACAGAAACTCCCGCCGGCGTGCCACACCGGCACGGCGGCGCCGGCGGTCAGAGGCGGCGGCCGACAGCGGCCGGCCGCCAGGCGGCGGCGGCGCCCTGTGCGCCGTCGGCAAAACCCGCAGCGGCTGAAGCCGCGGCGGCGATGCGGTTCCGCGGCCGCGCGGAACCGATGCAGGGACGCGGCCCGGCCACCGCGTCCGCTGGCAAGGCAGCCCCAGCCGGGGCCGCGGGTTCCTCACACAGGAGCAGCGCGCCCCCGCGTCTTTCACGCTCGGCCGCTCGGCCTAGCCGAGCCGGACCGGGCTAGCAGGGTCGGGTCGACCCGGTTCGGCCAACCCCGGGGGGGGGGGGGGGTCGGCCCGGGCCCTCGGAGCGGAAACGCTCATATCTTGAGCTACGGACGTCCGATTGACGTGTAGTCAGCTTTGTTGAATTCCTCTAAGTGAGACGGATCTTTTGGCTTACTCTGCTCGAGGTTTGGATGTAGTTGGAGTATGGTCGGGTTGGTTTTAACTTAAAAACCAACCGGGCCCCTGGGACGAAAAAGCAAATAACTTCCAGACCGAGCGTCTGATTGACGCGTCGTCTGTTGCGTTGCGTTCCTGTTGACGATATGGAACTTTTGGCATCCTCCGCCCGAGTTTTGGATGCAGTTGGATAGTGGCCGGGTTGGATCGCACCGAAATCCAACCGGGCCCCTGGAACGGAAAAGCTGATACCTTTCTGACAGAACGTCCGTTTGACGAACCGTCAGCGGCGTTGGTAATCTCGTTGAGAAATGGTCCCTATGAGTATACCCTATGAGTGTTCGGGGTATAGTTGAGTTACGGCCAGATTGGTTTGCACACGAAACCAACCGGGCCCCTGGGACGAAAAGGCTAATAACTCACAGACCGGGCGTCCGATTGACGCGCCTTCTGTTGCGTTGAGACCCCTATGACGATGTGGTCCTTTGAGATACTTCTTTGTGGGACTTTGTGATACGTGGAGTATCGACCAGTAGCTCGTGGAGTGGACCCTCCCGGAGACGAGCGTGCGGAGTACGGAGACCACGTAGTCGGCTGAGACCTGACGACTGCTTGACCAACTCGACTTGGAGTGAGTCGAGTAGCCCAGTGGACGGAGCGCCCGGTATTTGGCGACAGACCCACGGCGGACGGAGCGCCCGGTAGTTGGCCGCAGACCCGCGGTACTCGACAGGAGGAGTACCTCTGTAGGCTATTTGGGGGAGCTCCCGGTATTTGGCGACAGACCCACGGCGGACGGAGCGCCCGGTAGTTGGCCGCAGACCCGCGGTACTCGAAAGGAGGAGCACCTCAGCAGTCTTAGGTTAGTGAGCAGTACCTCGGAGTCGTGACAAGACCACTGTACACTCCAGAGACGGAGCTCTTCAGCAGTTACAGTTTCGATAATGAAAATCCTGGTTTGAGCTGAGACTTTTGACCTTTGTGTTTCCTCATGATTGAGATGGGTTACTTGATAACTTAGGTATATGTATGGGCATATATCTAAGTAGAGCTTATCTGTTGAGATCTTCTTGTGGTTATCCTTGTTGGTTTAGTGAGACCTTGAGGGTCTCGGGGTCCCTACTGAGTATCATTATACTCACCCCCGCACGGGATATGCCCGCACCTCGTTTTGTTGGTTGCAGACAACAGACAGTGCTGACAGAGGCCGAGTGTTCAAGGACTGGACGGTACCCAGAGGTGGACCACATGACGAGTCAGTATCTGGAGGAGGACTTCACGGCGAGACGACACACGGAGGTTGTTGACGGGCGAGAGCGTTGAGGAAGCTATCTGTACCTAGCCTTCAGGTAGGATCTATTTAGATTCCTAAAACTATCTTAGGATATATTTTCTTTCTTTCTCTAAAATAATAATTTTTTTTGGTAAATAGTTAAAAATAATGTTTTTTCCAAAACAAAAATTTTTATGAATTTATTAACATATATATATAAGACGTGGAAGATTATAAATAATATTTTTGATCAAATGTGAATTTATGGAGTAAAATTTTGTATTTTAAAATAATATGTTAATCCTATAAAACCTATGTTCAAAACGTTAGAACATAATTGACAATTTATTCAAATTTAAAAATGGTTTTCGATCTTTTCTTTTAATTAATAATTTTAATGGTGGTATTAGGATTTGGATTAATTTAGAAGCAAAATAAATTTTATTTTATTATAATAAACCAATTTATGTCCTTAAATTTAATTACATTGTTAAATTTATATTACATATAAATTTTAAGAATAAAAATACACTTTTTCTCTAAATGGTTTGTATGTATTATGTGTGATAATATTAAAATTATTTTTTATAATATTTATAAATATTATTTGATAAAATAATTTTCATATTTGAAATAATCATGTTCAAATTAGGTAATAAGGTTAATTTTAATTTGAGTCCTTAAAATTAATAATCATGGTTAAAAAATAAGTTTCCATAGTAAAAGTAAGAAGGGCAAAAGGAGTTTTACTATGTTTAAAAGCTCTAATAAATTTTTAAAACATACTGCCAAGTGTGTGGATGAGTTTTCGATATTAAAAACTTCATTCCCAATATTATTTTACACTTTTGGATCCTTTGACCATTGAATAGCGACATATCATTATTTAAATGTAATGAGTACTTCCAAAGTTACACTTCTATTCACTTGTAAAAGGGGATCACTTTACCCACATCATTACACAATGATATAATTTAATTTATTCCTAAATATTTGACTTCTTCTCCCATTATAATCTTATTTAATTTTAATAATCCACTAATCTTAACTATTTATCTTAATTTCTCCATTTCCAAAGAGGTTTATAAGAGAAATCCCTAGTTCTCAACCTGAGTTTCTCTTACTCATTAGTATTTTATTATTAATATTAATATTCTAAAGCTTATTTAGACATCCTAATATAATTAAATAAGTATTATCAATGCACTTTAATTTTATTATATTAATTTATAAACCCATATTCAATCCATTCAAATCACTGAGAAAAATATAAAAATATCAATCGTGCGTATGTGCGGATTACTACCTCCATAAAGTGATGTGGTTAATTTTTCCATAAAACCTATCATGCATGGTAAAAATTATAGATTTTATGAATTAATATGTTTAATATTTAAAAATTATAATCCTTAAATGATAATATATCATATTCTATTATTCTACCTCATTTATTGAATAATTAAAATGTTAAGACTAAGTATGTGAGAACTACCACCTCCACAAAGTAATGTATCTCATTTATCATCTAGTTTCTTTATTAATTATTTTAAACACATAAAATTTGATTCTCCAAATTAAAAATGTAATCAATATATTTATTTCTGTATAATAATGTTATTATTTCAAAATAATTACTTTTATACCCATACTCACCCATCAATTATTGTATGTTCTTGTTTGGGTTGGTCTAATCACCTACTTAAAAAATTATATAAAATAATATCATGGATTATTATGAGAAAATATTTTATGATATTATATAATATAAATAAGTAATTAATATTTTTATTTTGGTTCTGGAATGGTAACATAAATAATAAACTCATTAATTAAAATACCAATGTCCTTTCGTTAAAAATCAACGAAACATTCTCATCGTCATTTTTATCTTTGAGGATCGTAACCAAATATCCCATAAAATGAAGTTATAACATTATAAATTATCATGGTTAATAAAATAATGTACATTGTTGTATCATTTATGATGATAATTGGGAGAAAAATGAATAATGACACAGTTATTATAAAACTTGTTCAAAACAATCAAGATCACCCCCACACAATATTGAAAATAGATAAGAACAAACTAATATATATTAAGAGAATAAATTTATATTAATTTTATAAAAGTATATAGTAATGAGTTTTTATTTTATATCAATTATTAAAATATTTATATTTGTTATATAAGAGGTTAGAGTGCATTTGACTATGCGGGAATACAAGGTAAGAGATTATTTTTCTCATATTTAATTTTTTGGGACATATTTCATATTGTGAACCATGATATATTTGATATAGTGTTAATAATTAATAATTGATTTATTTTTCTCATTCATTTAATTTATGGATTTTTAATATCCATATAATTCACCTTCTTTAAATAGATTTTGATTCAAAGGATACCAAGGTTTAAATGGTCTTATGTATTGATTTATATATTTTGAGGCTCATTCCATATCCACCACATGTTTTATTTATTATGGTATATGTAATTACATGGATTTTATTTTATGAATATTTTTATGAGAATAAAAGGGATTACATATCCATTTCATGAATCTATCTTACCAAGTCATTCAAATAAAAGGTTATCAAAGCAGCAAAATTTTCTTCTCCAATTTCATTTTCAAACCAAAATTCATTTTAGGGATAATACATAATTTGAATCTATATTATTTATCAGACCACCATAATTTAATTTCATTTTTCTTGGGTTTTTTATCTCCAATAAAATTTTAGTTTTCCCTTGACTCATATTTTTTACGAGGTGTTACTTGTATTTGAAACCCACCTCGTCTCTTCTTTTCAGTCAGGAACACCCTTTTTCCATGTCTATATTCTTGGATGATTTTATAAATGTACTTATATATTAATCAATAATTTATTAATTTCATTATATAATAAATGTATTTTCATAAAAAAAATTATTAAATTTTAATGTTTTTTATAAGGGGAATTTTTATAAAATTATGGAATAAATCACTTTTTAAAATTTTTATTATGAATAAATCCTTCGGCTATTTTCTATTTTTATATGAAACATACTCTCCATACATGGTTTATAAAATAAATTTTAATCCTCCATTTTTATAAAATATTTTTTAAGAAAATTCATGGAAAATCATTTTTTTAGAAGTTATTTTTATAATACTCTTTAAAAGTTTTTTAATCTAAATCAATATCATTTGAAAATATTTACACTTGGGTAAGGATATTCTTCCAATGTTACCATACAAATTTTTTTCTCAATATGTTTTATGAATCGTTTCTATAAATCACTGGAGTTATCCATAACTACATTTATATTTAATATCCATCCACTATGAATTGGAATCACTTTCTCTTACTAACTTTCTTTTGGGAATACCATGTTTTACAACTCTTTTATTGATGGTTAATCACCATGATTTCATACATTGATTGGTTGTGTAAAATTAATGACTAAAGTATATTCCCTTTATCTATACAATGTAAATACTATATACTTCATGGAATAGTATCAATCTAGAAATAAATTTAGTTTCTTTGGATATTAATTTACATTCCATTGATTTATCATGTTTATTGTTGGAATTTTTTCCATAATGATTTCATTTGAAAGGATGTGAAATATATTTTCTTTACATGGGTTTATTATGATATGATGAATGATTTATTTGAATTCGAACACATATGTATGGATGATTAAAGGTGTATTCCTATCTCACTCTCCAATTTATTGCTTAATTTTTATGTCTCATAAGATATTAAGGCATGTAAAAATGAGTTTGTTCAAAAAGGAATGGACATAATGAGTTTTATCACATTTTAATTTATGGACATTATAAGTTTTTTCACAATGGAATGGGAATAATTAGTTTTACCATAAGTTTCCATAAACTTATGATTCATCCAAATTTCTATGTTTCTTTTCTTTTAATTATATGTTAAATTATATGTTTATTCATCTTTTCTATGATATTCCTTAAATTTACGGTATGCTATTAGGATTCTGAATTATTATTTAATGCTTTTAATCCAAGTTATTATTTTGCCTCTTTAATATGTGGAAATTCAATTTATGTTCTTATGTTATTCCATGCCTTATTCCATGATTTATGATCTAAAATTTTTTGGTTTCTACTTTCCTGTACACATTTTATACCCAACTATGATCTTTAACTATGACCCTTACTAAACATCTGAGGTCACCCCTTTCTTATATTTAAATTTTCTAAGGTTATAAAGAAAATAAAATTATATTATATGTCTATAATAGTATCATTTATGGATAATTTTTGAGAGTTTTTAAAGACTTATTATGTATTAAGAAATTTCTTATTTAGTGAAAAGATGTCCATTAGTTGAAAAAAACACGGTTTTTGTTGGTTAATGTTTTGTTCGAATTCTATAATACTCTAAATGTCACATCTATGTTTTTATTCAGAGTAAATATTTTATTTATCTTTGTTTCTAGTGTTATATCATATATTACCCTTGAGTTTTTGGTAAACAATTGTGATTTTTGTCTTGGTAGCAAGTGTCTTACAATTGGTGCATGGTTTGGGGAAATAGTGAGGTCTTACCTAGGAGATCATGTGGCCAATTGCATTTTTGGACAGTGTAAACCACATGTTTGGAACATAGTTTTTTAAACTATGTGGGAAAAATATATGGCTTGTTCCTCTTGGACATTGAGGGACACATTATTTTTGCATAGTTTAGAAAACTATGTGGGCTACCCATACAGCCTATACAAGTCATTAAAAAGTGGAAAATTATCTTTATTCTCTATTTTATTTTTACCCTAAAACACCTATCATCCACCCATTCAGGATTTTCAGCCATGGGATCATCCTATATGATTTCTTGAAGCCTTTAAATATCAATACATGGGTATTTTTTACCCTAGTTCTTCAAGAAAACATCAATTAAGCCCTTATCCTCTTGATTTCTCCCTCTTTCTAAGGTTCTTCTTCCCTATTTCTTGAGTTCATATTTTCCAATTAGTTTTATGACCTAAATAGGGTTTGATCTTGTGTTTTTTTGTGATAAATCCTAATGTTTTTTGTTCAATCTTGCCTTTATAAGGGCTTGTGGTGGTTCGATTTTGGTTTCTAATCAATTTTCGGACGTTTTCAAGTACACGGTAGGTAGATACATAATTTTAAATTATTAGATTATTTTGATATGATTTATTAATTTTTAAATATGTTATATGGATTTTTTTTGTGGTGAGAAACAGTTTTTGGAAAAAATTTGGATTGCATATGTGACGGGGGTTGGTTTTTTAAAGATATTGTTTTTTTATTTCATGTGTGTTTCATTGTTGTGTTTCTTAAATATATTTTATTCTTTATATGAAAGGTGTGAAATGTGTTTTCAAAGATATTTAAAGGTTAAGATTTTATGAAAGTGTGTTTCCAAATTAAATGGGTGTTATTTCATGTTGGATTATTTGTTTTGAACCTTAAATGTGTTGTTGAATTGTGAAGAATGTTATAAAAATGGTTTTTAAATTAATACAATTTTGAAAGGGGATTTTCCCGGGGAAAATGGTTGGATACCATGTTTTTACTTCATGTGGTGTTTTCAAATATATTTCATAAATTTCACAAGTGGTGAGAAATGTATTTCCAAATATATTTGGTGTGCGTGTGAAATTGAAAGTGGTTTTGATTTATGGAAAGTGACAGTTCCCATGTGAGCTTTGATCATTGGATCAATATGAAAATGATGAATTTTCAAAAAGTGAAACTGGTGATTTCCTTGTGTGCCTATTATTCTTGGAATTTGTATCTAAAAATGTTGATTTATGTTATATGTGAAACGTAATTTGAGAAAAAAATGAATCTCTAGTATCTAGGTGGGAGAACTAGAACTAGTATGATAGTTTATTTAGAAGTGGTTGAGGCCCACATTCATCTAGAAGGATTTACTCTTACAACACTAAATATACTTTTGATATGAATAGATACCACTAGAACATTGGATGATATCCTCTATAGTGGATTTTTCATGAGGAAATTGTTGGACCACTTGAACTTTGGATTAGATCCACTCTAGTGGCTTGTACATGAGAATGTATTTGGTAGTTTAGTTGAAGGATTTTGATCATTGAGGTACAATGTTCATAGGGTCCCACTCTTTCTAGTTACCTATGGGTATTTTTATATGGTGCTCTATATTTTCATGATTCTTATATGATGTTTTTCTATCCATCAGTATACAATAGACCATGTGTACATTTTTATTTTAAGAAATCTTATGTGATAAATGGTTTTCATTTTAATGTGTTTCTTGAGAAAATTTCCTTTAAAATAATTTATTAATAATGTTTCAAAAGTTATTATTAAAAATTTCATGTTAATTTATCTTCTAATGTTATATCATGGAATATTCTCTTTTGGGTGTTATCCTACTACGCTATGTCTCACACACTACATACACCTATGGGTGTATGTAGACTTTGTGATGTATAACCTAGGTAAAGGATAAGTGTATCGTGGTGGTGGTAGTTTATCTAGTTTCTAGTGTCACACATTGTGTAGGTGTTTATGGTGGTTTCTTGAGGGTTACGTATATCTTGTTTCATAGAGGTTTTTGGAATAGTTTTTTTGTTCCCATTCAATTGTAGTACTGTTTGGTTTTGGTTAAAGATGTAAAATTTGAATTTAGAAATTGTTGTACAGTGTTTGGTTATGGTTATCAGTCCTTGTGATGTTTATTCTTGTTGGTTTTTCATTATTATATAAATGGTTTAAATCATTTCCAAAGTGTATTTTTGATACACAGGAACTAGTTTTTAGCCCGTGGGGATTGGAAACTCCCTTTGGATTATGCCACAGACTGGGTTGATTGTTGGGTTTGATGGTGCTTCAGCTTGGTTTGTGACAAAATGGTATCAAAAGAGGTCATGATATTTTTAGTTTAATTTATTTGGGACGATTCTAGATAGACCAGATCTAGGATTTTTGGGTATTGAGGTTATGGTTACGAGTGGGGTGTATGTCCAACACTCCTCGTGACAGAACTCGAATCATCGTGGGATGTTGGGATTGCTTTTTCTTCACCTCTAGGTGAGGCGTATAGGATGCAGACTGTAAATTGAAATTGGGTGGGTGTGGAGTGGTTTGGTAGACTTTTTATTGTGATAGATTTGGTTATGATCTAATTTATAGAAGTTTGTTGATATTTTTTATTACTGCAAATGATTTTCGGAATATGTTTTGATGGTTCTTTCTTATGGTTGATACTTATTATAGGGCAATGCCTCCTTAGAGAATTCTTGTGCAACTATATAAAGAATCCATAGAGAGTTATCCATCACCAATTGATCATAGGATAGTGAAATTTGTTGTTCGGGTTGTCTAATATTTGGGAAAAGTATAGGTATTTGGTCCTGCTCAGGTTAGATAAGGTGAATTAGGTCTTGGAAAGGATAAGTATTAGGAGTTTCTCAAGAAAAAACCCATTCTTTCTGATGTAGTAAGAAACCTCATGAAGTATAGTATTGGATTGAGAAGATATAGAAGATGTTCAAGTTTCTTGATACCCTAGAGGAGTTTAGAGTGAAATGTGCTTCATTCATGTTATAAAGTCCCAGTCAGAAGTGGTGGTAATCAGTGGTGTAGGATTGAAATCATGGGAATATGGGTTAGAATGAATTTGATGTCATTTTAAAAGAGTGATATTGTCCTCAAATTTTGGCCTTTGACTGACCCCATAAGTTTATGGATCTTAGCCATGGGAACTGTTCCATAAGGTATTATTCTAACTACTTTACAGATTTAGTTTGGTATGTTCCTGAGATTATTACCAATGAGTAGATGACGGCTCAAAACTTCTAAATGGGGTTATGACTGGAGACTTGATCTCAAGTTTTATTTTTCAAGATAAAAAATTATACTGAGGTAGTTGATCATGCCATGATGTTAGAAATTGATCATGGAATAAAGTATGGTTTTTCTATAGAATTATTAGTAGTGGGAAGTGGTTGTTTATCTGAGAAGAAAAGGAAGTGGGACGAGTAGGGGAGGATGGGAGGTGGTAGTTCAGGCTATCCTTCCTTACTATCATCGTCTATGGATTCCTATTCTAGGTCATTCGTATAAAATCATTATAGGAAGGAATAGAAAATGATACTTTAGTGTTAATCTACCCCTTTTCCCTGTCACTGGTGTGGAGTTATGGGGAACTTTTAGTGATTTTGTAGAATGGTGTGCCTATATTAGTGTGGTGTAGGGTATGTAGCCTCTAAATAGATGATATCTTAGTTAGAACCATCCAATTTAGTGAGTTATCAATTTGGATATCGAGAAGGATGGGTTATATCATCTTCTGGGTAGAATTAGTTTAGGGTAGAGTTGCAGGATATTGTTCATCCTTAGGATCAAGCTGAGATGAGGGAACTTCATGCAATGGATAAAGAACTAGCACAATCAAATACAGGGCTTGTGATAGTTCAAGATATCTTTCTTATTACATCATCTTTATCTATTGTTTTCTTTGATATTGTAACTTCAATTTATTTTATTTCTTCCTTTCTTGTGGATTTTTTAAAGTTTCCAATCGAGATTATGTCATATGAGATGTAGTTGGTAAAGACACTTGGTAAGAAGCGAGAGAAGGGGTTTAGGTGTCTATCTTGTGTACTCACCATGTTACGGGTTGAGTTAGAATGATATTTACGGGTTTTGGAGATGGGTATCTTTTATTTGATCCTCAATATTTATTGTATAGTGAATTTTTAGGCACACATCAATTGTTATAGGTGGTGAGTAAGTTTTGAATCACATGATGGAAGTACTTGAGTTTTTCAAGGTGAATGGGATCCTCAGTTGGGATATGTTGGACCTCCACTTTTTTAATTTAGAAACCTTTTTTATCAGATATGATTTCTCACATTGAAGTAAAATAATTGTTCTATTGAATGTGTATTACCTCCTGTGGTGGTTCCCAGAGGTTTTTCCAAAGGATTTTTTTGAGTTTTCCTCAAGATTGAGATGTGGAGTTCTCCGTTGTTTTGGCGTCGAGAACACAACCAGTATTTATTCCTTCATACTCTATGGACCCCACCATGTTGAGTGAATTAAAGGTATATTTGGATGATTTGGAATCCATAGGATTCATTTTCCCAACCATCTCACCTTGGTTCGCCCTAGTTCTATTTGGGAAGAAGGCCGACAGATCCCTCTAGTTGTGCAGTGATTACCTGAAGATGAATAAGGTGATGATTAAGAACTATTATACCTTTCCACATATTGATAACCTTTTAGATCATCTTAAGGGGAAAGGTGGTTCTATAAAATAAATTTACATTCCATGTATCCCCAATTCATAGTTTGAGAGGCGGATTTTCCAAAAAAATCATTCTAAGGTAGGTATGACCATTTTGAGTATTTGTCCATGCCTTTCAAGTTAAAAAATTCTCTAGAAGTCTTTATGGAACTTATAAACATGGTGATCCATTAGTATCCTAACTCATTTTTCATTGTATTTATGTATGACATCCTAGTCTCTTTTGGGACCAAGGAGGAGCATGAGTGACATCTGATAATTGTGTTGGTCACTCTTAAAAATCATCATATCTATGATAAGTTTTTTAAATTCACCCTTTTGATTAGAGAATTGAAGTTTCTGGGCCCTATAATCTAAAAGAAAGGGGTTTTAGTGGACCCTGAGAAGATTAATATAGTGATATCATGGGAACAACCAAATAATGTGTTTGAAATCTGAAGCTTTTGGGCCTAGTAAGGTATTACAAATGATTTGTTCAAGATTTATCTTATCTTTCTTCATCCATGACTATGCTGAACCAAAAAGGGGTAAAGTTTGAGTGGAGCCAAAAGTGTCAGGATTACTTTTATGAGCTCAAGTGGTGGATAACCTCAACCCCTATGTTGATCTTTGTAGAATCTTGAAAGGGATATTTAGTCTATTGTGATGCTTATGGTATGAGTCTTGGGTGTGTGTTGATGTGGGAGGACCATGTGGTGGGGTATGGTTCTCAGCAACTCCGATCGCATGAAAATAATTACCCAACCCATGACATGTAATTAGAAGTTGTGATGTAGACCTTATAGACATGTAACCTTATCTTTTTTGGGATAAATTTTTAGTTTATTCATATTAAAACAGTTTGGATAACATTTTGTTTTAAAAATATTTGAATTTGAGGAAAATTCATTGGGATGAATACCTTCAGGGGTTCAATTTTGATATTTTGTATACCCTAGGTAAAGGAAATGTGGTTGTAGATTCCTTGCGTAGAACAGTTCCAGTGAAAGTGTTGAAAGATTATAGTGATGAGTGGATGTTGATAGTTGTTTTCACTCAGATGCATCTTGAGACCAAGTAACGTAGTGGAGGTGTGTTCTTGTCCAGTGTTCATCTGACACCTTGTATTCTAGAGTTTACTCGACAAGGGAAGCTGAGTGATGAGTTGTTCCATCATTCTATACAATTTCTAAATGGTGTGGAGATTATATGTGATTTTTCATTATCTCTCAAGGGAGTTTTGTGCTTCAAGGGTCTCTTCGTAGTGTATTTTTCATTAAGGAAGGTGGTGATGTAGGATATCCACCATTTTTAGTGGACGATTCATCATAATTCCACCAAGATGTACTATGATGTACATCGGTAGTTCTGGTGGTTAGTGTAAAATCACATAAATTCAAGCATTTAATAAGTGTTTATTTAATGATAATTGAACAAGAACATAAATTTTTTCCTTAATAAAATTTTGTATTTTTATAAATCTATATAAAATATTCCCTTTATTTTGTTTGGGAATATGTAAGTGTATTTTAATTCTTTTATATTGTTTATAATTTAAAAATTAACTGATAAATAATTTAATACTTTATTATATAAATTTAGATGGAAAAATGATAGTTAAAATATATAATACAATTTAAGAAATATAAACTATTAATGGTGAACATAAATTTATCAAATTAAAGTGAAATTTTTTTACCAAGGTATATAAAATGAAATAAATAATTATAGAAGTATTATGAATATATATATGTATATGTATATATATATATATTGATAGAATAATTAAATATGTTTTAAATTACATAATAATATAAGGTTGAGATATAATATAATATAAATATATAAAATATGATAGCGATATATGAAAGATTATTTTCAAAGTAACATAATTGTGAAAATATACAATAGATAATAACAAGACATGAAATATTAAGATATGCACATAAAAATTGATAAAAATGATGATGTTTTTAAATATAAAAAGTATGACTAACCGAACTTGGAAAATATTAATAATAATAATGATGATTATAATAATGTTTGATTGTATAAAATTATAAAAACATAAAAACTTATCAAGTTATAATTAGAAAGTAAATTTTTAATTTAACAAAATACAGTTAGTGTTTAATAAATGATTACAATATAATGATATATCAAAAAATATAAATATATTTAGGATATATATATACATATATTTGAAAAATTATGTATACATAACCATTTTGTGGAAGCCTCTGAGTGGCGTCGAATTCTCTCACTCTCTCCCTAGCTTTTTCCTCAGCTTCGATTCTGAGGGGGGAGGATGTGCTGGTGTCTTCCCCCTCATCTCCCTCACTTCTTCATGAGTCATCCTTTCCTTCCCCTCTCATATATCCTTTCCTTGAGGTGGGATCTGGATCCCTATATTTTACCACTGTTCTTATTGGTGGGTTTTCAGGGTTGTTTCGATGGAACTGTCGTAGTTGTTTGTTATGGGATCTAGTGTCATTTAGACCTGCTCTGGACTTGAGTTCCTTAGCTCCTCTCCATCCAAATCTCTTTTTATGGAATTTTTTGAATCCACTTTATGGGTTATTGGGAACTAAACACTTTCATACCTAAAATACAACAACAACATTAAAAAAATTAAATTTCGAATTCCAAAACCAAAACGAACAGAACCACATTCAAATTTGAAAACAGGACCACCCTATGGTCCACAAGATCGCTTATATTGAAAAGATAAGTCAGGATTATCGTCATCGCCATCATAATTAACTGTCATCACCATCCCATCAATGTCGTCCAC
The DNA here is from genome assembly GCA_963277665.1 of Viscum album. Lineage (NCBI taxonomy): Eukaryota > Viridiplantae > Streptophyta > Magnoliopsida > Santalales > Viscaceae > Viscum > Viscum album. Next base: position 678,201,124 of record OY728165.1, read on the forward strand.
TTCACCATTATCCACCACTGTAACTGACTTCTCCATTGATAACACCAGTCATTGAACTCCTGCCGGCAAGAATCCTAACGAAGCTTCAAACCACGATCACCTCCTTTAGAAACAACACCATGCGAAGAAACTTCGATCACAAAAACTCATAACATCTTCAGTGTAGTCAAGACGAGCAGTGTCGGTAACCTAACAAAACATTTTCCATCATTCATGTCATCCAAATGCACACCAAAACGCTAAAGACAGTCGGATCGTCCCCTGTTAAACCAAAAAAACACCGAAACACCCGTAGGAATTCCAGTTCCATTGACCAACAAAACCAAACATAAATGAAACCACTCTATAAAAAATAAACTGGTTCAACACATAACAAACATCACGTCATAGAAGCAACAAACCTTCACAAATATATAAAACCAAAAAGACAGAGACATGCAATAGATGATGTCAAAACCTCAATTTCGAGGGAGAAGAAAACAAGAGCAAATCGCAAGAGGGGCATCATCGGCCATCAAAAATCCCCTCCCAAAACTTCTGAGAATCCAACGCTCTAGATCCGACCAGGATAGGAGCTGATGGACGTGAATTTAGGGCAGAGGTTTGAATGTCTTAGGGCTCCGAACGATTACATCTCGTTGATGCTAAAACCAGAGAAAAATAAGAGAATGAGCTGACTCCAGAGGTTGCCTAAAAACTATCAACTACTAATCCAAAAATCCCAAAACCAAGATGAACCATCGCTCCAGATCCGACCTGTAGAGGTGCAGTGGAACACGAGATCAGAGCAAGCTGAAGCGACTTGAGGCTTCCATAGTGAACCAATTTCGACACCAACACCATGAAAGATAAAAGAACCAGGATGAGATCTTGGATTCAAGGAGATGAGAGAAATATGGAAAGATCAAAGAAACTAAGAAGAAAGGAAAGGGCTGGAAGAGTCGCACCGTCACGAGGAAACCCTAGGTGGAAGTAGGGCATGATCAAGGGAACACTTCGTGGGAGAATAGGGCCATTAAACCCCATTGAATTCCCTTCACTTCTCTCCAAGTCAGATTTGGAGTGGGGTTTCAAAGGTGGTTTTGGGATTTTTGGTCCATCAGTCGATGGTTTTTTCCAGCGCTCTCATGATGTCTTGCTCTTGTTCGGATTCTGGAATCAGTTTCATCATCTTTTGAAACCCTTGGCTGCTCAAATCCCTTCTCTAGTTCCATGCTCCTATGCTCCTTTTCGAGTCGGACCTCGAGTGGTGGTTATCTTAAGACTTTGGGATGTGGGACTTATTGGTCGATGGTGTTTTTTGTATGACTGGTGTCGGTTTATCCTTTGAAGATTCTCTAGTTCATTCCTCTATGCTATTGGTGACTTCGGCCTCGGTAATGTCTTTCTGGGTGTTTCTTCCTAGGAGAAATTGGTGAAGGTTTGTTGTATTTTTTCTGTGATTTCTTGAGTTCTGGTTGCGGTGATGTTCGTTTCTGGTTGGTTTTTTTTTACTGTGTTCATTGGCTTTGGCGGTTTGGGTGATGTCGATAATGATGGTGGAATGCCTTGGTGATGATGGAAGATGTAATTGATGTGGCTTTGGCTGTCATGGGTTTTGTTCGTTCTTACTATCAGCTCTGGTGACGGTCCGATGTTCGGTTCACCGGTGGTGGCTGGCTACGGCTGCCAGTGTTTTTGAAGAGGGTTAGTGTTGATGATGACGATTCTCTATTGATTAGGACTCGGTGTCAGGTCTTGTAGGTGGTGTCTAGCAGCAATCTCATGGCCCAAGGGGTGACGATGATGTGATGGGTTTTTCATTTTATTTGAATTTTAAACTTTGAATGGAGATTTGTGTCCTGAGGTGAAATTGGGGTGGGATCAAGGCAATTTTAAGGTGCAACTATGATAAGTTTGAATTTTCTTTTTGAATTTTGGAGCCTGATTGGTGATTTGTGGTGTGGTCAATGTTTTTTATTTTGAAATTTTTTGTTTTTTTTTGTCTTTGTTGGATTTCGTTATCTAGAGGTATTATGCTTGTCAGGTTCTCACTAAACAAAAAAGTGTAATATTTTGAAAATGAAAAAAATGGATGTGGGGAACAATTATGTATATATATATATATAAGAAATAAATTCTAAACAAAAAAATGAAAAAAAACAATAAGAAAAGAAGAAAACAAAATCATAAAAAATTAAAAAAAAATGGTATGGTGTCTTCCTCCACTGAGCCGCTACTCAACACTGAACCAGTTACCCAGTGACCTTGGCCTCCCCAAATCCATTGTCATTACTAGCACCATTTCCGACCTCGAATCAGACAGACACCATCGACCATGCCCGTGTAAGGTTTGGTGTCCTGAGAACCAACTGTTTTTTACTTTGATTATATTAATGTTCACTTATTATATATTGTTCATTGTTCTGCATGACTATAATATGATAATGTCATGGAATATTTGTTGCATTGATAAGGTCATGGAATATCCCCACTGTGATGAGAACCTTGAAATTCTATAACAATATTCTTAAATAAAGTTCTACGGTTGGATGACATACGATGATAGGACACATAGTATACAGACCGTCATGTGTGAGTACTCGTAAGAATATGAGACTCTCTCTCATGGAGTTCGCACTTGGTAATCTCCAAGATGGGTGATTATAATAACAGACCTGCCAGTATAAATTCCGCATGTCTTGGTGTCATCAGACATTGCTATCTACGAGCATGTGTAATGGTCCTTAGACTGGAAGATTATCATTATCTAATGTCAGGACTCGCGCACTTAGATTTAATGACGAAAACCATCACGCAGACAGTTGGCGGGAAGTAGGGTACATTTTGTGTGTCTTGAGTGACATGTTGTTAATGGATAAGTTGAGGAAGGATTTGTCCCTTCCATTTATGGAAGTTGATATCTTGGCCCTTTGATTGAAATAGAACTGTCGCATTAAATTCCATGGCCATGGTGTAAACGACGAGTTTATTTCAGGAAGTCAAAGAACTATGGATCAAGCATATAGGTTTATGACATTACCATGAAACCTGCTTGATGAGATATCGAGACAAGGGGATTAAATTACACAGTAAGCATTCGTATGAGGTGATAAGTCAATATGGTGTCAACTTCTTTCTCTTGGGTTCCTTGACCAGTTTCTAGACAGTAATCTTGGACTTTAGGCAAGATCGCTTAATTCCAATGAGAAAGAGGCCTAGAGGGTCACACACTAAGTGTATTCAAGTATCTCAAGTAGAATAAATATTATTCTCGTACGTGGTTTAATAGTTATTCAAGGAATCCTAGAACTTTTTAATGATTGGAGTAAGAAGGAAATGAAAACAAAATATACATGCCGTGTATTTTTCAATGAAAAACAAGTACACGCCGTGTATTTATTATTACACACCACGTAGTTTCTCCAGCCGGGATTTTGAGGATATAATATTGTTTTAAATGATATTTATTATAATCAGCGTGGGCGTATGTCAAAAAATTAATTATTTGATATGGGGTTTTAAATAAGAGTCAATGAAATAAATAAAACGCGTAACGTGTTTATTTATTTTCATAACTCTACAACCTCAAACCTGATTATAAATATCCTCACAACCCCAACTCTTGTCCAACACACAAGAGAATCATTGTGCATTACTTCTCTAGATAATTCTTTCAAGGCCTAAAGAACTTATTCCTCCAAGAACGCTCTCAAGACTGAGAGAGATCTTCTTCCATCGGATCAAGATGATCTGAGGCAAAAAATGCAAGCAATGGTTTCTCCACTCTAGCACCCGGAGACTCCTTTGGTGATGTACCGAGATACGAGGTACATGCGTGGATCACTTCTAGATGAATTCTACACTTTTCTTCTGCGACGCAATGACGAATCACATCGGAATGTGATCAATAACATCAATTAAGAAAGAACCCCCAAAAGGTATTTCTTTTCAATTGATTAAATTAATTATAATCAACCTATAACGATCCTACTTTGTGGTTCCGGTACTTTCCTTTTCTTTGTCAATTTTTGTGATTCGATCCTTGGAGACTGGTGTTTATCGTCGTATTGATCCTGGATTGATCATTATTAATGAAAAAAAAAGCCAAGTGGGCACATCCACCCACGCACTTCCGCTGCACCTGGGACCTTCAAATGGTTTCAGAGCGAGGTTACAACGTTGATTATAGTTATTTAATTTTTGTTGATAATTTATGCATTTATATTTGATTCAATTTGAAATATATTGTTCTATTAATCTGAATAAATGAAATCTATTCTTCCACCTTCATTTCTCTATTCATATAACATAAACGAACTTTTAATTTTAATTTTTTATTAAAATAAAAATGAGGAACCCATTCGGAGGAGCCGCTCTTTCTATCTGTACAACACGGGATTACATGGCGTGTAATTAAAACTACACGTCGTGTACTTAGGTTAAATGAACCGGCACTGGTCCGCCAAACCACACCGTGTTAATTGAATATGCCTAAGTATTAATCATGCTGTGTTGACCAGAATTGAACAGCGCGTGGAACCAGAATACACGGTGTGTATGTTGGAGAAACACGTCGTGTAGTCTGTTCCGGCCCAGGTGAAACCGTGTACAATGATAAGCCGTGTACCGCATACATGGGATCGCCAGGCCGGTTACCATGTAACAAGGAAGTACACACCATGTATGGTTTATCTACACGCCGTGTACTCCAAAATTTCCAAAGTACAGAGAACACGCCAAAGACCCCGGCGTGCACTTTGGATAAAAGGTGAAAAGAAATACATGTCGTGTAATTATAGACTACACGTCGTGTAATTTCCAGAAATAGAATTTCACCAGGTTTCCTCCAATGTACAAAGACCCGTACAAGGAATATGGACGAGAAGAATCTCAAGGAAATTCAAAAAGTAATTTAAGATAAATAATTGATTAATTATAAGATCATAATTAATTGAATTAGAGATTGACTTATCTTAAATGAAATAACAATTAAAATAATTTGAATTCTAAATTTGTGTAAATGTCGTTGCATGTTATGGATGATCATGAGCTAGACCAAAGACCCTTTGTATGTGTATGGTTTCATTTAAATTTATTTAATTTAAATTTGTTGGCATGCGAGCCTTCTTTCAATAAAATATAGCACATGTGTGCCCATGGTTTCTTTAATGTAAACCCATGTAATGGAGGATCTCTCAAGCTGGAGGATATGGTTCAAAACCCAAAGCTGAGGTGAAACCAAACCAAGAAGATACAAAGGTGGACATGTGGGAGCTGCAAAACACAAACCAACAGGTTCAAGTTTTTTTCCCTAGGTCAGGGTTTGCTTATCAAACCGCTAGATAATCTAACCAATAGAAGCTCATGATCATGCCATATTATTTTATTTTTGTCTGATTTCATAGTTTATTTATTATTTATGTGTTGTCGCGATCACATAATTAATCAAATAAATAAGCATGCAAAGATGGAATAAAATAAAAACCGGATTGTGCGTAAAAATTATCGGAACATGGTTAATCACTTAAGCAAGCATCACTTGATATTAACAAGCATGTGATAATGGAAAAATATGCATAAAGAATAAAATCCCTCAAATACCATATTAAGTCAAACCAATCCATTCATTACTTGATTAAGGGAAAGACTCAATAAAACTATGTCTTTGACCAACCCTTGTTGGGACACTTACTTTTATAAAAGAAGCCATTATGAAAGGTTTCAGGTCGACATAACCATATTACATCAAGAGAAGTAGCCCATGCTAGACTTGATGTAATATTGGAGGCAAGAGTTGAGGAAATCCAAGTCAGGATTTCATGATTGGGGAGTCCACTCAACAGATCAAGGAACTGTAAGCTCACAGTTGGCAAAGACCTACCTACCTAAATACCTTCAAATAGCTTGACCAACCCTTGTTGGGGTTATGTGAAAGGGAATATAGATCCTTTCCACTAGAATGTCAAAGAAACTGGACATTCTGAGTTCAACGGTGAGGGACATTGGGACTTGATAAAATAGTGGGAGAGTTAATAGATTCATTTATTATTTTTCATAAAATGTAATCAAGAAAGTACTGATAAATCTGCTCTTTTAATTTGTAGAATCTAAATGAAAAACTCGTCAAACACATTTTCTCTGTGATCAATTCAGGATAAAGAAAATATCCTCACCGGCAGTAACATTCAGGAATGGTTTAGGCACCTTCGGGTTATCCTACGCCATAAAAGAAAGTTTTATATGCTGGAGTCCTCACTTCCTGATTCTCCTGCCCCAGGGGCGAGTGATGAAGATTTCCTAGTCTATGATCAACATTTGAACAATGCTCTCAACGTTCAATGGTTGATGCTATCATCGATTTCTAGTGAGATCATGAAGTCTCATGAAGACATGGATGCCTATAGCATGATCGAGCACCTCCTTGGTCTATACCAAGAGAGAGAAAGACAGGAAAGGGTTGAGATCTCCAAGGATCTATTTCAGAGCAATCTTGGAGAGGGTTCCCCAGCTAGGCCTCATGTAGTCAAGCTCATTGGCTACATTGAGCGCTTGGTGGTTCTAGGGTTTAAACTCCTTGATGAACTGGGTACTGATCTCATTCTCGCATCACTCCCCCAGAGCTTCTCAAGCTTTGTTGTGAACTTCAACATCAAAAACATTGATAAGTCTCTGTCTGATCTTCTTATACTTATTCGCCAAGTGGACAATGACATGAAGCGTGAAAACCCATCTGTACTCATGGTGAATAAAAATAAAGGGAAGGAAAAGAGCTTTAAGCCCAAATCTTTTTCAAGGCCTTCCAAGAAAAGGAAGATCAAAGTGGAGGAAAAGGAACAAGATGCTATTCGTTTTGCATGTGGCAAGAAGGGCCACTGGAAGAAAAACTGCACCCAGCCAAGGAAGAAAGGGGATGCTTCAGGTGCATTTTTTATTGAATGTAATCTATCTGTTTCTACTAATTGGGTATTAGATACTTCTTGTGGTGCTCACATCTGTATGCAAATACATGAACCAAGTAGATTCAGGAAGATTGATCTAGGGGAGGTAGATCTACGAGTAGCCAACGGAGCCAAACTTGCTGCTATAGCTATTGGGGACTACCACCTCACATTGCCTACGGGGATGGTCTTGGTTTTGAAAAGATGTTATTATGTACCCTTTGTAACCAAAAACATTATTTCAGTATCCAGATTAGATACTGATGGATTCATCTTCAATATTGGAAGTGGATGTTTCTATTTTTATAAAGATAGCATTTGTTTTGGTAGGGCACATTTATATAATGGCCTTTATGTGTTAGACTACACAAACCATGTAATGGAAATTGATAACAAATTTACTTCACATGACTCATACCACACCCAACTTTGGCATCACCGGCTAGGTCATGTTAATGAGAAACATTTGACAAAATTACATCAAGATGGGTATTTAGATTCTTTCGAACTAAAACCACTTGGTGTATGTCATGCATGTCTACAAGGAAAAATGACCAAATACCCATTTAGTGGGAAAGGTGAAAGAGATAAAGAGCTTCTAGAATTAGTTCACACATATGTGTTTGGACCATTTCTAGTTGAATAAAGGGGTGGGTTCTCATACTTCATAACTTTTACTGATGATTTTAGTAGATATGGATATATCTATTTAATGAGGTATAAGTCAGATTATTTTCATCGGTTCAATGAATACAAGAATGAGGTTGAGAACCAGCTTGGTAAGAAGATTAAGAAACTCTGCCCAGATAGAGGAGGAGAATATCATAATCAAGACTTCATTTATTTCTTACGAGAGTTTGGGATTCAATCTCAACTCACTCCTCCTTACACATTACAGTGGAATGGTGTAAGTGAAAGGAGGAACCGCACTCTGTTGGACATGGTGAGATCAATGATGAGTCATGCGAGTCTTCCATTATCCTTTTGGGGATATGCATTACAAACAGAAGCACACATACTAAACCAAGTACCAACTAAATCGATAAATGGTATTTCATACGAGTTATGGAGTGGACACAAAGCCATGTTATCGAATTTACATGTGTGGGGAAGTGAAGCATTTGTTAAGGCCTCTTCACATAACAAACTTGCACCCTGAGGCACAAATTGTATCTTTATATGATATCCCAAGGAAACAATGGGATATTACCAATACAACCCCTCAGAAAAAAGGGTTACAGTGTCAAGATACGCCATATTCCTTGAGAGGGAGAACATCTCCAAAAGAGATAGTGGGAGTGAGATAGACTTCAATGAAGTCGAGGCTCAAGATACATGGGAGTTGGTACAGGAACAGATTCCACAAAGCCCCGTGGAAGAACAATCTATTCCAGAGACACAAGAACTGCGTAGGAGCATGAGAGAGGTGAGAGAACCAGAGCGATATGGTTTTCTTGTCACCAAGGATGGTGACTCATTATTGTTTGACAATGATGATTCTCTTACCTACAAGGAAGCAGTTGAAGGAATAGACGTTTCCAAGTGGCAAGAAGCCATGAATTCTGAAATGGATTCCATGTACCAAAACCAAGTCTAGATTTTGGTAGATCCTCCAGTTGATGAAAATCCTATTGGTAATAAATGGGTATTCAAGAATAAACTGGACATGGAGGGGAAATTCAGCACTTACAAGGCATGACTGGTTACAAAAAGTTTTAGACAGTGTCAAGGAATTGACTATGATGAAACTTTTTCACCGGTTGCGATGCTAAAATCGATTAGAATCCTATTGGCCATTGCTGCTTACCATGACTTTGAAATTTGGAAAATGGATGTAAAAACATCATTCCTTAATGGGAACCTCAAGGAAGATGTCTACATGACACAACCTGAAGGGTTTGTGACTCCAAAGGATGACAACAAGGTATGAAAGTTGCAGAAATCCATTTATGGATTAAAGCAAGAATCAAGGTCATGGAACATTCATTTTGATGAAGCTGTAACAGAATTTGGCTTTGTTAAGAACGAATGTGAACCTTGTGTCTACAAGAGGTTTAGTGGAAGTGCAGTCATTTTCCTAATAGTATATGTTGATGATATATTACTATTTGGAAATGAAGTACCTGTCTTGGAGTCAGTTAAGGCATGGTTGCATAAATGCTTCTCCATTAAAGACTTGGGTGAGGCAGCATATATTCTTGGGATCAAGATCCATCGTGATAGATCCAAGAGAATGTTGGGTCTGAGTCAAAGTACATACATTGACAAGATACTGAAGAGATTTAGTATGGAACGGTCCAAGAGGGGATTGTTTCCAGTGTCACATGGCATTCATCTTTCCAAGAAAATCTGTCCTCATACACGTGAGGAAAGAAAGATAATAGAAAGGATCCCTTACGCATCTGCGATTGGATCAGTCATGTATGTTATGCTATGTACGAGGCTAGATGTTGCTTACGCATTAAGTGTGGTAGGCATATATCAAGCTGATCCAGGAGACCGTCATTGGATGGAAGTCAAGACTATCCTTAAGTATCTGAGGCGTACTAAGGATATGTTCCTGGTTTATGGAGGAGATGAGGAACTAGTCATTAGAGGACATGTAGATGCTAGTTTCTAGACTGATCAAGATGACATGAAGTCGCAGACTGGATACATCATCAGTTTGAATGGAGGTGCAATGAGCTGGAAGAGCTCAAAGGAGAGTGTGGTGGCAGATTCTACAGCAGAGTCCGAGTATATTTCAGCTTCTAAGGAAGCTAAAGAAGCAGTATGGATGTGAAGCTTCGTCCAAGAGCTGGATGTAGTATCGAGAAGTAAATATACCATCACACTCTATTGTGATAATACTGCAGTGGTGGCACTTGAAAAAGAGCCAAGGTCACATCAGCGGACAAAGCACATACTTCGGATGTATCATCTCGTGAGGGATTTTTCTCAGAGAGGTGAAGTTGCAGTGAGAAGTATTTCCACAGAAGAAAACATGGTGGACCCCTTGACTAGAGACTTGACTCAGTAGAAACATGATCATCATGTGAGGTCTAGCGGACTAAGAGTCATAGGCAGTTGTCTCTAGTCCATGTGGGAGTTTGTAAGGGTTGGTGTCCTGAGAACCAACTGTTTTGTACTTTGATTAAATGAATGTTCACTTATTATATATTGTTCATTTTTCTGCATGACTATAATATAATAATGTCTTGGAATATTTGTTACATTGATAAGGTCATGGAAGATCCCCGTTGTGATGAGAACCTTGAAAGGCTATAACAATATTCTTAAATAAAGTTCTATGGTTGGATGACATACTATGATAGGACACATAGTATATAGATTGTAATGTACGAGTACTCGTAAGAAGAAGAGACTCTCTCTCATGGAGTTTTCACTTGGTAATATCCAAGATGGGAGATTATGAGAACAGACCCACCAGTAGCAATTCTGCATGTCTTAGTGTCATTAGACATTGCTATCTACGAGCATGTGTAATGGTCCATAGACTGGAATATTATCACTAACTAATTTCATTACTCGTGCACTTAGATTTAATAACAAAAACCATTACGCAGATAGTTGGTGGGAAGTAGGGTATATTGGGTGCGTCACGAGTGACATGTTGTTAATGGATAATTCGAGGAAGGATTTGTCCCTTCCATTTATGGAAGTTGATATCTCGGACATTTGATTGAAATAGAACTGTCGCATTAAATTCCATGGACATGGTGTAAACGACGAGTTTATTTCTGGAAGTAATAGAACGACGGATCAAGCATATAGGTTTATGACACTGCCATGAAACCTTCTTGATGAGATATCGAGACAAAGGGATTAAATTACACAGTAATCATTTGTATGAGGTGATAAGTCAATGCGTCATCAACTTCTTTCTCTTGGGTGCCTTGAACCGTTGCTATACAGTAATCTTGGACTTTAGGCAAGCCCGCCTAATGCCAACGAGAAAGAGGACTAGAGGGTCACACACTAAGTGTATTCAACTATCTCAAGTAGAATAAAGATTATTCTCATACGTGGTTTAATAATTATTCAATGAATCCTAGATCGTTTTAATGATTGGAGGAAGAAGGAAATGAAAAACAAGATATACATGCCATGTATTAATTATTACACGTCGTGCAGTTTTTCATGGAAAACAAGTACACGCCATATATTAATTATTACACACCGTGTTGTTTTATTTATGGAATGTAAATGAATAAATGAAAACAAGATATACACGCCATGTACATTGAATGTACACGCCGTGTAGTTTTCAATGAAAAACAAGTACACTCCGTGTATTTATTAATACACGCCGTGTAGTTTTTTCAGTTGGGATTTTGAGGATATAATATTGTTTTAAACGATATTTATTATAATCAGTGTGGGAGCATGTCAAGGAATTAATTATTTGACATGGGATTTTAAATAAGAGTCAATGAAATAAATAAAACGCGTAACGTGTTTATTTATTGTCTTAACTCTACAACCTCAAACCTGATTATAAATATCCTCACAACCCCAACTCTTTTCCAACACACAAGAGAATCGTTGTGCACAAATTCTTAGGAGAATTATTTCAAGGCCGAAAGAACCTATTCCTCCAAGAACACTCTCAAGACTGAGAGAGATCTTCTTCCATTAGATCAAGATGATCTAAGGCAGACAACGGAAGCAATGGTTTCTCCACGCTAGCACTCGGAGACTCCATTGGCGACATCCCGAGATACTAGGTACACGTGTGGATCACCGCTAGAGTAATTCTACACTTGGCTTCTGCGACACAACAATGAATCACATCAGAACGTGATCAAGAACATCAACGAAGAAAGAACACCCAAAAGGTATTTCTTTTCAATTGATTAAATTAATTATAATCAACTTGTAACAATCCAACTTTGTGGTTTCGGGACTTTCCTTTTCTTTTTCCATTTCTGTGATTCGATCTGTGGAGACTGTAATTTATCATCATATTGATCTCGGATTGATCATTGTTAATGACAAAAAATAGCCAAGTGGGAACATCCACCCACATGCTTTCACTGCACCCGGAACCTTCATCCCCACTGGTCCCTGCAACCACTGACCACCACTATAACCTACCATCCTCATCGTGTTACCATTTCTCTTTGATGACCACCACCATCGGAAGCCTCTTCACTATCCATTCAAACCCTCATCTCCTAACCATATCCGGTGAATCCCTAACTCCTCAACTATCTAATCAATTTCAATCTTGATCCCACTTCCCTGATTATATCCCACTCCCAAATCCAACCAAACCCCTCACTATTCATCACCCTCACCTGTAAATTACACTAAATCCAATAACCCCACCTCTTTTTCTTCACTTACTCCATTATATTCAAGTAACATGAAGAAAATTTCTATTTATATTTAGTCAAATTTTTTCTTAGCTTCTCTTGGGAGATAAATGTGTACCTATATATAAGTAGCATTTTCTATAGGGTGAACCCCTAGTTGGACAACCTAAACTAAATCCCCACCATCTATTTCCTCCCTTATAAATTTCATATTGTTCGATCCATCTCGAACATGGTAGAAGAACACTTCCAATCCTTTGTTAGACTTCTACCAAATAGGTGGAAGCCTCGTTTCAATTTCTAGTATCAAGTAAGGGAGTTTTATTAATTTAAAACTATTACATATGATTCATCTTCAAATTTATATTCTTAACCTATATTTATGTATTCACATATTAAATATTATGTATTGAAAAAAAAAATTAAAATATTTTAATTTTAAATAAAATTTATTTAAAATTTTAAGAAAAGGGAAATTTTCATTATTTCCAATTCCAAGTTTTTATGATGCTTGCAGCAACTTCAATTTTATGATTTAGGATCTAAATTTATGATATATATATATATATGGATGTAATTAAATATTTATCAAACCTGTATATATGTAAGCACTCTATGAGAATATACCTCATGTTATATAAGTAATTTTCATACTTATGTTTAAGCAATTTAGGTGTGCATGTAATATATTATTTTTAAAGTCTTTCATGTTTATATTTATCATGTATGTGTATATATATATATACTAATTATAAGATTCATTTTTTTGTATACATTACAAGTTCACATTTTATTATTCATGGTCATGACATATATAAATATATATATATATTTCATTATAAGTTTATTTTATTCTAATATGTGTGTGTGTGTGTGTGTTTCCATAATTACATGATTTGAAATTAATAGAAAATTAATTTTAATACATGATATCATCCAACTAGAGATTTTTTAATTGAGCAGTGAACAATTATTTTTCAAAAAAATATTACTTTTATAATGCATTTATTTGTTATATAGTTTTTCTTATAAAGTTATAAGTTAAGGGTATATTTACCTTCACTTATAATTGTTCATGAAAGTAAAATTATATATATGTGTATATATTGTTAATGTAATTATTCTGTGAAAATAGTAGTTTTACAATTTCTATTATTTATGAAATTATTTTAATTTTTTTTATTTTATGTTCTTTTGATACCTATAAGAAAGTGAAATAAGATGTATATTATTTTATGTGAGTTTCAATCTACTATTTCTAATATATTATGTGTATTATATAACTATGCCCATGGTTATTCTAGAGAAATAAAAATTGATACCTATTATTTCATGTGACATTAAATTTAAAATTGATATCATTTTATTTAAAATTTATATATATTATTTAATTTTTTAAAACAAAAAAATTGTGATTTAAGATAATGAGTATTTAATATGTTTATTTAAGGATGAGTTTTAAAAGATAAAGTTTAACATTTTAATGAAAAGTAAATTATGGGATATCTTGAAGACATGGGTGTTAATTATTTCTTTTAAAAGGACATAAAAAATGACATGATATTTGTTAGTAAAAAATCTAAAAAGTAATTTCAAAATAAATTTAATGTTTATATATTTATAAATGTGCATTTTTAATTAATAAATTGTTATATTTTTAAATAAAAACCCCCAATGGAAATTTATATATGTAAATTAAGCTAAATTTTTTTTTATAAAATTATAACTTAAACATTATAAACATGAAAGGGGTGAGGATTGAACCATTCCTATGACATGTGGGTAGGCCTAGACGGCCTTCAATGTTTAATGTGACCCCATTGTTTTTTTCAAAATCTTACTTTGTATTTTTAGAAAAATCACTAGATTATTTTAAATTTTTTTCATAGAATAAGTATTATCACAAGCTTTAAAACATTTCCAAAATCATAATTATTTTCAAAATATTTTATTTATATGTCTGGAAATGTGTATTTATTTTCAAAGGCAATTTAAAAATCAAGTTTTCCAAGGGTTTTTCAAAATCATTTTAAAAAATCTATTATATTGTAACAACCCAGGTATTTATAGAATAATATGTTTTTATATTTTTTATTATTTTTTATTTAAATAGTAATTCAGAAAAAAAAATTATTATATGGTTATTAATTTTTCAATTCTAGAATTTTAATTTGATAAAACTAGTTTCAATTTTGAATTCAAAATGTAGATATTATCATTGTATGAATTTTTGAAAATTTTCTGAAAAAAATTTTATATGACATGTACTTTTTTAAAATGAACTAAATACATATATTCTATAACTTATAGATTATTATTTCGTATTTTTACATGGAAGACCATAAATAAACCTACCTTGGATACCATGAAAAATAACACACCCGATACAATGAAAATAAAAAAAATATTAATAAATGGATAGAAATTTTTATAAAAAGATAATGTATGGTGTTATAAAAATGAGTTTGGTTTTTTAATATATTAATAAAAATTTTAAATCTATTATACAATAGGATTGAATACTTTTTAAGAAATTTTAACTCATGGTAAGGGACTTTTCTTTTAAAATCCTTGTAAATGTCTCTTTTGAAAAATTTAAAAAGATTGTTCATTCTTTATATGGAGTGAGTGGTTTCTTCTAATTTCATGATTATATATTACTATGATGTTTATAAATTTTTTTTATTAGTTGTTTCTGAATAATATTATTTAATTATTACATGCACTATTGTTATATATTAAAAGGAATTTGTTTTACAAAAAAAGGGTATTTTGAATATCTGAATATGACTTTCTCAAGGATTGAAATGATTTATCAAGTGATTTATTAATGATATATTACTTGTACATAGTTTATGTTGTTTAGATCACATTATAGCTCAATATATGATGGGTTTATCCCCATTATATCTCAAGATATGTTGGGTTGAGCCCATTATAGCTCAAGATATAACAAGTGGGCCCCATTATAGCTCTCCAATGCATTGGGTACTCTAGAGATGAAAGTTCACCAAATATATATTCCATGTGTAAGGGAAAATGTAAGAGTAATATGGTAAATATGTACAAAGTAAACTACATGATTATTCTATGCATGCTTATGGGTTTTGAAGAAAAAGGTTTATAATGGGTTTTTATGTTTTCACTATACTAATTGTTTTCCTTTCTTTATGTCCCTTATTGAGAATTTTGTGATCATCCCACTTTTTAAAATGTTTCTCATAGTTTATAAGGATTTGTAATAGATATTAGGAAGTTAAGTTAAATTTTATAAAGTTTTGTTAAAGAAAATGTGTTTTTTAAAATGTTTTATATTAAAAAAATGATATTGTTTTAGTTGTATTCTATTTGTATGAATGTGGTTTGTTATGTATGTATTATGTCATAATATTCTAAAACATTAAACCTAAAAAAATTATCAATATGATATAAGGTATGTTATTAACTAAAATTCATGATTATATAATGTTTTAATGTTGAGTCCTTATATTTGGTGTTATAGGATGGTTTATATAAATTTAGGGGTTAGGTTGATGTTAATAGAATACCATAAATGATTTTTACTATGTGGTTAATTTGAAATGATATATAATTTAATGATTACCATGTTTCTTCTTCTAAGATATGTCTATACAGAATGGTTTTACATAAAAGAAATAGGGAAGCTAAAGTAATATGTAATCGAGAGGCTGATATCTATCTGAATCTGCATCCTCGAATGGTGGGAATATGAACCGAGCTATTTGTGAGAGTAATGGATTGGTTGAATCAGGTAATAAATGGTGGTTGAATCTATACTTGAGGGGAACCTAATATACCATGAATAAACATGTCTTTTATGGAGCATTTTATAAGACATCATCCTCCAACATTCGGTGTAACCATAGATTCGGTGATAGTTGAAGGATGGATTAATGCTCTAGAAAAGATATTTGATGTCATGGGATTTTCAGGAAACCAAAAGTTAATATAATGTATTTATCATTTTGAAGGTGAATTTGATCAATGGTGGTATCAATTTAAGATTACCAAAGAAGATAATGATCCTGATACTCTAGAATGGGATTATTTTAAGATCCTTTTTCTGGAAAAATAATTTCCTAAAACTATTTGACTCAGAATAAAGAAAAAATTCTTGGAATTGAAGAAAAAAGATGTTGATTTTGTGGCAGTATATAAATATAATTTTACAAGACTGGACTAGTACATGACGGATTTTACTGAGGACATTGATAGTAAAATTGATAGATTTTACTCTAGTTTGAAACCATTTTTATGAATATATTTGGCTTCAAAAGAGTTTAAAATCAATGAGAAACTTGTTCATTGTGCTAAAAAAGTTGAGATGGATTTTTTAGACACATATGTTCCTCATGATGAAAAGAATAAGAAGCATTCAGGTTGGCAGGAATTGGGGAATAATTAATCAAAGAAATCTAGAGGTAAGAAAATTAATTTACCTTCTTGTGAAAAGTTTGGTAAAAAGAATCATGGAGAAGGTCTTGTAAATTCTGGGAAAGTTTTCTGATGGGTATAGTTTGAGAACATATCTTGGGAGTGTAATGAAAATGATCCAAAAATTAATGAGAAGATGATGGTGACATGCAATAACTGTATGTAATTGTTTCATTTTTCTAATGTGTGTCTGAATCTAGTCACTCAGGTAAAAAATCAGCAATATTGGAAGTAGAAGGGTGTGGAAAAATTATTTTCAACCACTTCAGTAGATGTTGAGCCTCAAATGAAGTGGTATCAGGTACATTGATTGTTTTTTAAAGATTTTACAAATGTGTTTTATGATTTAGGGTCTACGCATTCCTTTATTTCTATGAAATTTTCTGCTAAATTAGAAATTCCTCTATGTGAAATAAATACAGAAATCATGGTAAAAACACCTGGTGAATATATTGAGGAAAAAAGAAATTATAATAATTTACCTATCTTTTTCTGTGGAAAGATTTTACCTGCAAACCTTGTTGTATTACCTCTAGTAGATTTTGATGTTATTCTGGGTATAAACTAGATTACATTTTATCATGATAAGATAGGTTATAGATAAAAAGTGGTTGTTTTCATAAAGAATTTTAGTTTTTTTTAAATATTGAACTCAAACCATTGATAACATATCAAGAAACTATGAAAATATTAAAATATAAAAATTTATTTTATCTTTCACACATTTTAAAAACAAGGGAATGATTCAGATTAATGATGTGCCAGTGGTAAATGAGTATCTTGATTTATTTCCTAATCATTTTCCTTGGGTAATTACTGATCGAGTTTTTGATTTTACTATTGAATAAGTTGATAATGCTAAACCAGTTTATAAACCCCCTTATTGAATGACTTAAATGGAAATTTTAGAGTTGAATAAGAAACATAAAAAATTATTTGATAAAGGTTTATCTGACCCAGCACATCACCATGGAGTTCTCTTGTCTTTTTTAAAAAAAAATATTGTTTAATGACACTTTTCATTGATTATAAATCCTTGAATAACATATTAGTTAAAAATATCGTTTTCCACATATCGATGATTTGTTTGATCATCTCCATGGAGCATAATATTTTTTCTAAGGTTGATCTATGATCGGGATACCATTATTTGAAAGTAAAGTAAGTATAAATTTGTATGATTATGTTATGTACTGTATATGGGCATTAGGAATTTTTTGATATTATATTTGGGATGACCAATGCACCTATTTTATTCATGGATCTTATGAATAGAATATTTTATGAGTTCTTGGATAAGTTTTTGGTTGTGTTCATTGATGAAATTATGGTACATTCTAAAAGTAAATAGGTGAATGAAATAAATATAATAGGTTTTTTTAAAACCTTAAAAGAAAAGAAATTGTATGGAAAATTCAGAAAGTGTTAATTTTGGTTGAAAAAAAATTCTCTTCTTGGTCACATTATTTCTAAAGATAGAATGACGTTTGATCTTACTAATAAAAGTTATTGAAGAATGGAAAATACCCACAATTGTAACTGGGATTCATAGTTTTCTTGGTTTGGAAGGATATTTCTGGAGTTTTGTTGAAAACTTTGCATGGTTATCTAACCCACTGACTAAGTTAACATGAAAAGCAGTTAAATTCATCTGGAAAAAATAATATGATTATTGTTTTCCAGAATTGAAAAGAATATTGGTGAATTCTATATTTATAACCCTACCTTCAATAAGTGGTGAATTTTTCATCTAAAGTGATGCTTATTTGAAGGGATTTGGTTGTTCTCTAATGAAAAATGGTCAGAAAATTTCTTATGCTTCCCATCAGTTTAAACCTCATGAGTTAAATTACTATACACATGATTTGAAATTATATGTTGTTTTTTTCACATTAAAAAATTTTATGCATCATTTTTATGGAATAAAATGTGAAATATATACTAACCATAAAAGTTTTAAGTATATATTCACTCAGAAAGTATTGAACATGAGATAGAGAAGATAGTAGTATCTAATCAAATATTATGATTTCATAATCCATTACCATCCTGGAAAAGAAAATAGAGTGGTTGATACTTTGAAACATGACCCCTTGGTGAATGATTTGATAAATTTTGTCTTGAAAGTTGTTAGTGAAGAAAATACCTCAGTTTTTTTAGGTGTTAGTGCAATCATCATTATCATATTGAATTAATAAATTATGGAAGGAAGACTGTGAGTTTTAGAAAAAGGTAGAACTTGTTATGAAAGTTAAGTAGACTGATTTTAACATTGATAAAGACTTTTATTGAGGTTTGGGAAGTTATTATACATTCCTTTTAATTTACAATTGAAGAAAAAGTTGTTATGTAAAGCTCATAGTTCTATGTTTTCAGTTCATCCTGGAATCACTAAGATGTATAGGGATCTTTGGAAGTACTACTAGTTTGATGGAATTAAAAGAGATATTGAATATTTTACCATGAAATGTTTGAAATGTCAATAGGTTAATCGGAGCGGAAGTTACCTAAGGGGGTGCTTCATCCTTTTCCAGTGCCAGATTAGAAATGGAAAAATATATCCCTGAACTTAGTGGTGGGAATATTAAATACATATCATGGTAAAAATAAAATTTGGGTTATTATTTATCATTTGACTAAATATTCTCATTTCCTTCATATTTGAGACACACTTTCACTAGATCAGATTTATCGACTATGCCTCAAAGAAAATGTCAGTTTATATGGAGTTTCTCTCTCTATTTTATCATATCATGATCCCAAGTTCACATCTCAATTTTTGGAAGGACTTCAGAGGTTGTTGGGAATATAATTAAATTTCATCATAGCCTTTCATCCTCAATCTGATGGACAGTCAGAGAAAACAATTCATACATTGAAGGACATTCTACAATCTTGTTCAATGGATTATCATGGAATTTGGGATCAATATCTTTCCTTAGTTGGGTTTTCTTATAATAACAAGTTTTATTTCAGTATACAGATGGAACCTTTTGAATAATTATATGAAAACCAGTGTCGAACTCTATCATTTTGGGATAAAGTTGAGGAAAAGAAGTTTATGGGATGAAATTAGTAGATGAATTGGAAGAAAAGGTGCATCTAATTTAGCAAAACATGATTACAGCTCAAAGAAGGCATAAAAATTATATAGATAATAGGAGTAAAGTCCTTCATTTCGAGGTAGGTGATAATGTTTTCCTTAAAATAAATCCATGTAAAATTGTATGCATTTTGGTAAGAAAGGAATGTTGAGTTCATGTTTTATTGAACCTTTTTAAATATTAGATAATGTTGGACCAGTTTTCTAATGAAAATATTTGCCTCCATGTTTATCTCAGGTACACAATTCTTTTCAGGATTCGATGTTGAGAAATTATGTGCTAGATACATATCATTTTTTGAGCCCAGAAGTATTTCTATTGGAAGATAACCTCTCTTATGAGGAGAAACCTATTCAGATTCTAAATCGTAGAGAGTAATTTTTGCAAAACAAGGTAATTCACCATGTAAATGGTTTATAGAGAACCCACATGGTTAAATAAGAAACATGGGAATTATAAAATTCTATTATGAAAAATTACCCCCATTTTTTTAATAAGTGAATAAAATTTTGAGGACGCGATTTCAAAAATGGGGGAGAATGTAACAATCTAGGTATTCATAGAATAATTTTTTTTATATTTATTAGTATTTTTTATTTAAATAGTAATTATTAAAACGAATTATTTATTATATGGTTATTAATTTTCAATTATAGAATTTTAATTTGACAAAACTAGTTTCATTTTTGAATTCAAAATATTGAAATTATCTTTGTATGAATGTTTGAAACTTTTCTAAAAAGTTTAATTTCACAAGTAATTGTTTAAAATTACCTCAATATAAATATGTTATCAATTCTAGATTTTTATTTTATTTTTTTACATAGAAGACTATAAATAAAATGACTTTTGAAACTAAGAAATTAATGCACCTGAAACAATGAAAATAACAAAATATTAATAAAAAAATGGGTGGAAAATGTTATAAGAAGATAATGTAAGGTAATATAAACATGAGTTTAGTTTTTTAATATGTTAATAACACTATGAAAACTATTATAAAGTATTTTTTACCACTTTTGAAGGAATTTTAACCCTATGTAAGGGACTTTCCTTTTAAAATCCTTTTAAATGTCTCTTTTACAAAATTCAAAAATATTTTTTTTTTCTATGGACTAAGCAGTTTCTCCCAATTTTATGATGTTATGTTACTATGATGTTTCCATTATATTTTTTCATAGTTATTTTTGAATAATATTATTTCATTATTATATTGATAATTTTTATATTTTAAAAGGGATTTGTTTTATGAAAAATGGTATTTTTAATAAATGCATGTGTTTTTCTCAAGGATTAAAATAAGTTATCATGTGTTTTATTCCTGATATATTCCATGGATATAGTTTATACTGGGTTGATCCCATTATATCTCAATATATGATGGGTTTATCCCCATTATATCTCAAGATATGTTGGGTTGATCCCATTATAGCACAAGATATGACGGGTGAGCCCCATTATAACTCTCTAATGCATTGGGTACTCCAGAGATAGAAGTTAACCGAATGTTTATTCCATGTGTAAGAGTGAATGTAAGAGTGATATGGTAAATATGTACCAAGTAAACAACAAGATGATTCAATGCATGCTTATGAGTTTTCAATAAAATGTTTTATAAGGGGTTTTCATGTTTTTACTAGATTAACGGTTTTTCTTTCTTTATGCCCCTTACTAAGTGTTTTTTTCTAATAAAAAGTTTTTAAATGTTTCTCATAGGTTATAAGGATGTGTAAGATAAAGGAGAAAGTCAAGATAAATGTTATTATGTTTTTTCATTGAAAACATGTTTTTTGAAATGTTTTATATTATGAAAAAATGGATATTGTTTTAATAGTATCCTCTTTGTATGAATGTGGTTTGTTATGTATGTATTATATCCTAATCTTCCAATACTCTAAACCTAAGAATATCCTAAATGTAAAATAATGTAAGTTCTTAACTAAAATTAATTATTATTTGATGTTTTAAGGCTGGGTCCTTATATATATTTCGAAAAGTGTTTTTAAAATTATGTTTTTAAAATTATAAGTATTTATAGAGGATTTAAAGTGTTTAAAAAATATATTTTAAAATTATTTATCAAAGGTATTTTCAAAAATTATATTAAAATTATTCATCAAATGTTATTTCAAAATATATTTTCAAAAGTTTTTTAAAAAGTTATAAGTATTTTAAAAAATCAATAGATTTAAAAAAACCCCTTACTAGTTAAATTTTCTCATCCTATGCTTTTATAAAATATTTTCAAGTTCATATAGTGCTTTCATGGAATTTAGATTTAATGGGGAGCTAGTGCAAGAAAAGTATTATCGCTGCCTTTTTATTCATTGTATTAACTATGATAATATGTATGAATGGTCATTTTCTTCCAAATCCAAAATTAGAAAAGATTCCCATATGTAAATGACTCTATATTTTTAGTTACTTTTTATAAAAAATACAACATTTTTAGATACTAAACCTCAAATTTCAGGTCTGGGGCTCTATATCCAAGTATGAGGTTGATGTAGCTAACTTTGTATCACAGTGTTATACATGTCAATAGGTTAATGTGGAGCACCAAAGGCCCTCTGATTTGGTTTAGATGTTACTTATTCCTACCTAAAAGTGGGATGAGACTTCTATTGATTTTATTGTTGGATTAACTCATACACCCTATGGGAGGGATTACATTTATGTAGTGATTGATCATCTATAAAAATAATCCCATTTCATTACAATCATATATTCATCCAAATTGTATGATTTGGGTTGGTTGTATGTTCAGGAGGTTTTAAGGCTTCATAGTGTGCCCTCAGCAATTGTTTCTGAAAAGGGACCCTTGTTTTACCTCTGAGTTTTGAGAAGTCCTTCAGAAGGTGATGGGGTCACATGTCAAGTTCAGTACGTCATACCATCCTAAAATGTATGGTTAGATAGAGCTGTTGAATCATATTTTTGCAATAAATTCCGCAAGCATGTTTTTTGGATTTTGGTGGTTCATGGGATTTCTGTTTAAGGCTGATTGAGTTTTCATATAACAATATTTATTAGTCTCTGATTTGAATAGATCTTTTTGAGGAACTTTTTGGTAATCCATGTAGATTCCCTTTTTGTTTCTTTGATGTGGGTGAGACCTCATTGTTGGGACCAAGCCTTGTATAACAAACCTTTGATAAAGTTAAGTTTATCAGGAATCAGTTGTTGAAGATGCAGAGTTGTCACAAGTCTTATGTCAATCTGAGGCACTAAGATTTAGAGTTTTCTATGGGTGATTGAGTGTTCTTTAAAGTTAAATCTTTCTTAGGTTACCATAATTTGGGTAAGTAAGGGAATCTTACACTGAGGTATGTTAAACCTTTTGAGTTTACCAATCAGATTGGTAAGGTGGCATACATGTTAGATTTTCCTTCACAGTTGGTGTAAATCCATGATGTGTTCCATGCCTATTTGTTGAAAAATTACAATCTGCATATGTCCCATATGTTTAATTGGGAAGAGTTGGTGTAATAAAACATATTTCTTCAGGCCATTCCTTTTTGAAAATATAGTTTTTAGGGTATTTTGGGAGGCAATGGTATCTCATTTCAAGATATTTCTAGTTTTTCTAGTTTTTCTATTATTGACTCAGAGCATCAGAATCAGTGAGTCAAGGTTGTTAACATCGGTGAGTATAGGGAGTCAGCATCGGTGAGTCAGGGGTCTCAGCATCAGTGAGTCAGTGGAGTAGACATCGGTGAGTTAGGGGTGTCATCGTCAGTACTAGGGTGTCGGTTCCATTGTGTCAGTGACAGGGTGTATGTGTCAGTGCGTCAGTGAGTCAAGGAGTTAGTGAGTCATGGAGTCGGTGATTTATTGTGTCAGTAGCTCTGTGTCATTAGATCTACATTAGTAGATCACATCAGTAACTCACCCATCGGTGGCTCAGCATTGGTGAATCACCCATCGGTGACTCATTTCTAGTTTTTCCAAGTTTTTTCTAGTTTTCCAATTTCACCCCTCTTGTGTATTATTTGAGGTAACCCAAGTTTAAAGACTTGTATGGGCGTTTTTAAGGGATTTTCAAAGGATATTAAGTATATATTTAATATCCTAACATTCTGGGGGATTTTAGATACTCAAACTGTGTGATCTTGACCACGATCCCACATTAATTACTTTTGAAATCGTTTTTCCTTTAATATAGGATCTGGCTCTTCAAAGTCGGGATCTTCCCCTCTTATTTTGTTTTTCATTCTCTCTTGGTGAACCTAAAGTGTTCCTCTCTAGATGAGTCATGATCCTATTCTAGACCCCCTCCTGCTCGGTTTTCATGGGGTTTCCTGTTACTCATGTGATCCCCTATTCTTGGTGAAAAGAGGAGCTTTGGTCACCTATTGTTTCAGGTAGGGTTTCTTCTGCTTCTCTTGTTTTTATATCATGCAGGGTGAGTGTAATAATGTTTCTTCATGAATAATGGATAAATCCTTTTTTTAAACTACTAATAAATAATGTTAGGTAATATAATCAAAAGGTAACAGGGTTTAATGAGATAATGGGCTGGGAGTGGTTTAATGTTTGATCACCTATTTTATTTCGTTATCTTTGTTTATTTTATAGATTGTTGCAGCTGTATGCCTTTTTAAAATCATGGTTGTTAGTGGAATTTTCTTATGAACTGGTGATGTTCTGTTTTTGACGTAATGTTTGATAAATGGTTGTAACATGAAAAATGATTAATCACGTATACTTGGAAAATTTAAATGGAATCCCCAGGATTAAAACCCTTGTGTGATCACCCCTATTTATCAAAGTGTACTTAAAGAATAGTGTTTACAAAATCTGAATATATCCAATTTGATAGGTGCAGCTGAGTGTTGTGTTCAATTGGGTTTTGTGACTTTGTCTGGGTTTTGTGGTGGTGTTATTGGGAGAACAATTATGGGTACAGGGGTGGAAAGAGAGGTTGGTCCTGTAAATGGGGAAGGGTATGTTTGTGCAGTGGTCTTGCTGTTTGGTAGTGTTTTGTTGAGGGATTTGTGTGTGGGGTAGTACTAGTGGTGTTTTGGAATCTCAGGTTGAGGTAATGATTGATTGGGGAATGGATGGACTTGTAGGCAGTGGGACTACCTTTTTTGTGTTGTGTCTATCAAGATACATTGGATAGTGGGATTTCAGTGTTTTTATGAACTTTTTATGTAGTGTTACTTCATCTGGGGAATGTTTAGGTAGTGGGGTTGAAGGATTGGGTTGTATTGTGACTTAATGTTTATAGGTGTGTTGGTTGTGGTGTTGTTGTGCATCAGTACTACTGATCCTAGTTGCAAGAGGAGTGTTGTACAATATAAATTTGAAGAATGGTAGTTGGCAGTGGTTGAACATGTGTTTATGGAAAGAGGTGTTGTGCAGTGGAAATTTAGGTTGGTTGTTCATGGTAGTTGCCCTAGGTAGTGCTAGAATAAACTAATGTGAAACCAATTATTAAAAAATGACAAGTTGTTAAATGAAAATGGGTTTGGGTTATGCTTTAGAAGTGTTTGTTGTGTGGTTGTGTATGTAGGGGTAGTAGTAAAAGTAGTTTTGGTGTTCTAGTTGTTTGTTTTGGGGACATGTAGGTTGGGATGAGTGTTTATTTACCAATATATAAAAAATATATTTTCTTGTGATTTCTATAAGAAGCCTACAATTATTGATAACCATGTTATGAACACACCCATTTCATGTAGAAGTGTGTCTTTCCCAACATCCCAATGGGAGGATGGATGGATGGTCACTTACTTTCTTCCTCACAGCCTCTTCCTGTTCTTACTACTCAAGCATATCCAGGAAGGCTGTAATGGTTTGAGACTTACCATAGTCCCAGATCCTTTGGATATGTTTTTTTAATGAGTCTCTCAGGTGTTTGCATGCCAGTATTGTTTTCCCAAGTGTATTCAGAATGAAGACTAGGTGTCTTTGGGTTAGAGGCATGGTTGTTGTGGACCAGGTGTCTGTGGGTGGGGTTTGTGTGTGGTTTGAGGCCTAGGTGTGTGTGGAAGGGTTGTGGTAGTGGGAATGAATTTTGTAAGAGTGGTAGTTTCAAGACGTTATCCATTATGAATAACAGTTAACAAGTGGGAAAGTGGTGTGGGGTACCCAAATATCGATGTACTTATACTACTAAATTACTTGATTTGTGTTATTCTGTGAGTGTTCCTTGGTCAGGATGGGCTGGTTAGTACTCCTTGGTATGTGCTTTGACATTCTACTACTTTATCATAGGTGCATTGGTATGTTCCCCAACTTGTGCATGGGTGGATTTAGTTTTCCTATTGGTAATACTTGTATACTCACCCTACATCTGAAAAACTATTTTCAAGTTTCCTAGAGTAATTTGGGGACCCTGCTGGATTTTACTAGCTTGGGTGTTGGGATAGTTGTTGTGGTACTGCTTTGTCTCTTTCTTTTGGTATTTAATTTGGCACTTTGGTTGAAATTTTTTCATAATTTACATTTAAATCATGCATGGGATGGATTTTTTGTTTACTTAATATAAATGTTTCGAGTTTTTTAGGACTTTTAATATCTTATCTCTTGATCCTATTTTCAAAAAAAGGTTATGTACTTCCATTTTATGTGAGATTCTATACCATTGGTTCTAGTTGCCACTTCGGGGGCTATTGAAGGTGGGTTTCTTGGGTCATTATATCTCTTTCATCTTGAAGAAGGGTGTGGCACTTTGTTATTTCATCCCTAATCTTGAGGAAGGTGGGTCATGATAGAATGGTGTCAAAGGGGTGGTTTAGGGATAGGATAGAGTTCATAGTTAGGAATAGTGAGGATTGAATAGTATAATAGTGAAATAGTGTTATAAAATATTGGTGCATGAAAATGGCTATGGAAGACCGACTAGGACACATGATTTTAGGGCCCCCTGTGATCCGATGTAAGGACTATGAGCCTACTGAATGATCAAGTGAGGCTACACTAATTGTAGGGTAGAGACCCTGGTAAAGTTACATGCATCATGATTACTTATGTTCATTTGTTTCTTGGGCATCTTCGGGTTTTGATTTAAATAAATAGTTAAAATAAACCTTAAAATGGAATTTCTATACTACCTAGGCTTAAGAGTTCCTTGTTTACCCTTTTTCATCTATGGCACTTAGACATCAACCACGTGTGGTACGAGCAGTTGAGGACCAAAATGTCGACCTAGTTTATCAGCGGAGGGATGATAAATTGGAGGAATATGGATTGTGGAAAAAGACCCTTTGTGCTTTCCAATGGTAGACCTTGGGGAAGTATTAAGGTATAATTTCAGACTTAGAGATGGAGGGATGGATTGAGGAGCTAAAGATCACCTTCACCTTGATTAGTTCCCTGAGAGAGTACTAGGTTTCTCTAATAGTGATCTTGATTCAAGGATTAGTGCATTAGTGGTGGACGCTTTACCTCGGGGATAGGAATGAGACTGATGTCTCATTGGCTGTCATTGAGAATATGTTTTGGGAATGGTTTATTTCCTCTACAATGAAGGCTGATAAGAGGAAGTATCTTATCTCCCTCCAATAGGGGAGTATGTCAGTGAGGGAGCTAGAGATCAGGTCCAGGGATCTTTTACTCTTTGTTATGGATCTCTTTCCAGATGAGGAGTCGCGGGTGAGATGCTTGGAGGAGGCACTCTAACCTTCTCTTCAATATGTCGTCACTAACTTTACCCTACCAATGTAAATAAAAGTTCAAAAGAAGGCCAAATTAGTGTAAAGGATGCACTCATAGGGAGGTGTTCCATGATAAGGGATCCATCTGATTTTGTCAAAGGGGAAGGCAGTCAGCAGCAGTTCTTTGGCGTTAGCGCCTTCCAGGTTTCAGCCAGCAAACAATAGGCCTCAGTAGTTCCAGTTCTGATCTCTTGGTCCTTTACCTTTACCCATAGTCTAGGAACATCGATATTTGTTTGTGGAGGTAATAGACATCTTCAGAACCAGTTCTCAGTTCGAGCGCAGTGCGGCGGAGGTGGGTAGGTGCTGCACCCACCCCAACAACAGTAGTAGCTAGTCAAGCCTTTCCAGTAGCAGGGGTAGCGAGATCCTACTCCACCGAGGGTAGATCTTACTAGGGGAGGCCAACCTCAGGGTTCTCCTCAGGGACCTCGACTAGGGTTTGGTCAAGGAGGCATCTGAAACCATAGGTGTAGAGGGGCTAGGTGTGGGCGGTTTCACACCACCGAGGTAGCAGTTCTAGTGGGGCCAAATGTTGTTCGAGGTATGATCAGTATATTTTAAACTCTTTCTTGTGCTTTTTTTTATTCATGAGGCTCACACTCCTTTATTTCACATGTTCTATCCTATTCTCTAGGACTATATGTCAAGAGTCTTTCCATGCCCCAAGTGTTGAGTATGACAGTTTGAGGTTAGACCAGTTTTTTTGATGTTTTTTGTGGATGTAGATTCATTTTGAGGCCACATTAATCTAGTGGGGACCTTATTTTTTTACATATGAAACTGTACGATTTCAACCTATAAATCGACTAGTTAATTTCTGTGCATGTTTTTATCTACTTCTTCTGAAGAATAATCGTGTTTTCAAGTGTGGATGTCCAACGTGTAGTTTTTTTTGGTGAGAAGGATTGTCAAGTGGGCAGTCGGTATGTGGGGCCTCTTCTATTCTTGACATCCAATCTATTAATGGGATCATTGGACATAGAAATGTTGGAGGTTGTAGGAATTTTTGGAGAGTTCCTAGATGTATTTACATCAGAGGTTGTGACCCTACCCCCTCGATGTGACGTTGAGTTCGGAATAGTCTTGCAACCTGGTGCCCATCCGATTTCGATGGCTCCCTATTGAATGGTGCCTTATTATTTGATAGAGTTGTGAATTATGTTTGACAACCTAATGAAGAAGGGTTTTATCCATCCAAGTGTGTCGTCATGGGGTATTTTGGTCTTGTTCATAAAGAATACATATGGTGGTCTAAGGCTGTGCATAGACTATTGGAAACTGAACCAGGTAATGGTCAAGAACCATTACCCCTTTCCGAGGATAGATGATCTTTTCGACTAGTTAAAGGGATCAGGTTGGTTCTCTAAGATTGGTCTATAGTCTGGATATCACTAGTTGTGGTTGAAGGAGGTTGACATCCCAACGACTACTTTCAGGTGCAGGTATGGGCATTTTGAGTACATGGACATGCCATTTGGTGTCACAAATGCACTAGTCGTGTTCTCAGGGATCATGAAATCTGTTTTCTGTGAGTTCCTAGACTAGTTCATCATCATGTTCATCGAGGAAATCCTAATCTACTCAAGGTCATAGGATGATTATACCGTGCATCTGAGGACTATCATAGAGGTCCTCTAGCACCACTAGCTCTATGGAAAGTTATCCATGTGCAGGTTCTGGATGCGAGAGGTGTACTTCGTTGGACATGCGGTGCCTCATTAAATGATAGTAATGGACCCATAAAAGTTCAATGCAGTTGTTTCTTGGGCAGCACCCAAGAACATGGAAGAGTTTCACACTTCCTGGGTCTAGTAGGATATTATCGTAGGTTCGTACTCATCTTCTCTCAGGTTGTGGCTCTATTGATGGCTTTGACTAGAAAATACCAAACCTTCATGTGGAGTGAGCAGTGTCATGAAGCTTTCAGATACTTAAAGGGGAAGTTGGTTAGTTCAATAGTGCTTAAGATTCCATAGGAAGGGGTAATATTTGATCTTTTCTGTGATGATTCCGGTCTAGGCTTGGCATGTGTGATGAAACAGCAGTGGGGAGTGATCTCTTATGGGTCTAGGTAGTTACATCCATGTGAACGTAACTATGCCACCAATGATCTAGATATTACAGCAGTCGTGTTGGTGCTGAAGTTGGGGTGACATTACCTCATTGGGGAGTGCTTTGTGGTCTTCACGGATCACAAGAGTTTGAGGTATATCTTCTCCCAGTGAGACCTAAACTTGTGGCAGTGATGGTGGGTATGGTTTCTCTAGGACTACGACTTTGATATATCTTACACCTTAGAAAGGGTAATGTGGTGGCCGATTCATTAATTATAATGTCGTAGGAGGAGGTAGTTCAAGAATCCATGAATTCATGGATGGAAATGGATGAGTTAGATGCTTTACATCTAGATGCAAGAGAGTATGATGGTAGAGAATGTCTATTTCAGATGACATTTTAGTATTCCTTAATGCGGATAGTGGAGGAGTCTTAGTGGAGAGATTCAGAGAATGAAGTGATGTGTGATCGTTCTTTCTAGGGTGATGCTTCAGAGGGATGGTTAGGGGATAGTCAGAATCGGATGATGTTTAGTGGGAAGCTATTTTTCCTAGAGGAAGTGTGTGAGGGACTTCTCTATGAGTTCCATAGTTCACCCTTGGTGAAGCATCCATAAGTATCTAAGATGTATTGAGGCTTGAGGGAACAGTTTTGGTCTCCTAAGATGAAGTAGGCAGTGGCAGAGTTTGTGGAAATCTGCCTAGTATTCAGCAGATGAAGGCTAAGAACCATGTTCCTGGTTTTATGTTTCATCCCTTATAGGCTCCTGAGTGGAAGTGGGACAACATATCAATGGATTTTATCATAGTACTACCCAGCATTTAGGGAGGATGTGATGTTATTTGGGTATTAGTGGACTGGTTGACAAAGTCATCTCACTTCTTGGAGATCAAGGAGCTGAGTGTAGTGGATGCCTTAACACAAGGGTATGTGGATGAGGTGGTGTGAATGTATGGAGTTCCAAGATCCATTGTCTTGGATTAGGAAGCAAATTTTACATCATGATCCTAGAAGGGTTTGTATCATTTCTTTGGCACCCATTTATGCTCAACACTGATGTCCACCCTTAGACGGATGGGAAAATAGATAGGACTATCTAAATGTTGGATTATTTGTTATGGGCATGCATTCAATACTATAGTGGGTCTTGTGTGCCACATGTTTCCTTGGTAGAGTTTTATTACAAAAATAGTTATCACTCTTCCGTTGGTATGTCTTCATTCTAAGCTCTATACAGGATGCTTTTTCATTAACCCTTGTGATGGATAGAAGTTGGGGAGGCATCCATTCTTTGTCCAAACGTGGTGTAGAGTTCAAAAGAGAAGTTTTATCTTGTCTATGAGAGGATGAAGGTATCACATGACCGATATAATTCCTATGTCAATCATAGGAGGAGACCTTTGGAGTTAGAGGTTGGGGATCATGTCTTCTTGAAGTTTCCCCTCAACATGGGTAGTAGAGGTTTGGCATAAGGGTCAATCTTTCTCCATGATTCATCAGACCTATTGAGGTGTTGGGATGAGTCGTCAAGGTGGAATATTAGCTAGCATTGCCACCATGGTTAGAGAGGATCCACAAAATCTTCCATGTCCCTCAGATCTGTCAGTATCTACATGATGACTCCTATATCATTGACTATGGAGAGTTTGATATCAAGGATGATGTGACATTCATAGAGTGATGAGTAAGAATCGAGGATCATGAAGAGAAGGTTCTTCATGGAAAAACCATTAATTTGGTTCATGTGTTATGGAGGCATATTGGACTTGAGGAGAGTACTTGGGAGAAAGAGAAATATATGTGTTCCTAGTATCTTGAGCTATTCTGAGTTTTTCTTTTTCGTTTTTCTTTATGAATTTCTTATGATGTAATGCTTGAACTTGTTTTCTGTATGATGAGTTTTCACCCTATTCTCTAAATGTTTTTGAAAAAAATTCTGACATGTAGAGAGGGGGTGACTTAATCCCTAATCAAAAAACATTAATGTGTATGTGATTAAATCTATGTGGGTCAGTCAATACCTCCCAAAGCGGATAGTATCTTGACATGGTGGAAGGAGCTCCCAAATACATGTGTCTGAATAGTGTGTCCTTTAGTGTTTGTGTGGTTATTTGGGGAAGTGGGGCCTTAATATTTCTAAATTTTTTCAAGAGATAAATTTCAAGGTGGTGTTCTAGGATATTAGGGTTTTCACTCCAACTATAAAACAACACAAGGGTGGTTTGTTCTTGGGAGTTATCTTAAGGGGTGGTTTTTTGGACCTCTCATTACTTGGGTTTTAAATTCTCATGGACGATAATAGTTTTAGAGGTATCTAATGTAAAGATTCGGATTTCCCCGATCCATTACTTTATAGAAATCCATTGTTTAGGGTGTTATGGGAGGCAATGTTAGCTCATTTCAATATTTTTCCAGTTTTTTCATCGGTGACTCAGAGCGTCAGGATCGGTGAGTCATGGGAATCGGTGTCAGTGAGTTAGGGGTGTCAGCAACAGGGACATAGGGAATCTGCATCAGTGAGTCAGGGTGTCGGCATTGTTGAGTTAGGTTCATCGGCATTGGTGAGTCAGGGGTGTCGGTGTTGGTGCCAGGTCGTCAGTGTTGGGGCATCAATGTCAGGGCGTCAGTGAGTCAGGGTGTTGGTGAGTTGTGGAATCGATGAGTCGTTTCATTAGTAGCTTAGAATCGATGGCTCAGCATCAGTAGATCACATCGGTAGCTCACCATCGGTGGCTCAGTATCGGTGACTCACCCTTTGGTGAATCATTTCCATCTTTTCCATGTTTTTCCTAGTTTTCCGATTTCACCCCTCTTACATCTTATTTGACGTAAACTGAGTTTAAAGCCTTGTTTGGGTGTTTTTAAGGGTGTTTCAAAGGATATTAAGTATATATTTAATATCTAAACATTCCTAGTGATTTTAGAAAATCAAACTATGTGATCTTGACCACAATCCCACTTTAATGACTTTTGAAATCGTTCTTCCTTTAATATAGGATCTGTCTCTTCAAAGCCGGGATCTTTCCCTCCTAATGTTTTTTGTTCCCTCTTGGTGTGACTAAAGTGTTCCTCTAAAGAAGAATTGTGCACCTATTCTAAATCCATCTCATTCTTGGTTATTTTGGGGTTTCATGCTGCTCGTCTGATCCCCTATTCATTGTGCAAAGAGGAGATTTGGTTGCATTTTGTTTTAGGTAGGGCTTCTTCTTCTTATCTTATTTTTGTATCATGTGGGGTGGGTGTACTAATGTTTCTTCATGAAGAATGGATAAATACTTTTCTTAAATAACTAGTAAATAATGGTAGGAAATATTATCAAAAGGTAACAAGGGTCAATGAGATAATAGGCTGGCAGTGGTTTAATGTTTCATGACATATTTTATTATGTTATCTTTATTTCTTTTATGGATTTTTGCGGCTATATGCCTTCTTAAAATCATGTCCATTGGTGGTCTTTTCTTATGCACTATTGATTATCTATTTCTGTTATATATTTGATAAATGGTTGTAACGTGGAATCTAATTAATCATGTATTCTTGGAAAATTTTAATAGATTCCGTAGGATGAAAACCCTTGTGTGATCACTCCTATTTATCAAAGTGTACTTAAAGAACAATATTTACCAAATCTGAATATTTCATGTTTGATATGTGAGGCTGATTTTTGTGTTCTACTGGGTTTTTTGACTTTGTGTGGGTTTGTTGTGGTGTTTATGGGATCACGGTTATGGGTACAGGGGTGGATAGAGGGGTTGCTCCTTTAAATGGGGAAGGGTATGTTTGTGCAGCGAGGCTGCTTTTTGGTAGTGTCTTTTTTGGTCTTTGTGTGTGGGGTGGTACTGGTGGTGTATTGGAATCTCATGTTGAGAGACTGGTTTATTGTGGAATGGAAGGACTTATAAGAAGTGGGATTACCTTTTTTGTGTTTTGGACATCAAGAGACATTGGGAAGTGGGACTACAATGTGGTTATAAACTTGTTATGTAGTGGGACTACATCTGGGGAATGTTTAGGTATTGGGGCTATAAAACTGGGTTGTGTTGTGACTTCATGTTTATAGGTGTGTTGGGTGTGGCATTGTTGTGTAGTGGGGCTATCGGTCCTAGTTGTGAGAGGTGGATTTTATGGTATAACTTTATAGAATAGAAGTTGGTAGTGGTTGAATGGGTTTCTAGGAAAATATGGGGAGTGCGGTGGGACTGTAGGTTGGTTGTTCTCGGTTGTTTTTATGAATGGTTGTGAAAATGGAAATGATTTACCTTGGTCCCTATTCCCTTGCTCAGTGTTGTGATGGGTATATTTCTTGAGTAGTGCTGGAATAAACTAAATTTAACCCCTTAATTAAAAAATGAAAACTGGTTAAACGAAAAAGGGGTTGGGTTATGCTTTAGCAGTGGCTGTTGTGTGGTTGGGAATGTAGGGGTAGCAACAAAAGTGTTTCTAGTGGTTTGGTTGTTTATTTTTGGGACCTATAGGTTGGGCTTAGTGTTTGTTTACTTATTTATATAAATTATAGTTCCTTGTGATTTTTATATTCACTCCACCCTTATTGAGAACCATGTTCCAAACTCCTTCATTTTATGGGGGATGGTGTCTTTCCCAACATCCCAATGGGAGGATGGATGGATGCTTACTGACTATCTTCCTCGCACCCTATTTTGGTTCTTACTACTCGAGAATATCTGGGCAGGTTGTAATGGCTTGAGACTTAACATAGTCCCAAATCCTTAAGGAAGAGTTGTTGTGAATGATGAGATTAGGTGTTTGTGGGATAGGATTGTTTCCCAAGTGTCATGGGGAAGAGGCCCAGGTGTCTTTGGGTGAGAGGCGTGGTTTCTATAGCCCAGGTGTCTACGGATAGGGTTTTCTTGTGTTTTGAGGCCCAGGTGTGTGAGAGAGGGTTATGGAAGTGGGACTATGTTTTTGAATATTGGTAGCATTAAGACATTAGCTATTTGGAATAGTTTTTAACCAGTGGGAAAGTGGTGTGGAGTACCCAAATATCGATGTTCTTAAACTACAAATTTACTTAACTTGTGTTATTTGGTGAGTGTGCCTTGGTGAGCCTGGGCGGGTTAGTAGTCCATGGTAGGTTCTATGAGGTTCTACTACTTTCTCACAGGGGCATTCGTATGTTCCCCCACTTGTGCATGGGTGGATTTAGTTTTCCTACTGGATATACTTGTAGACTAACCCTACATTTGTAAAACTATTTTCAGGTTTCTAGGAGGACTTTGGGGGCCATGCTGGACTTTACTAGCTTAGGCGTTGGGATAGTTGTAGTGGTGTTATTTAGTCTCTCTATTTTGGTATTTAATTTGGAACTTTGGTTGTACTTTTTTCACATATTACATTTAAATAATGAATGGGATATATTTTTTGTTTCATTTATATAAATTTTTAGATTTTTTTGGGACTTTTACTATCTTATATCCCAATCCTGTTTTAAAAAAAAGTTATGCCTTCTATTTTGTGTGAGATTATATACCATTGGTATTAGTCACCACTAGAGGGCCTTTTGAATGTGGTACATGGGGGTTATTATCTTCCCTTCATCTTGAAGAATAAGGACATGTCACTTTGTTGTCCCTTCCCTCATCTTGAGGAAGGCGGGTCATAACAGTTAGATTTAGAGCCTTATTTATCTGTGTTTGAGTGGCTTGTGTAAATTGTGGATTATTAGGAAAAAGTGCTTCATGGGAAGTCTATTCCATTAGTCTAAGTTCTTTGGAAGACTATTAATTATGTTCATGAGACTTGGGAGGGGAATTCATGGGTCTAAGAGGAGAATCTGTTTTTTTATCTCATCAAGCTTCAAATTGACTTTTTGGGGATGTAAATTTTTCATGGTTGAGATAATTTTCACATCCATGTTTTTATTTTGACAAAATATTTTGTTTATTTTTTGGTATGTTTTTATATTATAGTTTCCCCTTGAGTTTTTGGTAAAAATGGTTATTTTGGGCTTAGTAGAAGGTGGTGCACGGTTGGCGCATGGTTAGGGAAAACTATGTGACCTTTCCCAAGAAATTGTTCACCCAATTGCAGTTAATGGAGACCATATGGTTGGAACACACTTTGACAAACTATGAAATAAAACCATGCATCTTTTTCCTCATGGATAGTGAGGTATGCATGGTAACCACATGGTTTGGAAAACCGTTCGGGCAAGCCATGTGACTTGTCCATGTCATTAAAATGTGGAAAATTACCATTGATCCCTCTTCGAGTTTTACCTTAAAACACCTCTCATACACCCCATTAAAGAATTTTAGACATAGTATCATCCTCTAAGATTTCTTGAAGAATTTTAATCTCAATAATTTGGTGGTTTTGACCCTAGTTCTTTAAATAAACATCAAGTAATCCTTTTTCTTCTTGATTTCTCCCTCTTTCTCGGGTTTTTATTCCCTCTTTCTTATGTTCTTATTTTCTAGTTAATTTTTTAACCTAAAGAGGGTTTGATTTTGTGTTGTTGGGAGAAATATTAATGGTTTTTTTTTGATATTTCCTTTATAGGGTCTTGTTGTGGTGCATTTGTGGTTTCTCACTAATTTCTATAAGTTTTCAAGTGTAAGG
This sequence comes from Viscum album, assembly GCA_963277665.1. Lineage (NCBI taxonomy): Eukaryota > Viridiplantae > Streptophyta > Magnoliopsida > Santalales > Viscaceae > Viscum > Viscum album. The sequence goes on from OY728165.1 coordinate 678,237,219, forward strand.
TTGGTGGTTCCATGCTTTTAGATTGTTATATAATTTTGATATAATTTCTTGGTCAATTAAATATGTTTTATGGATTATTTTTGTGGTTCAAAACATGTTTTGGAAAAAAAATTCATTCATATGTGATGGGGTTGGTTTTTTAAATAAATTTGTATTTATTTTATGTGTGATTTTTTATGATGTTTCTTATATATATTTTACGCCTTGTGTGGAAGGTGTGAAATTTGTTTTTAAAGATATTTGAAGGTGATAATTTTAGGAAATTCAATTTACAAATGAAATGTTTGTTATTGTATATTGTATTCTTTTTTATACACATTCAATGTATCTTTTAATTATAAATCATTTTATAAAAACCTTTATAATGTGAATACAATTTTGAAAGGGTATTTTCCCATGGAATATTATTAGATCTCATGTGTGTCCTTCTTGTGGTGTTTCCAAATGTATTTCATAACTTATGTAAGTGGGGTGAAATTTATTTCCAAATGATTTTGGTGTGCATGTGAAATGGAATGTGGTTTTGATTTATGGAAACTGATTGTTCCCATGTGAGATTTGATCATTAGAACAATATGAAAATGTTGAATTGTGAAAATGTGAATGTGGTGATTTCCTTGTGTTCTTCTGATTCTTGGAATGTGTATGTGAAATTGTTGATTTATGTGATATGTGAAACGGAATTTGAGTACAAATTGAATCATGGGTATCTAGTTGGGAAAACTATAACTAGTACACTAGTTGATTTGGAAGTGGCTGAGGCACAGATTCATCTAGCAGGATTGATGATTGTAACACTAACTAAACTTGTGATATTGATAGAGACCATTAGAAAATTGGATGAGATCCTCTATTTTGTCTCATTAAGAGGATTTTGTTGGAAATATTGAACTTTGTATGAGATCTTATCTAACGTCTCATGCATGAGAACACTATTCGTAGTTGAGTTGGAGGATTTTGATCACTCGGGTATGATGTTCATAGGGTCACACTTGTGCTAGTTACCTATATGGATTTTCCCATGGTACTATCTTATGACCTTATTCTTATGTGATGTAGTTCTATCCATTAGTATATGGTAGACCTTGTGTACATTTTTATTTCAAGCAATCTTATTTGTGAAAATGGGTTTTTATTGTAAAGTGTTTTTTAGAATGTTTATTTTAAATGATTTCATAAAAAAATTTAAAAGTTCTTATGAAAATATGCATGTTAATTTGTATTATATTGTTATATAATGGAATATTTTCTTTAATATGTAATCCTACTGGGATTTTTCTAACACCCAACATACACCATTGGGTGTATATAGACTTTGTCATGTATGACCTGGGTAAGGGAAATATATATCATGGTGGTGATGGTAGATCTCGTTACTAGTTTTCCACTTATTGGAGGTGTTGATGGTGGTGGATTGAGGGTGATGTCCCTATTGTTTAAAGAAGGTTTTTGGGATATTTTTTCTATTCTTATTTGATTGTAGTACCATTTTGTTTTGTTTAATGTTATAAAATTTGAATCTGTAAATTGTGGTATCCTGTTTGGTTATAGTTATCAATCATTGTGATGTTTATTCTTTTTGGTTTTTTATGATTATATAAATGGTTGAAATCATTACCAACATATATTTTTACACCCAGGCACTAGTTTTCAGCCCAAGGGGATCAGGAACACCCTTCGGGCCATGCCACAGACCGGGTCGGGTGTTGGGTTAGATGGCTCTCTGTTTTGGTTCGTGACACTAAACCTAATAGATCATGGGAATGTATTATAATTAAATATATTATTTATGAAATTTATTTAACATATATTGGTTTTCATAATACCAATCCTATTATTCTTAGAATTCTTCTTTTTTTAAATATTTCCAAAAGAGGGAAATTATTTTCTCAAAAGCATTGAAAAAGAGATTTTCATTTTATTTATATAATTTTTTATATTCCACTATACATTTACTTGTATAAGAATAAATTATTTTCCTAGTTCATTTTTTGTAATTTATTTTACAAATTAATTTTATGAATTTATTTTTACACCATTTGAAAAATGTATGGGATATGTTTTTAAATCCTTTCTTATGAAAAAGTTATAAAAGTTATAAGAAATTTATTTTTGAAGTTTCGATTAAATTTTTATATATAATTATAAAAATACATTACCATAATTAAAAATATATATTTCTGATCAATTTTTCGTCTTCATTCATCCCTTGTTGATTTTTTTATTATACCTCATTTTATTCCCAAGGAATATTCTCAACTATTTATATTCCATATCAATCTCTATAATTAATTTTACATTCTCTTTATCCTTGATGTTTGTATTCATTATGAGTATATATTAATTGTACATAATCTCTAGTATTTTATTATCCATATACCCATTACTATATATTTTTTAAGCATCATATTTTACATAAATCATATTAGTGGTGTTTACCAAGAATGGTAGATCATTTATTGAATAGAGAAAATATTTAAAATTCATATAATTGTTAGTTCTTAGTGGATGATTATTGAATAATAAATTATGTTTATTATATTATTTTTTAAAAAATTATATTTCATATTAAATTATTCACTATGGATATTTATTTATTTTTAATAAATATTAATGAAAAATTATATTTCTCATTCAATATATATTGAATGCATTGGAAAGGTGTATGTGACAGGTGGGGCCTGAAGTCATATATCCTGTCAATACATCGATAAGTCTCATGAAACAATTAGTTTTTCATGTCATAAGTTATATTTTGGTATTTTTTATATTTCATACATAATTATTGAATGATTATTGTCTAAGTCTATGATATAAATATAAAATATTTGTAATTTTATATTCAATCATTGAGAAATATATTATTATTAACCTTTTGATCACTACATTGATGTTATCCATGGATTAATTTCATTCTCATGTTTTTGATTAAATGGATTTAATTTATTATTAACCCATAAATATTATTTATTCCTTATGTATTCATGATAATTTACATTGTAAATATTCCCTTATTGAGAATATCAGCACACCCCTTCTTATGTATCTATTTCACTAGGTTATGAAAAACATTAATTTATCTGATATATCTATAATCGTATCATGTGTGGATAATTTTATGGGAGATATTGAAGACTTATTGTGTAATAATAAAAATAATTTATAATAGGAAAAATTTCCATTATGTTAGAGAGACATGTGTTTTGAGAAGTAAATGTTTTTTCTAATTATCTAGATATTTAAACCTTAAAATGTCTTGGGTATATAGGTGACTTAATAATTTATTTCAATGTTTTAATTATTTATGGTTAAAATTGGGTCACTTGAGTTGGTATCAAATCCAACATGTAAAGATAATGTTTTTAGAACTATATTTGGGAGTACGATATGGTTACTACAATTGATACCAACTTTGTCTAAATATTGTAAGAATATTCTATTAGATTGATATGTGACATTATCTAATCACATCCACTTTAGGGGGAAACCTATTTTTTTAAAAATCCTTTGAATGGTTTTAATTCTATCCAGATATTTAGATTTAGGGTAACCAAACATGTTGCATTATATTCTAGTAAAGTCACATATGAATGTGATGAAATACCTGACACCACTTGGTAACTTCATTTTCATTACCCACCACACAACATATTATATCTTCTCTAATGTATTATCTATTTAAATGTGGAATAATTTATAGTTTATATTCACTATTTTTCCTTTATTTCTTATTTTTAAAATGGTTGCAGTGTCTTATCCCAATATATTAATGTTTCTTATAACATATTATTTTAAAAACCTTCTCCTTTTCTTTTATCCAAGATGACCATAAATTATATTCCATAAGCTATTTTCGGCTTGCATGCCCATGAAATAATATAATCTTTCCTTACCCATTTGAAAATGATTCCCTTTAGTAGTTACACCATTGAATATAATATCTCTATATTTTATTATCCTAATAAGGAGTCCATTTTTCCAGAGTATCACTTAATTTTCATCATCACAATGTTTGGAAACACTCAATAGTTTTTTCATTATCCCATCAACAAATTACACATTATTAGGAAAAAATTTACTATTCAAAATTTTATTTATTCTAATTCCTTAAAATTATTAAGATATTTCATTACTAATTGTAACAGACCCTCCATAATTTTTCACATCCTTTAGGTTTCCCAACTCACTAGTCATATGGTAAGAGAAACCACTATCGATAATCCAAGGACTATTAGTTTTTCAATCTTTAAAAAAACTTCTACAACATTCCAATATTGATTTTGATTTTGATTTTTTCTAGTTTAACAATGATGATAAAATTATTCTAGTTTAAATAGATCCAATTCATCTTATGTATGTATATATTCATAATATATCTCATTAATGTCTTACATACATTCAAAAATATTTTTCATCTCAAAATTATATTTAGTCTACTAATACCTAAACTATTATTCAGTTGATTTTTTTCTTCCCTAGGAAGTATAAATTGTCTTTAGAACATGAAGATAAACCTTATACCATAAATTGTATGATTTAGTAACATGAATATGAAAATTCTAACAATATCCCTATAACATTATTACTTGGTAGAAATTTTATGTGTGTATATGATTCTATTTATGATAATTTTCATAAATGTGTTTAGTTTTTCTCCAATCCTTATTATGCATAAATTTATAGGATATTATATATCATAATGATAATTTTATTATAATTTTTCTTTTATAATATATGAGAAAATTTCAATATTTCATTTGGTTTTCATGTTGTAATTTAGCGCAAAATTTTATATTAATATATATCATGACTTCCTTCAAAGAAAATATTGCATGTAGTTTCCTTAACTCTATGTTAATAATCTTGAACCTGGAAAATGATGTATTTTTTCTGATTAGAATATTTAAATCTACCATTAATATCCTTTTTGTATATTCTTCTTTCTTCATATATTTAATTTGATATCCAAACAATTATTTGTTTTAATGTCTCTATCTATTTTCCCTTATAAACTATCGTGGAGGTTGTTACATCAATAATATTCTTCTTCCTTTCATTTTAATGTTTCAACTTTTTCACTTATATGATAAGATATTACTTCTAGATATGAGTTTTTTTATTCTTATAATTATTTTAGTGGCATGGATTCTCATATCCTAGCCTTTAAATTTCATTTAAGAACCACTTTTCTTCCAACCTCATGTTTTAATTTTTGGATGATTTCCATTATTCAACACATTACTCTTCAATTACCTATTAATCAACATTTAATGAATAACTCCACTCCAAACCATGATACACAAGTTATTTTTAATAGGATTTTATATATATCTACTCGTTATTTTTACTCTCAAAACTGCCATAAAACCCTTATTTGATTAATAATAAATTTATTTTATAAAACATTGGCATGATTTCCATTTTCCCTTTCAATAGATATTAACTCTATGATATTTCTTTATCAGATGAAACATTATATTCTTCCTCATCTCCATCTGCATATTTTTATTTTCTTGGGGATATCTGCAGTGAATTGACCAACTTTAGCATATTTTAAATATTTAAAATGATATTTTCCTTTGAACATACCTCCTCTTCCTCTAATGAAAATTTTGTACATGTGTGATAGAATTTAAAAATAATCTTACACATTTTCTTCTCCATATAAATAAATTTATTAATATTTTATTATCTATAATTTCAATTCCTTGAATGATATTTCCTTCTCTTTATATCCTTTGATTTTAAGGGAAACTTGTCTTCTCATATCATAATTAATGAGGGTGTTATGCATTTCATTAGTAGTGATATAATAAATAAATATTTATTTTGATACTAATATCATGGAAACAAATTTTTCATAGAGTATTCTCATAATATTCTTTAACACTATAGGATCCTTAATCCTTTATCCATAGAATATAATCAAGATTACAATAATATTTACCCTTGTCAAAAACTCATCAAAACTTTATATTTCTACATCATAATTTCAAAAAACTATTATCTATAAGTTTTAAATTTTTATTCCTTCACCTTGTTATTTTTTTATATACTCTATAAATTTTTTATTAATTTTTTTTGGATTTTTCCCATCCCAAATCATTTGACAACTATTTATCATATAATGAAGATAGTAGTGAATTACTGTATTTTCCATCAATTTTATATTTCTTCTTGTTTTTTGGATACCATGTATAAATCAGTTTTGATAATGATATTCCTTTAAGACAATATTAAAGAAAATACCATACTAGGTATAATAAGTAAATACTCTCCTTAAATAAATAAAAAAATTTACCATCAAAGGTTGGAACCACTTTATTATTAACTATGTTTTGTTATTCCTTGGACGACCAACAGAAGATCATTAAGGCCAAACCTTTCTCTAATACCAATTGTAAGGATCAGAAAGGTAAGGAAAATAACATTGAGAGGGATGAATTAGTGCTTATATCCTTTTTCAAAATTTATACTCCCTTATAATTATTAAGTAGTTATCTATATACACAATTAATATAGAATAAAAAATGAAATGCATCAAGTTTCTTAACATGGTTTTTCTATGTAAGGTTGAATACATCCCCATTGTATGGTGTTTTTTAGCCCACACACCAACAACTAATATTTTATTATCAAGATAAATATTCTAGTATGATTATAACTTTAAACTAGAAACAAGATGTGGACACTGACTAGAAAAATTTTAAAAAAATATTGAATATAAATAGTACCTTATCTCAAAAGATAGAATAACAGTGGAAATCATGATCTTCTATTAACGTAATAGATTAGGATATTATTATCCATCACACAATATCTCTATTCAATGGATACATTATAGTCATAAGAATGAGTTATCCTTTTAAAATTATAGAAACCCTCTATTTTTATACATTAAAATTACATCACTTTTGCGGAATACTTAATACATTACAAAGGAATAACCCCAAAGACTATGTTAGTTTATTGCCTTTGGAAACATGGAAATGTAAACACTGGTACTCTAGTGAGCTGCATTATCTCCCAATAGGTTATCCAAGACTATAAACCCTCTTAAAAATATCATAACTAGAATATATTTTCATAACCTAGGGAATTAAACAAAAAAATGGGGTGAGATCATATTCTCAGTAAGGGTAAATAAGGTAGACATGTAAGCATAAACATGAGCATAAGGGTATGAAAATGTGATCATAAAATTATAAGAGCATACCCTACATATCATAAATATGAATCATGGAATAATGGTTATTATTTCATAATTCATGAATCATAATGAAATCAAGAGCATATTCCATGAAAGAATAGCATTGGAGTAAGACATAGAATTTTGGAAGACACATAAGCATATAAAAATAATTTCCATAGTTGTCATTTAATATCTTCTAAGGCCATCTTAGTATTATGGTTTCACTCCCCATACCATCTTTGTATTCATGGTTTACTCCCATAACCATATTAGTATTCATGGTTCACTCCCATAACTATCTTCATAGTCAAGGATCACTACCAAGTCCATCTTAGCGGAAAAGGCCCTTTATGTATATCTCATGAGATATAAATATTTACCCAGGGAATTAGAGGGTGATATAGGTCCCAAAAATCTCATAATGAAATAATACTTACATGTTCCATGATATTATAAACATTAATTATAAAATAACCCATGAAATAAAATGGGTATCATAAACATGTAATAATATCCTAAACTATTGAAAAGAGGGAAGTTCCATAATCATTTCATCAAATAATAACCCATGAAAAGAAATCAATATCATAGAAATATAACCCATGAAATATAAATATATTTCATAAAAATAGAACCTATGAAATAGAAACATATTTTATAAACATATAACTAGTGAAAGAGAAACAGGTTTCATGGATGTTATGCCATCAAAACAAAAACCATTCAAAGGAAGAATTTGAATGGAACCCTGGATAATATTCCCAATAAGGCATGAGTAAAACCAATATATATGGGAAATAATTTTCAAATATCTTTTAAAAATATTTATTGTGTAAAATATCATTTATTCTTTGAAAATGTTTTTTAAAACATAAAACATTTTTTAAAAACATTTTATTTTGAAAATAGATTTTAAAACAGATAAAAAAATATTTAAAAACCATAAAAAAAAAATTAATCATTTTTACATAAAAATAGTATTAAAATAAAATTTAAAAAACATTTTTTGAAAACATGGTTTTTTAAATAAAATTTATTTTCGATCAAAAATAGAAATGATATTGAATTTTCTTAAAAACTTTTTCTTAATTAACATAAGTACCAAAGAGTGGGAAAATGGAACTAATACATAAAAAATAATGAATAACCATAGGATAACACAATTCATGGGTTTTATTGAGATATGGATCATAATATTTCATTAATGAAAGAATAATCATAAACAATCTTGATAAACGATGAGATTTTTTCAATACTCTTACCACTTGGTAATTTTGAATCAAATTCCCCATGAAAGAAAATGAAATTACATGACGCCTAAAATATCATAAAAACAAGGAGATTAGTCCTATAAAATTCCAATTTGAAGCATATACACCTCATAAAATAACATAGGAGTATAATAAAACATTAGTCTCAAATAAGGAAAATTGAGACAAAATTACTTTACTGATTATATAACTTTTGAACCATAAAACCCATGAATTAAAGATCATTAAATGGATATTAAAATACCCATAAATTTAAGTAAAAGAATCATATAATACATTCATGGGTAGTATATACACCACACAAAATAAATGGGTGGTGAATAAGTCAAGTATCTCATGGAAATAAAACGTGAGATGAAATTTCCTTACCTTTAGTATTGACTTTCTTTGTAAACATTCAAAAATCTTGTATAATAAATATAATTTTATTATAAATCTACCACAGAACCATATTATTATATATAATACTGTATATTAATCACTTATGACTATATATTACCCATTTATTAACAATTTCAAGTTAAAGTAATGTTTCTGGTAATAACCGCTTTGTTTATCGTATGTGTACTACTACAAAACTGGCCTTTAGCAGCACTTTTCTTTATGTGCTCTAGAAGAAAACACTGATAAATAGAATATTTATCCACGCTAAATAGAAATCTCATAAATTTAACCTTTTATCAGCAATTTTATTTTAGCGTTGATAGAGAAACCCTTTATCAGTGCTTTAATTTTAGCACCGATAAAGGGTATCCTTTATCGGCGCTTTGTTTTTATTGATGATAAAGGGGACGCTTTATCAGTACTTTATGTTTAGAAATGATAAATATTTCTTTAATAAACACATTTTTAGCAATGTTAAAATGAAATAATTAAATAAATTAAAAATGAAAAATGTATTTTTTGAAAAAAATATTACAAATTTAATTAATTAAATAATTATTGATAAAAATTAATTGATTGATGGTACATTATTAAATATAAAACATTTTATGAATTAGAAAATTATGATAATTATTTTTATTAAATTGTATATATTAAATATATAGATATATACTAATGTATATAAATATGATTATATATTATATAATATTTATGCGCTTTACATTAAATTGTTATATATTTATCGAATAATGGTATATAATTAAAAATTAATACTAATTAAAAATATTGACTAATTTCATAGTACTCGACATATAATTTAATATCGTTTGAGCATTCAATTTAATATAAATCAAATGTGTGTTATATTGATTTCACATATACGTATAATTAATGCATTTTTATTTACAATATGCACACACAAAAAACTTATCCATTTTTTCAATATTGTTAAAGAGTAACTATATTCATAATTTATTCAATTTCAATCATTTTGTACATATATTCATGCACTAAAAATTATATATTCATTAATAATGTTAAAAAAATATTTGTAAAAAAATATTTATAAATAAATATATTTATAAATGTGCATTCACCATATTTATACAATTATATATTTATAAATAAATAAATATTTTTTTAAAAGTATTTATATAATTATAAATAAAAAATTTTGTTTATTTAAATCAATATTAAATTTATAAAAAATTTACGTAAATAATGAATATATTCACTATATTTATATTTATATATATTTATTATATATAAATATATATGTGTATAATTATATAAATATATATAATGATACAAATAATATTTTTTTTAAAATATTTCTATAATTACAAATAAACAATTATAAAATTATAATAAATATATTTAAATAGTAATATATTTACTATATTTATATTTATATATATTTATTACATATTTACCAATATATTTATAATTTTTTATTTATAATTATAATTATAAATCCTTTAACAGCACTTCAATGATAAGCACTGATAAAAGAATCTTTATCAGCTCTTTTTTCGTGCTAATAAAGATGAGGATTTATCAGTGCTAAACAAAGCACTAATAAATTAACATTTATCATTGATATAAGTTTAGAGATGATAAATATTGGTTTTATGAGTGATTTTTTTGCACTGGTAAATAGACCTTTTATCAACGCTTATATAATAATCACGGATAAAAGTGTCTCAATCTATTTTAAAAACCCTAAACATTTGCAAAATAATCATGATATAGATGCTTTCCATAGAAGACACCCACTATCGGTGCTCCTCCTTAGTGAATAAAAGGTCAAATCACATCACTCAACTACCTCCGAACATCTCATCTGACATTTGAAGAGGGTCCCCTATTTTTTTCAACCTAGAAAGGAAGGCCTTCCAATTTTCATTGTGTATTTTTGGTTTTGTTTTCTATTTGTTCTTATATGATTTTTTATGATCTATTGTTTATGATATGTTGTTTATGATTTTTTTTTTTGATTCCTTATTTAGAGAATGATTTGTTTTCCATTGTTTGTATTGACTACCAATTTATGATCTGTTGTTTATATATGACACTGAACCTTGGATTTATTCATTGTTGTTTTACTACTATGTTTTATATCTTCTTACTAAATAATTTTTTACTCTATTGGTTATATGTATCATAGGATATAGTTCTTATTATAATTAATTGTGGTCCTTATTTTTCTTATGATGTAGATACAATGGGATCATCCCCAGTTAAGTACATGAGGTTTTATCACATCAATCCTTCACTTTTTGAATCATTATAGTGCCGTTAGTTAATATTATGTTTGAATATCAAGTTTTTATCTATTTTATACTTATTATATACTATTAGTGAGTGAGTTTTTATACTAGCGTGATATGTATGTGTTTCTATATATCTATTGCATCATATATTTCCATGGTAGTTTATCTAACAGGTTTTCCTATATCTGGTAATGATGATTTTAGGTCTGCATGTCCATTGACCACAAGGGTCATGATATGATTTTTTTCTACCTCTGGTATAAATAGTTTCTATTGGGGGGGACCACCTCCCATTTATGGTTTGTTACACCCAAATTTTAAACCATTTTTTAGTGACATTGAGGTGTGTTAGAGGTCATAAGATGATCTAACCTGGTGTTGTTTGGGTAATCCATGCTAGGGTCACTACACTATCCATCTTATGGTTTACACCTATAAAGTTTAGTGATAATGTCATTTATTATCTGCCTTTATTTCCAACTATTTTTTCAAATTCTAATAGCCCTTATTATTGGATTTGGAATATCGATGCGCTCAGATATTCAAGTAGAAATGATCCATATTTCCCTTATTAGAAAATTCTATAACTTTCACTTTTGATAATGAATATCTTATGTGTATTTATTTATATATTGTATAAAATTAATTTTTTATGAACCCAATATGTTGGATATGAATCAGAAATAGATGCATACTAATCATTTGAAAAATGAATATGAATGAGTTAAAGAGATTATTAATTTTGAAAGAGAACATGTAGACGACCCTTCTAAAATCCTATGTTTATGTTTACATTGTTGTTATTAAAGAAAAATTATTCCAAAAGAGTTGGAAGAACATTTGATTTTTCATGAAATAGATCAAATCTATAAATGTGGGACTAAACATAGGAAAAAAATGAATGTAAACATTGATTAGGATGATACTACAGTTTTTGAATCATTTGATATGAATACCTTTATAAAATATTATGGAGATCGCATAGAAGAAATGAAAATGGATATTGAAGATGACCTTCATGATTTTCAAAGTTTTTTTATGAGTTAAATAGATATTCCAAGAAACCATTGAATATTGGTTTTACAAAATACACAACATTGTCACCTGTATTGAAGTTATATAATTTTAAAGCTGGAAATAGATGGAGTGACACCATCTTTATAGAAATTCATGGTCTTATAAAATATATTCTACCAGAAGAAAATGAACTTCCATGCCAAACATTTAATGCTAAAATAATTTTACATTCAATGGGCATGATCTCTAAAAAAATACATGCTTGTCCAAATGATTGCATATTGTTTCGCAAGGACCATTAATCACTCATAAAATGCCTTAAGTGTGGTATACATTGATAAAAGAAAAATGAATCAAGTCCTTCAAAATTTGTAGGGTTAATTACTATAATTCCACAGTTTAGAAGACAATATAGATGTCATGAAACCATAATACAGTTAACATGGAATGTAGATACAAGAATTAAAGATTTTAATCTATGTCATCCAACAGATTCTCCTCAAAATAAGAAAATTGATTACGGGTTTCCTAAATTTGGATATGATCCAAGAAACTTTCTTGTTGCATTATCTAAAGATGGAATAAATCCTTTTGGTGTATAGTTTAGTACTCATTGAAAATGGACCATCATGTTAGTAAACTATAACTTTCCTCCATGGTTATGCATAAAGCAAAAATACATTATGTTGTCTCTATTTATATCTAGACAAAAGACACTAGGTAATGATATTGATGTCTATTTGGCTCCATTGATCAAGGATCTAAAATTGATGTTGGATACAGGTGTTGAAATTTATGATTCTCATTGATGTGAATAATTCACATTGAGTGTGATGTTTTAAATAATGATAAATGAATTACCATCTTATGAAAATTTATCATTCTATATCATTAATGGAATTTTGGGGAGTCCTATTTATGAAAAATGCACATACTCAGTTCAATTGAATCATTCCTCTAAGATTATGTTTTTAGTACATAAATTTTTTTGACCTTGACGACAAAAATACTGATCTTGGATTATAGCATTCTATGGGAATATCGAATAAGGTAAAACACTTTCTCCAACAAAAGGTGATCAACTATACAAAAAAGAACAAAATATTGACACTATTTTCAAAAAACCATTTTCGAAAAACTATGAAAAATCAGGTTATAAGAAGATATCAATTTTTTTTAAATTATCGTATTGGAATTGTTTGTATGCCATACATTTTTTTGATTTCATGCATGTAGAAAAAAATTTATTTGATAGTGTAATTGGCACATTACTCTTTTTTTGGAAAAATATAATATGGGATCAAGGATATGTTGGACTTGATTGAAATGGGTATAAGGGAATAGTTGGAACTGGTGAAGGGTAATATTTGGACTTTTCTTCCTCCAGTATCTTACACACTATCCAGGTAGGAAAATTTTTAATTTTTTATTTTCCTTAAGAGTGTAAAAGTTTAATAGGGGTATTCATAAAATATCAAGAAGGTCATGTCAATGAATAATTTGAAGTTACAAGGAATAAAATCACACAACCTTCATGTTTTGATTCAGGATTTAATGAATATTTCATTTCATTGCATTTTGCCTCAAAATGTAAGACATATGTTAACCAGACTCTGCTTCTTTTTCAAATCCATATGCAGTAAATTTGTAGACTCAGTAAATTTTCCCCTCATGAATAAGGAGATTTCAATCATATTATTTGAATAGGAAATGTTCTTCCCACCATCATTCTTTGATATAGTGGTCTGTCTGGTGGTTCTCTTGGTTAGAGAGGTTTAACTATGTGGTCATGTCTATATAGATGGATGTACCTCCTTTAATGGTATATGATGATTTTAAAAGGGTATGTCAAGAATCTAAGTCAGCTAGAATTTTGTATTACAGAAAAATATATTGTTTAAGAAGCTATTTTATTCTGTACCAATTACCTATCAGATGTTGAAAGAATCGGTCTCCAAAAGTCTCATCATAGTGAACGCCATATGGGTGAAGGGATTTCCGGAAGATATTTTGTCACAATTACCTTGACAGAGTTGGAGAAAAAAATCTTTATATATTATATAATTGTGAATATGTTGATTTATACATTGAAACCCACAAATAAATTCAAAGATATTTGAATCGATCAAGTGTTGAAATATGGATATCAGATACACATAATCAAAATTTTATAGGATGGTTCAAAGATCAAATTTATAAGGAGTTATTTGAAAATCTGAATTCAATTGTCAAAGGACTTCAATGGGTATCCATAGGACCGAATGAAAATGTTATATTATACATTGGGCATTTAATAAATGGAAATTAATTCTATACAAAAGAACACGATGAATTCAATATGATGGAAAACAGTGGTGTTATGCTTATGGTTGAAGCAATGAACATATCTGGTTCCAAATATAGAAATCTAATTTATGAAAATATGTCATATTTTGGAATTATCAAATAGAGATACAAGTTGTATTATACAACATTTCAATTTCCTCTTTTCTATTGAAAATGGGTTGACAAAATCAATGGAGTGAAAGATGATTAAATGGGCTTTGTAAAGGTGAATTGTATATAAAAGGGGGAAAAGATGATCTGTTTATAATGGAATCACAAATAGTGAACATATTTTATGTCTCAGATGAAACAAACAGGAATTGGTCAATTTTTATACTGGTGACTAAATCAAATGTTGAGTCGGATGAAAATTTAATCAAGGAAGACCCTTTCATTGGGACATCACAATCAATTCATGTCGGTCCCACTATAGATAATTTCTTGTACATTATAGGGGACCACAAATAGGGGATTTTGATTCTTAATAGAGGAAAAAAATCCTTTAAACCTTTAAAAAAGATATATATTTCTATGAGAAGGAAAAAACATTAATATATTATGTTTACCTCATAATATTAGATGTTCTCTACTATATTAACATAATATAAATTTAATTTTTAAATACTCCTGCATACATTGTATTTTATACATGATGATGTTACCAATCCCTCTGAAAAACATACTATAATTAAGGAAACCCTTTGGATATATGTAAAGGTAATGTTATGATATACTTCTATCTATTTTTCCAAAACATTATATAATGGAACATTGATTTAATTTTCATTATTCCTTATAGAGTTTGTTTATTTTAGAATTTTTTTGTCCCTATTTCATTCCCTTGAAAGAAGACAAACAAAAATGTCTTTAATCAATCACAGAGGTAATATTGATGTTTTCAAAGTAAAATAATTTTCCATAGAATTGATTTATTTATTTATGTTTATGTTTAATTTATTTATTTTTAGTATTACTCGCATAATAATTGTTTTCTTATATAGGTTGACTATTTTGTTCGAGTTGGGTGTTCTCTATATAACTTTCATCCCCCTTATCCCATAAAACCTTTTCACCCATATAGTGGTATGTTTATCACTTTCTTTCAAGTTACCTCCACTTCTTTTGTAGGAAGAGAAATGAGGCTACCTATACTCAATTATAGAGGTAATCTTGATGTTTTCATAGTAAAATCATTTTCCATAGAATTAATGTATTATTTCATATGTATTTTTAATTTATTTATTTTTAGTATTACTCCTATAATAATTATTTTCTTATATAGGTGGATTTTTTTGATTTGGGGGTGCTCTGCCTAACTTTCATGCTCTTTCTCCCTTAAAACCATTTCACCCTTGTAGTGGTGAATTTATCACTTTCTTTTATGTTACCTCCACTTCCATTTCAAGAAGTGTAATGATGATACCTCTACTCAATTACAAAGTTAATCTTGATTTTTGTACAATAAAATCATTTTCCATGGAATTAATATATTTTTTCATATGTATGTTTAATTTATTTATTTTTTGTATTACTCACATAATAATTTTTTTCTTATATAGGTGGATTGTTTTGTTCAAGTAGGGTGTGATATATCCAAATTTCATGATCATATTCCATTAAAACCTTTTCACCCCTATAATGGTGCACTTATCACATTCTTTCAAGTTGCATCCACTTCCTTTACAGGAATAGAATTGACGTAGTCTCTTCTTAATTACAAAGGTAATCTTGATGTTTTCATAGTAAAATCGTTGTCCATATATTTAATTTATTTTTTCATATATATGTTTAATTTATTTGTTTTTAGTATTACTCACATAATAATGGTTTTCTTATATAGTTGAATTTTTTTGTTCAAGTTGGGGGGTGCTCATTCCAACTTTCATTCTCATTCTCTCTTAAAAAATTTTCACCCATGCAGTAGTGAATTTATCACTTTCTTTAAAGTTACCTCCACTACCTTTGTAGGAATAGAAATAATGCTTCCTCTACTCAATTAAAAATGTAATATTGGTGTTTTCATAGTAAAATCAGTGTCCGTGGAATTAATGTATTTTTTCATATGAATGGTTAATTTATTTCTTTTTAGTATTACTCTCATAATAATTTTTATCTTATACAGGTGGTTTCTTTTGTTCGATTTTGGTGTGCTCTATCCAAATTTTATGCTCCTTCTACCATAAAACCTTTTCACCCCTAAAATGGTTCATTTTTTACATTATTCAGGTTTCCTCCAATGCCCTTGCAGAAAGAGAAATGACAATGCCTCTGCTCAATTACAAAGGTAATATTGATGTTTTCATAGTACAATCATTATCCATAGAATTAATGTATTATTTCATATGTATTTTTAATTTATTTATTATTAGTATTACTCACATAATAATTTTTTTCTCATACAGGTGGATTATTTTGTTCGAGTTTGGGTGATATGTCCCTATTTCATCCCTTTCTTCACCAAAACATCCACAGACTTTTTCTCTCACAAAAACTTTCACTCTTGTAGTGTTTACATTTATCATTTTCTTTAAATTTCCCTACAGTACTAAATCATAGAGTTAATCTTGATATTTTCATATTAAAATCATTTTCCATATAATTAATGTATTATTTCATATTTATGTTTAAATTTTTTCTTTAGTATTACTCATAATAATCGTTTTCTTATACAGGTGGATTATTTTTTCCAAGTTGAGGTATTTTGTTCGAAACTAATAATGAAATTTTGGTAGTTCAATAAATAAATTCAATGTAAATCATGGTAACATTTATTGTTAGGATTGTTTTTTAATGTATATGATAATTTTTATTTATGTAATTGTATAGACCAATGTTTGAAATTTCTATAATATAATTTTTTCTAGTATTTTTGTTGTAAATTTCATTTCATTTAAATTATGCATTGAGACTTTTTTTTGATATCTGATGTGTTTTTGGTGTTTTTCTGGTGTTGTTGTTTGATGTTACAGTACACTGCAGTGGTGTTGTAGTGTGATATAATAGCATACTATAGTTTGGACCATTATCAGTGCTTTAAAAATCACTGATAAAAAACACATTTATCATCAATTCTAAAATAATTGATAAAATTCCTTTATAAGTTATTTTATAAGAACTGATAAAGGGTTCCTTTAGAGGTTCCATGTTAAAGTGATGATAAATGGGTATTTTATCATCACTTTTAAAAGCAATGATAAAGGTCCTATTTATCAGTGATTTTTTTAGTGCTGATAAATGAACCCTTTATTAGCGATTTTTTGTGCCGATAAAATTCCTAGTATTTTAATGTCACTCATATTTTCAGTGCTTTTCTAGCACTGATAAAGGTCATTTCTAGCGCCGTTAACAGCCAGTTTTTTAGAAGTGGTGTTTTGACTTGTTATTTTTTATCCTATTACTTAGATCATGATTTAATTATTTCTATAATGTAAAAAAATTATGTATATACCATATTTATTTAGTATATAAATATTTATATTAATCTATAAAATTTATAAATAGTAAACAAAATACTTCGTTCATGGAGATGTTAGGTCATGCGTACGCATGAACACTACTTATGTTTTATTTATCTATTAAAAGAAAGAAAGTAAATGACATAAATGTATATAAATATTTAATATCATTATAATAGATTTAATTTTTCATATATATCATATTATTTCATTAAAAAATCTATAATAAATTTAATTTAGTGTACGAATGAATCACATTACTTTGAGGAGGCAGTAGTCCACACTTCCCCAAATAAAATTATCCTATTTACACAAAATGGAATGCATGAAGGTAGGATTTATATAATAACTAAATAAGTATAAATACATCATAAATATCATATATATTGTATAAAAATAGTGTGTTCATCAAAATTCCCAACCATGAGAGTTCGTAATGGTAAAATGAACAACATTGTTTCGTGAAGCAGTAGTTCACCGTACACAAGAACAGTATGTGTGTTACCCATTAGATGGAAGTATGTGTAATTGTAGGTAGAACCCTTTGAATAAAAACATATCATAATATTTAAGATAATTATTTTATTATATGAGTATGTAATAAAAATAATCAAAGTGGTGGATAAATAAAATAAAATAAAGGATCTGGAGGAAAGATGTTACCTCTTCATTGGGTAACTCCTTTTGGTTTTACCAAAGGGCTTCCTTGGATGGATTTATGAAAAAATTAATGCATAAAGGAGGAATTAAGGGATTTTGGGAAGTTTATTGGGTATATATTGACTAAAACTAAGTGGTTTGATAGGTGTAAAGAATGGGGAGAAGTGTTGGCCTTTTATAAAGGAGGGAATGAAAAACTTGGTATTTTTTGAAAAGAATTGTGTGTTATCCATGTATTACTTATTCTTAAAGTGTAAAAATGGATAATTATAAAACCTTAGACGTTTATTTTTAGAAATATGTCAATAAAAAGGGTTTTTACAAGTGTATATGTCATTTTTTCCTCTATGATTAAGGTTTAGTCTCTTGTTAAGCTTAATTTTACTTAAATCGTTGTAATTAATTTTAATCACTTTCACTAATAATATTGGTAAAAATTTAAGTTGATAATATTGGACTATTAATATTATACTTATTAAAACCATTTATGTTAATTTTTTTAAATTAAATTTACAAAATTGGAAAAATTAAGTTTAATGTTAATACCGCATATGTGGCGAGAAAGTGAGTTTTTCAAGTGAGAATGTTCAAAATTCTCATTACGATTTTATATCTAAATTCATTATAAAAAATATTAAAATGACCTAAATTGGATTAATATATAGATTATTGATCTATTTTTACTTTTAAATCAACTTAAAATACAATATAAAAATATAAATAAACTGGATGAAAAATAAGTTTTGAATTAAAATTCAGTATTTTTCATTATTCACCCAAAAATGAAGTTTCTCGGAAAAAACCAAAAAAATAACCCTAAGATAAATTTTAAATTCTTAATTAAAAAAATAAATTTTATTTTATAAAATTAAAATTCTAATAGTGTATAAAATTAATTTTTCTATTATTCACATAAGAACATAAAAAGCTGTTTATTTGAGAAAATAGTATTTTCAAACATAAAAATACTTTACAAAAAATTATATAGCTCATTAACAATATGTTTTATTTACATGAAATAATTATAAATAACATTTAAATTTTATTTATTAATATTCATATTAATTTTTTTAATCGATATATTATAACTATCTATTTTACATAATAATATTAATAATAAAGTGTTGTTTCGCAGAAACTCAGTGTTGTGTATAATGAAATCCAAATAGGTGTTGTTGGTAAAACAAGATTAGCATGGTGTTGGGTGAAACAAAATTAAAACTTAGTGAATTCATATAATATAAGATATATCCTATGTTTATTGATATGAAAAATATCAAAAATATTAAATTAATTAAAATATATATTTTACAAAATCTTACAGTGTTACATTCTACCCACATCATAAAAATGAATACTAAAAATTTCTTTAAAAAAAGTTGGAGTCATAATGGTTACCCAAAGTAACTCACAACTAGCTTCCCACATAGGAGGACATAGGTGGGAGGTTAAAACATAGACATGAAGGGAAATATAACAATCAAGTTATAATGAAGATTGATAGAGAACATCGATCAGTAGAAGTGGGTGATCAGAAATTTATAAATATGTGATGATCTAAAAGTCCATTTGATTCATTAGAAATTATGGTACTAGGATAAATCCTTTTTAAATATCCTTTTCCAAGAGTGGTGTAATTCTTGTATTATCTATGGACTTAAGGAAATATACGTACTTTGTTTAATTCCTTTTCATAAGAATAATCTCACCTTTTTTTGTGACTTTATTTACTTCATATCTTACATCAAGAAGTGAAGGTGAATTTTTAATTTTTGAAGTAATAACAGATCCTAAGATCCATGATAAGTTATCCCATATATATTCAGGTACGATTAACACAAGGTAGTTTGAACAGGCTATCCAATATACATAAATCCCCATGTGGTAAGATAAAACTTTAATCATACCAAATTCATCTTCAGTTTAACTTAAACATTCTGTAAATGGTTAACCTTATAAAAATTATGATAGATGAAAATTAAAAACATTATAAATAAGGTAACTAAATCATCTTAACATCGATCCCTTATATATCACAAAGTATTTATTGGTTTTCACATTCCAAACTTGTGAATACAATCATCGTATATTCTCTTGAAACATGGTAATAACCTAAATTACCATAAATCCTTTTGGAAAACAATCATTCTTCCTTATTTAGAATATTACTGGATATATTCCTTAAATCCAATAATTTATAAACTTCATTAATGATAACATAGATCACTATTTCAAAAAATCCCTAATTATTTATAATCTCAAAATTACTATCCAATTTACTTTATCCATATCATCATCTTCTTATCCATATAATATATCATTTTATCATCCTCATAAACATGTTAAAGGTTAACTTCCCTTAATATAACGCTTCCATTTAATCAATTTTCAATGTCATCATTATCATTTCACACATTCTTGAAAATCCTTAAAGAAAAAACTCCACAAACAATCCTTATATAATTCATGATTCATGTAACATAATCTTTGAATTCCAAAACATGTACACTTCAATCATCTAACATTATTCTTAATCCATTACTGAGGCTTCATTATCTTATTCCTTAATACCCATTTCCTATAATATGAAATATGAATCATGTCTAAGGGTTTATCAACATCAATCTAATCATGAATATTATGTTTAAAGTAAACAATACTAGAAGAACTACTCATACCTTTAACAAGTCATTTGAGGTCTCCTTGTCTTCATAAGTAATTCCAATACTCATACCATCTTCCTAATTCTCTTCATGAGGTTTCCACTTAGTACATAAATTTTTATAATACCCATACAATCAACATATGAAACATTCAATGTAAACTGAGTTCCTTCTAGTTCCCGCCATTGGCTAAAACCAAAAATCATAGGGTGAGAAACACTTATCATTATAGAAAATCATATAATCATAAAAAATAGCTTATAATATGTCTAAATCATGACACACACTTCTTTAATATATAGAAAAATAGGTGTGCCCTATGTCATCTTATATTTAAATACTTCATGATGGTTCATAAAGAGTTTGTGAATTCTTGAATCATATCACCTGGAAGTATAAAACCATAGATCGAGTTAGGCTCGATACACCTTGTGAGAGTTATTAACCATAGGTACATTTGTTCCAAATCCAAATCCACTTTTAATATTCTAAAAGGGATGCATTTCTAGGAAACCACTCCCTTTATCCTTTACAAAAATTCTAGGACATACTACTAAACATTTACTCATCCTTATACTTATCCTTAGAGACATCCCTAGAAATAAACATAGAAATATTCCCATGTATCTCAACAAATTTTTCCCATATTATTTTCAAAAGGTCAACTAAAACTTTTCTCTGATACCAACTATAGTGTCCCTCACTTTTCATACATTATCATTACATAACTTTTGCATAATACTTAATACATTCCAAAAATAGATGCCTAAAGACTATGTTAGTGCAGTGCCTTCGGAAACATGAAAATGTAAATGTTGGTACATGAGTGAACCATATTATCTCGCACTAGGTTCTCCAAGACTAACACCCATCTTGGACATATCATACCTAGAATATATCTTCATAACCTAGATAAAGAAACATAAAAGGTGTGAACTTAGATAATCAGTAAGGTTAAATAATAGATATATATATGAATATACATTAGCATAAGGGCATGACAATGTGATCGTAACATTATAATATCATACTATGCATATCATAAACATAAATCATGGTATAAAGGATGGCAGTTCATAAGGAATGAATCATAATGAAATCAATATCTTAATCCATGGAAGAATAAAATAGAAGTAAAATATATAATTTTTTATGATACATAAGTATATAAATGGGTTTCATATATGTGTGTGCCATGGGATCATAAACATTAATCATAACATAACCCACAAAAATAAATGGATATCATAAACATTTAATATTATACTAACTTGTGGAAAAGAGATAGGTTTCATAACCATTTCATAAAATCATAACCTATGAAAATAAATGGGTTTCATAGACATATAACCCATGAATGAGTAATGTATTTCATAAACATATAACCCATGAAAAAAATGTATTTCATAAACATATAACTGGTAAAAGAGAAACAAGTTTTATGAATTTTATGCCGACAAAACATATACCATTCAGAGAAATAATTTGAATGGAAATGTGGATTATATCCATAATAAGGAATGAGTGACACCAACATATGTCATCTTAGATGGGAAATAATTTTTAAATATATTTCAAAACATTTCTTGAGTAAAATATCATTTCTTCTTTGAAAAACACTTTTTAAAACATAAAACATTTTTTGAAATCCTTTTCCTTTGAAAATAGATTTGAAAACATATAAAGGAATATTTAAAAACCATAAAAATTTAAAATCCTTTTTCCTTGATAATAATATTAAAATATAATTTTAAAAAAAATTGAACACATGGATTTTTGAATAAAACAAATTTTCGACCGAAAATAGAAATGAGATCAAATTTTCTATAAATCATTTTAATGATTAACTTAAGTACCAAATAGTGGGAAAATGGTACTAATACGTGAAAAGATAATGGATATCCAAATGTTAAGAAAATTCATGAGTGTTATTGAAATATGTATCATAATATTTAATCAATGAAAGGATAATCATAAATAGTCTTGATAAAAGATGAGATTTTTCTAATAAACTCTTACTACTTGGTAGCTTTGAATCGTACTACCCATGTAAGAAAATAAAATTACAAAGAGATTAAAATATCATTAAAAAAATTATATTCATGATATAACATGTCAATTGGAATCATATACACCTCTTAAAATAATATAGGTCCATAAAAAACATGTGTCTCAAAGAAGTAAACTTGAGACAAAATTACTTTACCGATTTGGTAACTTTTGAACATAAAAATCCATGAAATAAATATCATCAAAAGGATATGAAAATAATAATAAATTTAATTATAATTATCATATAATTCATTCATTGTTAGTATATACATCACACAAAATAAATGAGTTGTTTATAAGTCATGTATCTCATGGAAACAAAAAGTGATATGAAATTCCCTTACCTTAAGTCTTGACTTTCTTTGTACACATTAAAAAATAATGTATAATAAATATAAGTTTATTATAAATATTACACGTAACCATATTATTATATCTAATATCATATATGATTCACTTATGACATTATATTACCAGTTTATTAACAATTTCATGTTAAAGTAATGTTTGGTTAATAACTGCTTTATTTATCGTACTTGTTTTGACCTGTTTTTTTTTTATCCTATTACATAAATCATGATTTACTTATTTCCATAATGTAAAACATGATTTATATACCATATATATTCATTATATAAATATTTATATTATTCTATAAAATATATAAATATTAAATTAAATACACCATTTAGGGAGACGGTAGATCGTATGTACGTGTGAACGCTGCTTCTATTTTATTGTCGCATTGAAAGAAAGAAATTAAATGAAATATATGTATATAAAGATATAATATGATTACAGTAGTATTAATATTTCATATATATCATATAATTTTACTAAACCTATCCTTAATACATTCTATGTAGTGTGTGAACGAATCACATCTCTTTGAGGAGGAGGTAGTCCACACTTTCCCAAACAAAATTCTCGTATTTACCAAAAATGGAAAGCATGAAGGTAGTATTTATATAATAAATAAATAAGTATAAATAAATCATAAATATAATATATTTCATATAAATATAAATTCCCCATCATAATTACAAACCATGTGGGATGGTAAATCTAAAACGAACAACATCGTTTCGTGAGGTGGTAGTTTATCACACACAAAAATGATATGTTTGTTACCCATGAGATGGAAGTGTATAAAAGTGAAAGTAGAACCCTTAGAATAAAAAATATCAGTATATTTGGGATATTTTTTTATTATATTATCATGTAATAAGAATAATTTAGGCCTTGTAGAGGGAAAATAAAAGAAAGGAGCTTAAGGAAGGATGTTACCACTTCTTTGGGTAGCTCCTTTTGGTTTGTACCAAAGGGCTTCCTTGGATGGATTTATGCCAAAAGGTAGGATTCAAGTAGGAATTAAAGTATTTTGGGATGTATATTTGGAATGTATTGGTAGAAACTAAGTGTTTTTTATAGGTGTTAAGAATGGGGAGAGGTGGTGGCCTTTTATAAGGGAGGGAAAGGACACACTTGGTATTTTTGGAAAAGAATTGTGTGTTTACCAAGTATTAATTATTCCCAAAGTGTAAAAATGGATCATTATGGAACCTTATATGTGTATTGGCAGAAATAATTCCATAAAATATGTTTTTTACAAGTTTATATGTCATTGTTTTTATAATATTATGGTTTAGTCCCTTGTTAAGCTTAATTTTACCTTATTCATTATAATTAATTTTAATCACTTTCACTAATTATTTTGGTAAAAAAATTAAAGTTGACATTATTAGGCTATAAATATTATAATTATAAAAAAATTTATTTCCATTTTTAAAAAATCAATTCATAGAAGATTAAAAATTATATTTAATGTTAATCCTGCAGATTTGGTGAGTAATTGGGGTTTTAAAGTGAGAATGTTCAAAACATTCATTAAGATTTTATATCTAAATTAAATATAAAAAATATTAAAATTAACTAAATTGTATTAATAGATGTATAGTTCATATATTTTAAATTTTAAATCAAAATAAAATATAATTTAACCATATAAATAAATTAGATGAAAATGCACTTATGAATTAAAATTTTATATTTTTTGTTATTCACCCAAAAAATGAGGTTTCTCAAAAAAGTACAAAAAATTACCCTAAGATAATTTTTACATTATTAATTCAAAAATTATGTTTATTTTATCAAATTAGATTAATTATAATTTCTAAAATTAATTTTTCTATGTTCACAGAAGGACATAAAAAGTAGTTTATTTGAGAAAATAGTATTTTCAAACATAAAAATACTTTACCAAAGATTATATATTTTATTATAACTATGTTTTATTGATATTAAACCATTGTAAATACAATTTAAAAAATATTTAGTACAATTCATATTACTATTTTTAACTACTATATTACAACTATCACTTTTAAATAATAATAATAATAATAAAGTCTTGTTTTGTAGAAACTCAGTGTTGCATGTAACGCAAGCTAAGTAGATTTTGCATGTAGTGAAAGATTACCACAGTGTTGTGTGAAAAAAAATTCAATCATAGTGCATTCATATAATATAAGCTATATCTGGTGTTTCTTGAAATGAAAAATATCATAAATGTTAAATTAATTCAAAAAAATATATTTCACAAAATATCTGGGTATTACACACACAATTTCATAGGTTCTCCCTTAATCTCCATCATTTTTTCATTTTTTTACATTTTATATTATTGAAATATTTTCATGAATGTTATTTTTTTTATAATTCAGAAGAAAAAAAACCCATAATTTTTTTGAATGATTTCTTAATTTTAAATCACATCCAATAATCAAGTCAAATTCACGATCTTGAATCTCTTTAAGACTTGGTATTTTCCTCTTATTTCTATATTAAAATCACCCAATATTATTCCAAAACAACTAAATATTTTATTTAATTAAAAATTATTCCATTTATGCATGAGTCCATGAATTGTGATATGGAAAATCACCATGCAATGTGGAAGCCTCCTCTTAATCCTTACCCACCATCACCTTTAATTTAATGTTTAATTTTCAGTATGATCCATAATGAGTCCAGCATCAATGTAATATTTATTTAAATTAAGAAAAGTACATTATAATTTCCTTAAATCATATGTAGAAATATATCTTATGAAGTGCATTATCATGCAAGGCAATTTATATATTATTAGGTCAACTATCATATTATATTAGTATCATATATATGCCATTATTTAAATTCAAACCATATCTTATATGGGCTATCCTTTTTATATTTCATTCAAATCTCATATATGACAGGTATCGTATAATAATTCCTCATCTTCACCCTTTATTCATACAAGATTTTTTCTTGTGAAACATATTTTTATATAGAATCTTCTTCCATGACTTATTATCATATGAAATTTCATATCTTACAAGAATAGTGTACCATATTAGAAAGATTTTCTTAAGTAGATAATTATATCACTCATACTCTATTTTTTTATGAAAACCATTGAAACATATCCAAAATACCTCATTAACATGTATCAATTATTAAAAATATTATGAAGCATACTCAACAATGTTAAAAAAACATAAAAACTCATTTAAAGTATTTATTATAATTCTAGTAGTCTTTTTAATTTTTTCACAACTATCTTGTCAAGTAGTAAATCCAATGCCAACTTACTACAAAAAATAATTTAGAAAAAATATTGTAAGATATTTTATAACAACTATATATAGTGACCCTCCATCATCACTTATCATTTATATGAAGAAAAACTCGTTAATATTATGGTGTAAAGATATATTTGTAAAAAATAAAACATTATCCTTATGTGGGTTCAATATAAATTTATATAATTCATATTTGAAGAAAATGTATCAAAAATGGTTCTTCTACTATGATACACCATAATTTAAAAGAAGATAGAATGTGTTGGAATCCCAAATCAAGAAGGATCTTAGAAGAACACATGAATTAGAAAATAGAAAATCTTCCTCTCTATGTTGGACAAATCATAACATTAATCAAAATAATACTATGTGATTTCTGTTAAAATATATTAATCATTCAAGGGAATATTTTTCATTTGTATCTACACTATGAGATTTTCTAAAACCCATATAAAACCCTCATGAAATTCACTACATTGTTTAAAAACAAAATTTCAAAACCTTTCCATTGAAACAAAACATTTCCTTTAAATCCCAAATCAAAAACTATTTTATTTAAGAACCAATTTTAATGTTAAAATAAATTCCATTTTAAAAACATGTAAAATTAAAACCCATTCCACTAAAAAATCCATAAAATGGTCCACTTATACATGTTTCCCCAAGTAAATAGTAACTAAACATTAATCAAGCTATAAAGTACATGTTGAATATTCTGTTGACATGATTTAATCCCACTTATAAAGTGATAAAATATGACACAATCATTCTATAATAATAATAATAAATAAATAAATAATAGAATTAAATTTTCAAATTATCAAATAAATCAACCAATAAATCACCATGGTGAATGCATAAAGGCCACTATTTGGATCACATATATATGTGTTCAACACTGAGTGGTTGGGTGAATCAATGTCAATGTAATTTTAACCAATTTAAAAATTATAAATATTTCACATTTTTATTTATCTTGGGAGTGGATCCTTTAACTCTTTAGAACTCCTTTGGTCAGAATGTATGAAGATATATTAATGTACAATAAGAGAGTATTCGGATTTTTTAACAAGGTTTTCTTCCCTATAGATAACTGTATCTTCTATGTATGGTTTTTTTATCCCATACACACACAACTTATTTATTATTATCAATTTAATCATGATCAAGTGTATTTCCTTGAACTCATTATCCTATAATTTATCAGGTTTAAAGAAAGTTAAGGCTTTCTATCCTTTTATATAAGATAACAGATGTATACTTCCATGAAGAAAGATCATCGTGTTGTCTCAAGCCCTTGTAAAACTATATGTATTGATCTTCTTTCTCTATTAAAATAGACAAGTATCCACCCTCAAAATATTCAAACTTATACAGTGGGATTTTTTAGTTTTTCTCTCTTAGAACTTCATCCAATGTATGATTAATGGATGTATTCCACTCAAAATCACTTCTTCTTCTTCTTCCTTTTCCTCTTCTTTATTTTTATTTCATGATATTAATCCTTTTCATATAGAATTGGTTCCATATTTATATCTCTTTATTAATTAATGGTTTATAATGGTGATTTATAAAGGGTGTTTTTCTCACTTTAACTTATATAATATTCAGTAGTGCATAGTCAAACACTACTCTATTTTCCTTCTTATTCTCATATATATATATATTCAAAGGATTTTGTGTGGATATTTTTCACAATAATAAAAAATTTAAAAATCATAATATTGGTCTTTTAATCTCCTAATATCTCAAACATCAGTTTCTACAATTCTCATTATTCAAATTTTCCCTAAAATTTAACAAAAAGAAACTTAGCATCTTGATTATTCCTTATATTTAAGTTTTATTATAAATAAAGTTGAATACTTTTATTCCTCCTTTATCTTTTCTTCTTTATATTATAAGATATCATGGGATTATTTCTATTTTAATTCTCCTCAAAAACAAATTCATTAAATTCCATAAATTCTTGAAAAACATGCATATTTCAGTTTCATTCAAATATTATTGCTTCGCGAATAATATTTTATCTTTAGTAGCTAAAATTACAACACAGATCTTGGCTTCATAATTTTCCAACCTTGAACATATGATAAGGAATAAAAAATTAAAGTCTCATGGGATTATTCCACTTAGGGTAATTCTGTATAGGATAATTATACATATAATAATTGTCCAAAAATCTACATAGGATAAATCCTTTTATGAAATATCAACTCCAACTATAAGAGTGTGTAAATAAAAGTCTTTTCCAGTTTCTACTCCTACTTTTAAGGTCTATAATTTACTTATGGTGCATGTCCAGATAAATATTCTTATGAAATCCCCATTAATAAATTTTATTACGACAACTATGTAGCAAATTCAAATATGTACTTTCTTTTTTTCTCAAAAAAATAATATGAACCAATTAAACTCTATATTCCCATATTTTACTAGTATTCTTCAATCCATATAACATAATTCACTTTTTAGTACATTACAAAAAACCCACATGATCATCATGGTATATTGATCTTTTAATCTCGATATAGAATCATCATTATTAATTTCTTAGAATATAAATATTCTAGAATTTACAATCACAAAAAAATATATTATGAAACGGTTGTGAATAAATGTTTCTCATAGGTGGACACTTTATATGAAACTCTCATTACCACAATTTAGTTATCATAGATTTTTAACTTCATAACTATGATTTTAACTATGGTCTTCAACCATAGCATGGTCTTTATTCAAGTAGGTGTACTAGCTTTAGCTGATATATCTACCATTTTAATTCTCTTCCATTAAATTATTTTTCATGAATAACAACTAACTTATAAAAACATCATGATATTTTGAATAATTAGTATTAACATAGATCCACTTAATTTCCACTTTTTCATTCAAAATATTCATTTTGAATATATCATCATTTTGCATAAATGTTTTCTTATAATATTCACTAAATATTAATACTTTAATTCACATAAGATTTCTTAACCATAAGTAGATTTTCTTATGTTTATACAAGCCTATTGATTGATGAGTTACATTTACAAGGATTCTAAATTATCCTTAAGTAGCTCAATTTTCACATTTCTATAACTTTGTAAAATTTTGACTGATTCATACATATTGTTATGTAACAATTATGAAATCTTGGGTTTTGATGTAACTTTATATTGGTTATTCTTTTCTTGACCTACCTTTATATATGTATTTATGTTACATTTATGTGAGTCACTAAATTTTTCAATTACATTTTTGTATCAATATATGTCATTTATACAAAAAAAAATCAAATTACCTTTATGTGATTAGTGTAGTTATTATTACATAGAAAATCAACTTCATAAAAATAACCCCATACACATCAAATAAATTCAAAACTAGTGGAAATAAACCTGATAATATCTCAATCACTTCATCACTTAATCCAGGTGTTCATAACACTAAATTTAGTATCATTCAATCTCACATATATAAGTATAGACTATCTATAACTTTAGATAGTGTTTTTTAACCTCAATATTTATATTTAATTTTATTTACTATCTAGATCATTAAAAATAATCACAATGATAACAATATTTTGAAATAATGATTACTCCATGGAAAAAGATTTAATTCATCACTTATTAAAATATTCTTGAACTAAATCCCATGATTTAAGGTGACTCATGTGAAATACAAAAATTAGAAAATAATAATGTAAAATTTTTATTCATATCAACATGCTTGAGTTCTAAAACTACTTCTAAGAATCTCTCTATAAACATATTTACATGAAAAAAATCATTACATATTGAAAAGATACAAAAAAATAAACACAATGTTGGGTCATAAATCTCCCCCATTTGTATTTGTTGTCAATATAAACTAGAAAATGATTAGTTAATATGTTATTCCTATTCCTTTTTCATATCACCCATTTTTTCAATTTTCTTATCTCCCCCTTATTTTTAACAAGTAATATGTAGATGGAAAAGGATAATATCACATCATAATTATGAAATGTTCCATCAATCATCCGTCGCAATGTTTACATAATAAATTATTGTTATATAAAACATGAGGGTTTCATTTGGATAATAAGGTTACCCATTGATCAATCATAAAATTATACTAACTTATACTAATTACCATAACTCATTCAGCGTTTTTTCAAATGTATTTAGGATGAAATTGAGTGAAACTGATTGATAAATTTATTTATAAATAATAACCTGAGATCATGTACTCATCTCAATAAACTAATTAGAAGCATTTAATCACATATATAATGATTTAAAATCATCCATGAGATATCATTAAATTTAATCAATTTATTTTCACTGAAAAAAAATCACTCGATTAATATTAAAACTCAATATTGAGGAACCAAGGATGATATAACGATTATACATAACCTTTAATGTCCATTTTCAACTAATTTTTAGATATTCACTATTTTTATGGAATGAATAGATCTAGGAGCTTCCCAATATCAACTTCTCCTAAAAATATTATTATCACCTATACTTCATCAAGGTTTTTTTATTCATATATTCTTTAGAATTCCAATTAATAAATCATACCAGGATGTTAACTTATTTTGATTTGGAAAATTTTTTTCATCTTACATTATTTCATTAGTTACACTTTTGACAAATAAAATCTCATTCATTTCCATAAATAGTTAACAAACAAATGAAACAAAAATGATGAGGTATATGTTAGATCTACTTTTCTCTTTAATTTGAGCAGTTATATTGAGATTTTATTCTCAACCTATTTTCCCACTTCAATTTAGTTCTACACACATACGGACTCTCCATGTTTTCACCATTATTTTTCAATTCTGATTTTTCTTTAGGAATAATGGGTTCTTTTCATAACTCCTTATGTTAGATATTATTTTTATCAAGAGATATCAAGTCACATGTATGACTTGGTGTACTTTTCATATTCCTCTGGATTTCTTCTTGGGATGGTATGATTTTGAGATAATCATTTGATTTGTGTCTAGCCTGCATGAACCTCCCAAAAACTCCCCATGAGGTCCTAGGTTATCTTATATTAATAACCTATTATGAAAATAAATTAATTCATCATGTGTAATATTTTATTTCTATTTGTATTTTTACTTATATTATACTTATATTTTCTTTGAATTCTCCAAATTAGCTATCCAAATATCCAAACACTATTTAGTAATGTGCTTATCCATTTTTATTTTTCCATTTTTATCTCAGATGTGATCTTCCCAAATTCATTCCATTCAATTCTACCTTGGATATTTCTTCTATTTAGTTCCAACTTGTTTATTTCAACTCTCACACTCATGGATTCTTTTAAGTGTCTAAGATGTGTCATCATATTTCATAAAATAAACAACTTCTCTATTTTGGTGTTACATTCACCTTGATATTCTTCGGTGTGCTTGATTCAATTTTTGTATTCAATTTATCACCCATGGAAATATCATTATCCTTCTTCGTAAACTTCTTGGGAATTATATTTTTATTATTTTTGTCATCATTCTTTTACAATGTTTTCTTATCTCCATTATTCATCTCATGGGGTCTTATATTCTTATTTTTTTAGTTTCATGATTTAATTATTTATAATTTTATTACACTTCACTATGACCACTTCCATATCAAAAATTATAGTGCTCCCCAATAATTACAATTTTATTTTATACAAATTACTATTCATAATATGTGGATGTTTCTACTTCTAACACTTACCCCCACACTATAGGCCTTCCTATTCTACTATTGGTTGATAAAATACATCAACATTCTATAGACACATGCCAAAACCTACATTATCACAAACAATGTCTAACACACCATGATCTTTAAGTCTGATAGGAAATCTATACAAAATTACATGAATTCGGTTTTTTTACTTTCTAATTAACTAAATGGGATTCTTTAGGGTAATAAATTCTCATACACATGATTTTATCACCCTTTGATGTCATTTTGGGTTCCAAATTATTATCCTTAATCAAATTTTTTCATATTTATATTTGAGACCTATAATTCAC
This sequence comes from Viscum album, assembly GCA_963277665.1. Taxonomy (NCBI): domain Eukaryota; kingdom Viridiplantae; phylum Streptophyta; class Magnoliopsida; order Santalales; family Viscaceae; genus Viscum; species Viscum album. Next base: position 678,270,159 of record OY728165.1, read on the forward strand.
ATGAAAAAGAATTTTATATAAATGTTATCATTAGATGTGGGAAATAATTTTTCGTGTGAGGCTACTTTATAATAAACATTAGATGATCCAAGAATGTTTTTTCACTACATTAAGTTCATTGAACATGAAAATCCTCCTAAGTAGTTTTTTTGGAAACAAATTCCCTCTGATCATGTTGAAAAGATCCATCTTTTTTATTTATAGATTCATTAATTTAATTGAAAGCTCTGAGAATTTTATATTAAGGATTCATTTATCCTCATAAAATGATTTAATTTTGTATTAATATTCATTATTCAGATTTTAACCATAATAATAATGTATTTTTATCCTCTTTTAGCAGATGATCAAGCTCTTTAATCCTTTTTTCATTGAACTCTAATTGATAATTTATGACAATAATTACTTCCCCCAAAGAATTGTACTTTTCTTAAAACAATTTTTTAATTTTACTTTTTAGGAATTATATTAATACACACATTCTCAAAGATATATAATATTTATTCACATTTCAAAATCATTATTTCATTTACTTTAAATTTCATAGAGAGTTTTACTCAGTCTTTTACTCTTTCATTAAAAACATTCTCCAAGTCTTCTAACGCATCATCATGATCAATTATCTTTTCCTTAATAATTTTAAAGATACAAAAATATAAATTAATATTTATTTGGGAAAATTTTTTATAATATATTTTAGTGAATAAAATTATTCATCATGTAAATCAATGGATGAATGATGACTCAAACTAGTTCTTGGATATTCTTGATGGAAATCATGATGGAGATTTTCACATAACTCTTGGTCGCAAAATCCATTGGGACTTTTGAGGTATATGAGTATCTAAAAAACTATGGTAGTAGATTAAACCATAAAATATATTTCCATCTAAGATATTACTTATTTATTATCATTTCTCGGAAAATTTATTATTCATCCTCTTAACATTATAGGGTTATCCTCTCATCACTAGAGTCTTTAAGGGACAAATTATAAAAATAAATATTTTAATGAACTCAACATTTATTACCATAATTTGGTATAGAGTTATTATTATCTGTTTTATTAGATGGGGAATTTTTCAAATTATTACCATATTTGTTATTCCTGTTATTCATGGTCTTATAAGATATATCTTGTATAGTTTATTTGATAGAAAACTCATAGGATTCTTTAAATCCTCATTTTATATAGCCCTTACAATGAAAAATTAAATTCTTTGAAAAATAAAATAAAATATTAGATTCCCAATTAGGTGTGACCATCATCGATACCAGTTCATAGTACCACACATGTATGTGTCCAACATAGAGATGTGGCGGTGGGGGTGAATCATTTTTTATATAATTTTAACCAATTTAAACGTTATCCCTTTGTTACCTCTTCACAAATTCAGTGGATAGATCTATTTTTCTCTTTATCTATCCATTTCTAAGTATGTATGTAGATATAATAAAGTTGTATAAATAATTTTAGGGTTTATTAATGAAAATTGCATCATTACAGAAGACTAAATCCCTAGTGTATGGAGGATTTTATCCCACACACACAATCAAATTCCATTATATCATAAATTAAAGAACTAGGAATGATACGGATTAAAACTAATTTTCCAAGAACTATCCATGTCTCATCCCATTACATGGAATCATGTAGAGATATTATTTTGTGTTTTTATTTTCAAATTTGGGTCATTTATAATTTGGGGGGGAATTTGGCTTGATAGTGTAAGGTGGAATCCACTGGTTAGTCATAAAGTCCCATCAGCTAACTGATGCTAGTAGAAAGAATGCATACATCTTTGTAGGTGAAATCGGCCAGCCAATGGACTTTAATCAACCATTTTTTGTGGTTCCTAGAGGTACATGCATTCTTCCTATACCCACAAGCCAACCAGTGTATCCCAATGGATTTCCAGTGATGTCACTGTGTGTGTAGATTAGTAGGGTCTAATATTTCATTTTATCCCTAAATAATTACATATCTACCCCAATACCTCTCCCTAAATCCTATTTTGATTTAATTTAGTTATGGATCTCCCTGGTGATGGTTTTATTGTTCTTCCTCTCCCTAGTGAGGAATATTTTTTTCGATTGAATTTTTAGAGATCTCTTGGGTGTAATCTGGTATGTGGAGTCATTTACAATCTATTTTATTTTATTATTCACCATGTGATTGATCTATTATGAGACTATATCACTGGATCTAGTATAAATGTAGAGAATTAATTTTTTCCCTTCTATCTAGGTTCTATAGGATCTAATCTTTGTCTCTCACATCATCTTTCTTGAAGGCGATGTTATTTCCATCATTTTTAGGTAGGTGTCTCTGTCCTATAGCCTATCCCTAGGCATGATTTGTGTTCATATAATTTACTTTTGTTTTGAATTATGAAATTAATGATTTTAAATACATGGTAAGTGAATTTGATCTTTGATGTCTATGGGGGTGTTTTCTAAAAATAGTTTTTTTGTTGACAACTAATTTGAGGCACAATATGTTCTTGATAAAATGACTCAATGAAGAATTTGATTTGAAATGAGTTTTTTATACATGGAAAGGAAATCTATTTTCCTTGTAATTTTTTATTAAATATAGATTTGTTTTATTAAATGTAATGAGGATGTAAGAACTATGACAAACCTGACCTGGATACCCTCTCAAACTGGTACCCGACCCGAATTGTCACATACTCAAAGGGAATTCTCGATCCCCAAGGGCTAGAGTCTAAAACCTAAGAAACAAAAAAAAAATGGGGGAATTATTTCTCCCAACCTAAATAAGAAAACTTGAAATATATATACATGTACAAAAGGAAATAGTGGAAGAAAACATTAATAGATATATTTTATAAATGAAATAGAACAATATAAGCCAAAAAATATCCAAGAGACAAATATAACTACAAAGGATTATAAATATAAACATATAATAAAATATTCTCCATGTTATAGCATGGAAAAACTCCCACTATCTCCCTATCTATCAACATGAACCCTACTAACAGAAAACTACACTACCTCACTACGATGCCTTGTATTTTCCTCTATCTAAAGACATAACCATGTCTATGAACCTATGAAGGGGTATGAAAGGTGTGAGATAATTGGATCAATAGCTTTTGACGAAGGTTTTCTATATAAAGTCATTGAACCATAATCCAAGCATGCTCAAATTTAAATATAATAAGGCATGATATATAGTTTAGTATTTTTTATATAAAAATCATGGAAAAAAATTAATTTCCCCTTTTCCACATTTCTAAATAAGGTTGGTAAATCAATTTCAAATAATTTCATATACATATGTCAAAGTTGATATATTAAATCAAACCAAAGTATGAATAACATATCATATCATATCCATGGTAGTATAATCAAAATAGTACAAAACAAAATAGCCCAAATCCTCCAAAATCATAGTAACATCCTGATAAGGATTGTACTAGGTGAGGATATCTAGGAAACTCATAACTAAACATAGGAAATCACATGTGTAGTAAGTATCTATACATATGGATTGAATATAAAGAGCAAAGGAACACCCCAAAAAGTGAACCCCCCTAATAGGTCTAACAAGTCCCAAGAATAACAGGCCTAGGGAGTAGAGAAAATCCCCATGTGCACCCCCCCGGATAGTGGAAAAGGATTATTATTATACCTTCCAACTAAGTATCCAAGTATTCCCATGTTCTATATTTTTCAAAACATTTTATCAACCCATTTTATCATATAATTATTTTAAAAACATTTCATAAACCATTTCACAATGATTTGAAAAACCCTTTTAATTTACCAAAACCATGGGAAAACGATATTTTATAAAAAAACCATTTCCAAACACAAAACTAAAATCATTAAATCATGCCATTTCATTTAATTAATCAATTTATCAAAAAATAGAGAAATTTAGTTCACCAAAATAGGTTAGATTTAGAGCCACCTACCTCAAAAATCGGGTCACACATGCCCACAATGGGATCCACTAACATGGAATAACATAAAAACCATAGTGGAGGCCTTATAATCAATCCAAAAATATTATAAATGATTCAATTTGACAATAGTTTTAGTGGATATGATGAAAAAACATATACCTCAAGAACACACACTCGGCGAACCACAACCAACAAGGAATTGGCCCCTGGAACAAGATCACATAATAGATATAGAAAGGAATCAATAGAACCACCAACATAGATCAGTGAGTCTGATAATGCAATTAAATGGATCTACCACAATAAAAGTCAATGAATAAGAAGAAATTATTACTCCCTTAGATAAATTCATTGTAACCGCAATAATGATCAATCATAGAACAAAATGATCTTAAAGGTTTGGAGGTCACCAAAATCTCTAGAGGTGGTCTCTTGGCCGAGAGGGAAGACGGTTGTGGAAGAATGAATTAAATATCATCAGTATAGTGCCCAAAAATACAACCTCTCAAAATTTACATGAAATTTAAGACCTTTACATGCCATTCAATCCATGGGTTCCATATATGCTGAAAAACCCATCACCATTTTATTTAAAACCTGATTTTTAACATTAAATGGAATTTAATCCTAAAATGGAGTATATTATTTCATGTTGTGTATTTAGATTATGACATGATCCTGGTGAACAATACATGATGTGTACTCCTTACACAGTGTGTAAATTCCTAGTAAACTGAAAAAAAAATATTCTTACACAAAAACCCAAACCACCTCAGGTGTTCTCTAAACTTGGGGAGAACCCCGCTAATCCATTACACATTTTTACCAAAACTCCATTAATTCAAATAAAAATAAATCCCTAAACATTAGGTAATTTCCCCCCAAAATGATCTCTATACTTGGGAGTCCCAAGTCACACCCAATTAAAGAGGAAGAAAAATAAATAGAAATGAATTACCTGAAAAAAGTTAACAGGATATTACAAACTCCCCACCATAAGAGTTTACATCCCTAGGAGGTCATGTGGAATAATGTAGTTTGGTAAAGAGGTGATGCCACTACTCCCCCATAAATGACTTTCACTCCCAAGTATCATGATAATTTTATTTGTGTTTCCACAACACCTTGACCAATAGAATCAACATCCCATGCAATATTTTCACTTGAGAGCCAATGATCTCTACTGGCTGCTTCACAATAGAAACAGCTGGCTTTAACTCAATATCTTTCCAACATTGAATATGATAAGGATAAATATGGTATTTATTGAGATTTGATATGTGTAAAACATTATGAATTACTACCAACTAAATTGAAAATTCTAACTAATAATAAACATTTTCAATCCAATCAATGACCTCAAATGGCCCAACATATCTTGGAGCCAAAAATTCCTTGTTTCCCAAGATGATGGTGACCCAACTGAGGGGAAACTTTCAAGAAAACCCAATCACCTATAGAAAAATAAAAATGAAAATTCCATTGATCCTTATAATTTATTTTTCAATTCTTCAATACAACCACACACTGACATATATCCACAATCCTCATAAAAATATCCTTAAACAAACTCAGTTTATTAGTGTACCCTGACATTGAACTCTCTCCCTACTATAAATAGAGGAAAACTAGAGACTTCAATATCATTAGTGACTCTTGGAAAAATTGCTAGAAGAAGAGAGTATTGACCCATTTCAGTATAATCCCACATGCTTAACCACCTCTACCATAGAACCCTCCATCTCTTTCTGGGACCCTCATGTCTAAACACCATGAAATTGACCTTGATACTCTTAGGTGTATCTTGGAATTTTATGATCCGATCAATCTTGTTAAGATAGTTCCCCACCTCTTGAGGTTCATCATACCTCTAAAATATGGTTGCTTCTCATGCAAGAACTCCCTAGATCAATTTTTTTGTTCGACAGCTCATGGTTATAGGTCAATGATTGTACTCTATGATTTTCGTACATTCTGGTTGATATCATGAACTACCTTCATGAAAGCCTTGATAAAATTATGATCTATAGGATGATTTCCTTGAGAAGCACCATCTAAAACCTCCTGAAGAATTCACAGAACTCATCTTAGAGGCATACCGCTACACACCAAAACAAAATAAATGATCATACAGTTGAATAATCTCAGTAGAAACCAAAAAAGAACATAAGAAAAAATGGATATTTACATCAGGAACTCAAAATTAGAGACACACATCCCAACATCCCATGGTAACTTGAGTCTTGTCATAGTAAAATCTATCCTAGAACTCATTGAAATCCACCTCTAAAGTTCTAAAAATCCTATATACAGTCTACCAAACATTCCAATACAATAAATCTTGAGAAATTTCCTCCACTGATACCAAACTACAATGAACCTGACCTGGATACCCACTCAAACTGGTACCCAACCCAAATTTCCACATACCAAAAGGGAATTCCTAATCCCCATGGGCTGACATCTAGTACCCTAGAAACAAAAAAAAAGACGGAATGTTTTCTCCCAACCTAAAGTAGAAAAATGACATATATATATACATATACATAAGTAAAAAACAATAGAAAACATGAAAACATATATGTCACTACAAAAAGAGAACAATGAAATCCAAAAAAATATCTAAGAGACAAGTGAAACTGAAAAGGGTGAAAAATCTCCACAACTACTCCAATAGTATCTATGTGATAGTGTGGGAAAACTCTCACCATTTCACCATTCAGCTACCCAAACCCAATTGATAGAAAACCTTATCGCTTCAATGTAGTGCCTTTACTTTCCTTGTATTGAAAGACATAATCAGGTATTTAAACAGTTGAAGGGGTACATAGGGTGTGATCTAACAATTTCAGTAAGGTCCCACCCAGGTGTTTTATATTATGTCTTTGAATAATAATACAAGAATGCTCAACATTAAAGACAACAAGGAATGATATATAGTTTAGCAGTTTTTATATAAAAACCATGGAAAACAACTTAGTTTCCCCTTTTTCCACATTTCCAAATAAAGTAGGAAAATCAGTTACAAATAATTTAATATACATATATCAAAACATATATATATATATATATATATATAATCAATCCAAATAATGCATCACATATCATATCATATCAATGGAAGTATAATCCACCCATTACAAACCAAAACAGGATAAATCGTCCAATGAGCACAAGTAACATAATGCTAGGGATCACACTGGGTAAGGATAGCTAGGAAAATCGTACGTAAACATATACAATCACTTTTATATAAATACTCTATAAATATGTATCAAGTATAATGATGAGAGGAACACCCCAAAAAGTGAACCCCCAATATGTCAAAAAAGTCCCTAGAACAACAGACATTGGAAGAATAGGAAAGCCCCATGAGAACCCCCCCCCCCAACAAAGTATGAGTCCTATTACTACACCTTATACATAAGTACCCAATATTTCCCATGTGATTTATTTTTTACCCCATCTCATCAACCCATTTCATCATATCATGCTTTGAAAAACATTTCATAAACCATTTCACAACGCTTTAAAAAACCCTTTTCATTTACCAAAACCATGGGAAACCCATATTTTATATAAACCCCATATCCAAACACACAAATAAAATAATTCTATCATTTTATTTCATTTAATAAAATAATTTATCAAAAAATAGAGAAATGTAGTTCACTAACACAGGCTAGAGACAAAACTACCTACCTCAAAACTCAGGTAACATAGGCCCATAATGGGATCCACCAATAAGGAAGAACACAACAGACGAAACAGAGGACCTATAATAAATCCAAACATATTATAATTGATTCAATTTAACAAAAGTATTGGTAGAGAATAGGAAACAATACATACCTCAATAATTCACACCCGTCGCACCACAACTAATAATGAATCATCCCCTGAAACAAATCACACAATAGATGTAGAAAGGAATCAATATAATCACCAACATAGATCAATGAATCTAATAAAGTAATGAAATAGTGATATCTTGATCAATATCAACAAATAATTATAAAGGTTTACTCACCAGTAGAAATGAGCCCAACTGCAACAATGATCAATCATCGAATGAAATGATCTGGAAGGTTTGGAGGTCTCCAAAATCATCGGAGGAGAGCTCTAGGTTAAGAGGGAAGAGGTATACTAAATAATGAATGAAATATTAGTTTTTTATCTCTCTAAAATCCAAACTTGTGACATTTACATAGCATTTAACCTCTTTACACTTCATGTAATTCACAGGGTCTATATACACCACAAACCTGTCGCATTTTTATTAAAAACCTAATTTTTAACTTTACATAGTGTGTAATCCTTACATGGTGTATATCATTTCATGTTGTGTATTAATTTAAAAAAAATGATCTTTGATAACACTACATGGTGTGTGGTCCTTACACGGTATGTAAATTCATAGCTAAATACAAAAAAAATAGACTCTTACATGAAATCCCAAAACTCCTTAGGCATTCTCTAAACTTGGGGAGAACCTCGCTAATACATTATGCATTTATAAACAAACTCAATTAATTAAAATAAACATAAATCCCTGAAATTTAGATCATTTTTTCCAAAAAATGATGTTCATCCTCAGGATTCCCAAATGCACCCTATTAAAGAGTAAAACAAGTAAAGAGAAGGTAATTACCTAAAACTAGGAAATAGTATATTATAATAACATATTGGAAACACCTTAGGGTACATGGAAAAACTAAAAATAGATGAACTTTAGTGGTGTAAGTTATCACTAGGGGAGGTCCCTATGATTCTATGGACCTAGAGGGTACCCTTTATATGGAATCAATGTTCCCAAACTTTCGAATTCACATATGTCAGGTAGTATTCCATTATTTTTCTTATTTGTTTAGTTGCATATTCCCTTGTGTTGGGATAGTCCCTTTGGATCATGTGAATAAATTTGGTAGATATTTCCCTCATGATTTATTGATTCCCATGAACTTGGTTAATACATTTGATCATTGTTCATGGATATTTTTTCATATTCTTGTGATTTATTGAATATGAAATGTTTTTTAAAAGAAAACCAAAGGATTTTATAAATGAAAATTTTTTAAAAGAAAAATATTTTTCTATAAAATAATTTTTTAATCAGATTTTAAATAAGAACTGAAAAATTAATATGGATGTACATTGTATATATTATTTGGTGGTACCCTATTGAGATTTTGTGCTCATGCCATAATTTTTCATTTTGGTGTTATAGCCTTGGTTTTGTAGGATATAGGTAAAGGAAATAGAAATATATAGAGTACATCTCTCATAGATCATGTTGTCTTCTAGTGGGTAGGGATGGTGGTGATATATGGTCATGAGGAGATGGACCCATGGGTTTCTTTGGGTTCTATGATGGTGGTATTTTAGTTTTCATTTCTAGACCTTGTTATCCACATTGTTTGGACTTTTTATTTAGGTTTTAGTTATTTTAACATATGCTATAGTATGGAAATTTATTATGATGCTATGTTTTTTCCTATACTATCTTATGTCTATTTAGGGTTAAATAATTCCCATATTTAATTTTATAACACCCGGGTGCTTGTCTCTAGCCTATGGTGACCAGGAACATGCTTCAATCCTTGTGGTGGGACAATTTGAGTGACTTTATAGGTTGACTGGTGTTGGTCTGTTATAGTCTATATACATAGAAAGTGAGGGCTTGTCTTCCCTTTATACCAGTGAATAAACATTCACGTACTTGATACAAGATATCATTTTTTGGCTTGAGTTCCCCTTGGAATATATATTGATATTATTTTTCCCTTAAAGTGATCAATTGGGATATCTCAAAATATTTAGACTTCCACAGTAGAAATTTTTAGGTTGGATCCCTTAGAAATCATCATATGTACAATCAATTTATGTGTTCCATTAAAGATATATTATCCTTATCCTTCTTATTCTTATTATTCTACCTTTTCTACTTATTTTTCTTCTTTAGTAGATGAGATGAATCCTTTTAATATATCATTGCTTCCCTATTTCCCCATATTTAATACTTCAAGGTATATAATTGTTTTTTATTTAGTTTTTCTCTATCTTAGACTTACATAATATTTATGAATATATTGTTGAATACTTCCCTATTTTCATTCTCATTCCCATATATATATTTAGAGGAAAATGTGTGAATATTTTTTATAATATTTGAAATATGGAACTTCATAATCATGACCTTCCAATCTACAAAAAGCATGGACATTAGTTTCTATAATTATAAATATTTAAATATTCCTTGAATTAATCACATACTGATCTCAACATCTTTAGTCTTCCTATTATTTTAGTTATCCTATAAATTAGGCTAAAGGTTATCATTCCTTATTAATATTTTCTATGGGAAAGTATGAAATATCATGGATTTTATTAAATTTTACTTATCCTAAAAAACAATTTAGAAAGATTCATATACTCAAGAAAAATATGCATATTTTAATTATAGTGAAGCCTCCATGCTTCATAGATCTTCTTTCTTATTCAGTTTCTAGAATCAGGACATTGATCATGGAATCATGTTATTTTAACCATACACTTATGAAAAAGAATCAAAATACTTAAAGAATCATTTTATTATTATATATATTATGATTATATATAGGATAAATATATCTAGGGTAATTCTCTATAATATAATTATCTATTTGATACATCCCTTTTCCAAATAACAAACACAAAATCTGGTAACACATAAATAAAATACCTTTTTCCACATTCTAATACAACTTGTAATTTCAATAATATACCTATAGAGAACACATTAAAAAAATCCTATTATTGATTCATCATAGATGAATTATTATACTATGACTGTGTAGAAAATTCACTTACCCACTTGAATTTATCTTGATACAACATCAAGACATGAACCAGTTAAACTCCATCTTCCCCTATTTGATTGGTCATATTCATTCCACATCAAATAATTAACTATTGTTTATATCAAAACATTAAAACATTATCATCATGATATATTTGTATTAGAATCTCATTCTTTCACCATTATATATTATTCCCAAAAATATAAATACTTTGGAACCCACAATCATCATGGCATCAAATACAATGTGGTTTTTCTAAATTTTTCTCCAAATTGGTTGATAGAGAAAATATTTTCAATAATTTTACATCTAATTTCAATGATTTAAGTCCCACTAAAGTGTTATTTTAAGGGTAATTGTCACATTTTATGATTATAGTGGTATTTTGGGATTAATTGAAAAAATGGTCCATTTTGGATTATTACAGTTTTAAATTATTTTCTTATTTAATATATAAAATTTTATATACTAATCCAAATTATGAAATTATTTATCATTAGGATTTTATACATCCTTGGATCGATTGAATTAATCTGGAACCAAAGCTAAATCTACCATTTAGAAGCTCAAAACTGACTTAGAAGTTGGTCCTTGAAAATTGTTCATAGATCTAAATATTTTTTGCGTTGGGCCCATATATAATCATTTGAATGCCCAAATACTCTTAAATTTGGAGGGTGGCTGATAAATACATTGAGGAACAACTTTAATTAAGGCGTTCATGCGTTAATCAGCCTTTTTCAAGGCCATTAATTCATTAGAAACTGGAAATTTTGAATATGGAGTCTGCCTAGGAAGAATAAAATCTTAGATTAAAATATACATAACTCTCTATAAATATGTCCAAATACACTAAATTTGTATATTAGACACAAGAAAACATTTATAAACAACTTTTATGAATGATTAAATGTGTGAATCAACCATTTAATAGAGATAACATGTGGTAACTGGTGAAGGAAAATTATGAACTATAAAAGGAGGAGAGATCCTCCTTCCCAAAGAATTCCAATCCATCCCATTACATATGAGGATCCAAGGAGGAGATCTCTACCGAGAGAGGTTAGATACTGCAACCATCTCCCATATTTGTTTTCTTTTTTTTCAATTTTAATTTATATTTCTAATAAATTCATGCATTCTTAACATTGTTACACCTTTTTATTATTCTTCTTTTTATTATTCTTTGTTAATTAGAATAGAAATAATAATAATAATAATTATTATTATTATTATTATTATTTATTATTATTTTAATATTATTTATAAATTATATATTTCTTTTCTTTTATTCTTTTCTTTTATTTTTTCTCTCTTATTTTTCTTTATCATCTAAACTTTGTGACCTCTTACCCTCAAAAATGATGGGATGACCTAATAATTGGACCAGGGAGGTAAGTGGAAATTACATTTATTCTTTAGTTAATTTCTTATTTTTATTAAGTATGTGATGGGAAAGAGTAACAGTACACAGGTGTGGCGATCATCCACCATGACCCTAAATTCAAACTAATTTTTATTCTTTTATTAAATATTTTCACTAACTTATACTGGATACAATATCTTCATACGATGGAGTTGATCCATTCAGTAGACGAAATAAAATATAATGGAGCTATGTATTGGAAGATATCACACTCACAATAAATTTGTAACATTAACCTTGATTATAGGAGGATGTGGATTTAAGATAGGTTAATGCATTTGATATTTCACACCACTAAATAAAATAATATTAATTCATGAATGAGATCTCATAATTGAATTATCAAAAATAATTTAAACACCATCAAGAAGAATAATGGAACCCACAAACCGAACCATAAAGGCTAAGTACTTTCTTCACTAATTAAATTTTTTAATTACATGTTAGTTTTATCTTTTATTTTATTTAAATTCCATTAATTTCCTATATTAAATAAAAACAACCAAAAATAAGAAGTTGAGGTGAATTATATTAAGTGAGTAAATAACTAAGAAATATCCTCAAGTGATGTGACCCTGATCATCCTCTATACTGCATTAGGAAAAAAATTGTCATACCCTACTACATACTTGCATCACCTCTCCACCTAATGTGCCAAGGAACGGACTAGGGTAGGTGAAATGAAGGATTACATAGAACTTGAATAAAACAGGGAATATACTCAAGTAGAAAACAAGAAAAGGATACATTGAATGTCATTTGGTTCACCTGCTGTTGTTAACACTAGACCATGCAGCTGACCAAGACCTACTCCACAGACTCTCTATCCCTAATAGTGACCACCTCAATGGTCATGATTTCCTCTTTAAGGATGAGGAGATTCATGGGGTTGTCCTCTGCCAACCCCATCACCCCTTTACTAATCAAAAATTAGATCACCTCACTATTTGTTCCTTATATTAAACTTTTATAATATCAAAACCTGAACTGGAACACCAGCCATAAATTCCATTCTCAGAAAGTTCAGTCACTCTCATCACTAATGATCATGGCCTCCGTAAGAAAAATAGATGGTTGGTCCCTTGATAGGGGAATAAGATCCACCTTTCTTAGAGAAACAAGATTAAGAGGGTTGGGACTTACCTCTAGATATAATAAAACTATTCTATCTAGGTAAGTGGTAACCCCATACCACATCTCTACTACATGAAAAATCCTAACAACTCCCCTCTCATGATGGTCTTGTCCTGGTCAGCTCCTCTCATCAACCTATTATCTCTCTAATACCTCAATATATGATAGAATAATAAATGGAGTGACATGGAGCTAGACCTACGGGTTCAAAGCCTCTATGAAATTTCTCACCTTGGACTCCTCATCTATAATAAGTTTTGAATAATATCAAATAAGGATCCTATAACAGATCTCAAACTCCCACTCACTAGGGATCCCCTGTCAAAGGGTATGTAACACATGAAGACTGGATTCTTTTATGCTTGAAGAAAAAAAATTAGCATGTAACTAATCTCAAAACTTTTCCCATTAAATAGTTGAATTCTCGTGATCTTTAAGGAATAAGAACCACCACTATTTTTCTACCCCATGCAACATCATACCTGCCAATGAATCCTAGTGCTCCTTCTAAGAATGGATTGAACTAAAGGTTATATACACTTACGGGAACCAATCCTCTATCACTGAGTCTAAAATATATCCATCGTAATTATGTATACTTTGTCACTAACAATATCATAGTTTCCTCATCCAAGTTTCATATTCATAAAACTAAACCTTGAAGTGATCTACTGGCACATCCTACTAAACATCATTAGCATGAAACCAACAATACCATCAACCTAGATCCCTATATTCAAAACAAAAAAAGGTCAGGGACTCTTAAACTAAGATTATAGAATATTTAAGATTTAATTAATTAATTAAGTTTCAATCTAATACCAAGGTCAACCCATTTAAAACATAGGTGAAAAGAAGAATGATGCATGATCCTTTCTTATGTATCTACCCTACAAATAGTATCACCTCACTTAGTAGGATTATTTAACTTGAGGGTTTGTTCATCGAATCACCGGGGGGCCTAAATATCTATGTTCTCGAAGTTATCCCTTGTTTACATCACATAATAGGATCATATGATACTATTTATATATCAAATAATGAATTATTTACCTTTGAACTCAATATTATACCTCATCTTAACTCCTTTGATATCACTCTACCATGACCCCCCCCCCCCAAAAAGGCACCCCTCCTAGATCATCAATGATAGAATTGAGATAATGATGCCTGATTCCCACCTCCAATAGGACATGGGTTGGTGGCATGCACCCAGGGCATATCATACATATAAATGGGTGGAATTACTATCCAAGAAGAACTTGAGAAACAAGAGATAAGATAATACCACCAAAAAACCTCTTCTCAAGATAAAGGTAAAGGATCCCAATAAATTCATATAATTTCATATAGAATGAAAAAATTACAAAAGAAACTGAATTTACTAAAAAATCATCAATAGTAACCGCAAATCCTAAGAATCCCCTGAATAAATCCTTAAGCTAGTAATGTCTATCCTGGTCACCAGCTAGCTTCTATAGACTAGAAATAAAATTATATGTATGTAGGGTGATCATAACTGGTAAACTTGTTGGATCCTCCTCAAATACTCTCACAAAAAATATAAAGGAATAATACTAAATAATATTGAATAAATAGGTGAAGAAAAATCATCACCTAAACACATATGATATATTTTCAACCAAACCATTTCTCTCTCACCAAGTATCACATACAAAAAATAATATAATATCCAACATAATATCAAAAGAATGTACCCCTCTATCACATAGCCATTACTTTTCTACTCTTCCCCAAAATCACATGTCTTGGGCCATCTCTCTCTATATAAAATATCTTACACGAAGATTCCTAGGAAACTATAACATAATATTCACCCCATACATCACATCATATCATCATCAACATCCCATCTTTAGATATTAACCAAGTAGTTTATGCGAGCCTCAACAACCTGTACATAGTGTATTATTCCTCAATACATCAAAGAATATAAAAAAATACCTAAAATAATCCTTACGATACTATATCTTGAGATACATGTGTGTGAAATAACCACTAGCCATTATATACCTCTACACACATAAATGAGAAAGGTAACCATCGTGAATAATACTGCCAAGAGAAGAGAGCAAGGAAAGAGGGGGTAATCAGACATCTATTCCTCACCGAACTAGATGTTAGGGAAAAATATCATGACACCCTCCCACCAAAGGTTCCATAATGAATGGAGGGAGATAATGACCCTCAATTCCCACATCCAGTAGGCCCTAGGATGGTGACTAGCACTAAGGTTAAAAAAAGGGGAGACATTACCCTCAATGATATAAAATAGGATCGAAAGGTGGGATAAACAACCACTAAGAAACTCTTCTGGATAAAATAAAGGTTATCCAAAACCATACCACAATGCATGAATAAAGTAAAACTGATACATAAAAAAGTCTCCAGAATATACCAAAATTTCAAGTCTATGATAGTGACTCAAACACAGCTCCAACCCAACTAGTAATGTCTATCTCTATTCCCAAATTCCTCATAGAAACCTGAAAAATAGTTTATATACATAGGGTGACCATAAAAGGTATAATTGGTATGTACATAACCAATGTATCAAGTGAACATGTGAAAACAACATTCTAATGTGATAGTAAACAAATAGAAGAACCAATAAGCACATAATAATGTCAACTAAACATCCTAGCCTCACCATGGCTCACTTACAAAATCATGCATCCAATATAGTAATATAAAATTGAGATCATAAAAATAAAGGCACTCTAAATCCACTTCCCCACTAAGTTATCATGTCACATCACATCACATCGCATCAAATCT
The DNA here is from genome assembly GCA_963277665.1 of Viscum album. Classification (NCBI taxonomy): domain Eukaryota; kingdom Viridiplantae; phylum Streptophyta; class Magnoliopsida; order Santalales; family Viscaceae; genus Viscum; species Viscum album. The sequence continues at coordinate 678,286,295 of OY728165.1, forward strand.
CATTCAAAGACACTTGATCCATCTCTGATGTGGGTTATGATTCATCCCTACCTACCCCTCCCTTGTATGGTATAAAATCTGGTGCTAGAATCAGGTATCATCACATAACATATTTATTGAAGATACCTAGGCCATCACACCACAACCACATAATCAGAGTAGTAGGGTATCATGAACATGAAGGACATAAACATATTTTCCACTTTATACCATGAATATACCACACCACATATCACATCTCATCACATCTATATCACATCACCTTTCCATAAAACACTTGTTCCATCACTATAAAATGAAGATCAAGGAATATGGGGTATTCATCCATCTATATTACCACCATCCTTGTTGTTGGAGAAAATATGTGAAACCCAGTTTCTCTAGGAATTTTTAATATTATAAAAATATGGTGGGGAAACATATAAAAATAACATAAAGATACATGATATATATATATATAACACAATACCAAGCCTATGGGTTTACAAAAAATGCAGAAGAACACATCACATTACCACCACCATACCACACACTAACCATCACAACCATTTTCAACACTATATAAGACACATCACACCACCACACATAACCACATAAAATTTCTCACTTCCAGTTACAGGTTACACCACTTTTATTCATTTATCCAATCTATTTTACATTACACAACACATTAATTCATTCAACTACCAACTCATTCATTTATTAATTTAATTAAAAAACATAATATATTCCACTACTACCCACGAAACATAAACAATTATTCCATACAACTAACCCAATATACACCAACCATCATAGCACCATGCATCCTGCATCATTACTATGCCACATCACCCAATCCATCTCACCAAAACAACAACACATTTCACATCCCAACCATATCACACAGCAAAAATTCATGAAACATAAACTGCACATCATCACCTCACATCAGCACCACAACCACTTCTCACCACAACACACCACTACACACGTCACATCCATTCCAACCACAACTATATCAATCGCAGCCCCACATATCACATAGTCGGGTTAGTCACCACTATAATTTCACAACAACCCAAACCATGTAAGGAAACATAGTAATAACAATTATAAAAAATAGCACACATATGAACATCCATAATTTATTCAAGTATTTTAATTTCATTACTTCTTTATTTAGTATGGGTATTATCACACAAACTAGGTTTATATGGGAATCCAATTTATTATCCAAATATATGTTCATTAACCTTTTATTTAGGGTGTGGTCACATAACAACAAAGAATGGGTCTCAAGTCATATCATTTACAGTGAAAAAAAAATGCTCCCAACAACTTTTATTTTCATAAAACCATCAACATGGAATAAACATATCGGTAACAACATCAAAGCAGTCAAAACAAGTGATATCTTCCCAAACCCATCAATTTAAATTATGCCAATTAATTATCTTTATTATGAAAACCCTTACTACCCACCAAAATGAAATAAAAAGGAATGAAAATCCCACACATAGAACATAAATAGGTGATAATGAGGGTCCCCTACCTCCAAGAAGCTTTATGATCTCACTATGCATTGTAGGGTGAAGAGGGAACTTCATGGAAACCAAAACCGCAAAATAAGATCAAATATAAACCTAAAGAACATCAAGTGGTTATCAAAACATATCCCATACTCTCTCCAAACCAAAGAAACATCACCATAGTGAATCCCCTAGAAGAAGAACAGAAATAAACCCATGGAGAAGAGAGGAGAACATACCTCAATCAATAATAAATAACCACTAGAACCCAAGGATCAAAGTGAGGGAAAAAGAGTTAGAAGATCCATCGAAGGTTCCTTGGGTTCCTCTAAAAATGATAGGGAGTAATTTCTTAATGAAAGGTTTTATATAAAAGGAAACCCTATTTATAACCTAGAATATACCTCTTTCATGTCATGAATTGTAGTTTCACAATGTAAATTACACATGGGCCATGGTTTAGAAGTTTATAACCCCTTTTAAGCTCTGAATCTCCCATATCATCATTTTTCTCTAAAATTAAAGTCACCTAATCTTGATTTAATTACATATTGTGAATTACCCTTTCATGATGTGAATCTATTTAATGGACTCTTTATTAACCAATATACAAGATGTGAATTCATAGACCACGCAAGATGTGAATGACCAACTAACAATATCAATAAAGTTCATATTATGAACAACTCATTGTAGTAATCTTGAAGCACCAGCCTTCTATGGTCCTCTAAAACACCTCCAATACCCCCAAACCGGAAAAGTAACGGATTGAAAATACATGAACCATTACAAAAATAACCTCCTAGAGTTCAATGGGTTTTGGTATCCCTGCCAAAATGGGTGGGGTGGTGTATAATATCACATAACATAGGAATATATATATATCACATCCACACTATGGGAAACTACCTGAACTTAAACTGAAAAATAGATATCATCACTCAGATAATAGATTTCCACTAATAAGGACAAGATATCATATAATAACACAAATGTTTTAAAGGAAATATCATTTAATTATTTGTTTTAATAATTTCATGATTACATTAATAACCAACTAACTTCATGCCCTTCTGGAATAATCCAACCATTTTTATACCCTCTAAGCATAATCCAAGAGTTTCCATGGTTCCTCAAGAGTTATCATCATCATAATTCCATTAATCCTCCAACACCATGGGTTAAAACATTTAATATTCATTATTATTTCATAATTACAAGTACTCAAGGACTCATCCAAAGATATTATAAAATATACATAAACCATGCACAACCAGTTGCATAAAAAAGTGGAGAAAATAAATCATAAACAAGCAACCCATCCATATAAACTTTAAAAATGATTCATTATCAAGTAATAATCCCATATTTTAGTATAAAAAACAATGGTAAAGTTCATCTTCATCCCTATTTCTGATGGATTTCATGCTCTTGCTGGTTTTGAGTTGATGCTACCCTTCTTTCTAAAGGTAGGTGATCAATTGGATTTATCCAATGAGATCTTATAAAATGAATTGGCTAAGAGGATGGGAGGTCGAGATCATAACATCATTTGGGGGGAATTATTACCTATTTCAGGACTCTCTTAGAGATTTATGTCATATTAGTGAATCCATTATTAAACCCCAAATTTAAAATTGGTCACCATTATATTAACAATCAATTGTTATTATGTATTAGCTTTAGAATCATCTATATATATTTGAGGTTATTTATCGAAGAGACATTTGTATGTATTAGAGGTTCTCCATCAATGGTAACCTTTTATGAATGGGCTAGAGATTCTTATATCATTTATTATAAATATTCTAGTTTTAATCCACATACTAGGATGCTCTATAATTTATCATCACCTAGGAAGATGGGAATTATTTTGATATCAGGAACAAGCCCATGAGATGGGATTCTTACATATCCTTGTGAAAGGAATCAAAACCCACATAGTTTGGTGCCACTTAATGAGACACATAATACCTTTTAAGTTCATGTGATGAGGACCAAACCATGAATTTTAACATCATTTGACAAGGATGCCTAAGTAAAATATTCCTAGTCAAGGGTTGGTGTGGGAATTACACTGAATCTTCCAGAGGGACTTGGAACTGATGTAGCTTCCCAGGCTAGATGTGACCCTACTAGAAATATGGCCTATAGAATATTAAGGTGAGTTTGGGGTGTTGGGGTTGGATATCAAGGAGTCTTCCTTTGTATCTCATTTTTATGTAATCTTAAGCCCACATAGTTCAAAAATGTTGGGTATTTCACCTATAGAGGAGGACCATTGGGTGAATATGGTTGGGTCTTATATCGAATAGGAGGACCATTGGGTGAATATGTTTGGGTATTATACTGAATAGGAGTCCCATTGGGTTGATTCATCAATAATATATCCCTTTTAAGGTTTCTTCCATAGGGACTATGTCCGTTTGAAAGGATGGTAACATGGTTAGGGATTATACCAAATAGGAGTCCCATTAGATGAAGGTGAGAGGAAGATTCATAAAGGGAATCTTCTCCTAAGACATGTATTTGATTGTGAGGATTTCATGATATTAACTACCCTATAAGACCATGTGATTCATGCTCAATGTGTGAAAAATGAGTAATTTAAAGATCTAAAAACCACACAATATCTATCATTTGTTGGTGGTTGAGGATGGGGCTACAGGGGGGAGAAAGGGCCTTGATGTTCGGGTCTCCTATTTTATTCTCATAACCCTAGAGTATGGAATATATAAGGGGTAAGACCTAATGCAAGAAATACTATAGGCTTAATCCAGGAGAAATTCCATATCCTTGATTTCATAAAAGACAAGAGAAGGATCCATCACTAGCCCTAACTAAAGGGAAAGGAATGTTTTTTCCCTCACTTTATGAAATGGGGAGGTCTTTGGCAATACCATCAAGGTTGGTTTCTACTTTACCAAGGAAATTTACAATTTTAAACATCATGAGGACCCTACCCATTAGGTAGGATAAGTGCGGGAAAACTTTTATTGAGGTAATGAACAATCGAATGGGGGAAATGCTCATGTGTCCATTTCCTTGATCATGAATGTTTGGAGACCTTGGGGGATGATATCCTTGATTATTTTCTAAAATGGGGGAAATATGGGTTCTATAACTTCAAAGAATAGGATGATGTAGAGTTTTAAATAGATTTTTCATGGAGGGGATGAGGTAAGGCCGAACAGTATATGGAAAGAAGGCTGCCAAGGCTAAAGGACTTCATCTCATATATTGTTTTCTATGTGGGATGGTGGTCTAAAAAGATCCCATAATCGTATTTTTTGTGAAATGGTGGTCAAAAAATGATCTTTTTGGGAAGATGTTTGTCTTAGAATAATTTTTCTATGTGGTAAGGTTCTTGCAAGAGGCCACCCCTTTACAATTGGTCGGGTGAGTTCCATTTTGAATTTTTCAATAGGTGATAAGTGATTACCTGCTCAAATAACTTTCTCTAACTATTTATCTCCATATATTCTCTATTATAAATCATCACTATGTGGTGTTTTTATATGGTTATATATGTATCCATTTTTTTATTTATCAGGAGAAATTAAAAAATGTCACCCATTAAGGATTTTGGTTTGCAGGAGGCCTAAAAATAACATCTCAACCCACAAAAAAATCATTTTTGGGGGGCCTGGATAAGACACCTCACCCCAAATATTATATTCTATTTTTGGTGGTCCAAAAATTTATGCCTCACCCCACAAAAAAAAATTCATTTGTAGGGCTAGTATACAGGAGTGTTATGTAGAGCAGAGACTCACATGGCAGGAATTCTATGCGGAAGATTGGTTTTCTTTATTTATTTAGGTATTTAACAATTTTTAACTTCCTTTATCTCCTTTAAACTTTCCAAATTAATAAAATAATTTTTATAATCCATGTGAAATTTTACAAACCAAAAAAACACCCCCCATCAGAATGGGGTCCGGTCGGCATAAAGAGGAGTCAATTCTGAGGAATAAATTGGTCCATATTAATTATTAAAAGGGTACATGTAGACCTAGAGGAGGGAAAATAGCTATAAAATTTATCTAGATATAATTTTTCACATAGTGAATCAAGTGCTTTTAGATCAGGTATGAGATCTCTGTTTTTAACTCTCTTTGTATAACATTTTCCTTTGCAGACAGAATTTCCCATGTAGTGATGAATCTCATCTGTGAACTGGTATATTTTGCAATCTTACCATTTTCATTTATGGTTTATTCAATCCCATATAGCAATTTAAAACTCCACATGATGAAATTTGGTTGTTATTTGGTTCACATAACATGCTATGTTGGTCTTTTTACTTTTATGAATCTGACATCTACTTTTATGATTTTTTTTCCATAGGGATATAATGGATACTACTGAAAAATTTTTGTCTAGTTTGATTATTGATTTGATGACCATGATTGAGAGGATAATTTCTAATACCATAAACAAAAAAAACAACTCCCAACATCATATCATTTCTCAAGAGGGTATTATGAAGAGTCTCATTTCTCCAAATCTTTTTGATTATCCATTTTCCAACAAATTTCCTATGTATAACTTTGAGAATTATAATGATGATTCAATTACAGTAGTTGGTCAAAAAATTTCCCCTTATGGGTTTAAGGTGTTGTCAAATCTTGTTTAATTGAAAATTTCCTCTACAGAACACCTCACTCCAAAATCGATTCAAGAGAAGTTTTTCTCTCTAAATGGTTCCTCATGGAATTAGAGAAACTAGAATAATAATGAAATATCCTTTTATTCTTATATTCCCGATTACTCATCCATTTTTAACATATCATTAGGTGATTCTTATTAGTGGGTGGATCCCAATGTGGGATTTGTGGTGCAGAGGGAGTTCTTCAAATAAATGGGTCTGGGAATTCTGGGTGCATCAGAATTGCATGGAACTTCATGAATTATTGAAGGTTGTTATATTGTTAAAAGAGGAATGGATTTTCCAGTTTGTAATATATTTTTAAAATAGGATATTTCCTAGATTAATCACTCTTTGGTGTTCTATCCCTAACACCTTCCACCAACTGCATAGAAAATTTGAAATTAGTTTCTAGGATATATACCGATTAGAGGGAATTCCCATTATTAGTACATGTATTATGAGTTCCATCCTATATCTAACACCTGGGAAACACCAAATAGTTTTCTCCATTATCAATATACTTAATGATTGTGGAAGATAAATCACTAGTTTATCCCCTTCACACTTGTTCACTTATTCCATTTTGTGACTGGATGAAGTTATTTCTACAATATAGTGGTCTGAGGCCAAATGTTTAGCACACCAGGACTCATTCAACACAACAATATCAAGGTATTATAATTTTGTATTGTTCCATTCTTGAGTTAGGAAAACATAATACATGGGGCTATAATATCCTTCCAAACTTATCCGCAGACTTTGGGTTTGTGGGAATTTTCACTATGTTTTTGAGTGGATGGATCTTTCCATCTCATGATACTTATATTGGTTTCAGGGTCTGTACCTTGATAATGGAGTACACATTGGAATAGGGGAAACCAATAAAATTATTTGTGCCCACCCTCACTCGTATTTATGATTTGTTGGGTCATATACCAGAGGGAGGATCTCTACATCACCTTAGTGGAACCATTCAAATTTTATATGGTTGGGTACTAGAATAGTTTTGATGTTAATAATATTAGTATACCATGATGATCCCTCATTATAATTTTCTCCCCATACTACTCAACATTACTACCACTTATTTAACATTCCTAGGTATTTATAGTACTATTGAGTTTTTCAAGGATTTCTCCCATTTTTCTTTCATTCCTTATTCGAAACATTTTGGAGTGGTGATAGATAGTGGTGGAGTAACATTAGAAGAGTGATCTTATATCATCTCATTATAAGATAGGATTCTGACTTCTTGGGTATATGGGGTGACCATTTGTGAGCCTTATACTTCTTATAGGTTTACATGGAAATTTGGATGTCTCTAACATGTTGCATCCTTACCCCTAATCTGTATAAAAAGGTAATCACACCTTTTCATCCTCCACCTATTGTGGTTGATGATTATGTGTGAGGACTCTGGAATGGAATTCTCTTTACCTTTTAGTAAATATTTGACTAACATGTCACAGGGTTATTCCAAAACATGTGTGTAATACTATCTAAACAGGATGTTGGGTAAATAGACCTGATGGGTGCATAAACTATTGGATTCTTTGAGTTCCTTCCCAATTATGATTTCTTTACCATTTTCTAAAGGAGGAAGATATACATCCCTGCTTTATAATAATTACTAGGGAGTTTTTTCATCAAGTTCCTCTTTTGTTGGGAGTAGTGAAAACCGATCATTTTTTAATGACAATATCGGAAGTATTTCTTCAAGTATGGAGGTTTGATACCCTCAGGTAACAGGTGGGATTTAAACATAGCCTTACCCTTTTATTTGGCTAACACTTGTTGAGGGTGAGGTAATGGAGCATTCAAAAGAGTTCCCAAATTTTGGTAAATCCTCTTATTTCTATTATGTACACCTTCTTCAGTTATTTTGGTGTTGGCCATATTTTTAATGTACATATCCTCTTATTATTCTTGTATATTGACCTAATGTTCTAAAACATTTTTAGAATAAGTGTTTATAACATTTAATGATGTGAATAGTATCACAAGGATTTTATCAGCCTCTGAATAATGGGAGAACTGACAAATATGAGAATGTATACTAGAATAATTCTGATTATTGAGAGAAGTTTCACTATTGAAATGACATTTTTGTTTACATCTATCATAGAATATTATAATTTATTTCAAGGATCTCTTCAAAGTCATGTGGTGAAGGGTGATCTGAAGGGAACCTCCAAATATATTTTTTGTTTACAAACCTAATTAAGAAACTGAATACTAGAATGGGATGAAATCGGAACATTGATTTTTTGTAACTCCTCCTAACTGAGAAAAGGAAAACTTTCACTAGGGAGTAGGTTGAGGTAAAAATTCCCCCATCCTTAAAATATGGAGCTTCTCCTTTTCCACTTTAATAATGTTTTGGGCCTAATTTTTTTTCCTTTAGGGTTGTGTTAAAAATTACCTCAACCCTATGGGTTTGGGTTTCTCCTATACTACTTCAATCAAATATATTTTGGGTGCTCTTTTGATTTTATAGATCTTTATTTAAACATGGGTTAGGTGTATTGTATCAATTTCACCTGGTCTATTGGATTTCAAAGATATTGGTGTTTTCTGATGATTGGCTTCCCTCAAATAGGAGGCTTGCTCAATATTTACTAACACTTGGATTAAGAGTCTTTTTTTGGCTCACTCACTTCTATCTTGACATATTTTAGAGTTTTTATGGGTCTGTTCTTACTAAGAATACCATCTATTGTGAGAGAATTATTTTCTTTGAAGTTGTTCTAAGGATATGACAATACACGATTTCACCTTTGGTAGAATTTTCTGATCAGGGAGAAAACTGAAATAAAATTCCTCATGTTTATCCCATCCTCAAATATGAACACCAGATAGGGCATCAATGATTGTTTAACGTAGCTATTTTAATGCATCTAGACATTCATGCTGAAGGGATCCATTCTGTTTTCCCAATTTTGGATGTTATACAGCTATGAGGACTATGGAGTCAATTTGATGGTGCATCTATTCTATTACATTGATTTTATTTGGATATTTATCATAAGAAAGTAATTTTTTCATGTGACAAAGAGTGTTCAATGATTTTAGGTATATTTCGTGCACAAAATCTTCTAACAACGTCTCTGGAATACTAAATTTGGGAGTGGCTAAAGGCCAAAACATTACTAGTATGTTTTCCTTAGCCAACTGTCTCCTCATTATCAATATGTCTCATTTTTCATTTTTAAGAGGTTCCTCAACTATATCTAACAAAATTTTATGTTTTACTATTACTTTATTGTAATGAATGGGGTCGGTGGGGATTTCCTCTTTAATACAATACGGAAGGTGATCCAAGGGTGGTTCTGAGAATGACCACTTCCTTGGAATATCTTCCAGTTGAGAAAGAATATATTTTTTCAATGACAAGTCATTAGGCATGAAAGGCCTCATTTTCCCAAGCACCTCACAATAAGAGGTCTTTATTAGAGTTGATTCATCAAGGGGAGGACCTTCTTGATGAAATGAAGTTTCATTGTGGGGAGAACCTTTACAGCGAATGCTATCATGGGGAGGACTACCATCACATCTTAACATCTGAATATAATGACAATGTATATAGCGTATACCCTAGGGAGTACCTTCAAGATAGATGATAGAAGGGGGAGGTATTTTTAATGTTTGATCTTTTATCCATGAGGAGGTTTTTTGCAGCACTCATCTGGAGATAGGATCTCAAGTTCGATCATATTTTACACATTAAATAATTCTTCATGGTAATATGTTAGGGGAGGACCTCTAGAACTACTGGCAGAAAAGTTTCTAGGATGACCTTCATAATAACCACTAATATATCCATAATTTTTTAATGTAGGAGTAGGATATTGAGATGATATAGATAAACATCTAAGGGATTCAAGAATACCAGTATTCAGAAGACTAGGGTCATAGAATGGCTCTTTATTTTCTAATTGTCTCTAGTAGGGCTTCTTTTTAGATGTGTTCCTATGGGAGATTAGAGCCACCTTCTATGGGAGAAATATTTCATATATGAAATAATATTGATTAATTCTCATGTCTCTGCCATAATTTTACAATAGGTTTCAAGAATTTTTTTGATGATATATGTCTACCCTGGAGTAAACATTAGGATAAACCGATGAATTCTAGTTGGAATGGGGATATATTTCTGATCCTATTGTCCATTTATCATGGTATTTTGGTGACAACCCTCTTGGATGGGGGAAATAATATTATTCTACTCTATGGTGACTCTTGTACAATGCTACTGAGTTACTTCAAATATAGATGTGGGGTTTTTTGGCTGACTCATAGTTCCCACTGATTCAATCATTATGTCTGGGAAAACTTATAGAATGTAGAAAAGAGTATATTTATGACCTTCCATCATATCCATGATGTGAGGAGTGAATTTTTCAGTAATAATGAGAATATATTCTCATTTTATAGCTATATATGGAATTTATCCCTTCTCTTTTTCTCCATTTATTTCTAGTATATAGCGACAATCATTATGGTTGGGGAAGAGATATGGGTATTCCCCCTATTTGTTGTTAGTATCTAATGTATGGGTTCTCTAGGTGTCTCCAAACAATGTCAGTAGGCTTGATGGATGAATATATGTGTGTGTTCCTTCTCATGATTTTTCATCATATTTGGTTGGTGGGATTCTTTATAGGGAACAAAGGTAGGGTCTTATTACCTATTAACCAGTTGCTGGACTCGGTGGGCTTTCCTGAATGCCCATGTCTGGGTGACCTAGGTTGAACACCAAAGAGAAACACCCTCATCACGTTGATGGTTTGTTGCAGTACGGAATTGGAAGAAATGGTTACTGGCTTGATCACTTTAGAGGGACACAACTGTTTTTTAGATGAGGTCGTTAGTGACCTGTTGATATTACTCCATAAGATAAGGAAGGAAATTTTTGTTGTGTTCTTGTGATATGTCCCCAAAATTATTTGAGATATAAATTGGTGTCATCTACTTCTAGACCACTATCTATAATTTAGTGGATGATTGGTGGGCTTTATGATCTATAGGGCTTTTCAAGCTACCTATAGGTTTGGTACAATACTATTTATGTGGTACTCTTCATTGATCATATTTGAGACCTAGTGTTGAAGGTGCTATGTTGGTGACAGTGTCCTCTGATTTGATGAGAACCCAGCCTATGCAACAGGAGACACATAAGTTTTCTTGAACTGATAATATACCTTTTTTATTGAAGTTATTTCTTATCAAAAGTGCAAGGATACATATGAGAAATACAAATTAGAAAAACCCATCAAAACATCATCTTAATAAACGAACAGATGTATAATTAATTGTTTCAAATCCATGTTTGGAACTCTTTCATTTTTTACCAAAAAGGGGCCTAACATGTGGGTGACATAGTTATATTGGTTAAGTATTAATGTCAGGTCCAAAATTTTTTGTTTTTAATATATTTCATGCCTATGCTCATTTTGAGTTGATGAGTACCTAGCTTCCAAAGGCATGTGATCACTTAGATTTATCCAATTAGATCCTAGAAAACACATTGGATGAGAGGATGGGAGTTCAAGATCATAGTACCATTTGGGGGGGATTATTTCCTACTCTGGTACTCTCTTATATATTTAATACATGTTCCTAAATCCTTTATTAAATCCCAAATTTAAAATAGGATGCCCTTATATTAATAATCAATTATTAGTATGTATTAGATTTAGAATCATTTTTATTTGTATGATGTTCTTCATCAATGGAGTAATGTGTATGTATATGAGGTTATCCATATATGGTACCCTTTATGAACTAACTATATATTCTTATATCAATTATTATTAGGATTCTAGTTTTAAGAAATATATTAGGGTTCTCTAGAATTTATCATCATCCAGGAAGATGAGAGATGTCTTGATATTGGGATTGGGCCTGTGAGATGGTATTCCTATGTATCCTAGTGAAAGGAATCATAACCCACGTATTTCAGTGCCACTTATATGGACACTTCATACCTTACAGTTTAACATCATATCAAAAGGATGTCTAGATGAAAGATTCCTAGTCAAGGGTTAGTGTGGGACTTGTACTAAAGTAACCCAAGGGATCTGGAAACAGATGTATCCTCCCATGATGGATGTGACCCTACTGGTAATATGGCCCAGATAATATTAGGGTGAGTTTTGGGTGTTGATATTGGACCTCAAGTATGATTCATATGTCTCCCATTTGGACAGAAATCATGCCCACATAATTTGAAATGGTTGGGGCTTACACCTATAGAGGAGGCCCATTGGGTGAATATGGTTGGGTTTTATACTGAATATGAGGCTCATGAGGTGAATATGGTTGGGGTTATACTGAATAGAAGTCCCATTGGGTTACTTCATTGGGAATATGGATATTTGAAGGTTTTTCTCGTAGGGAATGTGGCCCTTTGAGAGGTTGGTAACATGGTTAGGGATTATACCAATTAGGAGGCCTATTGGGTGAAGGTTAGAGGAAGATATGGAAAGGTAATATCCTCTCGATACATGTTTTTTATTGTGAATATTTCATGATATTCACTAACCTCTAATCCCATGTGATCCATTCTTGGTGTAAGAAACAATAGGAAGTCAAATGTCTAACAAACAACAAAATCTCTTTCGTCTGCTGGTGGGTGAGGCTGAGGCTATGGGGGAGATAGAAAGGGATCTGGTGTTCCCATATAATTTTTTGTTTAATTATACCCAGTGGACATAATATAGGAGGTGTATGAACTCATGAAATAAATACTAGGGGATTACTCCAGGATGGATGACCAATCCTCGATTTCATAGAAGAAGAGAGAAGGATTTGATGATAGTCCTCATCAAGGGGAAAAGAAAGTGGTTCCCCTCACTGTCTGAAATGGGGAGGTACCTAGAAATTCTACCAAGGTTGGGTTCATCATTACCGAGGGGGATTCACAGCTATAAACATCCCATGTACCTTACCCATTAGGTAGGATAAGAGTAGGGTAAATTTTACTGAGGGAATTTATAATCAAATAGGGGATATGCGAATGTGTCATTTACCATAATCATGCATGTCTCAAGGACTTGGTGGAATATATCCTTGATTATTTCATGAAGGGTTCTAATATGGGGCATATTATTTACAAGATAGGTTTAAAAAGAGTCTAAATTATATTTTTTATAGAGGGGATGACATAAGGTCAAATGCTATATGGAAGAAGGGTACTGGGACTGAAGGACTCTATCCCGTATAATATTTTATATAGGGGATGGTGGTCTGAAAATATCCCATCCAATTATGCTTCATGGAATAGTGGTAGAAAAATAATATTTCTATATGGATGGTTGTTCGAAAAGGATTTTTCTATGTGAACGATTTCCTTCAAGAGCCTACCCCTTTGAGGGTGGTTGGGTGATTTCCCTTTCTAACTTTGTGATATATGGTGAGTGATTACTAACTGAAATTGATTGATATGACTATTTATCTTCATGTATTCTCCCTTTTAATCCTTACTTTTATGGGATTTTTATAAGGATATGGAAGTAACTATTCCCACATTGACTGAGTGAAATGAAAAACTGCATCTCGTGAAGGATTTTGGTTTGTGGGCAGCCTAAAGATAATTCCTCTCCCCATAAAAAATTCATTTGTGGGGGGGGTTGAGATTATGACTCACTCCTCAAATTACATTTCTCTTGCAGGAGGAAAAAGGTGATACCTAACCTAGGAATGAGATTTCATTTTAAGGGGATCAAAAAGTTATGCCTCACCCCACAAATGAATTTTTTTGTAGGGGTGTTATACGGGAGTGCTATTCAGATTGAAGACTCACATGGAGGATGTGCTATGCAGAAGGCCGGGTTTTTTGAGGCTATGGATATTTAACCATTTTTAACTTCATTGATCTTTAATAAACATTCCAAATTCATAAAATCCTTTGGATAATTCATGAAAACTTTTCAATACCCAATAATCCCTTTCCATCAATCCCAGTTCCATCCCCGACACCATCATGCATATCACCGTGCATCCCGCCATCTCAGACACCAATTACTACCACAAACTTGGGAACCCCTGGTATAAAAACCCAAGTAATGTTAATATTAAATCAATTTCATGACTTATTAATATTCATGAATTTTATTTTATATAATTATATTCATTATAATAATATTAAATAATTTTTCAATCAAAAAGGAAAAAGATTAATTCTTACTAAAATCATTTTCTTATATAATAAGTTTAATTTAGAAATTTTATAACTTAAATTTTATAAAATTAAATTAATTTTTGAAATCATAATATAAAAATTTTGTAAATTTTAAATTTTGGTATATTTTTTGGAAAGATTGATTTTTCAGTGAATAGTTAAAAATACAGATTTTTCAAGTAAATGATTTTAGAAACTCTAAAAGTAATAATGTTTGGGTGATTTATAGTTTCATAAGAATTTTATAGATCAATATAAAATAATAATTATATATTAATGTATTATATTATAATTACATTACTATATTTATTCCATTAAATTCAAATTAAATGAATTATTCCAAAAATGACATTAATGATATTTTATAATAAACACTAATTTATTCAGTGATTTAAAGTTCAAAAAAACCTTATATTTGGAAACTTGAATGGTATATGGTGTATAATATCATCCATGGTTAATTTATGGGTCAATTGTTCTTTTATATTACCATTTTTTACTCCTATAGTGTAAAAAATTTTGATATCGCACTAATCATCAAAATGGATAACAAGGATTAAAATAAAGATATAAGGGTAAAAATTTTACATAAACTTATTGAAATTTATTTATATGATATAATTTAGACTATTAATCATGTTATATTAAAATTATATCAATTTGGATCTTGTTTCTATGAAAATTTATTTATATTAATTTAATATATTAAGTAATTTCAAGAGCGCCTCTCTTCTCACTTATAAAAGAGAATTATATCTATTATTTTCCTCACACCTATTAGGCACTCTAGTTCAGAAAATAAAAAAACATTTATCTCAAAAAATTCACTTCATATTTCATAGAGGTCCTGGTATCACTAAAATACCAAACCTAGGAGGCTTGAGGTGTAACCTGAAGAGGTTTTCTAAGGAGAAGGTAAAAGTACTAACTGACCTATTTCAAGTTTATTTCTTATTCCACCTCATTCAGATATAATTTAATATAATCAAATAATAACATGATTATATTTAATATAATTATATTTTTTTATTAATATGGTAAAACCCTTTTTAATCTTATTTTCTATCCCATTGGAAATGAATACATCGCTCATACATATGTGTGGATTATCACCTCCACAAAGTGATGTATTTTGTTCTCCATAACCACCTATCATGGATGTTTATAATGATGGATTTAATATATAGATATATATATATATTATTAGTTTAATAATTAAAATTCTTTAAAGATAATATATTATTTATTTTCGTACCATTTTTATCTATTTTAAAATGATAACATTGTTTGTGCATACGTGTGGACTACCACCTCCATGAAGTAATGTGATTCATTTTTAATAACAAGATAACATGGATGATACATATAAGTTTATTTAAAGATATAATATTATGTATATGATATAATAATTCTTATTTAAATATAAATTAATACTTACCTTCTGTCAATCATGCTCATTGAAAAATGGAAATGTTACTCATACGTATGTACAGCCTACCATCTCCATTATTGTAATGTAGTTAATTTTTCCCAACCATCTTTCATGGTTGTCTTTTAAAATTATAATTGATATATAAAATTTTTAATTATTTCATGATTTTTATTCTGGATATTATGGAATAATTACATCTTTGACCATAGTCAGCTTAACAAATTCATTTTGGACATATGAGTCTAATATCATCAGAACATTCAACATGAACTTAATTGATTAGGTAATTGTATATAACATGGTAATAAATAAAATAAAATGAATAATAAAATTTAAAATTTTATTAATAAAGTAAATAATTAATATAAGTTTAATATCTACAGAGATAAGTAATGCACATGATGATTCGGGCTCAAGGTAAGGGACACTTTAATTTAATACCTCATTTTAAATTTTTTTAAGATTTATTTTCCAAAACATTTCTTCCATGTATATATTCTTAAAATTATTTTATGAAAGTATCTATATGGACATAAATAAAATATAAAGTTCATTTTATGTCACTTTTTACTTTCTATGAATGGTTTTTTAAAAGGAATATTTTTACAAATTTTATATGGTATTTTTTGACCTTCTTTATAAAAGTAAAAAATGAATGTTCTATTTTAACATATAGTAAATCAATAAATTTTCCTACCACCACATCTGTTATTTTATGTTTTGATTCCTTTATAATATTCCATGTTTTCTTCAAATAAAAACCCTTCTTCCATTTGTTTAGGGTATTTTATTTTTGAAAAAAAAATAAAAGGAAAGGACATTTCAATATTTGATAATGTTTTGCATATGGGTTCAAAAGTGTTTTTCATGGGTTTAATAATGAAAATGTGAAAGATTAAATTTCTTATTTATGATATGTTAATTGAAAATTATATATTATTATGGGTGATCTTGATATAGATTATATGATGGGTTATCCTGATATATCTTATATGACATGTGATCCTGATACAACATATTTGATGGGTGAGCCCGATACATATTATATGATGGGTGATCCCGATATAGCTCTCTAATGAATTGGTTAATCTTCCTTAACTTTAAATATAATAATTAGGGATTTAATTTAGTAGGTTTCTCTTATGTATTTAAATGATCTATAGTTATTTCTAAAACGAGTTATGAAAGTAATGTTCTAAGTTTTCTAAAAGGGTTTTTGTTTTCTTAATATGGGTTTTAACGGTTTTATTTGAGAAAAATGTATGTGTTTCTTAACATAGATATGATTTGTTTCATATACTAAAAGAATATTTTGATAAAGGTAAACATTTTATAATTTTTCATGTTTTTCATTAGATTAACTGATTTCTTACTTTTATGACCCTTACTAAGATTTTTGTGTTCGTAAAATGTTTTTAAATATTTTTCATAGGGTTTAATGATATGTAAGAAAAAAGAATTTGTCAATTTGAAATTTATGAATATTTTTCTTGAAAATAAAACATGTTTCGTTTTAAAAGTTTTATATTGTAAGAAAAATGGATACTGAGTGGATGTGTCAACTTTGTAATGTAAGGTTTTGTTATGTGAGATTTATGAACTAATTCTCTAAAACTATAAAACTAAAAGATCTTTAGGAATGAAATAAAGTGAATTATAGTCTAAAGAAACTATATTATATAATGTTTAAGGTTGGTTCCTTATAATTGGTATTATAGAAAAGGTTTAGATAACTTCAGAGGTTAGGAAAATTCTAATAGATTACCCTTGAGATATTATGCTTTATGGTTATGTTGAAATAATATAGCTTTGAAAATTATAATGTTGGTTTGTTTAATATATGACTTTTTAGAATGGTTTTCCCTAAAGAAAAAAAGTGAAGACAAATTAGTAAGGTATCAAGTGGAAGATGTCCTTCCAAATAAGAATCCAAAAATGTTTGTAATTGGAATTGATCAATTTATTACAATGATCGATCAATTGATATAGGCTATAAATGGTGGTAGTATCCATGTTAGAGAGAAAATATATTTACCATAGAGAAACTTATTGATAATTGATGATTTTAGGAAATCGCATCATCCATCTATCAATGGAACCTTGTGTCTAGTGTTATTCAAAGCATGGATCAATGCTTTGGAAAATATATTTGACGTCCTGGGATATATATATTGTTAAAAGGTAACTCTTTCTATTTAGTATTTTGAATGTGAACCTTATTAATGGTAGTCATTAGTTAATAATACTAGATAGAGATGTGCTTGATTCCGTGGAATGGATTATATTAAAGAATCTTTTCCTATTTAAATATTTCCCTAATAATGTTTGATTCAAACACTAATAGAAAATAAAGATATAGACATGGTTTATAAGCATAAATATATGTAATATCCATGGTTTGTCTAACCATGGCTCTTATTAGTATGAAAATAGGTCCACGACTATAGCAACATTTCCCACTGTGGCTATTAGTCTATTTCCATGGTTTTAAACCATGGATATTGATAATACTATGGTAGTCTATAGCCATAGTTTGAAACAATGGATATTTATTTTTCTATACAATATTTTAGCCATAATTTATAACCATGGATATAGTTGTAATAACATGGTGGAAACCATAGATATTGGTATGTTTCTGTGATTTAAAATCATGGGTATAGAATTCTACACTAAGAAGACAAAAATGTAGCTTCCTTTTCACTCTATAAAAATAAAACAACATTATAACACAATAATTAAATATATGAAAAAAAAACAGACACCATAATAAGATTCAATATAAAAATAATAAAACCAAAATACATAATAAAAATCAACATATAAATCAACCAACAATATGATTCACATCACAAGTGAGACTCAATATAAGTATCATCAGAACCATTATATCCTTCATCCACACCTCCTATATAAACACCATCACCGCCTCACACACCATCATCATCATCATCATCATGGGAATCAGTAGTGGTAGTGGCATCAGCAGCGGCATCAGCAGTGGCATGGGCATCGACATCAACATCAGCAATGGCATAAAAATTAGTATTACCACTGACACCAACATCGGAAGAAGAAAAGGAATCTAAAAAAATATAATTCATCATAATCAAACAAGAATCAACCATTGTAGTATCTTCTGGTGGAAGTTCATAAGAAAGAGTAGACATAACTTCCATCATATGTCCATTTATCATCTTTTGATGTTGATTATCTTATTCTAATTTTTGAGTTTATTGTTTGATTGCAAAATTAATTTGTTCAACTATGACTATAAAAGTACTGGTACTTGAATAAATGTTGTCATAATACCAGTATCTAGATGGTACAATTTTCTTTCTAGGTCGACAATTCACTCTACCATGATGTTCATCTCCTAATACCTAATTCAGATGATCTTTTAGGCCCAAATTATTGGGTTCTTTTTCTACCAATGAATCCAAAGAAATATTTTTGAGTGATATATAACATAAATTATAATTATAATGTAAAAATAAATAATTAAATTTAGTCAAAATAAAATAAATTTAAGTATACTTATGATCATCTCCTAGGTGTCTTTATTTACCACAGTAGAATCTCTCTTTTTCCTTCTTGTACAAAACAAGGTAGAGTGAGGAACACAGCTCTTCATATTCAATGAATTTTTTAAGGAAAACAAATAAATAAATCAATACTATAAGTAAATTAAATTACACTAAATAAATATTAAACTGAATAATATTTATATTATTAAAATATATTTGAATATAAAAACCAAAAAAATATAAACAAATAAATTTGAATTATAAAATACAAAATTATACTAAAAGAACAAACCAAACTAAATGGATGAGAACTAATTTAAACTGTGTAGAATTATAAATATTTTATTGAGATGGTTTTAAATTGTGAAAGAAAGAAAAAATCAATGATTTCTATTCTATAGTATTATATAGTTCCTATTATTATACTTCTAATCATGGTATTGATGGTTGTATTACCAACCATCTACTTTAATGTAATGTTGTGACACATTCCTATCACATAAAATGATTAAAATGGAATTAATGTCACATTATTTAATTGAGAAGTAAATTTTTTATATTAAATTATTAACATAGATAGAATGTACAAGATTTATAAATTTTAAAAATGATGTGATCATGATGTTATATATTCCTTGTTAATTATTTCCCATGTTATGTTAAGAATGACATGCTTAACTATTATTTAATAGCATGATGGAAGTTGTGATATGATAAAGTGTTTATTTTTAAACACATGTATATAGTTAAATATCTGACTATGGTAATCAATAACAGGACATAAAATATATTATAATTCTGTAGTAGGAAAACGAAGCATTTAAAGGATGGTTCCAATAATAATGTAATTTTTGAATTATAATTCCCCTTCAACGTGAACATTCCATGTGAAATATCATAAATTATTGAATTCCATGACTGTTTAACCCTATATGTAGGATTTATAGTTATTATATGATTAATTATTTAGTGATGATGTATCGCCTATGTTTTATTCTAGAATAATTGATTAATTATGCTTTTGTGACCTTGGTTTTGATGAATTGGTATGATAATATTGTTGAAATCATAGTGTGGTTGAACATTGTTGAGTAATGGTCAAGATATTACTATGTCTATAGTGGTAATGATTGTGGTGATAACATGATTAATTATATTATGCACAATGGTGTTTTGGGTGACATTGGGTGGTTGGAATGATTGAAACCTTTGATTTTTTTTATTTGATTGTTTCTTGGTGATAGTTGGTTTTGCCTATTTTCCCTACTTATGATAATGTGTTTGATTTAACCATGCTTATTTTTCTTTAAATGATATGATGTTCTTAGAATATCTTATAACCCAGGTATTTTATGTTGAATAAAGGCATGTAATAGAAACATCATCAATATTTTTCACAAGGAAAGAAGAAATAAGAATCCTGGGATGTGGCATTAATGAAATTTGAGTGGTAATAAGTACTAATATTCTTTGGTGGATCTTATATTGATGAATATGAGGAATGGGTAAAATATTTCTAGGTTTCCATTAAACTATTGAGGACTTAAAATTAGTTTTGGGTCACACTAGAAATTGTCTTGTTTGGAAAATTGGATTGAAGATGGTGGGAGATAAAGTGTGGTAGTTTGGATGTGATGCTTTGGGATGAATTTATAGAGATGTTTGAGAAGTATTTTATTTCCTGTATTCTTATATATATTCATATGATGGATATATATAAGATCAATTAGGTAGATTAAAAAATGTAATTGAGATAAACACTACTGAAATTGAATGTTTTTTAAGATTCATTAAATCTAAAAATAAAAAAATTTCATACAAAGATTATAGAATAAAATAAATTATAGAATTTTAATGTTGGTTCCAAAAAAACATGAGAAGATGATGGAATTTTTCTCACTTAGGGATTTTGAGTTGGAATTTGAAATTTACAACACTATTTTCACACATCAAAAATGAGGAAAGACTCATGGAATGTACTGTTATTCAATCCTTAAGAAATGAGACATTATAATATCAACATAATTCAAGTTAAAGGGAATGTTTTAATCATTTTTAAGGGATAAAAATAACCTAAAACATGACATAAATTATATAATTAATGATATTTTCAACTAGTTAGTATAAATCGAGTCAATACCTATTAGAGGGATGATTATAGACATGGACAGGATATAAATACAAAATTTTATCATAAAAAAGAAACTCATTCAACTGGAGAATCATGTGATGAATGATTCATTTGAAAATTTATTCCATTCTACTTAAATATACTATATTTTCATTCCATTAAAGGAATAAGATAAATTTATAGTATTCTAATTCCTATAAATTAGAGTAACTTTTATCCTACAAAACAAAGGGAAACTCAACTTGGGATTGGTGAGAAAGAGCACCCAACATCAATATAGAATGATAATGAAATTAAAATTATCATAGAGGAATTTGAGATAATTTAATAAAAGATATCTTAAAATGAATAAAGAATTTTGGACACCATATAAACAACTAAATACCACATACAATCCATAAAAATCATCTTCCTTAGAATTGATTAAAGAATAAGTCAAATACTTACAAAAAATAGTTTTAGGGAATTATGTTAATTAATAAATAAATAAATGATACTATGGATATGAATTAAAATATTAAATAATATTCTAAATGTGATGTTCAATAATTATTACATCGTAAGAACATTAACAAAATATGTAATAAAGATATGAAAATTTTTATTAAATTTTTAATGCATTGGGGAAATTTTCCCCACAAATATAAGAGACTGGATAGAGACTCAAGATGTTTAAATTTTCCTTGAATACATAATTAAAAATTAAAAAGTTGATTAAACTTATATGAAGAATGGGTAATTTAATTCCTATGAAGAATAAGATAAAGGAAAGATAAAATTCTATGATGAAGCTAAAAATCAAAGGATTACAAATCAATCCCAAAATGTTTGCATATAAAAACCCTCTAAAGAGTATAGTTTTTTGATTAAATCATAATATCAATGGGACAAGTAAGAATAAGTGGAACTTTTGTAATATTAAACTATTTTGGTAATAAGATGTGTAAAAATAAATGGTATAAATGTATGAATAAAATAAAAGGAATGATTCCCACGTAAGAATAAATATTTATGTGGAAATTAACAAGATAATGAAGGAATAAGAGAATAGTTGTGTACAAAAACATAAAACTATAAAAATACAAACCAATTTTATAGAGAAAAAAAATTTTAAAGGTGTAAAAATATATATTTCAATAAAATGAAGTTGAATATTCTAAATGTTAAATTACATGTGCTTGCCCATGATTTAGGAGTGAAGTGTGTCCAAGTGTGTGAATGTATTTCATTACACTCTTCGTTTTTTTTATTTTTGTCATATTTAACCTATAAACAAGAAATTATAAAATATAGTTAACATAAAAAATAAGTAATTTAAAATTTAAAATTAATTTTCAAATAAATAAATGATTATATGTATAAATTTATCTAATAACTTAAGCTCTGGACTCTTCTAATAATTGATCATCTCTCTGTATTTTGATATTGGGAAATCATGAATGGTCAGTATTTCTTCAAGCTCTATGTCATATCTTTTTTCCAACTAATATATAAATTAAAATTGTATGCTATCCACATATCACCCAATTACATTAACCTTGTGGTCTTGGAATTTTTTCAATCGGAAAAATTATACTGGAGCTACTTTAAAAAATATATTTATTAATAAAATATTGTAAATTAATATATATATATATATATATGTGTGTGTGTGTGTGTGTGTGTGTGTTGATTAAAATTACTTACCCAAATCTCTACCCAGGAATTTTTCTTTATTTGGTCTCCAATTTCCCTCCAACTTATTAGTTGAACCAGAATGATATTTTTGTGTTTAAAAATTTTTCCCATAAATATTTTACATTCATTTTCATTTTTCCCAATTATAGCATTATACTCATTGTATTAAACCATGATCTATGAGTTTTGATTCTAGACCTCTCATATTTTTGTACAAAATCATTATTTAGAAGAGTATTTAGCTAATCATGGAAAAAAATTAGTAAAGAAAAATAATATATATGATTTTATCATTAATCACTATAAATAATGTTAAAACACATACCAGTAGATGGGGGATTTACTTACCCCTGAAGTGTTTCATCTAGAGGAGTATGGGGATTATCTTCTATGGTAGGAATGAGGTTTATAGTAGGAGTACTCTACATAGTCGATGATGATAAGTGTACTAATGGAGGGAGAAAACCTGATGGATAGATCTATATAGTAGGAAGTGGATGTGGATATGAATATGGCAATGTGATATATGGGGGAGTAGTTCCTTGTATAGTGGATAGTGGGAATGGGTAGCAAAGAGGGATGGGATCCTGATAACTACTGTCTTATGTGGGTGTGGGTGGAAAGGGATATGGAAAAGATGGGTATAAAAATATGGAGATAGTTTAATTAGAGTATGACCTCCTAGTGACTAAAGTGAGATGAAGGGTGGCTAAATTAAATAACCTCTTAGTGACTAAAGTGGTATAGTGGTCGACTAAACCATAGAATTGCTCGTACCAGTACCACCCACCATATTTTCATCCTCCGCAGCATAATCCAATCGTATCCTCAATGATTTAGCCTCTAATAACATGGATGATCAAATAAATGAATAATAACAAGATAAATAATATGAAATAACATCATATCTAAATATAAATTATACATATAGTAGTGATCATATGAGACATTCCTAAATATCTATTATGGTGTTCCTTTCTCTATATTTTTATCCTTTTAACATCATCATAATCATAAATTTTGTACTGAAAATTTAAAATAGTATTCTAAGATAAATAGAAACAATTCAAATGATAAATAAAAAAATTGGTTGACTTAAAAAACAAATTAAAAGACACAAAATGTTATTTAATGCAAAGAGTTATCAAGATAAAATTAATAATTCCATTACATTTTGATATTCAGTTACCACAATTTCAACTCATTTGAAATATGGGAAATGTAATTAAAATTTTTGTTTTATTCAATATTAATATTCATGTTCCTGGTATGTGGATGTTTATTGTTTAGATGTATGATAATTAAAATAAATATTTATAATATATAAATTATTCCTAGCAAGTTTACAACTATGACATAAAACAAGCACTGGTGAGAATCATCACTAAAATGTCATCATTATAGTAGTATTATACTATCATAATTACTAGAAGTGGATGCATATTTACATATTTCACTTTATTATTATTAGCGCTACTATACCAACATTGTGGTAGAATGACTCTCTTATATAAAATATTAGTAGCAAAGCATTATAGCAGTACTACATTCAAAATTATTATTAGAATTAAACTTGTAAGAACCTAGTTTTTCTTATCAGGTGGATCTTTTATTTCATCATAAAGCTCTTGTAAAAGTTTTATTTGGGGATGAGACCCTAAATTCATGTCGTGGGACACTTGGGTAGTTTTAAAAAAGTAAAATATGGGAGGGAAAATGGTAGGTTGTAGTCCAATTACATAACATGTAATTTTATTACACAGTGTGTAATCATTACATAATTTGTAATGGTCTGGGAAGAACCTCTCATGTCGTGAAAAGAGTTTTTCTAGGTGTAAATACCATAAGCTTTACACAATGTGTAAATTTTTTACAAACTGTGTATATTCCAACCTTAATTTGTAAAAATAGAGGCAAGGCCTCCTTTTTCTCAAATAGAAGATCACCCTCCCCTCTCTTTTACACTGAATCCCCCTTTTGAGCCTAAACCTAGGGTTTGGTTTTACTTTTCAATATGTACTATGATTCTTCCATCATTTGTCTCATTGGATGTATGCTAGTAAGATCTATATTGATCTTGTATCGTTCTTCATTTATATTCTCCTCGATGGAGTTATTTAGATGTAGGCACATGTGCTCTATTTTTAGGGCTTTGATATGTTCTTCCTCTTTTATTAAAATCTATGATAAACTAAAGGGTGATACTTGATGAGGAGAGTGTTATAGTCTCGAGTTAGGTGGTCTATGACTCATCCCTAAAGTCTTTCCATTTTATAAACCATTATCATTGCGTGCATGCTGATTTCATCAGGTGTTGCCTATTTAATTCATATGCCTTGCTTATAATCATCATGATTATGTTCTTGAGACCATTTCATAATTTTTAACTATTTTGTTAGAGGCTATGACCACAACGCTGACCACCCCAAATAGGGTGTTTTCCTCTTATATTCTTTTAGTGGTCTTTTATGACTATTTGCAGCACTATTAAAGTGTGATTTTACTTGAAATTCATAAAGTGTGGTAATTAAATGAATGTATTGTTAATGGATATTACACCATGGTACCACTTGATTCTTCTAAAGTAAGTTCTTAAATGTAATAAATGAATCTCAATGGTAATTAAAAAGTGTATATATAAATATCACTTGTTATATTTAATTTAAAATGATTGGTAATTAGTTTCATGTCCATAGCACACATTCCCATGCTTGATAGAAGGAAGAAAAATAAACCTAATTAATGGTTAATTAATGAAAATTCTAAATGGTCGCATTTCCTTATTATTCCTTGTCAATCTAATGAAAGGTTTGTAATGAACCAAATTGACTTATTAAATGGAATGAGTATTGCATGGCCAAATTTATTAAATGAATAAAATATAAGGTACTTATTGCATATATACTTGTTCAATTTTATAAAAGTGTTTAGACTTGATCTAGCCTTGGATTTATAAGGGAATTCCTTGAAAACTCATGGATTCCATTCTGATTCAAGGATGTTTGTTTCCAATGGAGATACCAACTTTGGAATCTAGTCCTTGTCTATTTTTGGATGCCCAGAATGACGTTTTAGGATCCCTCCATTATTATTAATATATTAGTATGTATTGGATACACTCTTTGGATCCATCATGACATATTCATACATGTTTCTCCATAGATACACCCATTGGTCCTAATCATTTCTTATCTCGTTTTACCTTGGATTAGATCCTTGGAATCGATTAGAATCATATTATGGGGGAATTCCTTGATAAATTCCCCTTGTATTACAGTTATACCTCTTATAGTCATCTTACATATTATTACTGAGTTGGATCAACACCTGAGGTCAAGGATACCATGGTTATTAACATGTATCCTCTTAATTATTATCATCATTATAGGATTCCTTATAATATCTTGGATCCTTTATTATTATTATTATCGTGATATGATGTCAGTTTCGGGAACACCTCACATGAATTATTATATAAACTAAAGTCAAATGAATTAATTAAATGATCTCTTATTTAGAGGCATTACCATATGAGGTTGAAGTAGGTATCGAGGTATTTACATTGTTTTATTGTATTTACTTTCATATATACCTTCACACTATTTTAGATTATGTTCAAAGACTGGATGGTATAGATTTCATTGGTGGTGGGCTGCTGAGATTTATCTCACACCTATCTGGGCCACCATTGGTAACCAGGTATATTACATGTATACTGGTGTTGAGAAGGGGAAGTGTCCCATTTTGGAAACATTATAATTCTTTCTTACATTAGGGTGGAGCTTGGTAATATATTACTGAGCCAGTTCTTAGGATGTTGGATATTTTTTGTCTTTTTTTGTTCTTTTATATAGCATATATTTTTTATTGCATGTATACCTATTTTACTTCTTTCTAGAGACATGAAATGTATCATCCTCATTTTGTATATGATTCAGTTTCCATATTAGATTTTTATTATCAGTTGTTGTGATGTTTATCCTTATCTCCCAATTCTAGTTATTCATTTATTATACTGCTTCTACAATTTACCTATTTTTATGTTATTATATCCATTACGATACACTCTTGTAATGTGGGAATAGTATCCTAATAGATACACCCTAGGATATCATTGCTAGTTATTATCCTCTAGCATATGGGGAGGCATTTTTGAGGCCATGTGTACAAATATGATTAGGGTATCACTACGGCAAAAACGGCATTTAGCGGCGGTTTTTTTTCGTTTCTCAGCGGTTTAAACCACCGCTAAATCGATTGGCGGCGGTTTTCAAAAACCACCGCTAAATCGTGCGTCGGGAAACTATTTCGTATTTATTATTTATTTTTCGTATTTATTATTATTTAATTTCGTATTTTTTATTTATTTTTCGTATTTATTATTATTTTTTTTATTTTTTTATTTTATTTCGTATTTATTTATTTATTTATTTATTTATTTATTTATTTATTTATTTATTTATTTCGTATTATTTTTATTTACTTTATTTATCCATGCATGCACATCTCATGCACATGCATGCACATGCATGCCCATGCAATATAAAGAAATTCTGCGTTTGGTGAGATTTGAACCCCTAACCTCTTGCATATTTTCCAAAGACTTTACCACTCCAGCAAGCTCGCCATGTGGTTAATAAACAGAATTTAATATACTTATATATATTAATTGAAAAAACAAATAATACATAAATAATAGATATAAACTCGATAATAATAAATAATAAATAATAAATATTAAATAATAAATAAGGAATAAGGAATAATAAATAATAAATAAGGAATAAGGAATAAGGAATAATAAATAATAAATAATAAATAATAAATAATAAATAATAAATAATAAATAAATATAAATAATAAATAATAAATAAATATAAATAATAAATAAATATAAATAATAAATAATAAATAAGTATAAATAATAAATAATAAATAATAAATAATAAATAATAAATAATAAATAAATATAAATAAATAATAAATATAAATAATAAATAATAAATACATATAAATAATAAATAATAAATAATAAATAATAAATAAAGATAAATAATAAATAATAAATAATAAATAATAAATAAATATAAATAATAAAAAAAATAATAAATAATAAATAATAAATAAATATAAATAATCAATAATCAATAATCAATAAATATAAATAATAAATAATAAATAATAAATAATAAATAATAAATAAAGATAAATAATAAATAATAAATAATAAATAAAGATAAATAATAAATAATAAATAATAAATAATAAATAATAAATAATAAATATATATAAATAATAAATAATAAATAATAAATAATAAATAATAAAGAATATATAATATATAATATATAATATATAATATATAATATATAATATATAATATATAATATATAATATATAATATATAATATATAATATATAATATATAATAAATAATAAATAAATAAATAATAAATAATAAATAATAAATAATAAATAATAAATAATAAATAATAAATAAATAAATAATAAATAATAAATAATAAATAATAAATAATAAATAATAAATAATAAATAATAAATAATAAATAAATATAAATAATAAATAATAAATAAATGTAAATAATAAATAATAAATAATAAATAATAAATAATAAATAAAGATAAATAATAAATAATAAATAATAAATAATAAATAATAAATAATAAAAAATAAATAAATAAATAAATAATAATAAATAATAAATAATAAATAATAAATAATAAATAATAAATAATAAATAAATACAAATAATAAATAATAAATAATAAATAAATATAAATAATAAATAATAAATAATAAATAAATATAAATAATAAATAATAAATAATAAATAATAAATAATAAATAAATATAAATAAATAATAAATATAAATAATAAATAATAAATAATAAATACATATAAATAATAAATAATAAATAACAAATAAAGATAAATAATAAATAATAAAAAATAAATAAATATAAATAATCAATAATCAATAATCAATAATCAATAATCAATAATCAATAATCAATAATCAATAATCAATAATCAATAATCAATAATCAATAATCAATAATTAATAATGAATAATAAATAATAAATAATAAATAATAAATAATAAATAATAAATAAAGATAAATAATAAATAATAAATAATAAATAATAAATAATAATTAATAATTAATAAATAAATATAAATATAAATAATAAATAATAAATAATAAATAATAAATAATAAATAACAAATAATAAATAATAAATAATAAATAATAAATAAATATAAATAACAAATAATAAATAAATATAAATAATAAATAATAAATAAATATAAATAATAAATAATAAATAATAACTAATAACTAATAAATAAATATAAATAATAAATAATAAATAATTAATAATTAATAAACATAAATAATTAATAAATATAAAGCATAAATAATAGATAATAAATAATAAATAATAAATAACCAGTTACAAATAATAGATAATAAATAAATTAAAGTATATTATAAATAATAAATAATAAATAATAAAGGAAACACATGAAGAAGTATGAAAAGACGTGATAAGGGATGAAAAATCATGAAAACGCATGAAAAAGGAAGGAGAAGCATATGAAGAATAAGGCATTAGAAAGAATGAGAGCGCATGAAAAATCATGACAACTCTGGAAAACTCCTTAATAATTCAACATAATCATCATAATAACCCACAAAAAACCATTGATAAAGATAACAAGTCATGGAAACCCAAATAAACAGTAATAAATGGAGCTACCGTTAAAACCCGTCAAAATGGTCATAAAGAGACAAAAACATTGGACTCACATTAACGGAGATAACTTATGATCCGAGAGTCCGTTTTAGATCCGCGACCTGTCAAATCAAAGATCCTGAAACGATCTTCAACCTGAAAGGTGAAAGAGTCCGAATGGACAGGCGGATGGGAAGTTACAACCATTTAAAAAAAAGCTGACGGGGAACGAGTGCTAGAAACGAGGCATTGAAAAACATAACAAACTCGATACCCACTAAAAAGGCCATAACATATGATCTAGGAGTTCATGTGGGCGCCGCGACCAGTCAAACTGAAGCTCATGGAACGAGATATGATCCGGCAGGTGGAGGAGGCCTAACTGACACGCGGATCAAAAGTTAGGTCCGTTTGAAGACAAGTTCGACGGGACACCGGTGATAGAAACGGGGTTTTGGAGGCCTTCGGAGGGGTTTTTGGGGTCGAAAAACACAAGAGAAGATTGCTTCTATCAATTTAGTGCGTAGCTCTCTTCGCTGGCTTCGATTTGATATGTGGTAGAGCCCAAACGGACACCCGAAGCGAAATTTATGGCCGTTTGAAGTTGGAGAACTTTTTTCAACTTTCTTATAACTCTAATATCTTCCGCACCTTAGACCGTCTCACGGTTTTGATTATATGTACCTCTAGATCTCTTCATGAGCTTCGATTTGACTAGTTGTGACGCTTCAACGGACACCCAGATCAAAAGTTATGGTCATTTTAGTGATTTCGAGGTTTCTCGTGTTTTTTTATTTTTTTCATTTCATTTCGCGGCGGTTTTACTGAAACCGCCGCTAATCATCGAATAAAAATTAAAAAAAATAAATAAATAATAAATAAATAATAATTTTTTTTTTGCCGTTTAGCGGTGGTTTTTTCGCGGCGGTTTTAAAAACCGTCGCGAAATGCCGGCCTGAAATGCATTTCGCTGCGGTTTTTAAAAACGCCGCTAAACGGCGGTTTTCTTGTAGTGTATCTATAAGTGGAAGTTGGGTCTGGGATGATAGAAAGTGGTATCAAAGGAGTTACTTTCTTTCTTTACAATCTTGAGACAATATACAGGAGATTAGGAATGCTTTAAAACATAGTTATATGTTTTTCTTGGTTATAGTTAACCCATGTTCAGGGTAAATACCATGTTTACTAAAATAAAAAAAATCTACTTTTTTTCTTAATATAATTGATATCATTTCACCACTGGGTGATGCACTTTTTGTGTGATGGTTATTATTAATATTATTCTCATTGAGGATTTCATTTTATCCTTGTCTTGGTGAGATAAGGGAAAGGATAATTTTCATGTGCATCATTATAATCACCCAGAATTAACATGGCATGCATATTCCATGCTATATAGGTTCATTTTACAACTTTCATAGCTTGTGTTTCCTTTGATTTATGAGTTATCTATGCTAGTTATATTTTATCATGTGTTTCTAACATACTACCTCTAGTTACATGAGTTTCCATTTGGCTATGATTGAGTGTCTTCCAGATTCATTTCAAGAGGTGTGTGGGCCCTCATTGATTTGAATGGGTAATTTATCGATTCAAGCCATTGTATATTACCCATTACATTCTGAGACCAAATGTAGACATGGTTAAATGGAAATTAAATGGGTGTTGTTTTTAGTGATAATCTATATGGGCCCTTATTCACTAGGAATGATGATCCATTTTAATCAAACATTGAGATATGTATAAGAAAATGAAAAATGTAAAAATTAATCTTAGCTTAAAAAATAAAATGGTTTGTTGTAAATGAAGAGGAAAAGTGAGACTGGCCCTTTCACTTACTGTAACCCCTATACAAATTAAACATTTGTACTTAACAATAACCTAGACATATAAGTGGGTAGTTTGGGTAGTACCTTGGTTAGTGGGAACTTATTATTATAATATGATTTCTCTAGTGCTTTTATCAACACTTAAATCATGTTCTGAGGAATGTTCTTGGAATTTGTAGAGTTATGCCACTATGACATCCTGATGTCATGAGCCAGGAGGGTGGTAATGACCATGATCCAGAGATGGTGGGCCTTAAGATGTCAGTACTACTGCCATAAGTGCTACATGAGGCACCTTTGGTTATACCTTATTTGGGCACTGACATATAGCATCGAGAAATTTTTCTACATCTTATTTAGTCCATGCAGAGTGATACATGACATGAACCTACTATGGCTTATCTAACATGTGAGTTATAGCAGCAGTAAAATCTCACCTTCTTGGGGGATAGTGGTCCATAGGATTTTGAGTCTTGTATGGAGGCCACTATATCTATCTTTGATCATCTGGAGACACCTCTAGAGTAGAGGGTCAAGCTTGCTACCTAAATAATATGTGATTCAGACAATCACTGGTGAGATGTGATTACCTAGGTTGGTATTCATATGGGAATGGTCTGTGATGATTTTTATACTACATTATATGATCACTTATTTTCTCATATGTTGAGAGATGACTGATCTAGAGTGTTCATGCATCTAGAGTAGGGTACTATATCAGTTATTGATTATTCAGTGCACTTTACTGAGTCGCAGAACTTTTCACCACTTCTAGATAGTGATGAATTTTCATGTGCTAGATGTTTTGAAGATGGATTCCATTATTCCATCCATACTCATGAGAATGTCTTTAACTTACAAAATTTTTATGATATCATTATTCAGGCTCTTATCACTAAGTGCAACATGATGGAAGATGATAATTTTGGGAATAGAGGTTCAGTGTCATGGTAGGCCAGTAGTTCTTCTGGTAGCAGGAAGAATTCCCTTGAGGTTTTTATAAATATAAGTGGTGGTCAGAGAAACCACACTAGAAACTCTATTATATATCATTAGTGTGGATGGTAGGTAAATCTAAAGCCTCGGTGTGATAGAGACCCCTTAGAGTATCGTGCTTGTGGTCATAGGGTGTGTCTCTATAGATTCTATTGAACCTTTCCATCTATTTCGAGTGGAATAGGATTATCACCAACTCTACCTTTAAGGGCATGATATTTAATTTGATTTTAAGTGGGGAGTTAGATTATCACTGACATGACTGGCTGAGGAGGAGTTCATGGCTGCGGTATCTAGACTTATGATCATCAGCGTCAGCAGAGCATTCATACTTAGGGTAGTATAGTTGTAGCATGGGACTGTGGATTATGTCAGTTTCATGAATTATAGTTAATACCCAAGGATCAGAGTGTAGGGGAATCTACATTATGAGGTGCTCTTCTAGAATCCTCTACTATTGTATTTTATTTATTCAATATTGGTACTCCACAATACTTTATCTCTTTATCTACCATGGAAAGTATTAGGCTGGAAATTCAGTACTTATGTGGGGTGATAACCCTGGATACACCTTTGAGAGTATGATCAGAGGAAATACACGAATGAAGGGATTTTACCCTTGATATTGGTAGTTATCCCTTCTTACGATATCTATTTGTTCTTGAGATAATGGGATTTGATGTCATTCTCGAGGTGGATTAGTTGGTTACCTATCAGGAATGTGTAGACTACTATCGTCACAGTTTCATTTACCTCACCATAGGGTAGAAGTTATCTACATAAGGGTAAGTATAATTCCCATGCCAGTAGAGCTGGACTAGATCATCATAGGCTTGGTGGAGTTGCTTCCCAGATTTCTAGTCTCTTTATGGAGGAGAAGGGGTTAAACCTAGCATATTTTCCTCACATAGTAGATCATTTGATGGACATCTTCACTAATGATTTTTTTGGATTACCTCTTGATATAGATATAGAGTTTGTGATTGATCTTGTTCCAAAAGTAGCCTAAGTTTTCATTCCTCCATAAAGGATAACACCTACTGAGCTCTAGAAACTCAAGAGACAGTTTCATGATCTAGAATCTAAGGGTTTTATCTGACCCAACACTTCTTCTTAGGGTTCACCCATACTTTTTTCCCAGAAGACGGATGGGAAACTTCATTTTTGTGTGGATTACTAATGTTTGAACCAACTTATAATTAGGAACCAGTATCCACTACCTCATATAGATGATCTCTTTGACTATCTATAAGGATTTAGGGTTTCCTCAAAAGATTGACCTGAGATTAGGCTATCATTAGATTTGATTCATAATTTCAAACATACCTCGAATAACATTTCATTGAAGGTATAGTCTATATGAGTATCTCATTATTTCATTCATTCTTACGAATGCGACCTCCATTTGTATAGCCTTTATGAATAGGGTTTTCCATCACTATCTGGATTCATTTATCATGGTCTTTGTGGATGAAATCTCGGTGTATTATCACACTCATAAAGACCATGATCAACATCTTGAGTTCATTTTGAATACACGGAGAGAGCATTATATTTATGTCAAGATTTCTAAGTTCCAATTTTGGATTGAAAAAGTTCACTTCCTCGATTATATTATCTCAAAATTAGGAGTAACATTTGACCAATAGAAGATGAGTGTTATGGTATCTTGGGAGAATCCCAAGAACATGTTTGATATAAAAAGTTTCTTGGGGTTGTATGGATACTACAGCAATTTCATATAGGACTTATCATGACTTTATTCACCTATTGTTGGTCTTACAAAGTAGGGTGTTAAGTTCCTATGGTCGTAATCATATGAAAAATCCTTTCAGGAACTGAAAGGAAGGGTTATTTAGAAACTTATTTTAATTATTCCAGATCCTGGAAGAGGATATATATTATTCTGTGATGCATTTAGAATTGGGATTGAAGAATTTCTAATGCCAGATAATAGATTTTTTGTGTACATATCTAGATATTTGAGTCCTCGTGAGAGAAACTACCCAAAACACAATGTTGATCTATCATCTATTGTCTATTATTTATGTCGTCGGATACACTATTTTGTGGGTGAGTACTTTTTCATGTATATATACCACAAGATACTCAAATGTATCTTTACACAGTGTGACTTGAATCTCAGACAGTGAAAATGGGTCGAATATCTTCAATATTTTGATTTTGAGCTTGCATAAATGAATAGAAAAGGCAATGTGGTAGCAGATTCATTGAGTTGGAAAACTCAAACACATTCCATGTAGAAAGATAGTGATGAATATAAACTGATATCCCTCTTTTCTGAGTTGTATTAGAAGATTCATGAGATTCATGAGTAGTATTATCTCTCATCCTTGGAAATTACGTCTTCCCACCTTTATAGGGTAAAGAGCTAGTAGTTTTTGGATCCTAAAGGCTTGGTTCATTGGGAAAGTATTCCTAGTGAGGACCCACCTCTAAATTGGTCTATAGATGGTAAAGACATCCTATATATACATGGAAATTTCTGGGTTCCTATATATATGATAGAGGAATTCATGTGAGATTCCTACACTTCTTAGTGGGATGTTCATCCAGAAATCTCCAAGATGTATTGAGATATGTGACGCTAGTATTGGTGGACTGGGATGAAATGTTAGATATTAGGTTTTTTCACTAGGTGACCCACCTGTTGGTAAGTAAAGGTGGAGCTCCAATGACCTGCAAGCTTTTTAAAACTATTACTAGTCCCGAAATAGAAATGGGAAGGCATTACTATGTATTTGATAGTTGGATTACTGAGGTCACCTTGTGGTAGTGACGTAATTTGGGTAGTCATTGATAGAATGAAGAAAGTATCCAACTTCCTTACTATATGAGATACTTTCTCAGTTGATGAGATGGGAAGACTATATTTCCCTGAGATCATACGACTACACAGGGTCCCTCATACTATCATTTTAGAAAGGGATGCTCATTTCACATTGAGGTTCTAGGAAGGGTTGTAGAAGTTTATGGGTATATAGGTGCTTCTGAGCATAACCTTTCACCCTTAGACTAATAGATTGTCATAAAATATGATCTAGGTATTAGATTACATGTTATGATAATGAGTGCTTTATTTTAGTGGTTCTTGGGAGATGAATATACCTCTCATCAAGTTCTACTATAATAATAGCTTTTAGGTGACGATTCAGATGGATGCTTTTAAGTCCTATACTTGGCTGTTCTTTTCACCCCTGTGCTGGCTAGAGGTGGGAGAGGTAGCACTACTAGATTCTTATCTTGTGTAGGAGACTTTGAATTAGGTTTTACTGATTAGAAAACATATGTATCCTACTCAGTTAAGAAAAAAATCTTATACCAATATTCATCTATGACCTGTAGAGTTCAAGGTTGGAGATCGTGTTTTCCAATGGGTATCACCCGAGATTGGGAATAAATGGATTCAAAGGAAAGGGAAGTTGTCACCTCATTGTGCAGGGTTGTTTGAGATCTTGGAGAGAGTCGGTTCTATATTCTATTAGTTTTTATTACCTCATAGGTACCATGCCATGCACGATTTCTTCCACATAATATAGCTTTGTTGTTATCACACCGACCCATCTCATACTTTTGATCCTAAGGAGGTTGAGTTAGATTTATATGCTTCATTTGATTAGTATATTATATGTATTATAAACTAGATAATGAAGTCACCATATGTATAGTTTGTCCCATTAGTGTGGGTGCTATGGTATAAAGATCGTGTATAAGACATTACTTAAGAGTGGGAGGCCTACATACATGCCCAGTGGCAATATTTGTTCTCAGAAGTGTTTCACCACCCTTAGAAGGTGAACTCGATGATGAGTTCATTTATGGGGGGAAGACTATAAGAACCTATATTTTCCTATAATGTATATATCTTTTATATTCACTTTAATCACTAGTAAAATTTCTCTTTTTGGATTAGACCCTAAAGTTCATTGGCCAGTTGGGTAGTTTTTTGAAAGGAAGACATGACAGGGAGAAAGGAAGGCTATAAAACAATTACACAATGTGTAATTCTATTAAATGATGTGTAATATTATTACATGATGTGTAATTGTATTACACGACATGTAATAGTCTAGAAGAAACATGTCATGTCATGTTAAGGGTTTTTTCATGGGGATGTACCTTGAGATTTATATTACGTATAAATCATTTAAATGCCATGTAAATTCCTAACATTAGTTTTTAAAAAAAGATATAGGGCCTCCTTTTTCTCAGAAAGAAGCTCACCCTACCTTCTATTTCAGATAGAATCCCCCTTTTGAGAATAAACCTTGGATTTGGTGTTACTTCACGATCCAAAATCCGATTATTCCATCATCGGTCTTGTTGGATGTGCACCGATAATATCTCTATTCATATTGTGTCATTATTCATTTCTATTATCCTCAATGGAGTTATTAAGATGTATGATTATACGCCATATTTTTAGGGTGTTGACCCATTCTTTCTTTTCCTTCTAATCCAGTTCAAACAAAAGGCTAATATTGTACAATGAGAGTTTTATAGCCTCAAGGTAGGTGCTCTATGACTCATCTCTCAATTCTCATCATTTTATAAATTTTTTCATTGGGTGCATACTGATTTCATCAGGTATTTCCTATTTAATTCATATACTTTTCTTATAATCATCATGTGTGTTTTCTTGACCCCATTTCATAATTTTTATAACCATGTAATTTCGGGTTACAACCTCAACACAAACCACACAAAGTATGATGTTTTCCTCTTATATGTATTTAGTGGTTTGTTATGACTATCTCCACCACCGTTCGGGTGTGATTTGACTTGACCTTCCAAAAGGTAATTTTGGAAATTAAATGAATTAACTGTTAATGTGTATTACACTATGGTACCACTTTACCCTTCTAAAGTTAGTTATTAAATAGAATAAATGAATCTCAATGGTAATTTTCAAGTATATCTATAAATATCACATAGATTATTTAACTATAAATGAATAGTAATTGGTTGAATGTTCATAGCACACCTTTCCATGCTTGATGGAAGGAAGTAGAGTGAACTTAATTAAAGTTCAAGTAATTAAAATGTTAAATGGTTGCATGTCCTTATTATGCCTTGTAACTCTAATGAAAGGTATGGAATGAACCAAATTGACTTATTAAATGGCTTGAGTATTGTGTGGACTAATTTATTAAATGAATCAAGTATAAGGTGACTATTTCATATAGACCTATTCACCTATATAGGATTGGTTAGACTCAATCCAACCTTGGATTCATGAGGGAATTCCTTGAGAACTTATGGACGCCATTCTGATTAAAGGATGTTAGTTTCCAAGGGAGATACCCACCTTGGAACATGGTCCTTTTCTACTCGTGGATATCTGGAATGATGTTATAGGATTACCCATTATCATTAATATATTATGATTTCTTGGATACACTCCTTTGATACAGCATGATGTATTCAGATATGTGGCTCTATGGTTACACCCATTGGGCCCAATCATTGCTTATCCAATTTTACCTTGGGTGAGATCCTCAGAATCGGTTAGAATCATATTACAGTGGAATGCCTTAGGCGATTCCCCTTAGATTACACTCATACCCCTTATAGCCAGCTTACATATTATTACTGAGTTGGATCAACCCATGAGGTCAAGTATTCCTTGGTTATTACCTTGGATCCTCTTTATTATTATCGGCATTATAGAATTCCTTGTTATATCTTAGATACTTAATTATTATTATCAGGATATGATATCAGTACTAGTTAAAACTCACATGAATTATTATATAAACTAAACTCAAATGAATTAATAAAATTATCTCATGTTTAGAGACATTACCTACTGAGGATTAAGCAGGTATCAGGGTATTTAAATTTCAACATTGAACTTAATTTTATATATACATGCATGTTTTTTTAGTTTATATTCATAGACTGGATATTATAGACATTGTTTGTGGTGGATTACTGAGACTTATCTCAGACCCTATCTGGGACGCCATTGGTCCTCGGAAAGATTACATGTATGCAAGTGTTGACAAGGGGTAGCATCCCATTTTGGACATAAGTTCTTGCTAGCTTTCATTAGGGTGGAGCTTGGTAGTACATAACTGAGCCAATGCTCAAGATGCTGGATAGTTTTTGGATTTGTTTTTATTATTTTATATGGTATGTATTTCCTTCTGCATGCATACTTGTTCTACTACTTTCTAGAGACATAAAATGTATAATCATGATTTTTTTTATATGATTTAGTTTCTATGTTTGAGTATTTTTATCAGTTGTTTAGATGTTTATCCTTATATTCCACAGCCATTTATTCATTTATTATATTATTTACTCTATTTACATATTATTATATTTTTATATCCCCTATTCTATACTCTGGTAATGAGGTAATAGTATCCCCACAGATACACCTTAGTCCCTCACTACTAGTCTATGTCCTCTGGTGTACAGGGAGGCATGCTTGAGGCTATGTTTTCAACCAGGGTCAGGGCACCTCTAATTAACACTAGAGTCTGAGACGTCACAATACTAACAATGATTAAATATTTTCACTTTTTTATTATTTAGTAACACTATTACATTGTCAGTGCTTACACATTTACATTATCAGTGGATGCATTAATGTAGCATTGGTAACACTAATGGTGTTTAAACTAATAATTCTTATAAGAACAACATTACAGAAGAATTTTTTATAGCAGTGCTACTATTACTTATTTAAGTCGAATAAATATTGGTATGGTGTAGAATCCCCCTATTGTGGACCACCATGGATAGGCTTGTAACCAATGTAGGTGACCATGTAGAAAGATCACCTAGGAAGGTGACATGGATGAATGAGTGCCTAGGTGTGAACATATAGGTTGGGTGCGGTCTGATTTGGATGGATTTAGGTTCCATGACACTTTTTCCATGTGAGGAATTGAGGGATGAGCATGAATCTATTTTCATGGAATCCAATTCATTTTATTTATTTGCTAATGTTAGACACTCAAGGTCAGGCATGACTCCAAATTGAAGGTTTTTTGGTGCTAGAATGCCTTCCCCAAAATATCCCATGAGTGTTGTGTGAAGATTAATTTTTATAAATTCTATTTGGTTATTGATTCTGAAAGAACCAAAAGGAGTGTTTTTAAGAGTACTAGTTGAAGAGTCCTATGCTTCATGTTCTTATGTTCTTCAGGAATTCATACTTCACTATAAATGGAACTGCATATAAAAATGGGTGTCCTTTTATACAAACCATTCATTATAAAAAATAGTGTAACACCCCAGGTAAATAATGAATATAAAATTTTCACATTTATCCATATTTTTGAATAAAATATTAATATTACTTTAAATGAGACACTATGTTGGATGGCGTACCCAATATGCAACAATGAGTTTCTTGGGAATCTTACGTTGCACTCTAATAATAAAATAATATTATTTTAAATGGTAGTTAACGCCTAGATGTTGTAATGGTGGGAATGAACAGAACTAACTAAAAAATGATTATATATGTTTGTCAAATATTTTTACTTTTTACAATAAATGTTAGAGGATTAAAAATGCGAATGAATCCAATTTTAAGCGTAAACATTCTAATATTCTTTAAAAGGTCGATTAACCGCCTTTTGATGGTGAACCTATTTTAAATCCACTTTTTGACAATTTTATGTGTTATATTTGACAAAATAAAATTCTTCTTTAGAATCGGGACATCAAAATTTACTTTTTGTAAATTTTTGGTATTTTTCCGATAAAGTTCATTTTTTAATGAATAGTGAAAAATGTTGTATTTTAATTCAAAAACTCTTTTTAATCTAATTTATTTATATGATTATATTATCTTTTGAATTGGTTTTAAAGTGAAATTAGAATATATTTTTAACATTTAATCCAATAGTGGTCATTGGAATTAATTTCATCTTGAAATTTG
The DNA here is from genome assembly GCA_963277665.1 of Viscum album. Taxonomy (NCBI): domain Eukaryota; kingdom Viridiplantae; phylum Streptophyta; class Magnoliopsida; order Santalales; family Viscaceae; genus Viscum; species Viscum album. The sequence goes on from OY728165.1 coordinate 678,326,916, forward strand.
ACTTAAACTAGTGTCAATCTTTTAATACTTATTATTTCAGAAAAACACACTATTTGCTCTAACAGCGGGAATTAATTATTAAATTAATTAATGAAAATTATATGTTTTGAATTTTGTAAAATATACTTCATTTTTTAATTCGGAATATTAAATATATCTTAGGGTGAATTTTTGGTATTTCTCTGAAAAACTTCAATTTTTGATGAATAGTGAAACCACTAAGTGGTAGTTTAAAAACCGATTTTTCGTTTAAATGAAACTTTACCACTTCTATGATTTTAATTTCAAAAATCCGACATACATGGTTGTAATTATGATGTAAAATTTGGTTCAATGGGATTAAAATAATTTTTTGGTGAATAGTAACTTTTAAGTTTTTAATCACGATTAGAGGTAATTAGTGTAGTTTAAAGTAAAAATAATGTTTTAATGATATGAAATGACTTAGACACGTGTCCTAACCTTATTGGATGTGTCATGGCCGACCAAGACAACCCATGGGTCAACTTGGGGACCCCATGGAGCCACTTTGGTAGGAAAATGACATTAATAACTTTTTATTTAATGTTAAAATAAAAATGTCACAAACATAAGATGTTTTGCTAAAACAATTTTTAAATGGGGTTATACAAGTCATAATTTTGACTATAAATATTCATTGTAAATATAAAAATATTTCCTACATCATGATAATTTTTTTATAATTTTTAGACATTAAATAAATTAAATTATTTATGACACCATGATGATGCAGCGATTACCTCATTATTTAACGATTTAAATAAAATGAAACAATAATGTAAAATATAAGACCTAAACTTGTCAAAAACCTATTGGATGGGTGGATTTAGAACCCTTATCACCTTATCCTAGAAATATATCAATGTGGGACCTTTAAAATCTGAAACTCATTTAAATATAATGTAACCTTTTTTGACTTTCCAAGAGTGCCCCTCCTCTCCTCTTATAAAAGGCCCCCACCTCTACCACCTTACACACACCTCTCAAGCATTTGCCTCGGCCAACCCCTGCCCATTTCATCTCTCCACATCCCTCTCTTCATCATTGAAGCATCACTTTGGGAAGAATCTTTTCCAAGGAAGCCTTTGAGCTCAAATCAAAGAGTGTTACCCGATTTAAAGGTAGTGTCCTCTCTTGTGTTCTTATGTTTTATTTTGCTTCTCCAACCCTCTAAACTCTTTTTATTCTGTTATTTTGTAACAAAAATAGAATCTTCAATATACTAGGATTTTTTTATGTGAAGTATTCGAGCTACACTTACACAAACCTTCGTTTAATGGTTAAAGAACATAGTGTTTCTGTGGATGGCGATTATCTGCCTCACGAAACGATGATTGTTCAATATTCTTTTAAAACCTTTAAAGGTGTCCATTATGATGTAACTATATTTTATATATTATATATATGGTATTTATGTTTTCTATATGCTTCTGAATTTTATATTTTAAACATGCCTTTATGCTTTTCATGTTGTGCAAATGCGATAATTTCATACGAGGAAGTGTGGACTACCGCCCCCTCAAGTGATGTGACTCGTTCATGCAATACATAGAATGTATAAAGAATGAAATTAATTAACATATGTTACCTATATAACATATATATTATACTGTAATTATAATATATATATCTCTCAATTATTTTTAATTACATTAATATGACAAAGAAATGAAAGTAGCGTTCATGCGTACGTATGGCCTACCGTCTCCATGAACGGTGCATTTCATTTCTTTTTATCTCCAAATGTTATGGAGTAGTATAAAATGAATATTTACTGGATATATATTATATTTAAATCATTAATAATATTCTGGAGATGATTTACTTATAACTACATGGAAAATCATTTTCAAACAAGTTCAATTTTGACTAATGTACCAAACATCGACAAAAACATCTGATATGAACTCACATTATTAACCAATTATTATAACATTATAACATGTTATATGAACTGAATAATAATCTTTAAAATATTTTCTTAAGAAATTATAAATTTACCATATTTTGTTATTCATGAATATAATGAAACGAAAAAGACAAGTCGGACTTGAGGTAAGGGATCCTACCCCTCCCTTTCTTTTTAAGTACACTCTTTTATGTAATTCCTTTTAAGATCATATTTCTTATGATATGGATGTTATTTTATATTAATCCTAATGTACTTTTTATGTTCATATGATGATAGACCCTATTTTCTCTCATCAATCCATTTTGGAAGTTTTGAGTGGCGCCGTTAGGCTGCCGAATTTTCGTAAGAGATCTAACCTCTCTCTTTATTTTTAAGTACTATCCTTTATGTCACTTATTTTAATCTCCTATTTTTTATGATGGGGGATGTTCTTTTATATTCCTCTTTCTGTACATTTTATTTTAATAAGATGAGAGACTCTATTTCATCTCATAAATCAATGTTTTGAAGTTTTATGTGGCGCCGTTAGGCTGCCGAGTTTTCATAAGGGGTTGTTCATCTCACTTTTAGTCCCGTGAGATTTATGATACATTTTCCACCATTTCCTTTGAGTGGTGTATGTGATTCCAATTATTATACTCTTTGTGTAATATAATTTCATTTATGGGTATTTACATATTCATTGTATGACCCTTCTTCAATGGGGTGTACGTTTTGAAAGTTACCCAAGTCGGTAAGGGAACCTTTCACCCTCCTCTTTTTAAAAGACTTATTTTTTTATGTCTTTTAATTCACATACTATTATGTTGGGATATGTTCTTATATATCCTTATTGATGTAAATTTTATTTCCAAGTGATGAGATACCCTTTTTATCTCTCATCAACCCATTTTCTGAATTCTGAAGTGACGCCATTAGGCTGTCGAATTTCTGTAAGGGAACTTCTTAACCCACTTTCAATTCTTTGGGTTAAAACTCTACTTCTTGATTTTATTATGCCAATATTATGTGTGGAATCTCTATGTTGTAGTTTCCACAAACCATTGTGTGGATATACTATTTCTACACATAATCATCTCATTGATAAATTCTTATGTCATTTAGACGAACTTATATCGGAAATCATAACTCAATATCATTTCATTGAGTTAAATATCTATGACATTGGTTTTGTTTTTTCCAAGATTATGTTTGAATGACCTCTGATTGTTTTACACTTAATATCCACCTATATTTTGTGTATTCATATTTGTCACACATAATCATGTAATTGATTTATCATTGATCTAAGGATACCGACTTTGTAAGGGACTTCGTCTCAATATCCTTTCATTGAGGCATATTTTGTTTTATACAAAACTTTATTTTATACGGTGTATAAACCCCTTTTACTTTTACTTTTGTACAAAAGGAATATTTTTCTATGATGCGTTTTATAAAATGACAAAAAGGAATGTTTCTTTTAACGTACGTGGTGACAACGACCATTTCCGCCGTCGCGGGTATTATTTGGTCTTTGGCTTCCTCAAAAAGCCGTAATATTTTTTAAAATGAAATAAATACCATATAATCTTTTATGTATTTTGGTATTGAAAATGGTTTTTATAATCGATTTTTTATGTCAATATATTTAAGAGATATATTTTGATCAAAGTGTGGAAATGTTTTCTTTCCATTATATTTTTTTATGTCTTATGATTTGATAATGGTACTTGGACATTTTACGGGTGGTTACGTGATAAACCATATGACGGGTGGTGTCGTGAATACCAGGATAGGTGGTTACGTTATAACCTCCAATGCATTGGGTATGGAAGTCAGCCGTATGGCTATTCCATTAAGTATGTGTGGAAGTCGACCGTATGGTTATTCCATTTAAGTATGTTTATGTCCCAAGTCACCTTTATATGTTATGTGTTCTTTATATGGGTTTTATGGTAATATTTTGGTTACAAAAGGGTAAGTAATGATCTTCTATTCATTGAAGAGTTTTTTACTACTTCATAAAGGTGAAAATTATTACTTTGATAAAGTATACATGGTTTACTTGTTGTTTTGAAAAAACTAACAGTTTTTATTCTTTGTGTATCCCTTACTGAGCTTTTTATGCTTACCCCAAGTTTTTTTTGAAATGTTTTTCACAGGACTTAATGTGGAATAGGGTCAAGGATGGTATCAAGGGAAAGTCATGCTATCTAAAAAATGGAACTAAACATGTTTCTTTTTAAGAGTTTTTATTTTATGGAAACTTAGTAGAAGTGTCTACTTTGTAATCTTTTGAGATGTAATAGTTATGTCCTAATTCTCTAAAAATCTAAACCATGAAAAGATCCTCAATGTGAATTATTCATTTAATTCAATATTAAGTAAGGTTTAAGGTTGGGGCCTTATAGTTGGTATCAGAGGTCAGTTTAGACAACTTTAGGGATTAGGAGTTTTTGTTAGACACATGATTAGTCCCTATATCTATTATTTCAGTTAAATCCTTGTTTTATAACTTTTTTCAGGTCAAGTAAAGCCAGTTACGAATGGAAGAAGAAGGATCTCAAACGACATTTCTATCTCTTCCTGATGACATGTTTGCAATAATTATTGCAAAGTCATGTTTGGAAGATTGTGAAACTTTTTCTAACATACAACTCACTTGAAAGCAGTTGTTTGAGATATCAAACACCTCCACTATACCTCGTTATCATCGTGGATCATGGGTTGTTTTTAGACAAATACTATTTTCACAATATTCTCATATTTTCAATAAAGGTAAATATTATCAAGGTATTTTCAAATATTTTACCTTATCACAAGAATTTGAATCATATTATGATTTTAAAAATGGTGCTGAGGAAGGAGACCCTTGAGCTACCTATTTATATTTTTTTTTAAATATAGTCTCTCAGCACATACTTATGGTATTTTAAAAGGACTAATAATAGAAAGTTTCAACTCAAATTATGTCCGAATATTTTATAGAAATCATGTTTTATCAGATGTTTTGGAATTATATGTTATACATGATTATTTTCCAAAATTGTTTTTCTGTGAACACCCATATGACCCATGTTGTACAAGGTGTATTTGGATGGAGGAAGAAAATGATTTTGAAGGATCTCTAAATCATTTTTGTAATGCATGGGACTTCTACCTACGTGATCAATATGATGATGAAACTGATTGGATGCCATGATCAAGGTATGATGTTATTCATTTTGGGAATCATTTTATTTTATCTTATGGTGGTGAAATAAGATTTCAAGAATTAAGATGATGAGATCGTAATGAATTTGGATGAAAATGAGAGGTATAAGGAAACTATTAAGGTTAAAACATGTTAGGGTTATTTTTGGAGTTTTATAAAAAGGACAACAAGCAGACCGTGTGACAACCTGTCACGTCAGACAAAGCTACGGGAATCGAACCCACAATGAAAGTGTGACTGGTATTTATCGCCTACCACTTGACTACGTGAAGTCCCTGGTTAGCTTGACTAATTCTTTTTAGTTAAATGATTTTATGAATTAAGAGTAAGTTGATTTTGGGTTATCTATGGAAATTATTAACCTATCATGGAGGATATGTGATTAGTTTAATTACTTTTCAATATGAGACTTTAAGAGCAACTGATGTTATTTGGAGATAAGTGTTATTTTGTACCTTGGAGGACTATGTGATTAAATCCTTCAAATATTTGGGTTTCAATATTAGTTTGGTTTACTTTGAATAATTTTATAGAAAAGTTGTTTATCGAATGGTCTTCATTGAACTTTGGGTTTTGTTGGACAAATTTTGGAGATTAAGAATATATTTTCTTTTTATAAAGGGTTCTTCTTTTCTAGATTATCTGATCTTGTACTAACCTTTTTGGTTTTGGTTTTGGTTAAAGTCTAAAGACATGGGAAGTATATAGTTCTCTTTTGTGGATTAGGTGATTCTCTAGAAGTTGATTATAGATCTCTTAATGTAAACAATTCATCCTAAATACTCATCTTTTGGAGAAAATATGAGTTCGTGTAAGAAATCTAGTAAAAGTTGAAAGTCAACATGACAAGTAAGTATGTTTCCTTATGTTTTAGTTAAGCTCAAAAATAAATTCCTCAATGAAAAGTAACTAAAAAAAATATTGTCCGTTAACTTTTCCTACTGGGGAATCCAATACCGTTTAACCCATCACAAGTTTGTGATTTTCTCGTGGTTAACTTTCTCCTAAACATGTCTTCTATCACACTCCCTCAGAACATGACCCTTTGTTTTTTCCTCCATATCCATATTTTCATACATGGAATCCTAGTATGGGTTAACTCGGGTGACCTTTGTACTTCCCTTTCTTTATTTTAAAGTGATTGTTTTACTGACTCTTGTTCCGGTGTGGGATTTGCAATGAAGTTTCCAAGCCCAATTTTAAAATTGCGAGGACGCAATTCCAAAAGGGGGGAAGGATGTAACACCCCAGGTAAATAATGAATATGACATTTTCACATTTATACATATTTGTGAATAAAATATTAATATTACTTTAAAGGGGACGCTATACTGGATGGCATACCCAATACGCAACAACTAGTTTCTTGGGAATCTTACGTTGCACTCTAATAATAAAATAATATTATTTTAAATGGTAGTTAACGCCTAGATGTTGCAATGGTGGGAATGAACAGAACTAACTAAAAAATGATTATATATGTTTGTCAAATATTTTTACTTTTTACAATAAATGTTATAGGATTAAAAATGTGAATGAACCAATTTTAAGCGTAAACATTCTAATATTCTTTAAAAGGTCGATTAACCGCCATTTGATGGCGAACCTCTTTTAAATCTACATTTTGAAAATTTTATGTGTTATATATGACAAAATAAAATTCTTCTTTAGAATCGGGACATCAAAATTTACTTTGTGTAAATTTTTGGTATTTTTCCGATAAAGTTCATTTTTTAATGAATAGTGAAAAATGTTGTATTTTAATTCAAAAACTCTTTTTAATCTAATTTATTTATATGATTATATTATCTTTTGAATTAGTTTTAAAGTGAAATTAGAATATATTTTTACCATTTAATCCAATAGTGGTCGTTGGAATTAATTTCATCTTGAAATTAGACTTAAACTAGTGTCAATCTTTTGATACTTATTGTTTCATAAAAACACGCTATTTGCTCTGACAGTGGGAATTAATTATTAAATTAATTAATGCAACTTATATGTTTTGAATTTTGTAAAATAGACGTCATTTTTAAATTCGGAATATCAAATATATCTTAGGGTTAATTTTTGGTATTTTTCTGAAAAACTTCAATTTTTGATGAATAGTGAAACCACTAAGTGGTAGTTTAAAAACTGATTTTTCATTTAAATGAAACTTTACCACTTATATGATTTTAATTTCAAAAATCCGACATACATGGTTGTCATTAGAATGTAAAATGTGGTTCAATGGGATTAAAATATTTTTTGGTGAATAGTAACTTATAAGTTTTTAATCGCGATTAGAGGTAATTAGTGTAGTTTAAGGTAAAAATAATGTTTTAATGATATGAAATGACCTATAAACATGTCCTAACCATATTGTATGTGTCATGGACGACCAATAAAATCCATGGGTCAACTTGGGGACCCCATGGAGCTACTTTGGTAGGAAAATGACATTAATAACTTTTTATTTAATGTTAAAATAAAAATGTCACAAACATAAGATGTTTTACTAAAACAATTTTTAAATGTGGTTATACAAGTCATAATTTTGAGTATAAATATTAATTTGAAATATAAAAATATTTCCTACATCATGATAATTTTTTTATAATTTTTAGACATTAAATAAATTAAATTATTTATGACACCATGATGATGCAGCGATTACCTCATTATTTAACGATTTAAATAAAATGAAACAATAATGTAAAATCTAAGACCTACACTTGTCAAAAACCTATTGGATGGGTGGATTTAGAACCCTTATCACATTATCCTATAAATATATCAATGTGGGACCTTTAAAATCCGAAACTCATTTGAAAATAATGTAACCTTTTTTGACTTTCCAAGAGTGCCCCTCCTCTCCTCTTATAAAAGGCCCCCACCTCTACCACCTTACACACACCTCTCAAACCTTTGGCTCGGCCAAACCCTACCCATTTCATCTCTCCACATCCCAATATTCATCATTGAAGCCTCAGTTTGGGCATAATCCTTTCCAAGGAAGCCTTTGAGCTCAAATCAAAGAGAGTTACCCGATTTAAAGGTAGTGTCCTCTCTTGTGTTCTTATGTTTTATTTTTCTTCTCCAACCCTATAAACTCTTTTTATTCTGTTATTTTGTAACAACACCAGTATCTTAAATATACTAGTATTTTGTTATGTGAAGTATTCAAGCTACACTTACACACACATTCGTCTAATGGTTAAAGAACATACTGTTTCTGTGGATGGTGATTTTCTGCCTCACGAAATGATGATTGTTCAATATTCTTTTAAAACCTTTAAAAGTGGCCATTATGATGTCACTATATTTCATATATGATATATATGGTATTTATGTTTTCTATATGCTTCTTAATTTTATATTTTAAACATGACTTTATGCTTTTCATGTTGTGCAAATGTGATAATTTCATACGAGGAAGTGTGGACTATCGCCCCCTCAAGTGATGTGACTCATTCATGAAATACATAGAATGTATAAAGAATGAAATTAATGAACATATGTAACCTATATAACATATATATTATACTGGAATTATAATATATATATGTATATCTCAATTATTTTTAATTACATTAATATGACAAAGAAATGAAAGTAGCGTTCATGCGTACGTACGGCCTACCGTCTCCATGAACGGTGCATTTCATTTATTTTTATCTACAAATGTTATGGAGTAGTATAAAATGAATATGTAATGGATATATATGATATTTAAATCATTAATACTATTCTGGAGATGATTTACTTATAACTACATGGACAATCATTTTCAAACAAGTTCATTCTTGACTCATGTACCAAACATCAACAAAAACGTCTGATATGAACTCACATTATTAACCAATTATTATAACATTATAACATGTGATATGAACTGAATAATAATATTTAAAATAGGTCCTTAAGAAATTATAAATTGACCAAAGTTTATTATTCAGGAATATAAAGAAACGAACAAGACAAGTCGGACTTGAGGTAAGGGATCCTACCCCTCCCTTTCTTTTTAAGTACACTCTTTTATGTCATTCCTTTTAAGATCATCTTTATTATGATTGGGATGTTATTTTATATTACTCCTACATTACTTTTTATGTTAATATGATGAGAGACCCTATTTTCTATCATCAATCCATTTTTGAAGTTTTGAGTGGCGCCGTTAGGCTGCCGAATTTTCGTAAGAGATCTAACCTCTCTCTTTCTTTTTAAGTACTATCCTTTATGTCACTTATTTTCAGATCCTATTTTTTATGATGGGGGTGTTCTTTTATATTCCTATTGTTGTACATTTTATTTTACTATGATTAGAGACTCTATTTGATCTCATCAATCTATTTTTGGAAGTTTTATGTGGCGCTGTTAGGCTGCCGAGTTTTCGTAAGGGGTTGTTCATCTCGCTTTTAGTCCCGTGAGATTTTTGCTACATTTTCCACAATTTCCTTTGAGTGTTGTATGTACTTCCCATTATTATACTCTTTGTGTAATATAATTTCATTTATGGTTATTTACATATTCATTGTATGACCCTTCTTCAATGGGGTGTACGTTTCGAAAGTTACCCAAGTCGGTAAGGGAACATTTCACCCTCCTCTTTTTTAAAAGACTTCTTTTGTTATGTCTTTTAATTCACATACTATTATTTTGGGATATGTTCTTATATATCCTTATTGATGTAAATTTTATGTCCAAGTGATGAGATACCCTTTTTATCTCTCATCAACTCATTTTCTGAATTCTGAAGTGACGCCATTAGGCTGTCGAATTTCTGTAAGGGAACTTCTTAACCCACTTTCAATTCTTTGGGTTAAACCTCTACTTCTTGATTTTATTATGCCAAGATTATTTGTGGAATCTCTATGTTGTAGTTTCCACAAAACTTTGTGTGGATATACTATTTATACACATAATCATCTCATTGATAAATTCTTATGTCATTTAGACGAACTTGTATCTGAAATCATAACTCAATCTCATTTTATTGAGTTAAATATCTATGTCATTGTTTTTGTTTTTTCCAAGATTATGTGTGAATGACCTATGATTGTTTTACACTTAATATCCACCTATATTTTGTGTATTCAAATTTATCACACATAATCATGTAATTGATTTATCCTTAATCTAAGGTTACCGACTTTGTAACGGACTTCGTCTCAATCTCCTTTCATTGAGGCGTATTTTGTTTTATACAAAACTTTCTTTTATACGGTGTATAAACCCCTTTGAATTTTACTTTTATACAAAAGGAATATTTTTCTATGATGCATTTTACAAAACGACAAAAAGGAATGTTTCTTTTAACGTATGCGGTGACAACGACCATTTCCGCTGCCGCGAGTATTATTTGTTCTTTGGCTTCCTCAACAAGCCATAATATTTTTTAAAATGAAATAAATACCATATACTCTTTTATGTATTTTGGTATTGAAAATGGTTTTTATAATGGATTTTTTATGTCAATATATTTAAGTGATATATTGTGATCAAAGTGTGGAAATGTTTTCTTTCCATTATATTTGTTTTATGTTTTATGATTTTATAATGGTACTTGGACATTTTACGGGTGGTTACGTGATAAACCATATGATGGGTGGTGTCGTGAATACCAGGACGAGTGGTTTCGTTATAACCTCCAATGCATTGGGTAGGAAGTCGGCCGTATGGCTATTCCATTAAGTATGTGTGGAAGTCGACCGTATGGTTATTCCATTTATGTATGTTTATGTCCCAAGTCACCTTTATATGTTATGTGTTCTTTATATGGGTTTTATGGTAATATTTTGGTACAAAAGGGTAAGTAATGATCTTTTATTCATTGAAGAGTTTTTTACTACTTCATAAATGTGAAAATTATTACTTTGATAAAGTATACATGGTTTACTTGTTGTTTTGAAAAAACTAACAGTTTTCATTCTTTGTGTATCCCTTACTGAGCTTTTTATGCTCACCCCAAGTTTTTTTTGAAATGTTTTTCATAGGACTTAATGTGGAATAGGGTCAAGGATGGGATCAAGGGAAAGTCATGCTATCTAAAACATGGAACTAAACATGTTTATTTTTAAGAGTTTTTATTTTATGGAAACTTAGTAGAATTGTCTACTTTGTAATCTTTTGAGATGTAATAGTTATGTCCTAATTCTCTAAAACTCTAAACCATGAAAATATCCTCAATGTGAATTATTCATTTAATTCAATATTAAGTAAGGTTTAAGGTTGGGGACTTATAAATAGACATTTAGATTTTAAATTATTTATTTTATATATTCTCATACATAGTCTTGTATTTATGGATTATCTTTGTTAGAGTATTCCTTCATTTTCATGCATCACTTATATTTTATACCTTCATATTTTTATTCTTTTCTAGATTTATTCTCAGTTTCATTTATAGTGGTTTATTTTAAGTTCCTGATAATCATATTTGTTCAAAATATGTTTTTTAAGAACTCCTTATCAAAACTTTTGAAAGTGGGAAAAAATGTCTTCAAATAAAACAACATGTAGTGATGTAGATAGGCTAGGACAGATGGTAACTGTGGATAAAAAAAGTTTCAACTCAGTTTGGAAACATTTCTATTATAACATAATGGCATTACATTTTTTATAACTTAATTTTTACTATTGTGTTATGTTAATATACCCATTAACAAACTCCCTTCAGCTATAGGTTCATGTATTGTCATGAATTCTTTACAATATAAAAGGAAAATACCAAATTTTTATGATATAGATGATTTTTCTTGTACTAACATGAACATACAAAGTTTTAAACGTTTTTAATTATTGGAATTACAAGAACATGGTTTGTTTGGTTCTATCTTTTTTGTCCTGATTATATACTAATTATAATTAATGTATTACTATGTTCAACTCTTTTATGATCATCCTTTATTTAAGGTAACCCTCTGAACTAAATTAATGGAATACATTCTACTAGACCACCTAATAGAATGGGAAAAATCTTTAGATGTTGGCCAAAAAAATCCACCAAATTATAATGTCATCAAATAAATCCATTAGAATTAAGTGATAATTTTAATATAGATATTATTTACATTCATATTAAAGTCACTTTGTATATTTTATTTAGATTCATTGTCCCAAAAAAATTTACTAATCCACCCTCTACTACCCATACTTTTTAAAAAATCATACTTTTCCTTCCAAATCAACATCACAAGAGCGACCATTCTGTAACTATATCATTAGGTTTGAATTGTATAGTTTGTGAGTAATTCATCAAAAAGTATTGTGTATAGTCTAATGTTTGATATTTTAAAATTGTAGGAACCATTTCAAAATAAATTGTATTCATCAATTCAACCCAATTAGTAGATATGGTTTGTAGTTGATTCCACTTTTTTAAACATATTGATAGTTACATTATTTAAATAAAAAAAATTGCACATAACTGTTAGATATGAATTTATTCGATTACACATCTATGAACATGCATAAAAGTTTCATATGTAAATTATATAATACCATGATTTCCAATATGTAGAATATGTGATACATCATTGTAGAAAATTTCCACCAAAAAAAATCAATTCAATAACCTGAATTTTAACTACATTCATATAGATTTTATAGGATTTTTTACAGTAAAAATTTGACTCATTCTTAAATTTAGCCCTCTTATTGTGGTGTTAACATTAAAAGTCATAATAAATGGAGTTATTTTCATTCAAATCTAATCTTTTTTTATTTTACCATAAATTTCACTTCTTATATTGATGATTTGGTGGTTAAATGGCATTTTTTGTAGTCTATAGATGGTAATATATGATTATGCATAATCCATCTTCATTTATATTTTTTATATAGTTTTAGTTAATATCCCATTTTAAGTTTTCATTCCATTAGGAAAAAATTGGGTTAGATTATTTCATTGTACATAATAAAATATCTAAGAATACTTTGTTTTATATAATAATGATGCCTTTAATTTTTTTATCATGTTAATCTATTGTGATAATTTCACAATTATGATGCACCTCAAACTGGATTCTCCTTCTTGCAAGTGGACCTTTAATTCATAAGCAACACATCGATTAAAAATACACCACATCTCGTACAATTTCATGGTGAGGGGATACTAGTTAATTTGATATCATGAATGAAAGTTAAATAACCACATATAATATTTCAATAATATCAGGTGAATACTTACAAATGTTTCAATGCAATGTGTGATTTGTGACAATTCTGACTCATAGTTTTTTCTAACAATTGAATCATCATTTTCATTAAATGAAACATTCAAATAAATATTGATAGGTTCATCCAAAACAACATTATCATCCATTACTTCATCAAAAATATTTCTAGTAATGACATAAACAATAACACCAAAAAAAAATTTTAATGGGACAGTTACATAAAACACATGTCTAGCTTGTGATGGAAGCATATAAGGTTCATTGGTATGAAGCTGATGGTTCATATCAATACCTATAAATCCACATTTATCTATATTAATTAATTATTGTGTCATTGAATCAAACCAATTTCATTTCATCATTATGACATGACCATTTTCATATTAATCTAATAAAATTATTCTTTTACAACCCCATAATATGATATATTTTCTGATCAACATTTCTTTTCTGATGCACTTGAAAAACAATCTATTGTGGTGCTTATCATGACACCATCATTAGGAATTTATATTTTTGTTTCATAGCTAGTTATAATGAATTTAAAGTTATTGACAACCATTTCCTTACAATCATGTACCACATTTTTTAGACTAAAAGGCAATGCTCTTATTTTAACTGATACACCATTCATTGGTAATGTTATAAACTGGAAGATACCAACATCAAATATTAAATAGATACCTGTGATTATGTTATGATAAAAAGAGGAAATATATTACCTTTGAATATATCCAAGTAGTAAATTATTTCTTTTGCAATTGTTCCTTATTCTTAATAGATAGAGAATGATGTATCCTTTTTATAATTTCTAAATTTTCTCTACAAATATGAATGCATTAAAATTTCAGAAGCTATAAAGAAATCACACAATGAAATAAACTCATATTTATTAGTTTAGTTACTTGATGTAACCATAAATCATTCCAGAGTTGAATAATATTGTATGATGAGCTATTTCTCACTCTTCTCTACATAAAGTGCACAAAGGGTACAATCTAGATATCCCCCCTATTTAGGGTAATAAAGGAAATGTAGGCTCAGTGGGATCATATTTCTCATCTTCAGTTCTTATTAGACAATTATACCTCATAGTGATGTTAGATAAGTGTGATGAGAATAAATCCATGAATTATTTTGTTAAATTTCATTTCACAATAGACCGTTCAGGGTGTTATTTATTTCTCACATATGATTTAATTGTAGACATCATTATTTCTATCGAATATATTCATTAAATTGAAATAGGACAACCAAAAAGAACTTATGTGGGAAGATGCACAATAATATGTAACAGACATGTGAAAAATGATAGTGGGAAAATTTTCTCAAAGTCACAAAGAATAATTACTAAATCTATTTTCAATTTATGAAAAACACTTATACATAGCATTTTGGCACAAAGGACTCGATAAAAATGATATAACATAATCACAGAAACTCTAAAATTATGTGAAAGTAAATGTCAAATGGTAATGGGAATCTACTCATGTAAAATAGACATGGTAATCATGGGTTTTATGAGATTTTAGTTTCACATCTTGTGTATTCACCATTTTTGAAATGTTACATGAATAACCATCTGGAACCATTAAACTTTCCAAAACATGAAGAAATTTTTTTTGTCAATATTTGCCATAAAATAACCAAAAAAGGGTCTTTACACTTATTTTGAACAAATATCTTAGTATGAAGTCTTATTATTAGACCACAATCCATCAAATCATAATTTTACCATAAATTGTCTTTTTTCTTTGGCATTTAAAAGAGTAGTAAGTAACATGTCACAAATTTTTTTCTCAATATGCATTACATCAAAAAAATGATGTAATAAATTTTATAACCAATACGGAAACTCAAAGAATATAATTTTCATTCTCCAAATTATATTGTAATTTGAATTAACATGATTTTTCTTTATGATATTTGGTTTACTTTTTATAAGAACAAAATTCAAACTATCAAGTTATATAAAAGTATCATTCCTCAACATTCATTGATATTTTTCATCTGTCTCAATGGAATTATTGATCTATCTCCAATTTTTCTTGTATGGATGATCCATTGGTAAAAATCATCAATTCCCTTTTAAGATGAATTTTAATAAAAACTTTAATCTTCAAGAATTTTTTTTTTAATAAAAATAGGGCAGGATAATTTCCCTTTTTTACTCTAACCATACATCATTCTTTAAATAGGGAAATGATTTATCATCCATAATAAAGTTGAAAGAAAGATAAATTATTCCTTCCCTAGTGCATCATACGCTTGCATACCAACAATAAAAATCTCATTTAACTCGTCTATTAATGTTTGTAAGTATATTTCAATATCATTTCCAGGATCACTGGGTCAAGATATCAATATAACCATGATAGTAAATGGATTCTTCATACACATCCCTGATGAAAAGTAATAGATTTGAATGAAAAAAGGCCATGTACTATGTACAGTATGCATTTAGTGAAATAGGTTGAAACCATCACATGATAATACAAATCAAATATTTCGTGGGTTAGCTAAAAAATCAGAATGTAACCTATCAAATTTCTTCCAAGATAACTTGTCTAAAAGATAATCTATTCCATTATTATCCTTATTTCTTTTGTCTTCATTTTATATCATATTTCTTTCCATTTATTCTAATATAAAAAAATTAAAGCTTATAAATTAATGGGATGTTCCACATTACTTTATCTAGTATGTGGGGTTGAGTTCTATATTTATGAGTCTTCCAACTTGATATAACACACTATTTTCATAGACTCAACTCTGTATTTTCCTTCCAGAATAAAAAAAAATTAGAGAAATAATGGATCTTAGTAGATAAGAATCCAATTTTTTTCAACAAACTTTGATGTCATGTAATCATTTTTTGTAATACATACATCATCGGACAATAAATGCTTAATAAATTTAATAAGATAGTCAACCGTGGTAATACTAAATCCAAATATTTATTTCCCATGATATAATTTCATTAAAAATAAAGTTTAATTATTTTTACACATACTTGGTATACTAGGGTATTTTAATCCATAATCATTATAACACTCTAAAAATCATCATTCTAATCAACAGATGAAATCTATGTTCAGCTGGTATTCATTTCCTCTTGCTCTATTCTACTTGAGGAGTTGGATTTAGAAATAAATGGAAACTGATCAGAAATAAAAAAATCATAACAATACTTTCATCTGAATTAATTTCATTCTCTACATGATATTTTTCTCCATTATGATACCAAATGTGATATTTTTTGGTAAACTGTGTTTAGTAATATGGTAACTCACTTCTTCATGAGTTAACCAAGGTCTTTCAGGACAATCAAAATATGGGCATCAAATTAATCCTCCATCAGAATCATTATTGAATGCAAATTCTAAAAAATATCATAACTCTTTATGAAACTCATCATTGATCTAGTAAAAATTATACATACACCTTTTATCCATTCTGAGGAAAATAAAATTTCATTAAATAAATAATTTAGAAAATTACTTAATGTGGAATGTGTTGTTTCATAAAATAAAAACTAATCATCAATAACATATTTATAAAAAATCATAACAAATATCTTAAATGGAAAGGAAATATAATATATTATATGTTTTTTAATTTTAATTTATATCCAATTTTATTTTCATACTATGCATTATTTATTTATCCATTATTTTCAAATATGTTATAGTACAACTTCATCAATAATAATTTTGTGAAACTATTTTACAAATACGTATTATTGTGTTAATGTATTCACTATAAGCACATATTTTTGGAATATCCTAATTGGTTATTAAACTCAACACTATATATACATGCTCTTAGGAGATATCATATGTGGTTGAGATAAATATATTTTTCATATTAATTACATAATTTATATTTTATCTAATGAAATAGTTATGGTTCTTGAATTATGGGAAGTGTTTTCAAAGGTGCGTAGCGCAATATGAAACAATGGATGCTTAGGGATGTAATGCAAGGAACATCACAAGGTGCACGCCTCTCAAAAATAAGGCACATCCCATGACATAATTAAATATTCATAGTTTTCAACAATATTTTAACTTAAAAAAACATAAATTCAATTAATATTTTACATATTGAATATGATCAGTTTTTTGGGATATGTTGTGTATTTTTGGGGTTCTATTGTGTATTTTTTAAGAGCCTCATTAAGTTTTTTTATTAATTAATTAATTTATATATTTAATTTTTTTTCCTATCCATTCTCCTTTTTTCAGAAAGTATCCCCTATCTCCACCCCTATCACCCAAATTTCCACCCATGTTGCTACCGATTTCCACCCCTATCGCTAATTCTTTTTATAAAGGAGCCAAGGATTATTTTTAGGGGAATTACTTTATAGAAGCTTAGAAAATCCTATCATGGTGTGTGCCTTTGGTGAACCTCAGTGAGGTTATAGTGACTCACTAGACAAGGCACTTCAAGTTTGAGTCACATATCTTCTTTCCAAGGTGCACCCCTCATTATGTTGTATAGTTCATTAAAACAGCATTATCAAAATTTAATGATTTGGATATTAATGAATTTAATACCACCACAAAAATATTTTAGTTACTCACCCCATAAATTACATAATTGATTAGAGTATTAATGTTTTATTAGTATAAATTGGTAATCTCATAATTCCTAGTGATTCTATTATCCTTAATTTAAAAGGTGATAAAATTTTTGACATAATAATCAAACATATCCTTTTAGGTTTTCTATTCAAGGGAGTAAAAATAAAAATTATTTCTAATTCATTAAAATAATTTTTATAAGAACAATAATTCCATCATGATACATTCCACTATACAGTGATTTACTTATATTTCAAAATTCATGTGGTTTTGACAATGTGGATTGGTATGTTCCACCTAGACTACATACGTTTGATATTTATCAACTCTTGGCTAGGTATCAAGTGATTTGAAGGTTTTAAATGATTCAAGTAAAGATATTTTTTGCGGTGGGAGTTGGATTTTGATTTTGAAATTCAAAATCATGGGAAAATGATTGTGTAAGATACTTATATGTAATTATAACATGACTATTTAATTGAATGTAGAGAATAATTGAGCAGTTAAGAAGGTGAAACACCCAAGTATGTGAAAACATTGTATTTAATTTTCATTTAACAAAATTTTTGAGGTATTTATCCTTATAAAGTGAATATTTAAGGCATACATGATGGTAATATGTGCTAATTTTTTCATAAAGTGTTCCACTATATTTCTTCCTCTAATTCAAGTATCGATGAATTATCTACCAGATAATATCTCTCATTATAAGAAAAAGAAATATTTTATATGATCTAAAGGAGTGTTTGATTATTGGATTCCATTGTTCAGCTATTAAATATAAGTATAATAGGTAATAACTATTAGAAATAAATTCAAATAATTTAATTGGAGTTTGAAAAATATATTTTTTAATAACATTGACTATTTATTCTGTATTTTTTGGTAGCACATCCTAATTACTAATATAAATTTATATTCTTAAGATTTCAATAATAATTTATTCCTATTATTACCATTGAATGTTAGTAGTGTATTTTATTATAAAAAAATACACCATAACATGATTATGATATACCCATTCATTTTTTAATAATTACCCTAGTAATTCACATGGTTTATTATAGTTTTATTGATGTGGTTGGTTAAATATCTCACCATATTAATTCAATTACATTATCTAATTCAGTGTATAATATGAAAGGACAGACTTTATCCTGTTTATTATCATCTTAACCTAAGATGAAGTGTGATTAGTATAAAATTTAAAATATTTTTTTTATTAATTAATTAAACCTCACTCTTAGAGAATACATTTTTTATGACCTCACTAAAATTATTGTGAAAATTTACATAAGTTTCCTCTATGCCTACCTTAATTTCATGATTTAATATAGAAATTATAAGTAGATAAGTATCTACTACATTGAAATAATATTATATTATTGCATTTACTTTATGTATTTTGTTATCATTAAGTGCACTTATTTATGTAAAAATAACTTAAAAATAACATTTATTTAATAAGGGGTAAAATATATCAATTTTTCAACTTTATGTGACACAAAGGATAGACAAAATTTGTCCCAAATTTTATCCTCCAGATCACTCATCTCAATACCCACTGAGGATGTTAAAATTATTTTTCATCATCAACATGTACCAGTAGTATAGCCTTTCATCTCATTGAATATAAATAATTCACCTAAGGATTAAAACTCTTATTTATAAAATATTCTATTGATATAAGTATTTCCATAACTAAAACAGTTAGGCATCAAAAGGGGGGAATCTTTGTTGATCATTACGTACATATAGATAACATATAGATAAAAATGATAAAATTAATTTATTAACCTCCTTAGAGAAATACTAATGTTACAAGATTAATTCTTTAAGACTATATTTTTTTTTTTGAAATCAATATGACAACCATAGCTTATAAAAAATAGCATTATTTCTAGCATTACTAGAAAAACAGGTATTTGCAACGGGTCATTTGCGATGGGATCCCGTCGCAAATGGCTTTTTACGACGGGGGCCCGTCGCAAATGCCATGTTGCTGAAAATGGTGTCGCAACAACAATTATTTGCGACGGGCCCGTCGCTAAATCCTTTTTCCGCGACGGGGCGAATCCCCGTCGTAAATAGTACTCCGTATATGCAAATAGTTTTTGCGACGGGTCCCGTCGCAAAAACTATTTAAAAATAAAAAATAAAAAACTATTAATAAATTATTTTAATGCATATAATAATAATACTATTTGCGACGGGCATAGTATCCCGTCGCAAATACTATAAAAAAATAAAAAAAATTATTAATAAATTATTTTAATTAATATAATAATAATCCAATTATAATTCAAAAATAAAAAATAATAAAATATTAATAAATGATTTTAATTAATATAATAATAGAATTATAATTCAAAAATAAAAATAATAAATTATTTTAATTAATATAATAATAATATAATTATAATTCAAAAATAAAAAATAATAGAATATTAATAAATGATTTAATTAATATAATAATATTAGAATTAGAATTCATAAATAAAAAAAATATTAATAAGTTATTTTAATTAATATAAAAATAATAGAATTATTTTACATTCAAATATTAAAATAATTCAAGTATTACAAAAATATATAATTAAATTATAATATTATAACATTTTAATATATATATAAAATTTAATATTATAAAATATAAATAATATTATTATTCATATTAATATTGTTATTTAAAAATATAATATTATTAATATTTTATTGGTAATTATTACTAATTATTGGTAATTATTACTAATTATTGGTAATTATTGCTAATTATTGGTAATTATTGGTAATTATTCCTAATTATTGGTAATTATTCCTAATTATTGGTAATTATTCCTAATTATTGGTAATTATTCCTAATTATTGATAATTATTCCTAATTATTGGTAATTATCGGTAATTATTGATAATTATTGGTAATTATTACTAATTATTGGTAATTACTACTAATTATTCCTAATTATTACTAATTATTGCTAATTATTACTAATTATTACTAATTATTACTAATTATTACTAATTATTGGTAATTATTCCTAATTATTACTAATTAGTGGTAATTATTAGTAATTATTACTAATTATTAATAATTATTGATAATTATTAATAATTATTGATAATTATTGGTAATTATTACTAATTATTGGTAAGTAATACTAATTATTGGTAAGTATTACTAATTATTGGTAAGTATTACTAATTATTGGTAATTATTACTAATTATTGGTAATTATTACTAATTATTGGTAATTATTACTAATTATTGGTAATTATTACTAATTATTGGTAATTATTACTAATTATTGGTAATTATTACTAATTGTTACTAATTATTCCTAATTATTGATAATTATTGGTAATTATTGGTAATTATTCCTAATTATTAGTAATTATATGAATAATTACCAATAATTAGGAATAATTACCAATAATTAGGAATAATAACATTATTAGTATATTTTATTATTAATATTAAAATAATATAATTTTCTATATTATATACAATTCTCCTTTCATTTGTGTGTTTTCTATCTCCACAAAAAATAATACATGTGGAGACAGAAAACACACAGATGAAAGGAGAATTGTATATAATATAAAAAATTATATTATTTTAATATTAATAATAAAATATACTAATAATGTAATAATGTTATTATTCCAAATTATTGGTATTTATTACTAATTATTAATATTTATTCTTAATTATTAAAAATTATTACTAATTATTCCTAATTACCATTAACTATGAACAATACTAATAATTTAAATTTATTAAGTAACAAAACAATGTAAACATAATTAAATTACAACTAATTAAGAATAATTGAAACTAATAAAAAATTTAAAATAAATATTACATTAAAATGAACATAAATACCTTGAAAATTGATCTGAGGTTGATCTCTGATCGTTCTTCAAAACTTCAATATCAACTCTGGAGAAAAAAATTAAACTTGAGAAAAACTGAACTTTAGAAATAGAATTTTGAGAGAAGAAGAAGATGGAGTTTGAGAATGATTTGAAAAAAACGGATGGGGGTATTTATAGGTTAGATTATTTGCGATGGGTCTATTTGCGACGGGATACCCGTCGCAAATAATATTATTTGCGACGGTACCCGTCGCAAATACCTTAGCCATCATTTATTACGGCCAACGGTTAAATAGTTATTTGCGACGGATCTCATCGCAAATAACCACCTGCCGACATACTATTTACGACGGGGAAATATTCCCGTCGCAAATACCTTTTACCGCCGCCGGTTATTTGCGACGGGCAATAACCGCCCGTCGGAAATATGTTTCCCGCGATTTGGTGCGCAAAGCGCGCCAGTTCTTTTGCGATGGGGAAAGCTATCTGGTCGCAAAAGGCTACTTATTTGCGATGGGCAAATACCCCTGTCGCAAATAAGTTGTTAACGGGGCTATTTGCGATGGGATAAATCCCGTCGCAAATACCCATTTTTCCCATAGTGTAGGGAGATGGTGTCGCATTCCATACAATAATTGTCTATCATAGGAATGATTAACTAGATCATGTAGTGAGGGAATATTCATTCTTTATCCTAATTGTTAGAGAACCTAGTCATCTAAATAGATAAAATGATCTAGGAGAATCAATGCATTGTGTTATAAAACATTACTTTAACTAAATCAATGGAAACTAGTAGTTTTCATTTTAAGTTTTCACTATAATCTTTTATGATTAAATAAATAAAACACTTAATGATATATGTTCACCTCACATCATTAATCATAACAACCATATTATCTATCCTATATTATATAATAATATAGAGTTGAAAAGTGAAATTATCCATCTATTATAAAATCTTTATAATAATTCATGATATGTTCTAAAATAATATCTCATGGAATTCCAATGGTGTGTTTAGAACCCTAAAAATAAATGGATTTATGAAGAACATGTTAAGTGGAGGGTATTTCTATTCTCCCAGGAAGGACTTCTAGATAAAAACAATAAAATCTATAGACTATTGAAGTAAAATTATATGATAAGATCCAATGAAAAATTCTCCATTGATCCATTATAATATTAAAAATATCTATACAAAGAAAAGAGATTTATATAAAATATAAATGCACTGGAGAAATATTTTATGAGTACTATGAAGGGTTTTGAAAGCAATGATCAACCAAACTTCATCATGTGATTGAAGGCCACCATTTCCTAGACATATTCAAAGAATGATTTCCGGAAAGTGATAGTAATCTAATATATTCATCTTCTAGAAGAATATTGATTAAAAATTTACTATTTGAAGCTAATGTAATCATGAAATAGATTTCCCAAAACTCATAATCTTTTGAAAGCATATATACTATCTCAGGAATAGTACACGAAGTAAAATATAGAGAATCTACATTAAAAAAAATGATTGATAAGAAAAATTTAGGAGACTAAAACAAAATATCCTGGATAAAGGGAAAAGACACATTGTGAGTATCGGGAGGAGTATGGTTTGCAGAAAAGGTAGGGGTTTGCCCATGTAAGTCCCACTCATGGAAGGACTCAACTAAAAATCGGGTGTGGTCCACTCACAGAAGGAAAAGGGATCGGCCGACACACCAAATAGAGGATAACTCGGCTAAAACACTGGTGTGAGGTCCACTCATAGAAGGAATAGGGTTCAGCTGACTCACCGAATGGAGTAGAAACATGAGACGAACGAGATAGAGGAGGTGAGGAATGTGTGATGAATGGGATGGGAGAAATTTCATGAGGGAATGATGAATTACAATGATGGGGATGGGAAGAGTCATGAAAGGGTAGAAGAGGATGGGAGGAATCATGTGAGGATAGAAGGAATCATGAGGAAGAATACACATAGTGTTGTACATAGGAAAGGAGATCCTCAAGGGAATTGAGAAAAAAAGGAACCCTATTGCGATGGTTTTTATTAAACTATAGATTTAAATTAATCTATAGCCACAATTTTAATTAAAATGTGGATATAAATTAATTTATATCCATAGAACATTAAAATTGTGTTTATAGGACTATGGATATAAATAATTTTTATAGTAGTGAAAATGGATAAACAATTCTTGGAATTGAGGAAAAAAGTTGAAGATTTAGTATCCATGTATGAAGGAAATTTTACAATATTGGCCAATAATGAACTGAATTATATTCTGGACCTTGATAGTAAAATTAATCGATTTTACCCAGAATTGAATCCATGTTTATGAAAAGAGTTGGCATCATGAGAATTTAAAATTTATGAAAAAGTTATTCATTTTTCTAAGAAATTTGAGATGGGACTTTTGACACTTATGTTCTTAGAGATAACAAGAGTAAGAAGCAGTCAAGGTGGTGAGAAATAGAGAAGAATTCAACTAATAAATTTGGAGGTAAGTACCCAATAAGTTCCAATTATGGTGAAAAACATTTCAGGTAATTTTTCATAGAATCTGCAAAGTGTTACAAGTGTGGTAAGTTTGGTCATAGGTCTCATGACTTCAATGAAAAAATTCCTAAACAATCCATGAATGGGTAATAGATAGGCATTAATTGTTGATATGTTTTAATTTCATTGAGTTGGGTAATTAGGTTATTGTGTGTCCAAATTTTGCTACATATGGTGAAAATAATCAATATCAAAAGAAAAAAGGTGAGTCGGAATAATTGTATTCTACTACGATTGATGTTGGTCCATCTAATAAAGTGGTGATAGGTACTTTACTTGTGTATTTAAATTATATTGATTCCTTATCTGACTTTGGGTCTCTTCATTCCTTTATTTTGGAGAAATTTTCAACTAAAATTAAAATATCACCTCATGAAAATAAAATGGAACTTTTGGTGAAAATTTTATGTGGAAATATTAAAGCATCCAATATTTATATTAATCTTCATATTTTTATTAGTGGGATGGTCTTTCCTGTAAATACTGTTGAACTACTCATAGTAGAGTTTGATATTATTCTTTTTATAGATTGAATTTCAGTTTATCATGATAATATAGATTGTAGAGCTAAGAAAGTTGTATTTAATAATTTTATACTTTTAATTACATATTAAAAGGCTAATATATTGATTAAGTATGGAATTGAAAGTTAACTAACTCGTGTTTAAAAAAAACATATTCAAATTAGCGATCTGACAGTAGTGAATAAATATATGGATGTATTTCTTGATGATTTTCATTTTTTTATTCCTGGTTTGAAGGTTGATTTTACTATTGAATTAGTGCATAATACTAATCCTATTTTAAAAAAACCCTTATCAAATAGTTCAAGTATAATTTTTTGAATTGAAAAGGCAGTTTCAGGAGTTTATAGATAAAGGTTTCATTTTTCATGGCACTTCACCATGGGGTACACCTATTTTATTTGTTAAAAATAATGATGGTTCAATGATACTTTACATTGATTATAAATCCATAAATAATATCACTGTTAAGAACAAGTATCATTTTCATCATATAGATGATTTTTTTGACTGGCACTAGGGATCGTAGTATTTTTCAAAGATTTATCTTAGATCAGGGTATCATCATTTGAAGGTGAAGGAGGAAGATATTATGAAGACATCATTTCAAACTAGATATAGACATTGTGATTTTTTATTTATACCCTTTGGGTTTTCTAATGCACCAGTTGTATTCATGGGTATTATGAATAGATCTTTCCTTGAATATTTAGATAATTTTGTGGTTGTGTTAATCAATGATATTTCGGTATTTTATAAAATTCATTAGGATCATGAAATATTCCTAAGGGTTGTTTTTCAAACCATTAAAGAAATAAATTTTTATGGAAAATTTCGTAAATGTGAATTTTGGTTGAAATAAATTTCATTCCGTGGACATATTGTTTCTAAATATGGAATCACTGTTGACCCTACTAAAATTAAAGTTGTTAAAAAATGTCAAATACTTACTAATATTATAGAGATTCATATTTTTCTTGGATTGTCAGGTTCCTAGTGACTGTTTGTTAAAAACGTTTCTCAGTTATGTATCCCACTGACTAATTTAACTTAAAAAAGAGTTAAATTCATCTAGATGAAAGGGTGTGATGATTGTTTCTAATAACTAGAAAACGATTGTTGAATGCTCTAGTTTTGGCCCATACTTTTAGAAATATTGAATTTTCAATCTTTATAGATGCTTCATTGAAGGGACTTGGTTTTGTTTTGATGTAAAATTATTAGATAACTATTTATTCTTCACATCAACTAAAACCTCATGAGTTAAATTATCCTACACATGATCTGGATTTATTTATTTTGGTTTTTATTTTAATTTTTTTTTTGAATCAATTATATGAAGTAAAGTGTGAAATTTATACTGATCATAAAATTTTTAAGTACATATTCACTCATAAATAATTGAACATGAGGTGGAGAAGATGGATAGAACTAATTAAGGATTGTGATTTCATGATTCATTACCATCCGAGAAATGAAAACAAAGTAGCTAATTCTTTGAGTCAAAAAGATAATGCAACATTAACCATGTTATGTTAGGAACATTATCCTTTGGTAAATGATTCAATGAATGATGGCCTATAAATTGTTCATAGAGTAACTTCCTATATTTTGTTTCAAGTTTTTTGTGTATTCACCATTATCATATAGAATTAAGAAATATCAGAAGGAAGAAAATGATTTAGATGAAAAGGTGGAACTGGTTAGAAATGTATTCTTCCTTTAACATTGGAAAGGAAGGTATTTTGATATTTTGAAAAAGTTTTTGTGTGCTAGATATCTCCTAATTGAAAAATTAATTGTTGTGCAAAGCTTACATCTCTCCCTTTTTTTCATCTTGAAATTACTAAAATGTACAAATATATTTGACAGTATTATTGGTGGGATGGAATTAAGAAAGTTATTTCATAGTTTATCATGAAATTTTTTTACTTTTCAATAGGTTAAAGCTGAATGATAATTACCAAAAGGGATGTTTCATCCTTTTCTAGTGCCAGAGTGGAAATAAGAAAAAATATTCATGGATTTAGTGGTGGTATTTCCAAATTCATCTTGAGGTAATAATGTAGTTTAGGTTATTGTTTATCAACTAACTAAATCTTCTCATTTTCTTTCCATTCAAGATATTATGCATTTATACCATCTTTATTGACTATATCTCAATGAGATAATCATTTTACATGGATTTTCTCTATCCATTGTATCTTACCATGATTACAGGTTCACTTCTAATTTTTGGAAATTCCTTTAGAAATCATTAGGTTCTGAATTAAATTTCAGTATAAGTTTATATCCTCAATATGATGGATAGTCCAAGTGAACAATTCAAACCTCGGAAGAAATGTTCCATGCTTGTTCAATGAATTACCAACTAAGTTTGGATCAACATATTTCATTATTTTATTTTTCCTATAATAATATTTTTCATTCCAGTATACATATGGAAACTTTTGAGGCATTATATGGAAAGTGTTGTTGGACTCCAGCATGTTGGGGTGATGTAGGTGAAAGAAAGTTGTTGGGACCATAGTTGGAAAAATAAATGGTTGGCATGGTGAATATGACTCAACAAAATATGATTATGGCTCAAAGTCAGTAAAAAGGTGATATAAATAACCAATGAAAATATATTTTTTTTGAGGTAGGTAATCATGATTTTCTTAACGTATCTTCATGTAAAATTGTTATACATTTTGGTAAATAAGGGAATCTAGTTTTGCGGTTCATTTAACCATATGAAATCCTAAAAAAAGTTATATAAGTTTTATACCAAGTGATATTACCTCCATGTTTATATTTGATACATGACATATTTCATGTTTTGTTATTAAGAAAATATGTGTTGGATGTGTCTCATGTTTTTGATCCCTAAAATAGTTTAGTTGGAAGAAAACCTTTCTTATGAGGAATAAACAGTATAGATTCTTGACCACAAAGAGTAAGTATTATGTAATAAGTTAATTAATTATGTTATGGTTATTTGGAAAACCCATATGGTTGAAGAAGAAACATAGGAATCAAAAAAAATTATGAAGTAAAAATATCCCCACTTGTTTAAGTAACGAATAAAATTGCAAGGATGTGATTTCAAGAGAGGGGGAAGAATGCAACAACCCATGTAAGGTTAATAGTAAATTAATTTCATGCCTTATTAAAATTAATGAATTATATTTTTATATTTATATTCATTATAAGAATACCACATTATTTTTCAATCAAAAAGGAAATAGTTGTATTCTAAATAAATAAATCATATATCATAAGGTTTTATTTAAAAGTTAAATTTCTAAATTTTCTAATTTTAATTTTCAAAAATTACTTTTTTTTAATTGTCATACCAAAATTGTTTTAGGATGAAATTTTGGTATTTTTCTGAAAAGATTAATTTTTTAGTGAATAGTGCAAATACTAATTTTTGTAAATTTATCATTTATTTTTATTAAATAAAGTAATTTAAAATTGTAATTTGATATTAAATTAACATAATTATCCTTTAATAAGAAATTATCTAATTAACTACATATAAATCATCATTATACCTTATTTTGGTATAAGTTCATTTTTGGGCTTAAAAATATATTTTTCTAAAAACTATTTTCCATTATGTTTTCATTTTAATATTAAATTAATTACTTAAAATTATAGAAAAAAAATTTAAAAATGGATTCAATTTTTGGAATCAGGAGTTACAAATTTTTTAAATATGCCCGTTTTATTTTTTATCATTGTGAATAGTAACTTTGGTAAATATTTGTCAACTCTGTAAGGGTAAATCAAGTAAATAAGGTAAAAAATAATGTGATAAGGCCTAAAAATATCCATAAATATTGTATTTATTTTATTGGATAAGTTTTTTTCTACCATGAACATCAATTTTTAGAAAATGTGGAAATTTATTTCCACTTTCCTTTTATAATGACCTTAATATAATTTTAAATAAAAAATAAAAATAAAATACCACTCTCTTGGTTTTGATATATCTAAATTTTTGACATAGTTATAAAAATGGGATATGTTAGGTTATAAATGGTTATTTGAAATATAAATAATTTTTTATCATGTTAATTTAATTTTAATATTTATAAATCAAATAATTACCATAAATACTTATGCAATGCTAACATGGTGCTTGAGCAAGTAGTAGAAAAATCAAGTAAATGATTTTAAAAACTCTAAAAGTAATATTGTTTAGGTGGGTTATAGTGTCCAAATAATTTTATAGATCAATTTATCATAATAATGATGTGTATAAGGTTTTATATTTGAATTCAATTACTATATTGATGTCATTAAATTCAAATTAAATGAATAGTTCCAAAAAGTTCATTACTTATATTTTATAATAAATAATATTTTATAAAATGATTTAAATTTCATTAAACATATTATCTTTATCCATGTTAATGGGATATTATTTATAATATCAACCATGGTTAATTTATAGGACACGTTTCCTTTTATATTAACATTCATGACTCATATAGTGTAAAAAACATTGATATCACAATAATCAT
Organism: Viscum album; assembly: GCA_963277665.1. Lineage (NCBI taxonomy): Eukaryota > Viridiplantae > Streptophyta > Magnoliopsida > Santalales > Viscaceae > Viscum > Viscum album. The sequence continues at coordinate 678,356,270 of OY728165.1, forward strand.
AAAAAGGGTTAACGGGGGTTAAAACAAATAGATGAGGATGAAAATATCACCTAAACTTATCCAAATTTTATTATATGAGATTATGTTGACTCGGGATAATTTTATATTTTAACTCTATCAATTTGGATCTATTTTTCCAATAAATTTAATTGATATTAATTTAATACTCTAAGTAATTCCAAACGTACCTCTCCCCTCACTTATTAAGGGGAACCTCCTATCCCCTCTTCCTAACACCTTTTGAGCACTCTAGTTTAGAAAATACCTACCCAATTATCTCCTAAAATTCACTTCCAACATCCTAGAGGTTATGGTCTCACCAAAATACCAAATCTAGGAGTCTTAATGTGTAATCTAAATAGGTTGTTTTAGGAGAAGGTATAAGGTTTAACCGACCAATTTCATGTTTATTTCTTATTATACCTCTTTCAAATATTATTTAACTGTGATAAAATAATAAAATCAGTATCTTCAATATACTTATATGTTATTATGATTATTTTAGAACCTTTTTTAATCTTATTTTTCATCCTATGGGAAATCAAAAGATCGCTCATGTGTACGTGTGGATTACCACCTCCACGAAGTGCTGTGTGTTTTTTCCATCACTACCTCTCATGGATGTTTATTATGATCGATTTAATTAACATATATGATATTAATTAAATAATTAAAATTATATAAAGATAATATATCATATATTTTCATACCTTTTCACCGTTGACAAATGATAATATCATTTGTGTGTATATGTGGGTTATCACCTCCATGAAGCGATCTGATTTTTTTTTCATCACCACATAACATGGATGTTATATATAAGTTTATTTAAATAGATAATATGGTATATATGATATAATCATCATTATATAAAGATAAAATTATACTTACATTCTTTCCATCATGATCGTTGAAAAATGGAACCATTACTCATACTTGCATACGGCATACCTTCTCCATGAATGTTACGTAGTTAATTTTTCATAACCATATTTTATGGTTATTTTTTAAGTATAATTGATGTATAAAATTGATAATAATTTAATGATTATTATTCGATAAATTATTGAATAATGGCCTCTTTGACCATAGTAAACTTACCAAATTTATTTTGAATATTTGAGTATAATATCATCCAAACATCTGACATGAACTTATTTGATTAAGTAATTTTATATAACATGGTAATAAATAAAATAGTAGTAATAATAAACTTCAAAAGGTTTCTTAATAAATTAAATAATTGACATAAGTTTATTATACATGAAGATAAGAAACATACGTGACGAGTCAGACTCAAGGTAAGAGCCACTTTAACTTAAAACCTCATTTCAAATGTTTTAAAGATTTATTTTCTAAATATTTTCCTTACATGTCCATATTCTTAAAATTATTTTATGGATGGATTTATATGTTAATAAATGAATTATAAAGGACATTTTATGTCTATTTTTACTTTATTTCAAAGGTTTCTAAAAGGAATATTTTTGTATATTTCATGTGGAATGTTTTTACTTTCTTTACAAAAGGTAAAAGAATGTTTTATTTTGGAAAATACAACGTCAATGGATATTCCCACTGTAAGAACCCAGATTTTATTTTTAGGTATGTTTTCCTTTTCTGGTCGTTTTTTTAGAAAGGATGAATTTATGGAAATTTTTGAAGTATACGCCATGTACTCAGTTACTACATGAAGCTGTGTGCTGGTCGTGTAATGGATGCACACATGGCCATGTGGGGGTGACGTGGAGGCAGCCAAATGAGAGGTATGGAAATGGAAATTACACGCCATGTACTTCCAAAGTACAGGCTGTGTATTTTCTTTTTTTTCATTAAACGTACCGGGGTCGCGTCTAATTGCCAGAAATTCCTTCTTCTCGACCTAGTTCGTCTGAGAGCTCCTGTACGGATGGGATCTTCCTCCGAGCCCCTGACGAAGCATCTGACCTCCGATTCGACCGTCGTCGATTGCATTGGAATTTCCTCCGTAATCTCTTCCTTCTTCTAGAGATTCGTTTCATGATTCCTCCTCTTTCTTAAGTTATCCTCAGTTGAACGTTTTAGACGTTTTTGTAGATCTTCCGTGTTCCTAGGTGATTCAAGGATTGAGGTTCACTTATATTGATCATACAACATGGTGGTAGGTGTTTTGTGCCTTTATGTTGAAAGTATTTGAATTATATGTGATAATTTTTCCAATACCCTTGAATGGGGTATTGTGTGTTTACTGTTTTAGCCATGTTGTTTTCCAGCCATGCTTGTATGCTTGAGTAGAGATTAATTGAATGAAAATAGGGTGAATTTCTATGCTTTGGAAGTTTTTTCCATGCATGTTGCTTGTTTTGACCGTTTGGTCTAGTTTTCCTGTTACGTTGTTGTTTACTTTCCATGCCTAGTATTGTTGGATGGTGTGAATATTGTTCTAACATGTTGTTATGATGTAGACTATTTATCCAAGTAGTTCTTGAGGTTTACTTTGGCCGATACACACTATTATGTTTTCTTTACTTATACAGGGTGGTGAGAACCTGGTGTAGTAGACCATAGGGAGAATGGACGGAAGGGATTCTCCGGAGAGTGTGTTTTTTCTTACAATGTGAGACCACAGGGGAAATTGACGTAAATGATTCCTCAGAGTGTCTGTAGTTCCTCGACGTGGTCCATAGGGTGAATGTGACTTAAGTGCTTCCCCAGAGCGCCTTTAGTTACCAATACAAGACTATAGGTGGAATTGACGGTGAGTGCTTCCCTAGAGAATCTATTCTAAGGCTAAACTATAGGGGTTAGACTGAGTGTACTGACTAGAGGGTTGCTTGTGTTGCTATGTAGGACCAGAGGGGATAGGCTGTGAGTATTTCCCAGAGGGTTGCCTATTGTGTAATCTGTTTGCTTGTGTTTCTAGGTAGGACCAGAGGGGATAGGCTGTAGTACCTCCTAGAGGGTTACCTTTTATGATTAGATGCTTGCTTGTGTTGCTAGGTAGGACCAGAGGGGATGGGCTGTGAGTTCTTCCTAGAGGGATACCTGTTTGTGTTTACCTACTTTGGTTAGCTATAGATTGATATATGAAACTAAATGCTTTGAAAATATGGATTGGTTACTATTGAGTACTTCCTTGTTTACTGGATCCTGTTATTTATTACCTAACATATATTCACTGACTGTTAGGCACAGATCTTTTTGTGGTTGTCTACTGGGATTTAGTCTCACACCCTATTTGGGTTATGCTTTTGGGCCCAAATAGATTATATTTTTGTAGGAATAGATAAGGTAAATATCCCTTCTACTCCAGGTACTTGATTGCTGAGGAGATGGAGAGCATGAGACCAAGCTGGGGATTGTAATGCTAAGTATTTTACTTGTTTTCTTTTGTACTTGAGTTCTGTACTGTATTCTAGCATTGTGATTTGTTTGGATTCTTTCCTAGACATATGTATCATGCACCATTTATATATGTGTGTGTGTGTGTTTTCTCTATTTGTTTCTTCATCAGTCTTCTGTTGTTTATTGTTGTGTGGTATTTTTACTTCTTCTGCTATTGTATATGTGGTTTACTTCCATTGTGTTACTCTACCAATGAGGGCATAGTTTCCCCACTATCACACCCAAGGCCCCCGCTGCTAGTCACCAGCCTCTGGCGTTAGGGGAAATGCGCTTGAGGCCATGTGACCAATCAGGTACGGGGCACCCCTAGGTGGATTTTGGAACCGGGATGTTACAAAGAAGTGTCATAGGAGTTTCTTTTCTTTGACTTACTGTTTGGATCCTATAGTCAGGGATAGGAAAGAATAGGTACTTGGTAATAAGTTGTGCCTAAGAGTAGCTAACTCGTGTACAGGGAAAATCCAATTTACCTCGTATTGCAATTTTTCTGGTTTTTTAATTTTACAGTTGATTTGATTTTCACCATTGGGTGACTCACATGTATTGTGCTATTATTATTTATGTTGTTGAGGTTCTATTTCTGTTGTAACCCAATGAGATGAGGGTGTTTCATCTCATGCATCATATAGGCATTTTCTATGGATCACATGTCATGCATTTTTGTTATGCTATATAGGATGCATTGGTGATTTCATGTTGTTTTGATAGGTTTTGTGCTAGATATGCATGTTGTTTTGATAGATGACTTGAAAAAAATACCTGCTGTTTGATAGGGTATTATTTGTGTAAGGTTTTGTTTGAACGAATAAAAAACTTTGGTTATTGAGGTGTTATGGGACCTCATGGACCAGAATTTGGTGGATTATTACCCTGTTATCCTTTTTTATAAAATTTATAAGATGCCAAACTTTGATTCGTGGGGATTATGGGCCCTCACATATCAGAATTTGGCACTTTGGTGTTCGTTTTAGTGTTTTCCTGGGCTCCAGAGTAGTTTCTGAGGCTTACTGTCTGAAAAAACCCATAATACACGTCGTGTAGTCCTGAATACATGCCATGTGTTCTTCTATTCAGGAAGAAACTTCTTAAGTACACGCCATGTATCTTATGTACACACCGTGTAGTCTCTAACCGTGTCATAGGTCATGTGGGCAGAGACATGGTATAGGTAAATTATTGTGGGAACACGTCGTGTACCGGTTGTACATGCCATGTCGTGTTGACCCTGTGTCCCCCCGTGTGACTAACAACACGGATGGAGAAATCTTAGGTTATACATGTTGTGTCAGTTCTAAACAAGTCGTGTAGTGTAATATTGGAATCTGGTCATGTAACTAACAACACGGTTCAGTGTTATCTTTTCTAGTACACATCATTTTTGCATGGAACACGCTGTGTAGTTTCAACCACGTATCTGGTCGTGTCACGAACAACATGGGTCGGTGAAGCTCGTCTAGTACATGTCGTGTCTCGAACAAACACGTCGTATAATCTCATACTAAGGAGAACTGTGTGGCTTAGCCGTGTTGAAGGAATCTGGTAGGGGAAGAGAATTCAAGTACACACCATGTGTAAGGACAACATGCCATGTGTTCGGGGTGTTACATGTCCAGTTCTGGCAGAAGTACACGCCCATGTGAAATGCTTAAGGGAAGATGTCATGTAGTAATTATACACGTCGTGTAGTCATGTTTTGTAAAACTTGAATGTTTTATTTATCCTGCTCCCTTATTACGTATCCAATTTTTATTCCATTATAATTTTTTTCTAAGGTGTGTGTTTGACCTTGCAGAGTCATGCCACTAAGACGTCCTCCAGTCATACGCCAGTTTCCAGGTGGCGACCAGACACCGGATATGGCTGATCAGGGACTACCTGCAGATCCTCCAGTTGTGTCAGTCTTGGCACCATCCATTATACATGACATAGGTGTTGATGCATAGTTCAGGGAAGGCTTTATGAGGCTCATGAAGACCTTATGAGGAGTACAGTATCTTTCCCTGTCTATGGAAGAGTTGACGCGGGTCTTTCAGTAGCAGCATCCTCCCACTTTCAAAGGGGAAGGAGGACCTTAGGCTACTGTAACACCCCAGGTAAATAAAGAATATGACATTTTTATATTTATCCATATTTTTGAATAAAATATTAATATTACTTTAAAGGGGATTCTATGCTCGATGGCGTACCCAACACGCAACAACGAGTTTCTTGGGAATCTTACGTTCCACTTTAATAATAAAATAATATTATTTTAAATGGTAGTTAACGCATAGCCATTGTAATGGAGGGAATGAACAGAACTAACTACAAAATAATTATATATGTTTTTCAAATATTTTTACTCTTTACAATAAATTTTAGAGGATTAAAAATGCAAATGAATCCAGTTTTTAAGCGAAAGCATTCTAATATTCTTTAAAAGGTCGATTAACTGCCTTTTGATGGCGAACCCCTTTTAAATCCACTTTTTGAAAATTTTATAAGCTCTATTTTTCAAAATAAACATATTATTTATTATTGTAAAATTGAAATTTACCTTGGGTTAATTTTTGGTATTTTTCTAACAATGTTCATTTTTCAATGAATAGTGAAAAATACTGCATTTTACATCAAAACTGATTTTTCATATAATTTAATAATATGGTTATATTATCTTTTTAATTTGTTTTAAAGTGTAATTATAATATATTTTTACCATTTAATTCAATGATGGTCATTGGGACTAATTTCACTTTGGAATTAGGCATAAACAAGTACCAAACTTTTCATAAATATTGTTTCTAAAAAAACCCGCTATTTGTTTTGACAACGGGAAGTTTTTTTAAATTAATTATTGAAATTTATGTGTTTGTAATTTGGTAAAATGAATTACATATTTGGAATCATAAGGTCCAAATTATGTAATTAAGACTCTTGTTTTTGGACATTATGAATAGTAACGATGGTAATTATCATTAATTATTTTGATTAATGAGTAATCAGGTAGTTAAAGATAATAAGATAATATCATGATAATAAAAAATGACCACAAAATGTGTCCTAAGGCTACTGGTTGTCTCATGGCCGACCTTGGGATGCCTTGTGCCAAACTTGGGGGCCCCATGGAATCACTTTTGTGAGAAAGTGACTTTTTATCTATTTATTTTTAAAAAATGTTAAATGTGACAAAGAATGTATCACCTATGTAAAATATTTTTAATTTTGTCTAACTAAATGATCTTTTGGACTATAAATATTCATTGTAAAGATAAAAATATTTCATACATCATAGTATTTTTTTATAATTTTTAGACATTAAATAAATTAAATTATTTATGACATCATGATGATGCAGCGATGACCTCATTATTTAACGATTTAAATAAAATGGAAAGATAATGTAAATTATAAGACCTACACATGTCCAAAACCTATTGTATGGGTGGATTTAGAACTCTTATCACCTTATCCTCGAAACACATCAATGTGGGACCATTAAAATCCGAAACTCATTTGGAAATAATGTAACATTTTATACCTTTCCAAGAGTGCCCCTCCTCTCCTCTTATAAAAGGCCCCCACCTCTACCTCCTTACCCACACTTCCAAAGCCTTTGTCTTGGACAAAACCTGCCCATTTTGTATCTCCACATCCCTCTCTAACTCCTTGAAGCCTCACTTTGGGCATAATCCTTTCCAAGGAAGCCTTTGATCTCAAATCAAAGGAAGTTACCCGATTTTATGGTAATGTCTTCACTTGAGTCCTTTTGTTTTATTTTACTTCTCCAACCCCCTAAACTCTTTTTATTAATTTCTTTTGTAACAACTCCAGTATCTTAAATATACTAGGATATTGTTATAAGAATGATTCGATCTACACTTACACACACCTACATCTAATGGTTGAAGAACATACTGTTTCCGTGGATGGCGAATTTCTGCCTCCCGAAACGATGATTGTTCAACATTCTTCTAACACCTTAAAAGGTAGACATTAAGATGACACTATATTTATATATGATATCTAATATGTTTATGTTTTACTTAATCTTCTGTATTTTTCATTTATGTCATACCTTTATGGTTTCCATTATGGGTAAACGCGATATCTTCATTTAAGGAAGTGCGGACTACTGCCCCCTCAAAGTGATTTGATTCGTTAATACCATATGTGGTACGTATAAAGGATATATTTAATGATATTGTATATGATACAATACTGGAATTAAAATACTATTATGTATCATTATGTTTTAATTCCATTAAATATGAAATAGAAATGGAAGTAGCGTTCATGCGTACGTACGGCTTACCGTCTCCATGAACGGTGCATTTCATTTCTTAACTCTAAATGTTATGTAATATTATAAATGCATGAATATACTCGATATATATGATATATATGATATATACATCATGAATACATTTCTGTATATAATGAACATTTGTCCACACGGACAACATGTAATTGTAAGAAGTCCACTTTCGACTTAAGAACCAAATATCGACAAAACAAATATTATTAACTTAAATGATTACATAATGTTTATGACATCGAAATAAGTGATATAAAAGGAATAATGAACTTGAAAAAGGTTCTTAAGAGAGTAGAAATTAACTCAATTTTATTATTCAGGAGATTAAAGAACGATCGAGTCAAGTCGGACCCAAGGTAAGGGATCCTACTCCTCTCTTTCTTTTTAAGTACAATATTTTATGTCATTCCTTTTAAAGCTCATCTTTCTTGTTATTGGGATGTTATTTTATATTACTATTACTGTAATTTTTATTTTCAAATGATGAGAGACCTTATTCTCTCTCATCAATCCATTTTGGAAGTTTTGAGTGGCGCCGTTAGGCTGCCGAATTTTTGTAAGAGATATAACCTCTCTCTTTCTTTTTAAGTACTCTGCTTTATGTCACTTCTTTTAAGATACTCTTTGTTATGATGGGGGATGTTATTTTATATTCCTCTCGCTGTAAATTTTATGGTAATGTGATGAGATACCCTATTTCCTCTCATCAATCCATTTTGGAAGTTTTAAGTGGCGTCGTTAGGCTGCCGAGTTTTCGTAAGGGATTTTTCATCTCACTTTTATTCCCGGGAGATTTATGCTACATTTGCCACAATTTCCTTTGAGTGGTGTATGTACTGACCATTATTATACACTTTTTGTATTATAATTTCATTTATGGGTATTCACATCTTCATTGTATGACCCTTCTTCCATGGGGTGTACGTTTCGAAAGTTACCCAACTCGATAAGGGGACCTTTCACCCTCCTCTTTTTAAAAGAATTCTTTTGTTATGTCTTTTAATTCACATACTATTATGTTGGTATATGTTATTTTATATACTTATTGATGTAAATTTTATTTCCAAGTGATGATATTCCCTTTTTATCTCTCATCAACTCATTTTCTGAATTTTGAAGTGATGTCGTTAGGCTGTCGAATTTTACCAAGGGAACTTTTTAACCCAATTTCGATTTCTTTGGGTTCAACATGTAGTTATTGAATATGTCATATTTTGAATATGTTTGAATGACCTTTTATTATTTTACACTTAATATCCACTTATATTGGGTGTATTTATATTTGTCACACATAATTTTGAGATTGAATTATCCTTAATTTAAGGATACCTTCTTTATAAGGGAATTCATCACATTTGACATTTCTACTGAGACTTCATTGTTGTTATGCACCAATTCACTCTTATATGGTGTATATACTGTCCTTTGGAATATTATATCATGAAACCATTTATTCTCATGATACTATAAAGTTATGACTAAATGTTATTCCTCAATTATTGTATTCAAGTGTCTCTAATTTTGGTAGAACCCCTTTAACCAAAATATCCCTTTAAATGTTTTAATTATTTGTTCTTATTAATATCCATGTTTTCAAAGTGGTTTTAAGGATTTATTTATATGGATATTAATGGTTTAAAATTTTAAAAGCTTCAAGGTGGTATGGGACACTTTGATTCAAAAATCTCTTTATTAAATGGTTTTGGAAATGGTTTCTTTTTTAATGGATTCATTATTTCAATATCCTAAAATGTTATATTGTGATTGAAATGTGGAAATGTTATGTTTACTTTATTCATGTTTTATGTGATACGTTTATGTTATGGTTCTTGGGTATTGTTATGAAAACGGGTGGTTCCGTGATAAACTAAGGGCGGGTGAGCCCGATATAGCTCTCCAATGCATTGGGTAACATGAAGGAGTGAAACGTTAAGGTTTCTCCGAAGAGATTTAGGGAATATACTGTGGTGGGTATTCCAAACGTAACCAAGAGGGTTACTCCCTACGTAATAATGTTATGAATGCCTCAAGATACCTTTTATGTCTTATGATTTCTATGATTTATTCATGATTTGATATGCCTATGTTTTATGGGTAAAGTATGATTTCATTCTAATGTATATATGAACTCATGTTTCCTTTCCATATTTTTATAACTCTTACTGAGCTTTTTATGCTCATCCCAAGTTTTTGAAATGTTTTTCACAGGTCAAGGGAAAGGTACATGATGTGATGATAGTTTCAAGGATGTGTCAAGAAAGAATCCATGCTTTCTTCTTAAATATGTTTCTGTTGATGGAAAAAAAATGAATACTATCTTTTATGTAACCGCTTTGTTTAAATGTGGAATGTAATGAAAGTTTTATGATCTAATTATCTAAAACTCTAAACCTGAAAAGTTCCTCAATGTATAATCTTGTAAATAACTCAATATTAAGTAAGGTTTAAGGCTGGGGCCTTATAGTTGGTATCAAAGGCCGGTTTAGATAACTTTAGAGGTTAGGGTATTCTCTAAGAATAAGTAACAGTACCATAATGGATAGGATTTCAGAAAGAGTCCTAGTTTTAGATAAAGTGAATGAGTAAGTATATATTGGTGTTTATCTTCCTCATTAGTATATGATGGTTTTGTTGATATACTCACACTGACCTTTTTGGTTTTAGTAAATGGCTGGATCTAGCAGGCACCAAAGTAACAGTGGATGTGAAGGAAACTATGACAGTTTTTTTGAGCAAGAAACTGAATGATATGGGGGCTATAATGATAAATCTTGTTATTATCCTCAACCAACTATCTGGAGTCATGATTGACCACCTAAACCTTGGTGATTTCTCTAAGGCATCATATATGCGAGAAACAAGTCCCTACAGAACTACAGGTGATAATCATAAAGGTAAGTGTGTTCAAAAACCTATGTGTCAAATATGTGGAAAGAAACACCTAGGAAAATGTTTCAAAGGGACAGAAATATGCTATAGATGTGGAAATGAAGGTCATAAAGCAAGAACCTTCCATGGAAAAAGGAAGCATCCAGTTGACTCGAGGAAAGGGAAAGAAGTTCTTTCTGAGGGATCAATTGAATGTTTTAAATGTGGGGTGCATGGTCATTATGCAAACACATGTCCTATGAAGAAGTTTCGTGAATGGGATCACCAAGATTGTACAAATATTCATTTACCAATACCTAATGCCATTCCGATTGAGGATGAAGAAGCTGACAATGACCAATCAAAGGTATGGATTATTTCATAACTTCTGTTTTCCTATTTTGGAATATTAGGATATGATTCATGATTTTGTTTGTAGGAAATAAGTATTTCAGAATAAGTTAGAAAGGAATGGTTAATGGATCATGAAGAATGTTGAGTGAGTAAGAAGTAAACATATAAGGGCTTCAAGAGTTATGGTGAAATTCTTAAGAGTATTAAGTCTCTTTTGATGATGGGGTTACATTAGAAGACTTTTTATAGTATGTGTAACCATGATGTTTAACATATGAAAATTTTATTCAAGGAATAATTATCTGTTCTTTTGTGTACATAGTTATAAAGAACCATTTGGGTTTATATGATCCTTACTTTTGAGGTAATTATGGGTTACTATATGTTATGATGGAAGTGAAAGGCATGAGATAAAATTGAGGTTAAATTATGTTATGGTTATCTTTGATGATTTTATCTCTTTTTGGGGAATGATTTGAGAATTATATAGTTTTGGAAAAAGGACAACACGCAAACCGTGTGACAACCCGTCGCGTCGGACAAAGCTATGGGAATCGAACCCACAACCAAAGTGCAACTGGTATTTATCGCCTACCACTGGACTACGTGAAGTCCCTGGTTAGTTTAACTAATTATTTTTAGTTAGATGATCTTATGAATCTATAATGATCTGATTTTGGGTTATCTATGGAAATTATTAACCTATCATGGAGGATATGTGATTAGGTTAATTACTTTTCAATACGAGACTTTAGGAGCAACTGATGTTGTTTGGAGATAAATGTTACGATTTAACTTGGAAGACTATGTGACTAAATCCTTCAAATTTTTGGGTTTCAACCTTAGTTTGGTTTACTTTGAATAATTTTATGTACAAATTGTTTATCGAATGGTCCTCATTGAACTTTGGGTTTTGTTGGACAAATTTTGGAGATTAAGCATAGATTTTCTTTTTATAAAGGGTTATCCTTTTCTGGATTATCTGATCTTGTACTAACCTTTTTGGTTTTGGTTTTGGTTAAAGTCTAAAGACATGGGAAGTATATAGTTCTCTTTTTTGGATTAGGTGATTCTCTAGAAGTTGATTATAGTACTCTTAATGTGAACAAGTCTTCCTAAATACTCGTCATTTGGAGAAAATATGAGTTTGTGTAAGGAATCTAATAAAAGTTGAAAGTCAACATGATAAGTGATTATGTTTCCTTATGAATAAATTCCTCAATAAAAAGTAACTTAAAACAAAAATGTTGTCTATTAACTTTTCCTACTGGGGAATCGAATACCGTTTAACCCATCACAAGTTTGTGATTTTCTTGTGGTTAACTTTCTCCTAAACTTGTTTTCTATCACTCTCCATCAGAACCTGACCCTTTGTTTTTTCCTCCATGTCCATATTTTCATACTTGGAATCCTAGTATGGGTTAACTCGGGTGACCTTTGTACTTATCTTTCTTTATTTTTAAAGTGATTGTTTTACCGACTCTTGTTCCGATGTGGGACTTTCAAGGATGTTTCCAAGCCCAATTTTAAAATTGTGAGGACGCAATTCCCAAAAGGGGGGAAGGATGTAACACCCCAGGTAAATAAAGAATATGACATCTTTATATTTATCCATATTTGTGAATAAAATATTAATATTACTTTAAAGGGTATGCTATGCTCGATGGCGTACCCAACACGCAACAACGAGTTTCTTGGGAATCTTACGTTGCACTTTAGTAATAAAATAATATTATTTTAAATGGTAGTTAAGGCCTAGTCGTTGTAATGGGGGGAATGAACATAACTAACTAAAAAATAATTATATATGTTTGTAAAATATTTTTACTCTTTACAATAAATTTTAGAGGATTAAAAATGCAAATGAATCCAGTTTTTAAGCGAAAACATTCTAATATTCTTTAAAAGGTCGATTAACCGCCTTTTGATGGCGAACCCATTTTAAATCCACTTTTTAAAAAATTTATAAGCTCTATTTTTCAAAATAAACATATTATTTATGATTGGGACATTGGAATTTACCTTGGGTTAATTTTTGGTATTTTTCTGACAATGATCATTTTTCAATGAATAGTGAAAAATACTGCATTTTACATCAAAACTGCTTTTTCATATAATTTAATTATATGGTTATATTATCTTTTTAATTTGTTTTAAATTTTAATTAGAATATATTTTTACCATTTAATTCAATGATGGTCATTGGGATTAATTTCACTTTGGAATTAGGTATAAACATGTGCCAAAATTTTCATAAATATTGTTTCTAAAAAAACCCGCTATTTGTTTTGACAACGAGAAGTTTTTTTAAATTAATTATTGAAATTTATGTATTTGGAATTTGGTAAAATTAATTACATATTTGGAATCAGAAGTTCCAAATTATGTAATCAAGACTCTTTTGTTTTTGGACATTATGAATAGTAACGACGGTAATTATCTTTAATTATTTTGATTAATGAGTAATCGGGTAGTTAAAGATAATAAGATAATATCATGATAATAAAAAATGACCACAAAATGTGTCCTAAGTCTACTAGTTGTATCATGTCCGACCGTGGGATGCCTTGTGCCAAACTTGGGGGGGCCATGGAATCACTTTTGTGAGAAAGTGACTTTTTATCTATTTATTTTTAAAAAATGTTAAATGTGACAAAGAATGTATCACCTATGTAAAATATTTTTAATTTTGTCTAAATAAATGATCTTTTGGACTATAAATATTCATTTTAAATCTAAAAATATTTCCTACATCATAGTATTTTTTTATAATTTTTAGACATTAAATAAATTAAATTATTTATGACATCATGATGATGCAGCGATGACCTCATTATTTAACGATTTAAATAAAATGAAAAGATAATGTAACATCTAAGACCTATACATGTCCAAAACCTATTGGATGGGTTGATTTCGAACCCTTATCACCTTATCCTCGAAACACATCAATGTGGGACCATTAAAATCCGAAACTCATTTGGAAATAATGTTACATTTTATACCTTTCCAAGAGTGCCCCTCCTCTCCTCTTATAAAAGGCCCCCACCTCTACCTCCTTACCCACACTTAAAAAGCCTTTGGATCAGCCAACCCCTGCCCATTTTGTCTCTCCACATCTCTCTCTAACTCCTTGAATCCTCACTTTGGACAGAATCCTTTCCAAGGAATCCTTTGAGCTCAAATCAAAGGAAGTTACCCGATTTTAAGGTAATGTCTTCACTTGAGTCCTTTTGTTTTATTTTACTTCTCCAACCCCCTAAACTCTTTTTATTCATTTATTTTGTAACAACTCCAGTATATTCAATATAATAGGATTTTTTTTATAAGAAGTATTCGAGCTACACTTACACACACCTACATCTAATGGTTAAAGAACATACTGTTTCCGTGGATGGCGAATTTCTGCCTCCCGAAACGATGATTGTTCAACATTCTTCTAACACCTTAAAAGGTAGCCATTAAGATGAAACTATATTTATATATGATATCTGATATGTTTATGTTTTACTTAAGCTTCTGTATTTTTCATTTATGGCATACTTTTGTGGTTTCCATTATGGGTAAACGCGATATCTTCATTTAAGGAAGTGCGGACTACCGCCCCCTCAAAGTGATTTGATTCGTTAATACCATATGTGGTACGTATAAAGGATATATTTAATGATATTATATATTATACCATACTGGAATTAAAATAATATTATGTATCATTATGTTTTAATTCCATTAAATATGAAATAGAAATGGAAGTAGTGTTCATGCGTACGTACGGCTTACCGTCTCCATGAACGGTGCATTTCATTTCTTAACTCTAAATGTTATGTACCATTATAAATGCATGAATATACTGGATATATATGATATATATGATATATACATCATGAATACAATTCTGGATATAATGAACATTTGGCCACACGAACAACATGTAATTGTAAGAAGTCCACTTTCGACTTAAGAACCAAATATCGACAAAACAAATATTATTAACTTAAATGATTACATAATGTTTATGACCTGATAATAAGTGATATAAAAGGAATAATTAACTTGAAAATGGTTCTTAAGTAAGTAGAAATTAACTCAAGTTTATTATTCATGATATTAAAGAATGATCGAGTCAAGTCGGACCTGAGGTAAGGGATCCTACTCCTCTCTTTCTTTTTAAGTACAATCTTTTATGTCATTCCTTTTAAAGATCATATTTCTTGTTATTGGGATGTTATTTTATATTACTCTTACTGTAATTTTTATGTTCAAATGATGAGAGACCCTATTCTCTCTCATCAATCCATTTTGGAAGTTTTGATTGGCGCTGTTAGGCTGCCGAATTTTCGTAAGAGATATAACCTCTCTCTTTCTTTTTAAGTACTCTCCTTTATGTAACTTCTTTTAAGCTACTCTTTGTTATGATGGAGGATGTTCTTTTATATTCCTATCACTGTAAATTTTATGGTAATGTGATGAGATACCCTATTTCCTCTCATAAATCCATTTTGGAAGTTTTATGTGGCGTCGTTAGGCTGCCGAGTTTTCGTAAGGGATTTTTCATCTCACTTTTATTCCCGTGAGATTTATGCTACATTTGCCACAATTTCCTTTGAGTGGTGTATGTACTGCCCATTATTATACACTTTTTGTACTATAATTTCATTTATGGGTATTCACATCTTCATTGTATGACCCTTCTTCCATGGGGTGTACGTTTCGAAAGTTACCCAACTCGGTAAGGGGACCATTCACCCTCCTCTTTTTAAAAGACTTCTTTTGTTATGTCTTTTAATTCACATACTATTATGTTGGGATATGTTCTTTTATATCCTTATTGATGTAAATTTTATGTCCAAGTGATGAGATTCCCTTTTTATCTCTCATCAACTCATTTTCTGAATTTTGAAGTGATGTCGTTAGGCTGTTGAATTTTACCACGGGAACTTTTTAACCCAATTTCGATTTCTCTGGGTTCAACATGTAGTTATTGAATATGTCATCTTTTGAATATGTGTGAATTACCTTTTATTGTTTTACACTTAATATCCACTTATATTGGGTTTATTTATATTTGTCACACATAATTTTGAGATTGAATTATCCTTAATTTAAGGATACCTTCTTTATAAGGGAATTCATTACATTTGACATTTCTACTGAGACTTCATTGTTGTTATGCACCAATTCACTCTTATATGGTGTATATACTGACCTTTGTAATATTATATCATGAATCCATTTATTCTCATGATATTATAAAGTTCTGACTAAATGTTATTCCTCAATTACTGTATTCAAGTGTCTCTAATTTTGGTAGAACCCCTTTAACCAAAATATCGCTTTAAATGTTTTAATTATTTGTTCTTATTAATATCCATGTTTTCAAAGTTGTTTTAAGGATTTATTTATATGGATATTAATGGTTTAAAATTTTAAAATCTTCAAGGTGGTATGGGAAACTTTGATTCAAAAATATCTTTATTAAATGTTTTAAATGGTTTTGGAAATGGTTTCTTTTTGAATGGATTCATTATTTCAATATCCTAAAATGTTATATTGTGATTGAAATGTTGAAATGTTATGTTTAATTTATGCATGTTTTATGTGATACGTTTATGTTATGGTTCTTGGGCATTGTTATGAAAATGGGTGGTTCCGTGATAAACTAAGGGCGGGTGAGCCCGATATAGCTCTCCAATGCATTGGGTAACGCGAAGGAGTGAAACATTAAGGTTTCTCCAAAGAGATTTAGGGAATATACTATGGTGGGTATTCCAAACGTAACCAAGAGGGTTACTCCCTATGTAAGAATATTATTAATGCCTCAAGATACCTTTTATGTCTTATTATTTCTATGATTTATTCATGATTTGATATGCCTATGTTTTATGGGTAAAGTATGATTTCATTCTAATGTATATATGAACTCATGTTTCCTTTCCATATTTTTATAACTCTTACTGAGCGTTTTATGCTCATCCTAAGTTTTTGAAATGTTTTTCACAGGTTAAGGTAAAGGTACATGATGTGATGATAGTGTCAAGGATGTGTCAAGAAAGAATCCATTCTTTCTTCTTAAATATGTTTCCGTTGATGGAAAAAAATTAATATTATCTTTTATGTAACCACTTTGTTTAAATGTGGAATGTAATGCAAGTTTTATGATCTAATTCTCTAAAACTCTAAACCTGAAAAGTTCCTCAATGTGTAATCTTGTAATAACTCAAGATTAAGTAAGGTTTAAGGTTGGGGCCTTATAGCTACAGAGTCATGATTATAATTCATGTTGTCTATCTTTGAGCATCTAGAGACACTTCGAGATAGGAGGGTCATGATCGCTACGTACATGCTTATGGATTCCGCCAAAATATGGTGGGATGTGATCTCACAGGCGGGATGCCAACAGTTCATGGTTTGGGATTAGTTTTAGCGTGCCTTCTATGATTACTTTTATCTGGATACCTTGAGGGCCGATCGAGCCTGAGAGTTTATGAGTTTCGAGAAGGGTACTCTTTCTGTTATCGAGAATTCCTCTCGCTTCACTGAGCTTTGGCGCTTCACGCCTAGTCTAGGAGGTGATGAGTTATTATTGGAAAGGAAGTTCGAGGATGGTATGAGGCACGACATCTGATCGCGGATGAATATCTTCAGGTTGACCTTGATATCTTCTATCATCAACTAGGCGCTGAACACGGAGCACAATCTGAGATATTCTGGAGTTATGAGATAGGGCGTCTCGGCATCCAGGGTTAGTATCCCTCCTACTAATAGTAGGAAGCACCGTAGGGAGTCTATGCGCAGAGATCCGAGGAGGTGAGAGATATCTTCTAGTACCCGGGTAGTGTTCTACCAGTGTACGAAGAGTGGGCATATGAGGACAAATTTCTCGAGAGACCCGGTGGAGTGCCGATCTTGCGGCAAGATGGGTCATCTTCAGCGCTTCTGTCAGATCTTCTCACCAGCATCCGGTGACAGGGGTTCTTTTATGTAAGAACCCAGATTTTTTTTCAGGTATGTTTTTCCTTTTTCTGGAGTTTTTGAGAAAAGAGGAGTTTCTAGAAATTTTTGAAGTATACATCGTGTACATTATGAGTACATGACATGTACTTCATTGTCGCAAGAGGTTTTGTGCTGGCCGTGTCATGGCCACACACACGGTCGTGTGGGTGACGTGGAAGCCGCCTAAAGAGGAGTATGGAAAAGGCGAGTACACGCCGTGTACTCCAAAAGTACAAGCCATGTATTTTGTTTTTTTTTTCATTAAACGCATCGAGGTCACGTATGATGGACATAAACCACTTATTTTAGGTTTCTTTCATCTGAGAGAGATGAGCATCCGCGGATCTTTGACGAGACCTCAATCTTCTATCCGTCCTCCGAATCGAACTTCATCGGTTGTGTTGGAATCGCAGCGGTAAGATCTTCCTTCTTCTAGAACATCGTTTTCCAATTTCTCCTCTTTTCCAAGTTATCATGGGTTGAATGTTTTATGAATTTTCATATATCTACGATGATCTAAGGAGATTCAAGCTTCAAGATTCAAGTATATTGATTTCCTAACCCCGAGGTATATGGTTTGTGCCTTTCTGTAGAAAGTATTTGAGTATTTGTGTGAATTCCACCAATACCCTTGAGCGGGGTTTTGCGTGTTTATTGTTTTCCCCTGTTGTTTTTCTTCTTTTCTTGTATGCCTGAGTAGAGGTTATTGTTTGTGAATAGGGTAATTTTTCTGTGCTTTGGATGTATTGCACATGTATGTTTTTCCTATTTGGCTGCTATTTCCTTTTCCCATGCCTAGTATTGTAGGATGGAGTGAATTTTGTTCTGACATGTTGTTATGTTGTAGACTACTATCCAAGTAGTTCCTAAGGTTTACTTTGGCCGTTACTTGATTCTATGCTTTCTTGACTTACACAGGGTTGTGAGAACCTGGTGTACAGACCATAGGGAGAATTGAAGTTGAGGGATTCTCTAGAGTGTCTTTATAATTATACGATGTGAGACCACAAGGGGAATTGACGTTGAGTGATTCCCAAGAGTGTCTATAGTTCCTCAACACGGGCCACATCAGGAATTGATGTTGAGTGCTTCCCCATAGCGCCTTTATTATGATACAAGACTATAGGGGGAATTGATGGTGAGTGCTTCCCCAGAGATTCTATACTTTTGATGAACCAGAGGGGTGAGACTGTGTGTTCTCCCCAGGGGGTCGCTTGTTCTTGATAGGTAGAACCAGAGGGGATAGGATGTGGGTACTTTCTAGAGGGTTACCTATTGTGTTATCTATTTTTCTATTGCATTCTATGTGGTGTTTTGAATGCTTAAATTGTGGATTAATTATTGATTAGTGTTTCCATGTTTACTGTTTTCTGTACTTTTACCCGCCATATAATCACTGACTGTTAAGCAGAGATCTTTGGGTGGTTGCCTACTGGGATTTAGTCTCACAACCTGTTTGGGTCATGATTTTGGGCCCAAACTGATTATATTGTTGCAGGTATAGACAATGGAAAGTTCCCTTCGACTTCAGGTACTTGATTTCATTAGAGCTGGAGAGCATAGGACCAAGCTGAGGCTTGCGATGCTGAGGAGTTGTTTATCTGTTTTTATTTTGTACTTTGGTTTAGTACTGTATTCAGCATTGTGACTTGTTTGGCTTCTTTCCTAGACATATATGTATCATACATCATTTATATATATTTTTTCTCTATTTTTTTCTCTATCAGTCTTTCGTTGTTTACTGTTGTTTGATATTTACTAATCCCGCTATTGTATATTTATTTCTCTTCCGTTGTGTTACTCTGCCAATGACGGCATAGTTTCCCCACTAACACACCCAAGGCCCTTGCTTTTAGTCGGTAGCATCTGGTATTTGGGGAAATTCACTTGATGCCATGTGACCAACTGGGTACGAGGCACCTTTAGGTGGCTTCCAGAACCGGGGCGTTACAAAGTGGTATCAGTGGAATTATTTTCTCTTGAATTATTGTTTGGAGCCTATAGACAGGGATAGGATGGAATAGGTACTTGGTAATAATTTGTTCCTGGGAGTAGCTAACCCGTGTACAAGGAAAATCCAATCTACCTCGTTATAGAAATTTTTCTGGTTTGTAATTTTACAGTTGATTTGATTTAACCGTTGGGTGATTCACAAGTTTTGTGCGGTTACCGTTGATGTTATTAAGGTTCTATTTTTGTCACAACCCGATGAGATGAGGGTATTACATCTCATGCATCATATAGGAACTTGTTATAAATTACATGCCATGCATTCTTGCCATGTCATCTAGGATGCATTAGCGATTACATGTTGTTGTGATAGATGTTGTGTAGAATATTCATGTTGTTGTAATAGATTCCATGATAGATATACCTATTGTTTGATAGGGAATTGGGTGTAAGGTTTTGTTTGAATGAATGCCAAACTTTGGTTCTTGAGGTGTTATGGGCCCTCATGGACTGGAATTTGGTGGATCATCTCACTATCTTCTTGTTTATAACTTGTATTGGATGCAAAACTTTGATTCGTAGGGAGTATGGGCCCTCACAGATCAAAATTTGGTACTTTCAATGCTTGTTTCAGTGTTTTCTTGGTTCCAGAGTAGTTTCTAAGGATTACTGTCCAAGAAAACCTAGAATACACGCTGTGTGATGTTATGTACATTCCATGTGTTCTTCTGTTCAGGAAGAAACCGTTTTTTTAGTACACATCGTGTACTTTATGTACACGTTGTGTAGTCTCTGACCATGTTGTAGGTCGTGTGGGCAGAGACATGGGATGGAAAAGGTTTGGTCGAAACACATTGTGTCTGCATTGAAAATGTCGTGTAGTATAATACTAGGAACCCGACCGTGTAGCTAACAACACGGTTCGGTGGAGTTTTTTCTTATACACGTCGTGTTCCCCTTAAACACTATGTGTAGTCTGACCTAGGTACCCGACCATGTCACGAAGAACACGGGTCGGTGTTATCCTTTCACATACACGTCATTTCTATCAGGAACACACCGTGTAGTTTGAGCAGTGTGTCTGATTGTGTCACTAACAACATAGGCCAAGTGAAGCTTGTCCAGTACACATTATGTCTACCTTGAACACGTCATGTAGTCTTGTCTTAGGAGAGTTGTGTGGCTTAACCATGTAGAAGGACCCGGGCTGGGGAAGAGGATTCAAATACACATCGTGTGTTTTGAGAACATGTCATGTGTTTGGGGTGTTACACGACTAGTTTAAGAAAAAGTACACGCCCATGTGAATGACTTCATGGAACACTCCATGTAGGTAGTGTACACGCCGTGTAGTCATGTTTTGTAAAACTTTATTGTTTTCTTCCTCTTTTTCTCTTCTTACACTCCTTTATTTCATTCCTTAATAATTATTATCTAAGGTGTGCACTTGACCTTGCAGAGTCATGCCACAGAGACGTCCTCCAGTTGTACGCCAGTTTCCAGGCGTTGATCAGACACTGGACATGGTTGATCAAGGACCACCTGCAGATCCTCATATTGTGCCAGTCTTGGCACCAGCAATTATACCTGTTATGAGTGTTGATGCATAGCTCTGGGAAGGCTTCATGAGGATGATGTTGTCTTTTTAGGGAGCGTTGCCTCCTACCCTGTCGATGGATGATTTGACATGGGTATTCTAGTAGCAGTATCCTCCCACTTTCTCAGGGGAATGAGGACCTCAGGCTACAGAGTCATGGCTTGAAGCCATACTGATGATCTTTGAGCATCTGGAGACGCCTCTAGAGAGTAGAGTCAATCTCGCTACCTATATGTTATAGGATTCTACCAAGAGATGGTGGGATGTGATCTCACAGGCGGTTCATCAGTAGGTTATGGATTGGGAGGAGTTCCAGCGCATCTTCTATGACTACTTCTATCCGGAGACCATGAGGGCCGACCAAGCCCGGGAGTTTATGAGTCTTGAGCAGGGTACCCTATCAGTTATGGAGTACTTCTCTCATTTCACTGAACTTCAGCACTTCACACCCGTCCTGGGAGGATATGGGTTATTCCTAGCAAGGAAGTTCGAGGATGGCCTTAGACAGGACATCTGCTCTCAGGTGAATATCTTCAGGTTGACTTCCATCACTTCCATTGTCAACCAGGCACTGATCACGGAGCAGAATCTGAGGGAATCCAAAGTTTTGAGCCAGGGCGGCTCGACTTCCAGAGTTAGTGCTCCACCAGCTGATATCCGGAAGCACCGTAGGGAGACTACATGGGGAGATCCGAGTAAGTGGGATACATCATCTGGTAGCTAGGCGGTGTGCTACCAGTGCGGGAGAAACGAACATACGAGGTTGTGGTGCCAGAGAGACCCAGTGGAGTGCCGATCTTGCGGCAAGTTATGGCACCTTTAGCATTTCTGTCAGATCTTTTCACCAGCATCAGGTGATAGGGGTTCATCTATGAATCCTCTTACAGGAGATGCTCCGCTAGTTTCTCACCAGTCTGGGAACTGGAGTTCTTCTAGCCGTTCAGGCCAAGTTGGAGGTCATGGACGTGGTGTTCAGTCACCAGGACACCAATGACAGCAAGGTGGATCAGCTTAGAGTAGTCGGGTAGGGTCATGGGGTCACGGAGCTGGCTAGACTTTTGCAGTGGAGTAGACCCATCAGGAGAAATATATCGGCCCCTCTACAGTTCAAGGTATGATCCTAGTTTCCTCGGTTTTATCTTCAGATCTTTTCGATACTGGTGCTACACATAGAATTTATATCTGTTGTTATTGTGTAGAGCCTTGGGCTCTGTATCTTTTCTTCTGCCAATGTTTTGACACTAGACACTCCATTGGGGACAAGAACATCTATTGTAAGTCAGTTCAAGGAGTTACCTCTTGATTTTGGTGGGTGTCACATCCTTTGGGATCTTTATGTTCTAGAGATGACAGGTTATGATGTCATTCTCAGAATGGACTAGCTAGTTCCTTTCTAGAAAATCGTCGATTGTTATCACCGTAGGGTGAGTTTCATATCACCAGAGGGTGGATATTTTCTTCATAAGGGCGAGTGGGATGTCTAGGCGAGCAGATAGGGTCCAGAGCATCATGGGTTGGGAGCAGTTACATCCCATATTTCTAGTCTTTATCTAGATGACCAGGGGACTTCACAGTTAGACTTTCCTCCAGTGGTTGATCGTTTCAGGGATGCCTTTCTAGAGGACTTTTCAAGTTTTCCTCCAGAGCGTGAGGTAGAATTTTCTATTGATCTTGTGCCAGGGGTGGAACTGGTGTCCATTCCTCCTTATATAATGGATACACCATAGTTTCAGGAGCTCAAGAAACAGTTAGAGGAGTTGCAGGCCAAGGGTTTCATCTGACGCACGATCTGAAGTTGGCAGCTGTTGTTCATGCCCTACACTACTAGAGACATTATTTTCTAGGAGAGAACTTTGTGGTGTTCACCGACCACAAGAGTATCAAGTACATCTTCACTCGGTGTGATCTGAATTTGAGATAGCGAAGGTGGTTTGAGTACCTTCAGTCTTTTGACTTTGAGCTTGCCTACATGCCGGGGAAAGGCAACGCAGTGGCTGATGCGTTGAGCAGGAGGACTCAGATATAGGCAGTTTGGGAGGCTATCAGTGAGTGGCATCTTATGGATCTGTTCTCTAAGATTCATTTGGAGGTGCACGATAGATAGGGGAAGACTATTCTATCTTCTTTAGGTGTTACCTCTACACTTCTTGATTGGGTACGAATGAGGCAGTTATCAGATTCTGAAGGCCTAGTCCTATGAGAAAGCATGTCAGGAGAGGACTCTATTCTGAGGTGGACCATAGGCGAGGATGAGATCCTGCGATTCTAGGGATACGTATGGGTGCTAGTAGATATACACAAGGAGCTAATGCGTACATTCATTCCTCAGTTTGGGAAGTTCATCCTGACGTCACCAAGATGTATCCTGATCTACACCATCATTATTGGTTGCCTGGTATGAAGAGGGAAGTTGTTGGTTTCATCATGAGCTGCTCCACTTGTCAGTAGGTGAAGGCAAAGCATCAGCAACTAGCAGGAATTTTGTAGCAGTTACCCATTCCTGAGTGGAAGTGGAATGATGACACGATGGACTTCGTGACCGGGTTTCTGAGGTCACCTCGAGGGAATGACGCAGATTGGATTTTCATTGATAGACTCATGAAGGTTGCTCACTTCTTGCTGATCAAGGAGTCCTTTAGTGTTGATGAGTTGGGCGGTTGTACATCCGAGAGATTGTACGTCTTCATGGAGTTCCACACTCCATTGTTTCGGACAGGGATTCATGTTTTACTTCTCGGGTCTGGCAGGGGCTTCAGAAGGCTTTGGGCACACAGGAAATTTTGAGTACAACTTACCATTCCCAGACAGATGGCCAGTCTGAGCGTACGATTCAAGTGCTTGAGGATATGCTCCAGGCATGCATTCTGGATTTTGGAGGCTCTTGGGACCTCTTGTGGAGTTTTTCTACAACAATATTTTTCAAACAACTATTCAGATGACACCTTATGAGACTTTGTACGGTAGGTCATGCCGATAACCTTTATGTTAGCTGGAGGTAGGAGAGGCAGCTTTACTGGGACCTCGTCTTGTTCAGGAGACCTCAGAGCATATTGAGTTGATTCAGAAGAGGGTGGATATGGAACACTCTCGACAGATGTATTATGCTGATCTGCAGAGACTACCTATGGAGTTCGAGGTTAGGAATCAGGTTTTCCGGTGTGTCCCACCGAGGTTGGGGAACAAGAGGATTCGGAGACAGGGTAACCTTTCACCGAGGTACGTCGGGCCGTTTGAGGTGTTGGAGAGAGTTGGTCTGGCTGCCTATCGGTTGCAGTTACCTCAGAGGTATCGGGCTATGCACGATGTCTTCCACATTTCTCAGCTCTGACATTACTTTACAGACCTGTCTCATGTCTTTCAACCTGAGGAGGTTGAGCTTGAGGTGGATGCATCATTTGAAGAGCATCCTATCCGGATTTCTGATCACAGTACGAAGGTTCTCTATGGCAAGATTGTTCATCTGGTATGGGTGTTATGGCAGCACGGGCGAGTACAGGATGAGACTTGGGATAGGGATGCTGATGTACGATCGCGGTGGCCGGAGTTGTTCAGGGTTTCTTCATCTACGCCGCGCTAGGAAAATTCGGGGATGAATTTCTTTAAGGGGGGATGTTTGTAAGAACCTGGATTTTTTTTCAGGTACGTTTTTCCTTTTTCTAGAGTTTTTTAGAAAAGATGATTTTCTGGAAATTTTTGAAGTACACACCATGTACTTTATGAGTACACGTCGTGTACTTCATTGCCTCAAGAGGCCGTGTTCTGGCCATGTCATGGACACACACATGGTCTTGTGGGGTGACGTGGAATCCACCTAAATATGGGTATGGAAAAGGTGAGTACATGATGTGTACTCCAAAATTACATGTTGTGTATTTTGTTTTTTTCATTAAACGCATTGGGGTCGCGTCTGATGGACAGAAACCACTTCTTTTAGGTTTCGTTCATCCAAGAGCGCCGAGCATCCACGGATCTTCGACGAGCCCTTGATCTTCTGTCCGTCCTCCGAATCGAACTCTATCATTTGCATTGGAATCCCAGCGGTAATCTCTTCCTTCTTCTAGAGCATCATTTTCCAACTCCTCCTCTTTTTCAAGTTATTTTGGGTTGAAAGTTTTATGTGTTTTCATAGATCTACTACATTCTAAGGGGATTAAAGTTTCGAGGTTCAAGTATATTGATCTCCTAACCCCGAGGTAGGTGTTTTGTGACTTTCTATAGAAAGCCTTTGAGTATTATGTGTGAATTCCACCAATACCATTGAGTGGGGTATTGCATGTTTACTGTTTTGCCCCTTTTGTTTGCCTGCTTTGCTTGTATGCCTGAGTAGAGGTTATTTTTTGTGAATAGGGTAATTTTTTTGTGATTTTGATTTATTTACAATGCATGTTTTGCATGTTTGGAAACTGTTTCCTTTTCCAATGCATAGTATTGTAGGATAGAGTGACTTTTGTTCTGACATGTTGTTATGTTGTAGACTGCTAGCCAAGTAGTTCTTGAGGTTTACTTTGGCTGTTACGTGATGCTATACTTTGATGACTTACATAGGACCATGAGAACGTGGTGTAAAGACCATAGGGAGAATTGATGTTGAGGGCTTCTCCAAAGTGTCTTTATAATTATACGATGCAAGACCACATGGGGAATTTATGTTGAGTGCTTCCCCAGAGTGTCTATAGTTCCTCGACGTGGTCCACATGGGGAATTTACATTGATTACTTCCCCAGAGCGCCTTTAGTACAATATGATACTATAGGGGGAATTGACAGTGAGTGCTTCCTAATAGAGTTTATACTTTAGCTGAACAAAAGGGGTGATACTGTGTGTGCTACACAGGGGGTTTCTTGTTCTTGATAGGTAGAACTAGAGGGGATAGGTTGTGGGTACTTCCCATAGGGTTACCTGTTGTGTTATCTGTTTTTCTGTTGCATTCTGTGGGGTGTATTGAATGATTAAACTATGGATTGTTTACTTCTTAGTTATTCCTTGTTTACTGTTTTCTGTACTTTACCTACCATATACTCACTGACTATTAGGCACAGATCTTCGGGTGGTTGCCTACTGGGATTTAGTCTCACACCCTGTTTTGGCCATGCTTTTGGCCCCAAATATATTATATTGCTGCATGTATAGACAATGTCATGCACCCTTCCACTTCAGGTACTTTATTGCATTGGAGCTGGAGAGCATGGGACCAAGCTGAGGCTTGCGATGCTGACGAATTGCTTATCTGTTTTTCTTTTGTACTTTGGTTTAGTATTGTATTCAGCATTGTGACTTGTTTGGATTCTTTCCTTGACATATATGTATCATGAATCATTTATATATATTTTTTCTCCAGTTGTTTCTCTATCAGTCTTACGTTGTTTAATATTGTTGGATATTTACCGCTTCCTCTATTGTATATTTGTTTCTATTCTGCTGTGTTACTCTTCCAATGACGGCATATTTTCCCCACAAACACACTCAAGGCCCTCACTACTAGCCGGTAACCTCTGGCGTTCGGGGAAATGCGCTTGAGGCCATGTGACCAACTGGGTACGGGGCACCTTTGGGAGGATTCCGGAACCAGGGCATTACATTCTATTACTCCTCGTTTTGGGGAAGCACCACCATTTTCTCATCAGTCTAGGAACTGGAGTTCTTCCGTCCATTCAGGTCGAGGTGGAGGTTATGGTCGTGGTATCTAGTCGCCCGATTTTTAGCGACATCAGGGCAGATCAGCTCAGAGTGGTCAGGCAGGGTCACAGGGTCGTGCTACAGGCCAGACATTTGCAGTGGAGCAGACCTAGAAGGAGTAGGATCCCAGACCTTCTACAGTTCGAGGTACGATCTTAGTTGCCTCATTTTTAGCTTCTTCACTTTTTGATACCTGGGATTCCCATAGCTTTATATCTGTTGTTGTTGTTGAGAGCCTTGGGCTCTATATCTTTTCTTCTACTGATATCTTGACATTGGACACTCCATTGGGGACTAGAACGGCTAGTGTGTGTTAGTGTAAGGAGTTCCCTCTAGAGGTTGGTGGGTGTCACTTTTTTTGGGACCTCTATGTTCTAGAGATGATATTCTATGATGTTATTCATAGAATGGACGTTTTGGTTCCCTTCCAAGCAGTCGTCGATTGCTACCATCATAGGGTGAGTTTCACATCACCAGAAGGCATGTCATTTCTTCATAAGGGCGAATTAGATGTCCAGGCGATCAGAGCGGGACCCGAGCATCATGGGCTGGGTGGAGTTACATCCCAGATTGCTAGTTTATATCTAGATGACCAAGGGAATTCATAGTTATACTTTTCTTCAGTGGTGGATCGTTTCAGGGACGTCTTTTCAGAGGACTTTTCAGGTTTGCCTCTGGAGTGATAGGTAGACTTTTCCATTAAGATTATGCCAAGAGCGGCACCAGTGTTCATTCCTCCTTATAGGATGAATACACCAGAGTTGTGGGAGCTCAAGAAGTAGTTGGAGGAGTTACAAGAAAAGGGTTTCATTCGACCCAGTACTTCTCTGTGGGGTTCGGCCGTCCTGTTTTCAAAGAAGGAAAATGGTACCCTCAGGCTTTGTGTGGATTATCGGATACTGAACTAGTTGACAGTCAAGAACCAATATCCCTTGATGAGGATTGATTATCTATTTGATCAGCTTCGAGGAGCCCGAGTGTTCTCGAAGATTGAATTGAAATCCAATTATCATCAGTTTCACGTTAGACCATCTGATATACCTCTTACATCCTTCCGGAGCAGGTATGGTCTATACGAGTATATGGTTATTTATTCATTCTCACGAACGTACCTACAGTTTTCATGGTACTAATGAACCGAGTGGTCCATCCATACTTGGATTCTTTTGTGAGGGCCTTTGTGGACAATATCTTGGTGTACTATCACACTCGACACGACCATGCTACCCATCTTGAGATCGTTTTTACTACACTGAGAGAGCATCAGTTAAATGCTAAGCTCTCAAAATGTCACTTTTGGATTGACCAAATTCACTTCTTGGGTAATGTTATCTCAGATATAGGAGTATCATTAGACCTAGATAAGGTGAGAGTAGTAGTTTCTTGGGAATAAATGAAGAACGCTTTTGAGATATGGAGGTTTCTAGGTCTGGCTAGTTACTATAGATGTTTCATACTAGACTTTTCATGCTTAGAAGCGCCACTGAGGGGCCTGACTAAGAATGGTGTGAAGTTCTTATGGTCAAATTCTTGTGAGTCATCCTTTCAGGAGCTGAAAGGAAGGTTGACTTTAGCACCGATACTAGTTTTTCCAGAGTCAGGAAAGAGATATACTGTGTACTATAATTCTTCAGGTATTGAGCTGGGAATTGTGCTTATACAAGGAGAATGAGTCATTACGTACGGGTCTCGGCAGTTGTGGAAACATGAGAGGAATTAACTGACGCACGATCTTGAGTTGGCTACTGTTGTTCATGCCTTGCGCTGTTGAAGACATTATCTTCTAGGAGAGAATTTTGTGGTTTTCATGGACCACAAGAGTCTCAAGTATATCATCATTCAGTGTGACTTGAATTTGATACAGTGAAGGTGGGTTGAGTACCTTCAGTCCTTTGAATTTGAGCTTGCCTATATGCCTGATAAAGGTAACACAGTGGATGATACGTTAAGTAGGAGGACTTAGATACATGCAGTTCAGGAGGCCATTAGTGAGTGGAAACATATGGCTATATTATCTGAGATTCATTTGAAGGTGCATGACAGACAGTGGAATACTTTTATTTCTTCTGTGGTTGTTAGCTCTACTCTTCTTGATCGATTTCGAATGAGGCAGCTATCAGATTATAAAGGCCTAGTCCTATAGGAAACTTTGTCAGGAGAGGACCCTATTCCTAGATGAACCATAGGCAAGGATGAGATCTTGCATTTTCATGGGCGCATATGGGTGTCAGCAGACTTAAGTGAGGAGCTAATGCGAGACTTTCATTCCTCAGTTTGGGTAGTTCATCCTGGTGTCACCTAGATGTATCATGATCTACATCGTCAGTATTAGTGGCCAGGTATGAAGAGTGTTGTTTCTGGTTTTGTTATGAAGTGTTCCACCTATCAGCAGGTGAAGGCAGAGTATCAGTGACCATCAGGGCTTTTGCAGCAGTTACCAATTCCCAAGTAGAAGTGGAATGATGTCACGATGGATTTTGTGACAGTTTTACCAAGGTCACCTCAAGGGAATGATACAGTTTGGGTTGTCATTAATAGACTCATGAAGGATTCCCACTAATTGTCGATCAAGGAGACCTTTAGTGTTGATGAGCTGGGATGGTTGTACATCTGATAGATTTTACGTCTATATGGGGTTCCACACTCCATCGTTTCAGACAAGGATGACCATTTTACTTCTCGATTCTGGTAGGGGATTTAGAAGGCATTGGTTATACAGGTGATTTTGAGTACTGCTTACCATCCCAAGACAGATGGCCAGTCTGAGCGTACGATTTAGGTGCTTGAGGACATGGTTTGTGCATGCATCCTGGATTTTAGAGGTTCTTTGGAGAAGAATATACCTATTGTGGTGTTTTCCTATAATAATAGTTTTCAAGTAACTATTCAGATGGAAGATTATGTGGCTTTGTACGGTAGGCCATGAAAATCACCCTTATGTTGGCTGGAGGTAGGAGAGGCAGCTATGTTGGGACCTCATCTTGTCCAGGAGACCATAGAGCAGATAGAGTTTATTTGGAAGAGGATGGATACTGCACAGTCTCGATAGAAGTCTTATACTGATCAGCAGAGACGACCTCTAGAGTACAAGGTCAGGGATTAGGTTTTCCTATGTGTCACACTGAGGTTGGGACATAGAAGTATTAGTAGACAGGGTAAGCTTTCGCCGAGGTATGTCGGGCTGCTTGAGGTTTTGAAGATAGTTGGGATGGTTGCCTATCAGCTGCAGTTACCTCAGAGGTGCAGGGCTATGCATGACATCTTCCACATTTCTCAGCTTTGACGTTACTTCACATACCCATCTCATGTCTTCCAACCTGAGGAGGTTGAGTTGGAATTTGGATGCATCTTTTGAGGAGCATCTTATCCATATTGTCGATCGAAGTATGAAGGTTCTCTATGGTTGGTCTATTCCTCTGGTACGAGTGCTATGGTAGCATGGGCGGGTAGAGGATGAAACTTGGGAGAGGGAGGCAGACATACGATCACAGTGGCCAGAGCTGTTCAGGGTTTCTTCTTCTACGCCACCTTGCTAGGGAAATTCAAGGACAATTTTCTTTAAGGGGGGAATTTTGTAAGAACCTGAATCTTCTTTTCAGGTATGTTTTCCTTTTCTAGTCGTTTTTGAGAAAAGAGGAATTTTTTGAAATTTTTGAACCACACGTCATGTACATAGTTGTCACATGAAGCTGTGTACTGGCCTCACACACGGCCATGTGGGGGTGACCTAGAGGCCACCTAATGCGGGATACAGAAATGATAAGTACATGTCGTGTACTTCCAAATTACACGCCGTGTATTTTGTTTTATTTTTTCATTAAATGTATTGGGGTCGTGTCTAATCGCCAAAAAGGCCTTCTTCTTGACCTAGTTCATCCAAGAGCTCCCGTACACCGGCGATCTTCCTTTGAGCCCCTGACCGAGCATCTGACCTCTGATTCGACTGTCATCGATTTCGTTGGAATCGCCTCGGTAAGCTATTCCGTCTTTTATAGATTCATTTCATGATTCCTCCTCTTTATCAAGTTATCCTCAGTAGAACTTTTTAGACATTTTTGTAGATCTACTATGTTATTGGGCGATTCAAGGCTTGAGGTTCACTTATATCAATCCTACAACACCGAGGTAGGTGGTATGTTCCTTTCTGTTGAAAGTCTTTGATTTATATGTGCAAAATTTTACAATACCCTTGAACGAGGTATTGGATGTTTACTTTTTTAGACTTTTTGTTTGTATTCCATGGTTTTATGCTTGATTAAAGGTTAATTGAATGATAATTGGGTGAATTTATATGCTTTGGAAGTGTTTTCCATGCATGTTGCTTGTTTTGACTGTTTGGTCTAGTTTTCTTATTAGGTTGTTGTTTAATTTCCATACCTAGTATTGTAGGATGGTATGACTATTGTTCTGACATTTTGTTATGTTGTAGACTATTTAGCCAAGTAGTTCTTGAGGTTTATTTTGGATGATACACATTGTTATGTTTTCTTGACTTATACAGGGTCGTGAGAACTTGATGTAGTATACCATAGGGAAAATAGACAGAAGGGCTTCTCCAGAGTGTCTGTTTTTTCTTATGATGTGAGACCACAGGGGGAATTTTCATAAGTGCTTCCTCAGAGTGTCAGTAGTTCCTCGACGTGGGCTATAGGGGGAATGTGACGTAAGAGCTTCCCCAAAGTTCCTTTAGTTACCAATATGAGACTATAGGGGGAATTGACAGGGAGTGCTTCCCCAGAGAGTCTATTCTAAATCTAAACCAGAGGGGTTAGACTTAGTGTACTACCCAGAGGGTTTCTTGTGTTTCTAGGTTGGAACAGAGGGGATGGGTTGTGAGTAATTCTCAGAGGGTTACTTGTTGTGTTATCTACTTGCTTGTGTTGCTAGGTAGGACCAGAGGGGATAGGCTATGAGTACTTCCCAGAGGGTTACCTTTTGTGTTTAGCTATTTGCTTGTGTTACTTGGTAGGACCAGAAGGGATGGGCTATGAGTACTTCCTAGAGGGTTACCTGTGCGTGTTTACCTGCTTTGGTTAGTTGTTGCTTGATATATGAAACTGAATGCTTTGAAACTGTGGATTAGTTACTGCTGAGTACTTCCTTGTTTACTGCTTCCTGTTATTTATTACTTGTCATATATTCACTGACTGTTAGGCACAGATCTTACGGTGGTTGCCTACTAGGATTTAGTCTCACGCCCTATTTGGGCTATGCTTTTGGGCCCAAACAGATTATATCGTTGAAGGCATAGATAAGGACAAGTGCCCTTCTACTTCAGGTAATTGATTGCTGAGGAGTTGGAGAGAATAGGACCAAGCTGAGGCTTGCGATGATGAGGAGTTTAGTTGTTTTTTTTTTTGTACTTGGGTTTTGTATTTTATTCCGGCATTGTGATTTTTTTGGCTGGTTTCCCAGACATATGTATCATGCATCATTTATATATATATATGTGCTCTAGTTATTTCTTCATCAGTCTTACACTATTTACTCTTGTGTGTTATTTTTACTGCTTCCGTTATTGTATATCTGTTTTACTTCTGTTGTGTTACTCTGGCAATGAGGGCATAGTTTCCCCACTATCACACCCAAGGCCCTCACTGCTAGTCGGCAGCCTCTAGTGTCAGTGAAAATGCGCTTGAGGTCATGTGACCAATCAGGTACGGGGCACCCCGGTGTGGCTTCTGGAACTGGGACGTTACACCCACCACCACAAACATTATTTGATGATTTTATTACTTTACAAGATTCCATTTTTTCTTCAAATAAAAATAATTCTTACCTTTGTCCTGGGTATTTTAGTTTTGAAAATGGATGTTTAAAAGGAAAGGGTATTTCGATATATGAAAATATTTTACAAATGGGTTCAAAATACTTTTTCATGGGTTTTAAGATAAAAAGGTGTGAGCTTAAAATGTATTATTTATGATATGGTACTTGATCATTATAGAGGATGTTGGGTGAGCCTGATATATCTTATAAGATGGGTGAGCCTGATACAACATATACAAAGAGTGAGTCTGATATGGATTATATGATAGGTGAACCTGATATAGCTCTCCAATGCATTGAGTAATATTCATTTCCTTTGAATGGGAAAAGGATGGAGTTAACCAAGAAGGTTTCTCCTATGGATTTAACTAGGATCCAGCTATTTCTAACATGGGTTATGAATATAATTCTATAATTTTCCAAAAAGGGTTTCTATTTTCTTGTTATGGGTTTTAATAGTTTTTCTTGAGAAAAAAAATTGTGCGTGTTTTTCACATATATATGATTTATTTTATATGATCAAAGAATATTGTGATAAAGGCATACATTTTATGGGTTTTCCTAGTTTTCATTGGACTAATAGATTTCTTACATTTATGTCCCTTTCTGATCTTTTTGTGCTCATCACATGTTTTAAAATGTTTTTAATAGGGTTGAAGGATGATTAAGAACAAAGAAAACGTCAAATTGAAAGTCTTGAATATTTTTCATGAAAAGAAAATGTGTTTCATTTTGAAAGTTTTATATTGTGGGAAAATAGATACTGAGTGGATGTGTCTACTTTGTAATGTATGGGTTTGTTACGTAAGATTTATGACCTAATTTTGTAAAACATTAAACCTAAAAGATATTTGGGAATGTAAGAAAATTAATTCAAGTCTAAAGACACTGGATTATGTAATGTTTAATGTTAACTCTTTATACCCACTTATAACTCACCAAACCAATAGAAATCCCAGGATCATCACATTGTATATCAAGGATCCTCATCTAGATAAATCAGACAAGGTAGCAATAATAAGCAATCAATGGGAAATCTAGGCCCTAAAACTAAGGTGTTTAACCTTCATTAGAAAATGGGCTTGCTCGGCCACAAACAATTATCTTTATCAAAAAAAATCAATTGTTTACCATCTTGAGTTGACCAATTCAATTATCATAGGTTACAACCACAATAATCCTAAGGAATCATCTATCAACAACTATGAATTATTTAAACACTCTTTGAGCACTATGTTCGATATTAACAATTACAAGAACAGTAATAATTAATCATGCATCTATTGTTTATCCAAAAAACAATACTATAATTATGTTATTTATCCAATTTGTAAACACAACCAACATGTTAAACCATATTATAAACATAGATAGAACACTATCTAGTAAAACAAGAGGAAAACCATAAACACAACATAAACACATGTGATCATTTCAACCCAAAACTAATTTTTTTTTATTTAATTATAGTTTAATCTTCATTAGGGTTAATTCAACCATTCTTCAAATATTTAAAGAATGATAACTTTGCGATTGCGTAGAAAGAAACAAGAAGAAGAAATGAATCCTCTATCTCAAGGTTTTCAAAGTTCTTCGGTTGAGAGTGAAACAACAATGCAGATCTATGATCACCCATCCCACAAGAAAACTACAACCCTTTAAGGACATCATGCCATAAATGCACCAACAAACATCAAAATAACTCCATGATATTGAAGAAGATAAACTGTCATGGCATGGAAAGATAATTTTAGAGGAAACAAAGCTGAATAGAGGAGAAACCATAGTAAAAATAGCGAAACTCACATCAAATATCCACAAATTGAACTTGAGAAGCCAAGAATCAAACCCAAATGGAAGTGAATCAAAACACCCTATAAGAGATCCTCTAGCTGCCTAGAGTTGGGAGAAAAATAGAGTGTTTTGAGAGAATATGTGTAATGGATTTGTTTTTTCCTTATAAAACTTTGGAATATTTTAAGAAATATTTCAGGAGTTAGGCACTAAGGTAGCATGGGATTTCGGGCCCTAAGGAGGCTCGGTTTTGATATAATAAAAATAAATAAATATATTATATCACATGCATGCAGTTTTTCTGAAATAATAGAATAAATCCTTAATGGAGACTCATATTTGAAATATGAGACCACTATTAGATCCAGAATGTGGGTTTTATCCTTAGCGTGATAACCTTTTTTGGTGTCAGATGTTTTGTAAAAGAGTAGCCGGGAGCAGAAATAATAAAATAAACTTATTTTTTATTTTTTTATTTATTATTTTAATGTTACAACCTAATCCTCTCAAATAAAATCTCGATTATGGAAAGTCCCTAGGGTTGGCCACACAACCCTAGGGATTGAGAGACGGATCTTGGAGGAGGATTCTTGGATGATCAATAGTGGATCATAGATTGGCAATCTGTGTGCTAGCGAAGCTTGTAGATCTCACCAACAGCAGCAAGTGATTGCTCCAAACTTGAGTTAGGGTTTTTTTTTTGTTGGATTTAATCCCCTAATCGTTTATCCCTTGATTAAACGTGAATTAATCTTCTAAAAAATCATTTGTGGGTTGACCATTGAATTCCAGTTATTATTTTAGTTTCCTATAAATTGGTAATGGATATTGTTTTACTATAGTTTGACTATTCATATTTGTTCATCATTATAACAGAAATGGATTGAGTCCAACCTAAATAATGTCCAAGGATCATTCCTATTCTTGTGTTTTGTGCATTTCTCCCCCCTATTTTTCATGTGTTCTTCATTGGTATACCATTTGGCTAGCGGTTTGACAAATACCTAATGAACAATTGTTGTGAAATCATTCTTTAGTGCAATGGATCATCACTACAGGTTTGGGATCAAGATTGATGGCAAGATCGAAGTGTGTGATGATGATAGATGATCATGTTCAAATTTGGAGATCCTCGGTTTATGGATTACAACATTCGGACAACGCAGTGTAATAGAGAAAATTCTAATAGAATTTGATGATCGGAATCTAGCCACCGGTGGCAACCAGGATCAATCAATCCTAGATCCATATTTATCAGTAGGTCTATTTGCAGAATCGACGATAGCGGCGGTGCGGGCAAGATGCATAGATTAATCAGGAATTTATATTAAAATCCTGACTACATGGTGTGTGCTCTAGAAGAACACACATCGTGTGATACCCTCCTACAATGCAATAGTTTATACATATAATGAAGTATCACACGCCATGTGATGCATATCACACACCATATGACATGTTCCTGGAAACTCAACCTATACCCTCAGGGTACATGGGCACAGATGCGACTAGGTACACAGACACGGCCAGGTATATGGGCATGGACCGGTACTCAGACATAGCCGGTTACACATGCCCGGTCAAAGTACAAAGGCATGGCCTGAAGTACATGGGCTCAGGACATATCACATGGGAAAACCTATGGTGGGAAATACATGT
Source organism: Viscum album (assembly GCA_963277665.1). Classification (NCBI taxonomy): domain Eukaryota; kingdom Viridiplantae; phylum Streptophyta; class Magnoliopsida; order Santalales; family Viscaceae; genus Viscum; species Viscum album. Next base: position 678,392,608 of record OY728165.1, read on the forward strand.
CGTTTACCCCCAGTACATGTCATGTACTTTCTACAGGGTATTTTGATGCCCTTTATCTCTTCAATGTCGACCAGTTTCCTTAGGTTCGTTTCCTCAGTCCATCCCCATGAGGGTACAATAAGTCATCACGTCATGAGCATAGGATGTGATCCCCTCTTCAAGATCGGTCTTGGATAGAGTTTTAGAAATCCCTCTTTGTGGACCAGGGTGGGATCCTCTATTGTATATTCTTCCCTAGTTGGGGTTTTAGGAATCGATGTGGTCAACATACCTGGGTATTGATCCCCTACTTAGTGGGTTATTTCAAATAGGGTTCAGTATACCCCACAAGCCCTAGGAGAGATCCACTATCATTGTATCGATATATTCTAAGTTCTAGTGCATACTTCTTCATGGTGAGGCCCAACGATCATGACCACTTGGATGACCGATTTAGTGTTATTAAGATCGTGGAGTGAGTTCACATGGACAAGCGTTACCTTGAAGCTCCAAGTAGGATCCTAGGTTGGAATTTCAGTTTTGAACTTACCATTAGACTTAGTATCTATCTTGAGTATATCTAGGTGTTATTATTTTTTTGTATCATATTATAATTAGCATGACTTTGTGATGATGACGTGACTACTCTCTTGATGATTTATGTTTGGAGATTTTAGGGTGTCCTACTGGGTATTATTATACACACCCTTACATGGTCTCTTCCCACACATGTTGTGTCTTATGTAGATGATAGACCCTTTGAGGGGGCTCTAGGTGGACCAGGAGTAGGTGTAGTATGATTGAGTGAGACAGACCGTTGTTCGTACCATGTGTTTCATTTGACAGGATTCCCCTCATTCTAATCAAGTTAGACTCTTGTAGTTTTTGTGGGCTCATATTTAGCATTTTTTTCTTTTCATATTATGTGGTACTCTAATGGTGGGATTTATATGTATTCATGCATTATGGTATCGGTTATATTGTTTTAATTTTTCAGCATTACAGATGTGAGTGTGTGTGTGTGTGTGTACCTTAGGTTAAGGTCTCCCATGTGTGTGATATGTCTGTTCGGAATTGGACACCAACCCTTGGACTATTAAGGGTGGGCTTAGGGTGTCACATTTGGTTTACCACCTGCTAGGTAGGCCTCGGTGGGTTGGTTCATGACAGAGTGGTTTTATAATAGTTTCATCTTAGGACCAGAGTTTGGAGAGTGTCTAGTTGTTATGTTTGGTTTAGGAATTTGGGTCACGGTATTAAATTGTTTTGAGTTCGGATCTTGGGCCAAGGAATTTAGTGTTGGTGTGGTGGCCGATGTATCCATTCACTAGGACTCTGATAACCTACTTTTTGACTTGGTATATGTAGGAACTTGTTGTAGAGTAAACATTGTTACATGCATCATGTAGGAATGAGTATTGGTTTTCATATCCTTCTTGAGTCATCTCCCCATATATAATCTTGACTGTGGTACATCTTGTCTATTTTAGGATGCCTCCACCATGATTTATAGCTAGGATTTCATATCAGGATTGTGAGGATAGTCCTCCTAGTAATGAGGCTTCAGTATAGGTACCTATTTAGAAGGTGGTACCTTTGGGTGGTTTACCAATCTTACCACCACTCGTCGATCAGCAGGTTGCACCGACAATACCAATGGATGAGGCATGCCAGCTAAGTGCACTTCATGAGTTTCAACAATATATACCCCTCAGGTTTCGGGGTGAGCCAGACCCCCAGGCTAGTGAAAAATGGTTCAATGAAATTACATAAGTTTTACACCTTGTTAAGATACCTAAAGACCAAATGGTGGTCCTAACGGTGATCCTTTTTCATGGCTCCACGGGGCGATAGTGGAGTCTGGTGACTCTGACATACAATGAGGTGACTCTTTCATAAAAAAAGTTTTAGAATCTTTTCCGAGCTTCTGCAGCTTTTATAGGTTAGTATGACTATGGCAGTCTCATTAACCTCTCACGATACTTCGTGGATATGGGTTGAATGTGTTTTTTCAATCATGGACCTTCGAGTGTGGTCTCCACAGAGACACTCGGGCTAGTGTTCTACCTCTTTGCATTCCTACTTATGCTGGAATTCTCAATATTTCTTTGTTAGTGGAGAGATTTTTGGATGAGCAGACGCTGACAGTTGGTGCTGGTAGGGGGAACACGGGAGCTGCAGTTCATGGCTCTCAGGACGGTTCAAGTTAGACTAGGGTGAGGTGGTGCTACTCTTTTGATGGTCGGGTACATCTCGTGTGGGATTTCTCAACCCACCGTATAGATGACAGAGTGGAAGTTGGTGGGCCACCTATGTAGAGGCAGTGGTTCGAGCAGGGAGGCCTGTAGGGTGTAAAATGTTGCAGAGGAGTAGGGATAGCAGTATGAGGTGACATATGGTTTGACCTGTTCCACTACCACCCCTAAGTGGTCAGAGATGAGGACAACTACAAGTAGTGAAGGCCTATGACCCAAAGGCTCTAGGGATGATTAAAGGTATGACCTGTTTATTTTCTACCATAGTTGTAATACTGATAGACACAGGCATGCACTGCTCTTTTCTCACTGCTTCCCTTGTTAGACACCAAGATATTCCAATAGAGGTTGTGGCGCAACCCTTGTATTTAGAATCCCCTGCTGGAGGATATTCTGTGATCACACGCTTTTGCTGATAGTGTAGCTTGGCTCTTGGTGGAGAGATCTTCCTTTGGGATCTCTTTATAGCAATGATGAGGTCATGCGACGCCATACTAGGTATGGACTGGCTATACACAGTTCATGCATAGATTAGCTATTTTAGATAGAGGATGTGGTGTATCCACATGGATGGGATGATTTTTTCCTTAATCGGTGAGAAGGAAACCCAAGTGGAGAAGGATGGGATCATACGTGGGAGGATACAGTTGATTACCCACTAGTTTGCTAGTGTGGCCCTTTGAGAAACAGATTCTATGAGCTTTCAGTTCCCTACTATGGTGATGGAGTATGAGGACATCTTCCCTGAGGACGTGTCAGGCTTACCTCCTCCCCGAGAGATAGACTTATTCATAGACTTACACCTAGGGATATCCCCAATATCTAAGCCAATATATCGAATGGCTCCCACAAAACATTGTGAGCTAAAGGTGAAGTTGGAAGAGTTACAAATGAAGGGATTTTTTAGACTCGTTATGTCCCCCTAGGCAGCTCTAGTGTTGTATGGAAAGAAGAAGGGGATCTTAATGTTGTGTGTGGATTATCGTTGCCTAAACCAGGTGACCATGAAGAATAAGTTTCCACTACTGAGTATCAATGACCACTTTGACCTATTGAGTGGGTTGAGGTGGTTCTTAAAGATTTACCTTATGTCAAGCTATCACTAGCTCCGAGTTTGAGGTGAGGATATACCAATGACGACATTCTATTGTCACTATGGTCACTACGAGTACTTAGTGATGCCTTTCAGCATGAGAAATTCCCCAACAGTGTTCATGGGACTCATGAACCAAATCTTTTAACTCTTCTTAGATCAGTTCATGGTAGTATTCATTGATGACAACCCAGTGCACTCGAAGTCTAAGGAGGAGCATGAGAGACACTTGAAGATGGTATGGGACATACACCAAGAGCATCGGATTTACGAAAAGCACTCAAAGTATCAGCTCTAGATTTGAGAGGTCCACCTTATAGGATATGTCATCTCAGGAGAAAGGGTAGAAGTTGACCTAGTGAAGGTTGAGGCTGTGTTAGCCTGGGAGCCACCCAAGAGCGTGAAAAAGGTTTGGATATTTCCTTCGTTTGGAAGGATATTATAGGATATTAATGCCTGATTTATCTAGGATATTTTCACACTTGACCACCCTGATCTGGAATGGGCAAGATTTTTAGAATTTTCGATAGAGTTTGATGAGAGCTCCCATCTTGAGACTTCCAAATGAGGGTGTTAAGTATGTAATTTTATACAATACCTCTGGAACTATGATTGGTTTTGTTTTAATGTAGAGGTAGGTAGTGATCACCTATGGGTCCCAACAGTTGATACCACATGAGAATAACAACCCGACCCAAGACCTAGAGCTGGCAGAGGTGGTATTCTCCCTGAAGATGTGGTGACACTATCTTATGGTTGAGAAGTTTATCATCTATTCCGACCATAGGATCCTCAATTATATCTTTTCACAGAAGGATATAAACTATATATAGAGATGATGGATAGAGTTCCTATGGAATTAAGACTGTAAGATAGTCTATACTCTCTGGAAGGGGAGTGTGGTGGTTGATACTCTCAGTAGGATATCTTGTTCACAGTTGTTGAGCGAGGCGTTGGAGTAGTTAGCCCCATTATAGTTTTCCCTTATGGATGAGGATGGTGAAGCTTACCTCCAATCAATGGTTGTTACCCCACCACCCCTACAATGTGTTAGGGGCTCATCTTGGAGATGTAGAGTGTGAGACCTTTCATACTCAGATATCCATTGGATGTGCTCTTGATGGATTTTATGAAGGTAATGAGAACATTATCCTTTTTAGAGGGCAGACGGTGGCATCAATGACGTTGATAGAGGATGTTTTGAAAGAGTTTCATATATCTCCCTTAGTAGTATATTCAGGTGCGTTGAATATGTACCAGGACCTTTAGCGTTAGTTTTGGTGTCCAAGGATAAAGAAGTGTGTAGTTGAGTTGGTCTCTCAATGTCTCATCTGCTAGTAGGTGAAGGTTGAGCACCAAGTTGGGGTGTGTTTGGCTCAACCCCTTGAGGTGCCAATGTGGACTTCATGACGGGGTTCCCATCATCTTCTAGAGGGCATGATGTCATCTAGGTCATCATATATCGGCACACCAAGTTGGATCACTTTCTAGTTATTCGAGATAAAGTTCAGTAGAGAGCATGGGATGCATTGACATGTAAGAGATATTCTGAATTCACAGAGTTCCCACAATGATAATTTCAGACTGTGATTCTCATTTCACATCATGGTTATGGATAGGATTGTAGGAGGAATTTAGGTGTTTGACCACGTCGTTTCACCCTTAAACTAATAGAAAGACAGAGAGGACCATTCATATTCTGGGGGATATGTTATTGGTTCGTGTGTTAGACTTTGGTCATAGTTGGGAGGATCACCTACCCTTGGTAGATCTTTCATACAACAATGACTACCATTCCACCATTGATATGACACTATTTGTGGTCTTGTACAAGAGACCTTGTAGGTCTCCACTGTGTTGGACTAATCCTGAAGAGTCTGCAATCATGGGGCCAAAGTTGGTATAAGTAACAATAGAGAAGGTGCAGATCATCCAAGGGTGGATGACCACTACCTAGAGTTGTTAGAAGTCTTATGTGGACTGATGAAGGAGGCCTTTGGAGTTCTATGAGGGATACCATGTGTTCTTGAAGGTCTCACCTAGGAGAGGATTGTGGATATTTCGTTGGGATGGAAAGTTATCTTCGAGTTTCATTGGTTATTTTCAGATACTTCATAGGGTTTTGTAAGGTGGTGTACCGCTTAGACATACTACCATGGTTAGATCAGGTATACAACGTCTTCCAAATGTCGCAACAAAGGATGTATGTTCACGACCCATCACATGTTATCGAATGGAGCGAGCTGGACATAGAGGATAAGATTACCTTTGCAAAGGACTCGATAGATATTGAGGATCGGCAGGAGAAGATCCTTCATATACTACTAATTCTCTTTGTGTTTTTATAGTGCCAACATAGGAATATTCAAGAGAGCACCTGAGAGTATGAGAACCCGATGCGAGCTCAGTACCCTCATCTTTTTAAGTATGATTTTTGCTTTTTGGGATGAAAATCTTTGAGGTGGAGAGAATTTAACAACTCTTTTTCCCTTTGTAATGTTTTGGAATATTTTAAGAAATAATTTTTAGGCTATCCGTTGATTAAGCGCGGGATTCCGGAACCCGGGGAGGTTCGTTTTTGATATAATAATAATATATTATATATTTTATATCACTCATGTGCTATTTTTCTAAAATAATGGAATAAATCCTGAATGTAGACTTGGATCAGAAATATGAGACCACTATTAGATCTTGAATGCAAGTTTTACCCTATGCATGACATAACCTTTATCGGCGTTAGATGTTTTGTTAAAGCGTAGTCGTGGGCACAAATAATAAAATAAATTTATTTATTTATTTATTTATTATTTTAATGTTGCGATCTAATCCTATCCTATTAAATTCTGTTTATGGAAAATCCCTAGGATTAGCCACATAACCCTGGGGATTGAGAGAGGCCTGTTGGAGGATGATTCTTGGACGATCAACAGCGGATCGCAGATTGGAAATCGGTGTGCCAACGGAGCTCATGGATCTTACCAATGACAGTGATGTGAAACCATTCTTCATCAATGATTGATCCAAACTCGATGTAGGTCATTTTTTGTAGGATTTAATCCATGTATTGTTTATCTCTTGATCGATCGCGGATCAATCCTCCTAAAAAATTGATTCACAGGTCAACCGTTGAATTGTGGTTATTGTTATGTCTTCCTAGAAATTAGGAATGGATATTGTTTTGATATTTTTATTATTATTCTTATTCATTTATCATTCTAACTAAAATGGGTTGAGGCCAAACTGAAGAATGGCCGAGGTTCGTTCTTCTTGCTTTGTTTTGTGCATTTCTCCCCCCATTCATCGTGCGTTCATCACTGGTATCCCACTTGGTCGGTGGTTCGACAATACTCGGTGAATGATCATTGCACAACCATTCTTTGGCACAACGGATCATCATTTTGGGATCAGTATCGAGATCAATGGCATGATCGCGGTGTGTAGTGATTTTAGATGATCGGGTTCAAATATGGAGATCCCCAGTTCACAGTTTTCGGCGTTCAAATGATGCAGTACTACAAAGGCGATTCTTGATCAGATTTGACGGTTGGAATCCAGTCATCAGTGACAACCAGTCTCAATCAATCCTAGATCCATGTTTATTGGAGGGTCTAGTGGTGGAATTTACAGCAGCGACGGTGTGGGCGAGATGTGTAAAATAGCCTGGACTTTCTGTGAAAATCCTGACAACACGGTGTGTACTCCATAAGAACACACGCCTTGTGGTCCCCTCATGTGGTGCTAGGATTTATGGATAACTAAAAGTATCAAATGTCGTGTGGTGCATGTGACACACCGTGTGACCCCTGATTGGTGACTCGACGTGTGCCCTCGGGGTACACGGGCATGGACATGGCCAGGTACATGGACAGAACTAGGTACACGAGCACTTCCTAGTACTCGATCACGGTTAGGTACACGGGCACAACCAAGGTACACGGGCATTTCTTGAAGTACATGGGCACGAGTCGGAGCACACGAGCACAGGCCGAAGCACACAGGGAATTCGGAGGCATGCAGGACACATCGTGTAACCCTAGTTGTACTTTCTCCAAGGCAGATTGAAGCCCTTGTTATCTTTAGTGTGGACCATTTTCCTTAGGATATGTTCCCTCATTCTATCCTCATGAGGGTATAGTGAGTCGTCACATCCTGTGCATAGGATGTGATCCCCTCTATGGGATCAGTCTTAGATATAGGTTCAGGAATCCCTCTGTGTGACTTGGGGTGGGATCTTCTATCATATCTTCTTCCGCGTGTGGGATTTTAAGAATCAGAGTGATCATCATACCTAGGCGTTGATCCCCTACTTATCATGTTATTCTAAATTGGGCCTGGTATACCCCATGAGCCTTGGGAGAGATCCCTTGTATGTGTATCGATCTCTTTTGAGTTCCAACACATACTTCTACATGGAAAGGCCCAATGAGAATGACCTCTCTGATGAGCACCATTAGCGTTATCAAGCTCATGGAGTGAGTTCTCTTAGAAGAGTGTTACCTTAAAGATTAAAGTAATATGTTAGGAAGAGATTTTAGTTCTCCTGGACGAGCATTATCAGGATCTATCTACACATGTTGTGTTTTATGTAGATGATAGACCATTCGACGGATCCTTACACGGACCAGGAGCAGGTAGAGCATAGTTGAGCTAGACAGACAATGGTTCGGTACTTTGGTGGTGGGATTTAGATGTATGCATGCATTATGGTGTCAGGTGTATTGTTTTACCTTTCAGTGTTGTATGGGTATTTGGAGATATGTGTGTGTGTGGGTGTGGGTGTCTTAGGCTAAGGTATCTCATGTGTGTGATATACCAACTCTACATTGGTCATTAGCCCCTGGTTTATAGTAGGCGGGTTTTGGGTGTCATACTCGGCTTACCACCGGTTAGGCGAACCCTCAGTTCATGAAAATATGAGGTTGGGATAGATTTATATACACACTATTAGACTCGTATTCATAGTGTGAATGGGTCATGCACACTGTGAATGGATCGAGTTTAAAGACTCACTAAAAACATGTCAACTCGATCCAATAAACCTCGATCAATTAATGTTTTAAACTTCATGTTCACATTGTGAGTTTTTTTAGACGAATTCATCAAATTCGACCCTTCATCCTTTCAGTATGTGAACCGGCGGTTCACATCCAAAATCACACCTTGTGAACCACCTTTTTTCAAGTCATGAATCACTATTCGGGTCAAGAACTGGGCACACACGTTGTGAACTACATCTCACATCATGAATTCCTCTGGCTTCCAGACTTCAACTTCCAAACTAGGCTCTTTGTGCACTGCAAGGGCCCAAACCCTTCTAGACTCTTCCTTTGGGAGTTTCCAAGGTTTGAGGTGCTTGGAAGAAGCTTGGAGCGGGTGGGGTGGAGTTTGTTTTAGGAGACAGAAAAATTAAGCATGAAAAGATCTATTCCATTGTATGTATTCTTGTATCTAACTACATTATTAGGGAAAAGTACAAGAAGTAATCCAAGAAGAAAGATTATAGCCCTAAAATTTGTGAGAGAGACCTCCTCTGGTGGAATCTGATCGCCACTGTAGTATTTATTCCGGAGAGATAGAGAGAGAGAGAGAGAGTGACCACCTCTCTTTTGCGGATGCTCCTAAGATACCGCCCAAACACAATTGTAATATTCTCATTGTCCAGCCCGATAAAACCTCCACACATTTATATAAGAGTCCTTCCAATAGCAGACTCTAACAGACTAAATAACTAACTGAAGTGGAATTCCCTTTCTTACCCTTCCTACATTGGTAAGAAAAGAGTAGTGGGGGTCTAACTATAGGAATTATAACATCCCCCCCCCCCCTCAAAGACGCCCTTGTCCTCAAGGGAAGAACCTAGAAACAGGGTCAAAATATATTCTGCATCCTCCCAAGTGGAATCCTCTTCAGGTTTCGATTTTTATATAATAAGGTACAAACCTTGGGGGTGACCAGGAACAAGCTTGATAGAAAAAACTCGTTCAGGGACAAAATTGGTTGAGGGGTCAGAATCCCATAAGTCTGAAAAATCAATATGAAATGGTGAATCCCAAATAGCATGCTTGAGTTGAAAAACGTGGAAAACAGGATGTATTCGAGCTATGTCCGGCAAGGATAGCTTATAAGAAGTCTCCCTAATCCGAGATAAAATTTTATAAGGACCATAAAATCGGGATTCTAACTTTGTACATAGCTTTTTAGACTTTGAAGTCTGAATTTTCGGGCGAAGCTTGACAAATACAAATTCCCCTAATTGAAAAACCAAGTCTCGCCTGTGTCGACTAGAAGAATGTACCATTAATTGTGGAGCCTGGCGCAAGCTATGCTAGAGTTGAGTGAGAACTGTATCCTGGTTGAGGAGAGACTCGACCATTGATTAAAGTGGTGTCAATCCACTTTTAAAATGAAAAATAGTAGGAGGTTTTCAACCATAGACAACCTCAAAATGAGTCATATGAGAAGAAGTATGTGTGGTTGTATTATAAGAGAACTTTGCCCATGAAATACATCGTACCCAAGATTGAGGTTTTTGCGATGCAAAACACCTCAAATAAGTTTCCAAACACTTGTTTACTATTTCCGTTTGGTCATCATTTTGAGGATGGTAGGATGAAATCATTTTTAAAGTTGTCCCTTCAAACTGAAATAATTACCTCCCAAAATTACTAACAAAAATTGGATCGCGGTCACTAAGAATTGAACTCAGAATGTCATGTAAACAGACTATCTCTTAAACAAAAACTTCCACCACATATTTTTCTGTATAAGGATGATGTAACGGAACAAAATGAGAATATTTTGATAATCGATCTACAAAAACTAGAACCACTATATAACCCAAAGTCCTTGGAATCCCTGAGATAAAGTACATGGAGATGTGATTCCAAACTACGTTTGGAATTGGTAGGGGCTATAATAATCCAGCTGGAGAAAAAGTTTGGTACTTGTGCCGCTGACAGATATCACACTGGCAAACATAATCCAAAACTGACCTTGTTATACCCTTCCAATATAAACTATTTGCAAGTCTCTTTTAGGTCTTTAAGAAGTCATCATGCCCCCCCATAGCAGAAGAGTGATAATACTGAATAAATTTGTTAATAAGGACAGAGTGGCAGGAGAGTATCAACTTGTTTCGAAAAAATAGAAGTCCATCATGAAGAGAATACCCTACCCCAGAGTTGGTATCCTATTCGAGTGGTAAGATATTTCTGGAAAGTTCTGGATCAAGAAGTATTTCCTTATTAACTATAGAAACTTCCATCCAAAAAGGTTCTAACATGGTTGTTCCAAGAAGCTTTTAATCTTCCTGGTTTGAAAAAACTTCCTCAACTAAACGCGATAAAGAATCAGCAGCTTGATTAAATCTATTCAGCTTATAGACAACTTAAAAGTCCAAACCCAAAAGTTTGGCCTACCAATTTTGTTGGTTAGCTGTGTGGAAACATTGACTGAGTATATGTTTTAATGCCAGATGGTTAGTATATACCACAAATTTTTTTCCCAAAAATTATTGTTTCCAGTAGTTTATCGATAAAACAAGAGCCATCACTTCCTTTTCGTAAACTGATTTAGATTGATGGTTCTCAAACAAGGTCTTACTAAAATAAGCAACAGGTTTCCAGATTGCATGAGAATGGCCCCTATTTCTCTGCCGGAAGCATCACATTCTATATCAAACTGTTTCTGAAAATCTAGAAAAACTAGTAATGGAGATGAAACTAAAAAATTCTTGAGTGTTTCAAAGGCCACGTCAGATTCTGAGGTCCATAGAAAACCATCTTTTTTAGTTAATTCTGTGAGGGGTTTAGCAATCTTCCTATAATCACAAATAAATTTCCAATAATATCATATCAAGCCTAAGAATCCACGTACCCCTTTAACGATGTGTGGGCACGGCCACTAGAGAACACTTTCAATCTTTTTAGGGTACATACGTACTCCTTCACCGGAAATGATATGGTCCAAATACTCCACATAAAGTTGGGCAAAAAAACATTTCTTTTGGTTGAGCTTCAGCCGATTAGATTGCAAAATCTCGAAGTTTGTTCTGATATGTTCAATATGTGTTGTCTAGGTTGTATTGTATATTAGCATATCATCGAAATATACAACAATGAACTTCCTTAGGTATGACTTGAACAATTTATTCATGGTTGATTGGAACATTATTGGGGAATTCATAAGGCTGAATGGCATTACCAAAAATTCGTAATGCCTCATGTGTATGAAAATTTGTTTTAGTGACATCATTTTCCAGTTCTCATACCTGATGAAATCCAGACCACAAATCAAGTCCAATAAAATAGTTCGCCCCATGTAGCTCATCCAATAACTCCTCAATGATGGGTATTGGAAATCTATATGGTATAGTTAGTTTATTTAGAGATCTATAATCAATGCACAACTACCATCCACCATCTTTTTTTTCAGACCAAAATAATAGGGCTCGCAAAAGGGTTGTTACTATTTCGTATGATGCCTCTAGCCAACATCTCTGTGATCTGATTCTCAACCTCATCTTTTAAGTAATGTGCTAGCTTGTATGGACATATTTTAACTGGTTTAGCTCCTTTGATCAAGGGTATAGGATGGTCGGTAGTCCGGCACGGTGGCGACTCCATTGGTTCTTCAACCAAAAATTGAAATTCCTGCAGAAAACTTTCCAAACATTATTGTTCTAAATCTACTCTATAATTATCTTTGTTTTCTGGAAGCTGTAAGCATGACTTGTAAGTGTGACTGCCAATACCAAACTTCTAAAAATAGGGTTATAGAATGGAAATTATGTTGAAGATCATATGACTAAGTGCCTTGCTCAGTCTTCCCAGTAAGCTTAACTTCTTTTCCTTCCCATTGAAATTCCATGGTCTTATGGATCCAATTAGTAAAAACAGTTCCCAAACTCTACAGCCATTCCATTCTATGTATTATATTTGGGCCAACTGTGTCAAACACAAATGCTCCGACAGTGATAATAAAATTATCTAAAGTAACTTCCACTTGTTTACAAACCCCTTGTGAAGCACCTCAGTGTCCATCTCCTAGTCTAATTCTAAATGGTTTAGTTGGACTGACTAGTACATTTGTCAATTTAGAATGAGCTTTAGAAATGAAATTGTGACTTGCTCCACTGTCTACTAGTACTAAAACTGGTATGTCAGAAACAAGACTAAAAAACTTCATTGAATTTGTCCCTAAACTTCCCATGATTCTAAATTCCAAGGTTTCCTCAGCTTGTTGCATTTACCTTCACAACCACCAGAATGCGGTTGTAATTCAGTTTCCTCCTATTCTTCTGAAGCCGGTTCCTCAATTTCCCAAACCAAAATCCTCAAAAAAATCAGGACATCGGTGCATGGGATTAAATGGTTGTGCACACTGAAAACAAAGTCTCTTTTGCTTTCGCTCCTCTCTTTCTTGCCGATTAATTGATTTGACTCTACGACAGTGCTCCATGATGCACTTCCTCCTCACGCTTTCCTCTATCTCTCAATCCCCTGTTGGGACTAAATTGAGGCAATACAACTCCTGGCCCCCTGGAAACAGTAGGTAAAAATGTTTTACTACATACTCCCCTATGAACTCCTTCTCTGATTAATTATCTCTCTACCTTTCATGCAAAGGTGATCATTCGAAACTTAGAATTAGGCTCATGTGTGAATACTTTGTTTTCAATTTCCATTCATAACCTGACCAAGAATATACTCATATACCAGGTATCAGGGAACATTGGTATCCTAAAATCCACTTGCTCAAAGTATTCTATATATTTATCAATTGTATTAGTTTGGCGAAGAGTTTCAGTAGATTTCCAATAACGATCCATAAGAGCATATTTGAATTGATCTCATGTCGCTCTAGGATTCGAACTTCGCCAAGACAAGAACCAATACAACGCCATATTTTCCATAGAAATCTGTGAAATATGCAATTTCAGGTCTTCTAGAGTTTGGTTAACCAAAAAATAGGTTTATTCCTTCATAGTCTAGGCAAAAGGATCTTCCCCTGAAAATTTTGGCAACTCAACATGTCTGGAAACGCTTCTTAAGAAGTCTTCTAATATTGCACCTCCATGGAAAAATCCTCCACCAGTGCCACTACCTTGTATCACCTACTCACAGCCTCCTTCTCTAGTTTTCTTTGGAACTTCTTTACTCGATTTATCATTTTCCAAACTCCATTCTAGAATCATTTCTAAAATTTTGAAACGCTCAATAGATTGCTCCTCTATATTCTCTACTCACAAGGCCACCCACTCATCTGACTGACAAACCAAATCGTGTGTCAACTGTTGACTCACATTCTTCCCAAGAACTAGTCTGTCTAAGCTTCCTTGTATTGACGACAAGGTTTGTTGATGCTCCTGTTCCCACTCATCATATCGATGCAAAAATCCTTTAAATGAAGATTCGACAGAAGCGGGCCTACCTTCCTGTTGGTAAAGACGGCAAAGCGAATATGGCACAAATAAAAGAAAAATTGAACATGCAGTGGAAATCGAATCATTCCCCCCAAATAGAAGCAGATGCGCAGCGACAAAATTAAATGTGCAAAAAAAAATTTGACACCGAAAATTTTTATGTGGAAAACCCGAAAGGGAAAAACCACAAGACCTAGTCCAGAAAGAGGGATCCACTAAAATCAAGAATTAAACGGTAGAGACTCCCCAAAATGGAAGGGATATCAAAATTAATACTCAAGAATAAAAGTGTGGATCAAAAGGTGGAGATCAAGAAAGATGATCGTCGAAGAAAGGCGATCACCAAATGGGATTTGATCTCGATGTTGTAGCTGTCGGTGATGTTGAAATGCCTTGCCTCTGCCTCCTTATATAGGAAAAGAATCAGGGTCAAATAATGTTGCCGCGTCAAAAGAGTGTCACTGTGTGAATTAATTCACGTGGTCTTGGCCCGCATTAAAAACACCTCATTAAAAGAAAAAACCGCGTGGACACCATTTGAAGAGGCGTTACCCGGTGCGCCAACTAGGAAGGCGCCCAAAAAACTCCCCCTCCGACTCATGTGGGGATTACCGCCAACCCTGCAATCTGTCAGCATGTCTCGAATTTTCATCTGGGTAAACTCTTGGTCAACATGTCTAACATGTTGTCACCAGTGTGGATCTTATCAAGCTCTAACTGTAATTAAGGACGTTGCGGATCCAATGATATCGAACATCGATATGTTTTGACCTTCCATGAAAAGTGGAATTCTTTACCAGAAAAATAGCACTCTGACTATCACAAAATAAAACATACCTATCCTGATTTAAATTGAGCTCTCAAATAAATGTTTTCATCCACAAAAATTTTTTGCACGCCCCAGTAGCTACAATAAACTCTGACTCTATGGTAGATAAAGCAACACATCTCTGCAATTTAGACTCCGAAGATACAGCTCCCCCTGCAAAAGTGATCAAATAGCCTGAAGTAGACTTCCTCGAATCTATATCTCCTGCCATATCTGAATCTGTAAAGCCACAAAGCATAGGTTCCCCTTTTCCAAAACACAATATCAGATCATAAGTACCACGAAGATAACGAAAAATGTACTTCACTTCTCTCCAAAGTTCTCTACCTGGATTTGATAGAAAACAACTGACCACACCAACTGCATGAGCTATATCAGGTCTAGTACATACCATTGCATACATCAAACAACCAACAGCATATGAATAAGGTATGTGTTTCATCTCATCTCTCTCTTCATCAGTAGAAGGTGAATAACTGGTACTGAGATTAAAATGTAAAGCAAGAGTACTAACCACTTTCACTCTATCCATAGAAAATCTCTGAAGAACCTTCTCAATGTATCTCTCATGATATAACCATAACTTCTTGGCCTTCCTGTCATGGGGGATCGTCATGCCAAGAATTTTTCGTGCTGACCCCAAGTCTTTAATCGCAAATCCTTCTTCAATCTGTCAATTCTAGAAGTATCATGGCCAACACTGAGCATATCATCAACATAAAGCAACAGTATAATAAAATCATCATCAGTAAATCTCTGAATAAAAACAAAATGATCAGAAGATGTCTTCCTGAAACCCTGATGAGAAATGACAGATTCAAACATCTTATACCACTGCCTCAGAGCTTGCTTCAAACCATACAAGCTCTTCTTCAACTTGCAGACATGATTTTCTTTACCTGTTTCAAAAAAACCCTTTGGTTTCTCTATATAAATCTCTTCCTCTAAATTTCCATGGAGGAAAGTTGTCTTCACATCCATATGCTCAATTTGCAGATCTAAACTGGAAGCCAAACCAAGAACAACCCGAATGGAAGACATTTTGACAACAGGTGAGAAAATCTCATCAAAATCAATACCTTTCTTCTGACGGAAGCCTTTGACAACTAACCTTTCCTTGTATCATGGAACAGAATTGGATTCTTCATTCTTAATCTGATAAATCCACTGATTTTGCAAAGCTCTCTTCCCTGTCAGTAACTTCACCAGCTCAAAAGTGTGGTTGTCGTGCAATGATGTCATCTCGTCATCCATTGCCGCAACCCATTTGTCCTTCTGTTCACTCTCCATTGCCTCATCAAAAGATTCTGGTTCTCCCCCTTCAGCGAGAAGCACATACTCATCAGGTGAATATCGAGTAGAAATTGTGCGATGCCGAGATGACCTCCGGAGTGGAACTGCGGGTTCATTAATAACCCATGGAACCAGATCATCAGAAACAAAAGGTTCATCGGAAACTTCAACTCCAACCTGTTCACCTTGAGCATCATTCTGTACATCAACATGATCATCAGAAACAACAATATGAGGTAAACGTGAATCAGAACCTGGCTCAAGACTGAAAAAACCATCAGAAGTTAGAGAAGCATCTTTTTCTCCCTTATCAATGTCTGCAATAGTCTGATCCTCCTTAAACATTGCATCGCGGCTTCTGACAAATTTCTTTAAAATAGGATCATAGAACCTGTACCCAAACTCATCGTGTCCATAGCCAATAAAAATACACTGGCATGTCTTACCATCCATCTTGGATCTCTCATCTCTAGGCACATGAACAAAATCATTGCAACCAAAAACACGCAAGTGATCGTACCTGATCTCTTTGCCATACCAAAACATATTGGGAGTGTTTGTATGCAAAGAAACTATAGGTGACAAATTGATAATATAAGCAGCAGTATGTAAAGCCTCACCCCAAAAATGTCCAGGAAATTTTCCTTCCCAAAGCAAACAACGAACTCTTTCCAGCAAAGTCCTGTTCATCCTCTCACCTACACCATTCAGCTGAGGTGTCTTGGGCGGCGTCTTCTGATGTCGAATATCTTCCTACCTACAATACTGATCAAACGGACCACAATACTCTCCCCCATTGTCAGTGCGAATAAATTTCAATTTCTTTCTTGATTACCTCTCAACAGAAACATGAAATTTCTTAAAAATATTAAGCACCTGACTTTTGGATTTCAAGACATAAACCCAGAGATTTCATGAGTAGTCATCAATAAATGTATCAAAATAAAGAATGCCACTAAAGGTCTTCGATTTCAAAGGACCACAAACGTCAGAATGTACTAACTCAAGTACCTGTGACTTCCTGTGTGGAGGATGACTGTTGAAACTCACTCTGATCTGTTTTCCTTCCATGCAAGGATCACATGTTTCCAATTTGACACTCTTCAAATCTGAAAGAAGATTTCTCTTGGCCAAATGACCAAGACCTTTATCACTGATGTGACTGAGGCTCTTATTCCATAACTTGGACGATACACTACACTCAAAAATGCAAGCAGTATCACAAGAAATAGAAGCTCTAGTCCAGTACAAACTTGATTTCTTCTTCCCTCGAACCACAATCAAAGAGCCCTTGGAAAGCTTCCATTGGCAATCACCAAAAGTGCTGATAAACCGTTCATCATCAAGAACGCTGGTAGAGATGAGATTCAAGCGAACCTCGGGTGCATTTCGAACATTCCTCAAAATCAGCTTACTTCCTGTACTGGTCTTTAAACAAACAGTCTCAATGCCTACAACGTCAGCATGACCATCATTGCCCATCTTCAAAATTTCAAAATTACCTGGGCTGTAAGATTTAAAAAACTCCTTCTTCGATGTCACGTGAAAACAGGCACCACTATCAACAACCCAGCAAGAATCATCAGAAGTAATGTTAATGGAGTCATAAACAATAACAAGATCACCCCCTGTAGTGGCGGCAACATGATCATCTCCATCGCCATTTTTCTTCTGTGGATTTTCCTTAAATCAGTTCTCTCTTTTCATCTGATAACAAAACCTCTTAACATGCCCCTTCTTACCACAATGATGAAATTCAAAATCTCTCTACTTCTGTCTGACTTTTCTTCAGCCTCTACTTTTATCTCGACTACTCTGCCCCCGGTCCTGGATTCTCCCCCTGTTCTCTGTGACCAAAAGCTCAGAAGAAGATTTCTCCTGAGTGCGTCTCCTGACCTCTTCATTTAAAATAGCAGACTTGACAATACTAAATGTCACAGCACCATTAGGAGCAGAACCGGTTAGAGTAACACATAAATTCTCCCATGAATCGAGTAAAGTGTTAGGCAACAAAAGAGCTAAAACCTCATCTTCAAAATTGTTACCCATGCGAGACAACTGATCAAAAAATCCATGATATTCACTTAAATAATAATAAATAAACGTATCTTCTCTATACCTCAAGTTCATCATTTTCTTGAGAAGAAACAATTTATTGTTTCCCTTCTTCGAAGCGTAGGTCGTCTCAAGCATCTCCCACAAAGTTCTGGTGTGAGAGATGTTGACAATGTTGTTCATCATGTTGTCTTCAACCCATTGTCGAATGAATCCGCAAACCATCTCATGCTCGAACGCCCATTCTTCGTCTGACATCCTCTCTGGCTTCTGGGTACTAAATACTAGAAGATGCATTCGCTTGACAAAAAACAGATCCTTCATTTTAAGTCGCCACATATAGTAGTTGGTACCATTTTACAAAATCATCCGACTGTAGTTGGACTCCATAATAAATATGAAAAGAAAAGAACTAAACCCTCTGATACCAGATGTTGGGAAAGATGGGAAAGCGATGAACACACAAACAAAAGAAAAAGTGAACTCACAGCAAAAATTGAATCTTTCCCCCCAAATAGAAGTAGATGCGCATTGACAAAATTAAATGTGCAGAAAATAAATTTGACACCGGAAATTTTTACGTGGAAAACCCGAAAGGGAAAAACCACGGGACCTAGTCCAGAAAGAGGGATCCACTAAAATCAAGAAGTACACGGTAGAGACTCCCCAAAATGGAAGGGATCTCAAAAGTAATACTCAAGAATAAAAGTGTGGATCAAAAGGTGGAGAGCAACAAAGTTGATCGTCGAAGAAAGACGATCACCAAATGAGATTTGCTCTCAGTGTTGTTGCTACCGGTGATGTTGAAATGTCTTGCCTCTGCCTCCTTATATAGGAAAAGAATTAGCGTCAAATAATGTCGCCGCATCAAAAGAGTGTCACCGCGTGAATTAATTCACACGGTCTTGGCCCGCATTAAAAACACCACATTAAAAGAATAAACCGCGTGGGCACCATTTGAGGAGGCGTTACCCGGTTCGCCAACCAGGAAGGCGCCCAACACTTCCATTCTCGTTTGCATTCGCTCGGAAAAAAACAATTCGTTTCTCAGAGTCGGCTGCTCAAAGTGTCAGTTCTTCACCAACACACATGATTATCAATAGCGCACCTGCAGAGTCGCCAAAAGACATTAGGACACATGAAAATAAAGAATGAAAAGATCTATTCCACTGTGTGTGTTTCTGTATCCAACTACATTATCATTGAAAATTACAAGGAATAAGCCAAGAAGAAAGATTACAGTCTGAGAATTCGTGAGAGACCTGCTCTACTGGAATCCAATCGTTGTTGTAGTAGTTCTTCTGGAGAACCTCCACCCATGTATATAGGAGTCCTTCCAACAGCAGACTCTAACATACTAACTGAAGTGGAATTCTCTTTCTTAACCTCGCGTAAAGAGTAGTGGGGTTGTAATTTGGGAGTTGAAGTCTGGAAGCAAGAGATTGATCACCGCCACAGAACGCACCAGTGAAACCCCGGGACGCCCAATCTGAAATGACTGCAGCACAAAGAAGCGAGGATTCGAACAGGACTGGGCCTGATCTGGAGTAGAAATGATCAGATCTGGGGTGGAACGACTACAAACACCGCAAAACTGGAATCATCACCGGCATCACGCATCAACATGTGGCAAGGATTCGAACAGGATTGGGCCCGATCTGGAGTAGAAATGATCAGATCTGGGGTGGAACGGCTACAAACACCGCAAATCTGGAATCATCACCGGCATCATGCATCAACACAAGGCCGCTAATGCTGAGCCAGACCTCTGTGACCAAGTGTGTTTAGGGCAAAGGGATCTCAGAGATGAAATAGGACAGCCCCGGCCAGGAGCATCCAGGGGAAGGAGAGCTCCCAGCCGAAGGAGGAAACCGATAATGAGGGAAACCCTAGACTGCCTTGTCAAATCCACCATTAGATCAGTGCTAGTCGCTAGAGGTTTGGCTTTATTTGGCGTCACCAGAGAATTTTTGGACTACTAGTCTTCACCAACACTTGCATAGCCATCGATTTCAATAATAATAATATATATAAATAAATAATAATAAATAATAATAAATAATAAATAACAATAAATAATAAATAACAAACTATAAATAATAATAAATAAGAAATAATAAATAATTAGAAATAATAAATAATAAATAATAAATAATAATAATTAATAAATAATAAATCATAATAAATAAATCATAATAAATAATAATAAATAATAAATAATAAATAACAAATAACAAATAACAAATAATAAATAACAAATAATAAATAATAATAAATAATAAATAATAATAAACAAATAATAAATAATAAATAATAAATAATAATAAATAATAATAAATAATAAATAACAAATAATAAATAATAATAAATAATAAATAATAAATAATAAATAATAAATAATAATAAATAACACATAATTTATAATTATAATTAAATAAATAAGAAATAAGAAATAAGAAATAAAAAAAATTAATAATAGATAATTATAAATATATAATAAAAAATAAATAAAAAATAATATATAATATATAATATATAATAACTAATAACTAATAAATAGTAATAATAAACAATAATAACAAACAATAAATAATAAATAAATAATAATATTAATAATTAAAAAATAATTAATAATTATAAATAAATAAATATTAAATATTAAATAATAAATAATAAACAATAAACAATAAATAATAAACAATAAATAATAACATATAAATAATAATATATAATATACAATATATAATATATAATATACAATATATAATATATAATATATAATATATAATATATAATATATAATATATAATATATAATATATAAAATATAATAAATAAAATAATGTTAATAATAATAATGTATAATATATAATATATAATAAATAATAAATAATAAATAACCAGTAACAAATATTATTATTATTATTAATAAATAATAAATAATAAATAGTAAATAGTAAATAAATATAAATAATAAATAAATATAGATAATAAATAAATATAAATACTAAATAATAAATAACCAGTAGCAAATAATAAATAATAAATAAATTATGGTATATTATAAATAATAAATAATAAATAATAAATAATAAATGAAACACATGAAAAAGTACGAAAAGACGTGATAAGGGATAAAAAATTATGAAAACGCGTGAAAACAAATGAAGAAGCATGAAGAATGAAGCATTAGAAAGCATGAAAACGCATGGAAGCTCATGAAAACTCTAGAAAACCCCTTAAAAATTCAACATAATCATCATAATAACCCACAAAAAAACCATTGATAAAGATAAAAAGTCGTGGAAACCCAAATAAACAGTAATAAATGGAGCAACCGTTAAAACCTGTCAAAACGGTCATAAAGTGACAAAAACATTGGACTCACATTAATGGAGATAACTTATGATCCGAGAGTCTATTCCAGATCTGCGACTAGTCAAATCAAATATCCTAGAAAGATATTATAGGTGACAGGTGAAAGAGACTGAATGGACCGGCTGATCAGAAGTTATGACCATTTAAAAAAACTGACGGGGAACGGGTGCTAGAAATGAGGCCTCGAAAAACATAACAAACCCGATACCCACTAAAAAGGCCATAACAAATGATCCAAGAGTCCATGTGAGCACCATGACTAGTAAAACTGAAGCTCATGGAACGAATTACGATCTGGCAGGTGGAGGAGTCTGAACTGATACACAGATCGAATGTTAGGTCCGTTTGAAGACAAGTTCGACGGGACACCGGTGACGGAAACAGGGTTTGAGAGGCCTTTAGCGGGGTTTTTGGGGTCGAAAAACATGACATAAGCTTTCTTCTGTTGAACTGGTGCGTAGCTCTTTTCGCTGGCTTCGATTTGATATGTGGTAGAGCCCAAACGGACACCCGAAACGAACGTTATGGCCGTTTGAAGTTGAAGAACTTTTTTCAACTTTCTTATTACTCTAATATCTTCCACACCTTAGACCGTCTCAGGGTTTTGATTGTACATGCCTCTAGATCTCTTCATGAGCTTCGATTTGACTGGTCGTGGCGCTCCAACGGACGCCCGGATCAAAAGTTATGGTTGTTTTAGTGATTTCGGAGTTTCTCATGTTTTTTATTTTTTTCCTTTCATTTCGCGGCGGTTTTACCCAAACCGCCGCTATTTCGCGGTGGTTTTTTAAAAAACCGCTACTAATCCTTGAAAAGATTTAAAAAAAATTAAACAAAAAATTTAAGCCATTTCACGGAGGTTTTTAAACCACTGCGAAACGACCGTTTTCCTGTACTGATTGTTGGGGCATTCATAAGTCTGAATGGCATTACCAAAAAATCGTAATGCCTCATGTGTACGAAAAGTTGTTTTAGTGACATCATTTTCCAGTGCTCGGACATGATGAAATCCAGACCACAAATCAAGTCTAATAAAATAGTTTCCCCATGTAGCTCATCCAATAACTCCTGAATGATGGGTATCGGAAATCTATCTGGTATAGTTAGTTTATTTAGAGGTCTATAATCAACACACAATTGTCATTCACCATCTTTTTTTGGATCAAAATAATAGGGCTCGCAAAAGGGTTGTTACTATTTCATATGATGCCTCTAGCCAACATCTTTGTGATCTGATTCTCGACCTCATCTTTTAAGTAATGTGCCTTGTATGGACGTATTTTAACTGGTTCAGCTCCTTTGATCTGGGGTATAGCATTGTCGGTAGTCCGGCGCGGTGGAAACTCCATTGGTTCTTCAAACAAAAACTAAAATTCCTACAGCAAACTTTCCAAACATTGTTTTTCTAAATATACTCAATCAACCAAACATCAAAAAATAGGGTTCTAGAATGGAAATTATGTTGCAGATCATACGACAAAGTGTCTTGCTCAGTATGCCTAGTAAGCTTAACTTCTTTTCCTTCCCATTGAAATTCCATGGTCTTACGGCTCCAATAATTCAGAACAGTTCCCAAACTCTACAGCCATTCCATTCTAAGTATTATATTTGGGCCACCTGTGTCAAAAACAAATGCTTCGACAGTGATAATAAAATTATCTAAAGTAACTTCCACTTGTTTACAGACACTTTGTGAAACACCTCGGTGCCCATCTCCTAGTCTAATTCCAAATGGTTTAGTTGTACAGACTAGTAAATTTGTCAATTTAGCAAGAGCTTTATAAATGAAATTGTGACTTGCTCTACTGTTACTAGTACTAAAACTACTTTCCAAGGTTTCCTCAGCTTGATGTCTTTACCTTCACAACCACCAGAATGCTGCTGTAATTTAGTTTCCTCCTCTGCTTCGGAAGCTGGTTACTCAATTTCCCAAACCAAAATCCTAAAAAAAAATCAGGACATCAATCATGGAAGTAAATGGTTGTGCACACAAAAAAAAGTCATTTTTGTTTTCCCTCCTCTCTTTCTTGTCGATTAATTGATTTGTCTCTAACCCAACGCTCCTCTCCTACCGCTCGATGCACTTCCTCCCCACGCTTTCCTCTATCTCTCAATCCCCTGTTGGGACTGAATTGAGGCAATACAACTCCTGGCCCCCTAGAAACAATAGGTAAAATTGTTTTACTGCGTACTCCCCTAAAAACTCCTCCTATGATTAATCATCTCTCTACCTTTCGTGCTAAGGTGATCATTCGGCACATGGAATTAGTCTCATGTGTGGAAACTCTGTTTTCAATTTACATTCATAACCCACCCAAAAATATACTCATATACCAGGTATCAGAGAATATTGGTATCCTCAAAGCCACTTGCTCAAATTATTCTATATATTCTTCCATTGTATTAGTTTGGAAGAGAGTTTCAGTAGATTTCCCATAACGATCCATAAGAGCATATTTAAATCGATCTCACGCTAAAGGATTCAATCTTCGCCAAGACAAGAACCAATACAACGCCATATTTTCCATAAAAATCTGTGACATATGCAATTTCATGTCTTAAACCAAAAAATAGCTTTATGCCTTCTTAGTCCATATCGATGAAAAAAGCCTTCAGAAGCAGATTTTACAGAAGCGGGCCTACCTTCCATTCTCATTTGGATTCGCTCGGAAAAAAACAATTCATTTCTCAGAGTCAGCTGCTCAAAGTTTTTGTTCTTCACCAACGCAAATGATTCTCAATGGAGTTCCTGCCCAGTCGCCAAAAGATACTAGGTCTTATGAAATTTAAGCATGACAAGATCTATTCCACTATATGTATTTCTGTATCGAACTACATTATCATGGAAAACTACAAGGAATAAGCCAAGAAGAAAGATTACAGCCCAAGAATTCGTGAGAGAGACCTGCTCTACTGGAATCTGATCGCTACTGTAGTAGTTATTCTGGAGAACCTCCTCCCATTTATATAGTAGTCCTTC
Source organism: Viscum album (assembly GCA_963277665.1). Classification (NCBI taxonomy): domain Eukaryota; kingdom Viridiplantae; phylum Streptophyta; class Magnoliopsida; order Santalales; family Viscaceae; genus Viscum; species Viscum album. The sequence goes on from OY728165.1 coordinate 678,416,895, forward strand.
CAACATCAGACTCTAACATACTAACTGAAGTGGAATTCCCTTTCTTACCCTCAAGTAAAGTGTAGTGGGGGTTTAATTTGGGAGTTGGAAGTCTGGAAGCAAGAGATTGATCACCGCCACAGAGCGCACCACTGAAACCACGGGACGCCCAATGTTAAACGACTGCAGCACAAAGAAGCGAGGATTCGACCAGGACTGGGCCCGATCTGGTGTAGAAATGATCAGATCTTGGGAGCAACGGCTGCAAACACCGCAAAACTGGAATCATCACGGGAATCACGCATCAACACGAGGCGAGGATTCGAACAGCACTGGGCCCGATCTGTAGTAGATTTGATCAGATCTGGGGTGGAACGGCTGCAAACACCATAAATCTGGAATCATCACCGGCATCACGCATCAACATGAGGCCGCTAATGTTGAGCCATACCTCCATTACCAAGTGTGTTTAGGGAAAAGGGAGGTCAGAGATGAAATAGGACAGCCCCGGCCGGGAGCATCCAGGGGAAGGAGAGCTCCCAGCCGAAGGAGGAAATCGATAATGAGGGAAACCCTATACTGCCTTATCAAATCCACCACTAGATCAGTGGAAGTCGCTAGAGTTTTAGCTATATTTGGCCTCACCAGAGAATTTTTGAACTACTGGTCTTCACCAACACTTGCATAACCATCGATTCCAGACACATAAACATCAACTTGATTTTCCACGCCTGGGCACCGTCGGACCACGTTTTTCGCCACAAAAAAGCACTCCTTCAACCGAAGGCATCAGGGCTCCTACTTTCATCAGGATTGAGTTCGATCATCGGGATATCGTCGACCAGTCGAGAGGCACCGGGTTGAATAGGAACATTCGGGAGAACGGGAAGAGAATCGGTGTTCGAGAACGGCACAAACCTTGAAGCCTCGTCCTTGCTAACAGAGCGATCTCGGCCCCTCCATCCAGATAGAGGAGGGGCCATGACTTGCGCCGCCGGGAGACTAGGGTTGCACGAGGATCATCACTACATGAGAGCCTGGATGTGCCGAATCTATATATCTATATCTATATATATATATATATATATATATACTAATCTGAGGTATTCTCTATGACATGACTAGAATCATCTTCGGTTATGTTTTTAACTAGAATATCTAGTACATCCTTCATATCAGAACACGTGTCTGGTTATGTTTTGAGATGTCGTATCGCTCTTCACAGTGATTCATTTGAATTGATTGTCCAGACTGATTTTCCCTTGACTCTTGCGATTCAGGGTCGACTGCTCCTCGACTGTGACGACGACGACGAAATTGTAAGATCTCGTCCTAAAATCCAGTGGTACAACGACCACAACAACTCGAGCAACTACGAGAATAATAATTCCTGAAGACTACAACGCCTCAGGTGCAACGAAGGCAACAAAATCTTGAAATCACTACCACAAAAACAGTTTTTCCCGGTGACAACCATTATCAGCGCTAACGAAGAAGTGCTGATAAAGGTGATACCTTTAACAACGCTAAAAAAAGGGCTGATAATGGGTACCTTTATCAGCGCTAAAAAAACGCTGATAAATGTATCCCTTTATTAGCATTTTTTTAACGCTTGTAAAGGTACCCCATTTATCAGCGCTTTTTTAGCGCTGATAAATGTACCCCCTTTATCAGAGCTTTTTTAGTAGCACTGATAAAGAGGGGTCTTTATCGGCGCTTTTAAAAAAAACGTTGATAAAGGGTAAACTTCAAAAAAAATTAATTAAAAATAATATATTAATATATTAATATATAAATATAGTTATATTGATATAAATATAATATATAATTTTTAAATATATTTTAGATAAGTATAAATATACATTTACACTTAATATGCTTAATATATAAGATATTTAGTGAAAATGGATTATAAAAAAATTAAAAAAATATTTTTAATTACTAATTTACTAATTATTATGGAGTAATAGTAATTTAATAACAATTTGAAGACCAAAAAAAATTAAAAAAAATTAAAAAGATCAAAATATGTTGAAAACACAACTTGAACTTCAAACGACCATAACTTTTGATCTGGGGTGTCCGTTTGAGCTCTATAACATATCAAATCGAAGCCTGCAATGAGCTCTACGTGCTATTGACCTAAGCAATGCCTCTGTAGTTAGGCACTAAGGTAGCATGGGATTCCGGGCCCTGAGGAGGCTCGGTATAGATATAATAAAAATAAATATATTATATCGCATGCATGCAATTTTTCTGAAATAATAGAATAAATCCTTAATGGAGACTCATATTTGAAATACGTGACCACTATTAGATCCAAAATTTGGGTTTTATCCTTAGCGTGATAACCCTTGTTGGTGTCATATGTTTTGTAAAAGAGTAGCCGGGAGCACAAATAATAAAATAAACTTAGTTTTTAATTTTTTTATTTATTGTTTTATTTTTACAACCTAATCCTATCCAATAAAATCCCGATTATGGAAAGTCCCTAGGGTTGTCCACACAACCCTAGGGATTGGGAGAAGGGTGTTGGTGGAGGATTCTTGGATGATCAACAGTAGATCATAGATTGGCAATCTGTGTGCCAGCGAAGCTTGTAGATCTCACCAACAGCAGCAAGTGATTGATCCAAACTTGAGTTGGGGTTTTGTTTTGTTGGATTTAATCCCCTAATCATTTATCTCTTGATTAAACGTGAATTAATATTCTAAAAAACCATTTGTGGGTTTACCATTGAATTGCAGTTTTTATTTTAGTTTCCTAGAAATTGGTAATGGATATTGTTTTGATATAGTTTGATTATTCATATTTGTTAATCATTATAACAGAAATGGATTGATTCCAACCTAAAATAATGTCCAGGGATCATTCTTATTCTTGTGTTTTGTGCATTTCTCCCCCCTATTTTTCATGTGTTCTTAATTGGTATCCCATTTGGCCAGTGGTTTGACAAATACCTAATGAACAATTGTTGTGAAATCATTCTTTAGTGCAACGGATCATCACTGCAGGTTCGGGATCAAGATTGATTGAAAGATCGCAGTGTGTGATGACGATAGATGTTCAGGTTCAAATTTGGAGATCCTCGGTTTATGGATTACAACATTCTGAAAAAGCAGTGTAATAGAGGCAATTCTAATAGAATTTTATGATCGGAATCCATCCACCGGTGGCAACCAGGATCAATCGATCCTAGATCCATATTTATCAGTAGGTCTAGTTGCAGAATCGATGATAGCGACGGTGCAGGCGAGATTGATAGAACAATCAGGAATTTATATTAAAATCCTGACTACATGGTGTGTACTCTAGAAGAACACGCATCGTGTGATACCCTCCTACAATGCAATGGTTTATACATATAATGAAGTATCACACGCCATGTGATACATATCACACACCGTATGAAATGTTCCTAGAAACTCAACCTATACCCTCAGGGTACATGGGCAAAGACGCGACTAGGTACACAGACACGGACAGGTACATGGGCATGGCCCGGTACTCAGACACAGCCGGTTACACATGTACGTTCAAAGTACACAGGCATGGACCGAAGTACATGGGCTCAGGACAGATCACATGGGAAAACCTGGGGTGGGAAGGACATGTCGTTTACCCCCAGTACATGTCATGTACTTTATACAGGGTATTTTGATCCCCTTTTTCTCTTCAGTGTTGAGCAGTTTCCTTAGGGTCATTTCCTCAGTCCATCCCCATGAGGGTACAGTAAGGCATCACATCATGAGCATAGGATTTGATCCCCTCTTCAAGACCAGTCTTGGATAGAGTTTTAGAAATCCCTCTTTGTGGACTAGGGTGGGATCCTCTATTGTATATTCTTCCCTAATTGGGGTTTTAGGAATCGACGTGGTCAACATACCTGGGCATTGATCCCCTACTTAGTGGGTTATTCCAGATAGGGTTTAGTATTCCCCACAAGCCCTAGGAGAGATCCACTATCAGTGTATCGATCTATTCTAAGTTCCAACACATACTTCTTCATGGTGAGGCCCAATGAGCATGACCACTAGGATGACCTCCATTAGTGTTATTAGGCTCGTGGAGTGAGTTCACATGGACAAGTGTTACCTTGAAGCTCCAAGTATGATCCTAGGTTGGAATTTCAGTTTTGAACTTATCATTATACTTAGTATATATCTTGAGTATATCTAGGTGTTATTATTGTTTTGTATCATATTATAATTAACATGACTTTCTGATGATGAGGTGAATACTCTCTTGATGCTTTATGTTTGGTAATTTTAGGGTGTCCTACTGGGTATTATTATATACACCCTTACATGGCCTCTTCCCGCACATGTTGTGTCTTATGTAGATGATAGACCATTTGAGGGGGGGCTAGGTGGACCAGGAGTAAGTTTAGTATAATTGAGTAAGACATACCGTTGTTTGTACCATGTGTTTCATTTGACACGAGTCCCCTCTTTCTTATCAAGTTAGACTCTTGTAGTTTTGGTGGGCTCATATTTAGAATTTTTTTCTTTTCATATTATGTGGTACTCTAATGGTGGGATTTATATGTATTCATGCATTATGGTATTGGTTATATTGCTTTACTTTTTCATCATTATAGATGTGAGTGAGTGTGTGTGTGTGTGTGTGTGTGTGTGTATCTTAGGCTAAGGTCTCCCATGTGCGTGATTTGTCTGTTCGGAATTGGACACCATCCCTTGGCCTATTAGAGGTGGGATTAGGGTGTCACACTTGGTTTACCACCTGCTAGCTAGGCCCTGATGGGTTGGGTCATGATAGATTGGTTTCATAATAGTTTCATCTTAGGACCAGAGTTTAGAGAGTCTCTAGTTGTTATGTTTGGTTTGGGAATTTGAGACACAGTGTTAAATTGTTTTGAGTTCGAATCTCGGGCCAAGGAATTTAGTGTTGGTGTGGTGGTCGATGTATCCATTCACTAGGACTCTGATAACCTACTTTTTGAATTGGTACATAGAGGAACTTGTTGTAGAGGAAACATTGGTACATGCATCATGTAGGAATGAGTTGTGGTTTTCATATCCTTCTTGAGTCATCTCCACATATATACTCTTGACTGTGGTACATCTTGTCTATTTCAGGATGCCTCCACCATTATTTATAGCTAGGATTTCATATCAGTATCGTGAGGATGGTCCTCCTAGTAATGTGGCTTCAATATAGGTACCTATTTAAGAGGAGGTACCTTTGGGTGGTTTACCAGTCTTACCACCACCCGTCGAGCAGCAGGTTGCACCAAGAATACCAATGGATGAGGCAAGCCAGCTAAGTGCACTTCATGAGTTTCTGTGATATATACCCCTCAGGTTTCGGGGTGAGCCCGACCCCCAGGATAGTGAGAAATGGTTCAATGAAATTACATAAGTTTTACACCTTGTTAAGATACATAAAGACCATATTGTGGTCCTAACGGTGAGCCTTTTTCATGGCTCCACGGGGCGATAGTGGAGTCTGGTGACTCTGACAAACAATGAGGAGACTCTTTCATGGAAAAATATTGAGAATCTTTTCCGTGCTTCTGCAGCTTCAATAGGGTAGTATGACTATCGCATTCTCACTAACCTCTCACGATACTTCATGGATATGGTTTGAATGTGTTTTTTCAATCATGGACCTTTGAGCGTGGTCTCCACAGAGATACTCAGGCTAGTGTGATACCTCATTGCATTCCAACTTATGCTAGAATGCTCAAGCATGCTTTGTTAGTGGAGAGATTTTTGGATGACCAGACGCCGACAGTTGGTGCTGGTAGGGGGAACACAGGAGATATAGTTCATGGCTCTCAGGACGGTTCATGTTAGACTAGGGAGAGGTGGTGATACTCTTGTGATGGTCGGGTACATCTCGTGTGGGATTTCTCAACCCACTGTACATCTGACAGAGTGGAAGTTGGTGGGCCGCCTAGGTAGAGGTAGTGGTTCGAGTAGGGAGGCATGTAGGGTGGAAAATGTGGCAGAGGAGTAGGGATAACAGTATGAGGTGACATATGGTTTGACCTGTTCCACTACCACCCCTAGGCGGTGAGAGATGAGGACAACTACAAATAGTGAAGGCCTATGACCCAAAGGCTCTAGGGATGATTAAAGGTATGACCTGTTAATTTTCTAACTTAGCTGTAATACTAATAGACACAGGCACGCACTGCTCTTTTCTCACTGCTTCCCTTGTTAGAGACCTAGATATTCTAATGGAGGTTGTGGCTCAACCCTTGTATTTAGAAACCCCTACTGTAGGATATTCTGTGATCACACACTTTTGCTGATAGTGTAGCCTAGCTCTTGGAGGAGAGATCTTATTTTGGGATCACTTTACAGGAATGATGAGGTCATGTGACGCTATACTAGGTATGGACTGTCTATACACAGTTCATGCATAGATTGGCTATTTCAGACAGAGGATGTGGTGTGTCCACATGGATGGGATGATGTTTTCCTTCATCGGTGAGAAGGAAACCCATGTAGATAAGTATGAGATCATACTTTGGAGGATACAATTGATTACTCACTAGTTTTCTAGTGTGGCCCTTTGAGCAACAGATGCTATGAGATTTCAGTTTCCTACTGTGGTGATGGAGTATAAGGACATATTCTCTGAGGATGTGTCAGGCCTACCTCATTCCTGAGAGATAGACTTATGCATAGACTTACCCATAGGGATTTCCCCAATATCTACGCCAATATATCGAATGGATCCCACAAAACATTGTGAGCTAAAGGTGAAGTTGGAAGAGTTACAAATGAAGGGATTTTTCAGACTCGTTATGTCCCCCTAGGCAGCTCTAGTGTTGTATGGAAAGAAGAAGGGGATCTTAAGGTTGTGTGTGGATTATCGTCGCCTTAACTAGGTGGACATGAAGAATAAGTATCCACTACTGAGGATCAATGACCACTTTGACCTATTGAGAGGGTTGAGGTGGTTCTTAAAGATTTACCATAGGTCAAGCTATCACTAGCTCCGAGTTTGATGTGAGGATATACCAATGATGACATTCTAATGTCACTATGGTCACTAAGAGTACTTAGTGATTCCTTTCAGCATGAGAAATTTCCCAGGAGTGTTCATGGGACTCATGAACCAAATCCATTAACTATTCTTAGATCAGTTCTTGGTAGTCTTCATTGATGACATCCCAGTGTACTTGATGTCTGAGGAGGAGCATGCGAGACACTTGAGGATGGTCTGGGACATACACCAAGAGAATTGAATTTACAAAAAGCACTCAAAGTATCAGCTCTAGATTTGAGAGGTCCACTTTATAGGATATGTCATCTCAGGAGCAGGGGTAGCAGTTGACCCAGTGAAGGTTGAGACTTTGTTATCTTGGGAGCCACCCAAGAGCATGAAAAAGGTTTGGATCTTTCCTTCGTTTGGAAGAATATTATAGGAGATTAATGCCTGATTTCTCTAGGATATTGTCACACTTGACCACCTTGATCTATAATGGGAAATCTTTTTAGAATTTTTGATAGAGTTTGATGAGCGCTCCCATCTTGAGAATGTCAAAGGAGGGTATTAAGTATGCAATGTTCTGCAATACCTCTGGAACTATGATTGGTTGTGTTTTGATGTATAGGTAGGCAGTGATCACCTATGGGTCCCTAAAGATGATACCACATGAGAATAACAACCGGACCCATGACCTAGAGCTGGAAGAGGTGTTATTCACCCTGAAGATGTGATGACACTATCTTATGGTCGAGCGGTTTATCATCTATTCCGACCATAGGAGCCTCAATTATATCTTTTCACAGAAGGATATAAACTTAAGACATAGATTATGGGTAGATTTCCTCTGGGATTTTGACTTCACGATAGTCTATACTCTCGGGATGGGGAGAGTGGTGGTTGATACTCTCAGTAGGATATCTTGTTCACAATTGTTGAGCGAGGCGTTAGAGTAGATATCCCCATTATAGTTTTCCCTTATGGATGAGGATAGTGCAGCTTACCTCCAATCAATGGTTGTTACCCCACCGCCCCAACAATGTGTTAGGTGGATCATCTTGGAGATGTAGAGTGTGAGACCTTTCATACTCAGATATCCATTGGATTTTCTCTTGATGGATTTTATGAAGATGATGAGCACATTATCCTTTTTAGAGGGCAGATGATGGTATCAATGATGTTGATAGAGGATGTTTTGAAAGAGCTTCATATATCTACATTAGTATTATATTCAGGTGTGGTGAATATGTACCAGGACCATCGGCGTAAGTTTTGGTGTCCAAGGATGAAGAAGTGTGTAGTTGAGTTTGTCTCTCAATGTCTCATCTGCCAGTAGGTGAAGGCTGAGCACCAAGTTGGGGTGTGTTTGGCTCGACCCATTGAGGTGCCAATGTGGACTTCATGATGGGGTTACCATGATCTTCTTGAGGACATGATGTCAACTAGGTGATCATAGATCGACACACCATGTTGGCTCACTTTCTAGTTATTCGAGATAAAGTTCAGTAGAGAGCATGGGATGCATTGACATGTAGGAGATAGTCTGACTTCACAGAGTTCCCACAATGATCATTTCAGACTGTGATGCTCGTTTCACATCACGGTTATGGAGAGGATTGTAGGAGGAATTTTGGTGTTTGACCACGTCATTTTACCCTTAAACTGATGGCAAGACAGAGAGGACCATTCAGATTCTGGGGGATATGTTATGGGTTTGTGTGTTAGACTTTGGTCCTAGTTGGGAGGATCACCTACACTTGGTAGATTTTTCATACAAAAATGACTATCATTTCACCATTAATATGACACTATTTGAGGTCTTGTACAAGAGACACTATAGGTCGCCACTGTGTTGGACTAATCCTAAAGAGTCGGTAGTCATGGGGCCAAAGATGGTACATGTAACAATAGATAAGGTGCAGATCATCCAAGGGTGGATGAACACTACCTAGAGTCATTAGAAGTCTTATCTGGACTAATGAAGGAGGCCTTTGGAGTTCTATGAGGGAGACCATGTGTTCTTCAAGGTCTCACCTAGGAGAGGATTGCAGAGATTTGGTCAGGATGGAAAGTTATCTTTGAGGTTCATCGGTTATTTTTAGATACTTCATAGGGTTTTGTAAGGTGGTGTACTGCTTAGACCTACTACCATGGTTAGATCAGGTATATGACTTCTTCCACATGTCGCAACAAAGGAGGTATGTTCACGACCAATCACATGTTATCGAATGGAGCGAGCTGGAAATCAAGGATAAGATTACCTTTGCAGAGGACTCGATAGAGATTGAGGATCGGTAGGAGAAGATCCTTCATATACTACTAATTCTCTGGGTGTTTTTATAGTGCCAGCATAGGAATATTCAAGAGAGCACCTGAGAGTATGAGAACCCGATGCGAGCTCAGTAACCTCATATTTTTAAGTAGGATTTTTGATTTTTGGGATGAAAATCTCTGAGGTGGAGAGAATTTAACAACTCTTTTTCCCCTTGTAATGTTTTGGAATATTTTAAGAAATAATTTTTAGGCTATGAATTGAGTAAGCACGGGATTCCGGAACCTGGGGAGGTTCGGTTTTGATATAATAATAAAATATTTTATATTTTATATCACTAATGTGCTGTTTTTCTAAAATAATGGAATAACTCCTGAATGGTGACTTGGATCAGAAATCTGAGACCACTATTATATCTAGAATTAAAGTTTTACCCTAGTCATGACATAACCTTTATCGACGTTAGTTGTTTTGTTAAAGCGTAGTCATGGGCACAAATAATAAAATAAATGTATTTATTTATTTATTTATTATTTTAATGTGGCGATCTAATCCTATCATATAAAATTCTGTTTATGGAAAATCCCTAGGATTAGCCACATAACCCTAGGGATTGAGAGAGGCCTGTTGGAGGATGATTCTTGGACAATCAACAGCGGATCGCAGATTGGGAATCAGTGTGCCAACGGAGCTCATAGATCTTACCAATGATAGTGATGTGTGACCATTATTCATCAATGATTGATCCAAACTCGAGGTAGGGAATTTTTTTTGTAGGATTTAATCCATGTATTTTTTATCGCTTGATCGAATGCAGATCAATCCTCCTAACAAATTGATTCACGGGTCAACCGTTGAATTGCGGTTATTGTTATGTCTTCCTAGAAATTAGGAATGGATATTGTTTTGATATTTTTATTATTATTCTTATTCATTTATCGTTCTAAAGAAAATGGGTTGAGGTCAACCCGAAGAATGGACGAGGTTCGTTCTACTTGCTGTGTTTTGTGCATTTCTCCCCCCATTCTTCATGCGTTCATCCCTGGTATCCCATTTGGTCGGTGGTTCGGAAATACTCGGTGAACGATCATTTCACAACCATTATTTGGAACAACAGATCATCATTGTGGGTTCAATATCGATTTTAATGGCATGATCGCGGTGTGTAACGATTGTAGATGATCGGGTTCAAATTTGGAGATCCCCAGTTCACGGTTTTCGGCGTTCAAATGATGCAGTACTACAGAGGCGATTCTTGATCAGATTTGACGGTTGGAATCTAGTAATCAGTGACAACCAGTCTCAATCAATCCTAGATCTATGTTTATTGGTGGGTCCAGTGGTGGAATTTACGGCAACGATGATGTGGGCAAGATGTGTAAAATAGCATGGACATTCTGTGAAAATCCTGACTACACAGTGTGTACTCCATAAGAACACACACCTTGTGGTCCCCTCCTATGGTGCTAGGCATTATGGATAACTAAAAGTATCACACGTCGTGTGGTGCATGTGACACACCATGTGACCCATGATTGGTGACTTGACGTGTGCCCTCGGGGTACACGGGCATGGACATGGCCAGGTACATGGACAGATCTAGGTACACGAGCACTGCCTAGTACTCGAACACAGTTAGGTACATGGGCACAACCAAGGTACACGAGCATGGATTGAAGTACATGGGAACGAGTCGGAGCACATGGGCACAGGCCGAAGCACACAGTGAATTCTGAGACAGGCAGGACACATCGTGTAACCCTAGTTGTACATTCTCCAAGGCAGATTGAAGCCCTTGTTATCTTTAGTGTGGAGCATTTTCCTTATGATATGTTCCCTCATTCTATCCTCATGAGGGTATAGTGAGTCATCACATCTTGAGCATAGGATGTGATCCCCTCTATGGGATCAGTCTCAGATATAGTTTCAGGAATCCCTCTGTGTGACTTGGGGTGGGATCTTCTATCATATCTTCTTCCGCATGTGGGATTTTAGGAATCAGAGTGATCATCATACCTTGGCGTTGATCCCCTACTTATCAGGTTTTTCTAAATAGGGCCTGGTACACCCCATGATCCTTGGGAGAGATCCCTTGTATGTGTATCGATCTATTTTGAGTTCCAAAACATACTTCTACCTGGAAAGGCCCAATGATCATGACCTCTCGGATGAGCACCATTAGCATTATCAAGCTCATGGAGTGAGTTCTCTTAGAAGAGATTTACCTTGAAGCTTCAAGTAAGATCCTAGGAAGAGAGTTTAGTTCTCCTGGACGAGCATTATCTGGCTCTATCTACACATGTTGTGTTTTATGTAGATGATAGACCATTCGACAGATCCTTACGCGGACCAGGAGTAGGTAGAGCATAGTTGAGCTAGACAGACAATGGTTCGGTACTTTGGTGGTGGGATTTAGATGTATGCATGGATTATGGTGTCATCTGTATTGTTTTACCTTTCAGTTTTGTATGGGTATTTGGAGATATGTGTGTGTGTGGGTGTGGGTGTCTTAGGCTAAGGTATCTCATGTGTGTGATATACCAACTCTATAATGGTCTTTATCCCCTAGTTTACTGTAGGTGGGTTTTGGGTGTCATACTAGGCTTACCACCGGTTAGGCGAACCCTCAGTTCATGAAAATATGAGGTTGGGATAGATTTATAGACACACTAGTAGACTCGTATTCATAGTGTGAATGGGTCATGCACACTGTGAATGGCTTGAGTTTAAAGACTCACTAAAAAACATGTCACCTCGATCCAATAAACCTTGATCAATTCACATTGTAAACTTCATGTTCACATCGTGAGTTTTTTTAGACGAATTTATCAAATTCGATCCTTCACCCTTTCTGTATGTCAACCGGTGGTTCACATCCGGAATCACACCTAGTGAACCACCTTTTTTTAAGTCACAAATCACTATTCAGGGTCAAGAACTAGGAACATATGTTTTGAACTACAGCTCACATAATGAATTCCTCTTTCTTCCATACATCAACTTCCAAATTGGGCTCTCTGCGTACTGCAAGGGCCCAGACCCTTCTAGACTATTCCTTCGGGAGTTTCCAAAGTTTGAGGTGCTTGGAAGAAGCTTGCAGCAGGTGGGGTGGAGTTTTTTTAGGAGAACGAAAAATTAAGCATGAAAAGATCTATTCCACTATATGTATTTCTGTATCTAACTACATTATTAGGGAAAAGTACAATAATTAATCTAAGAAGAAAGATTACATCCCTAGAATTCGTGAGAGAGACCTCCTTTGGTGGAATCTGATCACCGTTGTAGTATTTCTTCCAGAGAGTTAGAGAGAGAGAGAGAGTAACCACCTCTCTTTTGCGGATGCTCCCAAGCTACCACCCAAACACGAGTGTAATATTGTCATTGTCCAGCCCGATAAAACCTCCACACATTTATATAAGAGTCCTTCCAATAGCAGACTCTAACAGACTAACTAACTAACTGAAGTGGAATTCCCTTTCTTACCCTTCCTACATTGGTAAGAAAAGAGTTGCGGGGGTCTAACTATAGGGACGATAACATTTAACCCCTCCTCAAAGATTCCCTTTTCCTCAAGGTAAGAACCTATAAATTGGGTCAAAATATATTCTGCATCCTCCCAAGTGGAATCCTCTTCAGGTTTTTATTTTCATATAATAAGGTACAAACCTTGGGGGTGACCAGGAACAAGCTTGATAGCCAAAACTCGTTCAGTGACAAACTTGGTTGAGTGGTCAGAATCCCATAAGTCTGAAAAATCAAAATGAAATGTCGAATCCCCAATAGCACGCTTGAGTTAAAAAAAGTGGAAAATAGGATTTATTTGAGCTATGTCCGGTAAGGATAGCTTATAAGCAGTCTCCCTAATCCGAGATAAAATTTTATAAGGACCATAAAATCGGGCTGCTAACTTTGTACATAGCTTTTTAGACTTTGATGTCTGAATGTTCGGGCGAAGCTTGACAAATACAAATTCCCCTACTTAAAAAACAAAGTCTCACCTGTGTCGACTAGAAGAATGTACCATTAGTTGTGGAGCCTGGAGAAAGTTGTGCTAGAGTTGAGCAAGAACTGTATCCTGGACGAGGAGAGCCTCGACCAATGATTAAAGTGGTGTCGATCCACTTTCAAAACGCAAAACAGTAGTAATTTTTCTACCATAGACAACCTCAAAATGAGTCATATGAGAAGAAGTATGTGTGGTTGTATTATAAGAGAACTCTGCCCATGAAATCCATCGTACCCAAGATTGAGGTTTTTCCGAAGCAAAACAGCTCAAATAAGTTTCAAAAAACTTGTTTACTATTTCCGTTTGGTCATCATTTTAAGGATGGTAGGAAGAAATTGTTTTCAAAGTTGTCCCTTTGAACTGAAATAATTTCTTCCAAAAATTACTAACGAAAATTGGAACGCGGTCACTAAGAATTGAACTCAGAATGCCATGTAAACAGACTATCTATTAATCAAAAACTTCTACCACAGAGTTTTCTGTATGAAGATGATGTAACGGAACAAAATGCACATATTTTGATAATCTGTCTACCACAACTAGAACCACTGTATAAGCCAAAGACCTTGGAAGTCATGAGATAAAGAACATGGAAATGTGATTCCAAACTACGTTTGGAATTGGTAGGGACAGTAATAATCCAGATGGAGACAAAGTTTGGTACTTGTGCCACTGACAAATATCACACTGGAAAACATAATCTAAAACTGACATTTTCATACCCTTCCAATATAAACTGGGTGCAAGTCTCTTTTTGGTCTTTAAGATGTCATCATTCCACCCCCCACCCCCGTAGCAGAAGAGTGATAATACTGAAGAAATTTGTTAATAAGGACAGAGTGGTAGAAGAGTATCAACTTGTTTCGAAAAAATAGAAGTCCATCATGAAAAGAATACCCTGGCCCAAAGTTGGTATCCTATTCGAGTGGAAAGATATTTCTGGAAAGTTATCATTCAAGAAGTATTTCCTCTTTAACTATAGAAAATTCTATCCAAAAAGGTTCTGACATGGTTGTTCCAAGAAGATTTTAATCTTCCTGGTTTGAAAAAACTTCCTCAGCTAAATGAGATAAAGAATCAGTAGCTTGATTAAATCTATTCATCCTATAGACAACTTCAAAGTCCAAACCCAAAAGTTTGGCCTGCCAATCTTTTTGGTTAGCTGTGTGGAAATGTTGACTGAGTAAATGTTTTAATTCCTAATAGTCAGTATATACCACAAATTTTTGGCCAAAATTTATTGTTTCCAGTAGTTTATCAATAAAAAAAGAGCTATCACTTCCTTTTAGTACACTAATTTAGATAGATGTCTCTCAAACAAGGCCTTACTAAAATAAGAAACATGTTTCCGTATTGCATGAGAATGACCCCTATTCTTCCGCCGGAAGCATCACATTCTATATCAAACTGTTTCTGAAAATCTAGAAAAACCAGTAATGGAGCTGAAACTAAACATTTCACGAGTGTTTTAAAGGCCAAGTCGGATTATGAGGTAAATAGAAAACCATCTTTTTTAGTTAATTCTGTGAGGGGTTTAGAAATATTCCCATAATCAAAAATGAATTTCCAATAATATCTTATCAAGCCTAAGAATCCATGTACCCCTTTAACGATGTGTGGGCACGACCAATAGAGAACACTTTAAATATTTTTAGGGTCCATACGTACTCCTTCACCAGAAATGATATAGTCCAAATACTCCACATAAAGTTGGGAAAAAAACATTTCATTTGGTTGAGCTTCAGCTGATTAGCTTGTAAAATCTCGAAGTTTGTTCTGAGATGTTCAATATGTGTTGTCTAGGTTGTACTGTATATTAGAATATCAACAAAATATACTAGAATGATCTTCCTTAGGTATGCCTTGAACACTTTATTCATGGTTGATTGGAACATTGTTGGGGAATTCATAAGTCTAAATGGAATTCCCAAAAATTCATAATGCCTCATGTGTATAAAAATTTGTTTTAGTGACATCATATTTCAGTTCTCATACCTGATGAAATCTAGACCACTAATCAAGTCCAATAAAATAGTTCGCCCCATGTAGCTCATCCAATAACTCCTCAATGATGGGTATTGGAAATCTATCTAGTATAGTTAGTTTATTTAGAGCTCTATAATCAACACACAACTACCATACACCATATTTTTTTTTCAGAGCAAAATAAAAGGGCTCACAAAAGGGTTGTTACTATTTCGTATGATGCCTCTAGACAACATCTCTGTGATCTGATTCTCAACCTCAGCTGTTAGGTAATGTGCTAGCATGTATAGACATATTTTAACTGGTTCATCTCCTTTGATCAAGGGTGTAGCATGGTCGGTAGTCTGGCATGGTGGCGACTCCATTGGTTCTTCAAACAAAAACTGAAATTCTTGCAGCAAACTTTCCAAACATTATTGTTCTAAATCTACTGTATAATTATCTTTGTTTTCTGGAAGCTATAAGTGTGACTTTTAAGTGTGACTTCCAAAACCAAACTTCTAAAAATTGGGTTCTAGAATGGAAATTATGTCGAAGACCATATGACAAAGCACCTTGCTCAGTCTGCCTAGTAAGCATAACTTCTTTTCCTTCCCATTGAAATTCCATGGTCTTATGGATCCAATTAGTCAGAATAGTTCCCAAACTCTATAGCCATTCCATTCTAAGTATTATATTTTGTCCACCTGTGTCAAAAAAAAATGATTCAACAGTGATAATAAACATATCTAAAGTAACTTCCACTTGTTTACAAACCCCTAGTGAAGCACCTCGGTGTCCATCTCCTAGTCTAATTCTAAATGGTTTAGTTGTACTGACTAGTACATTTGTCAATTTAGCATGAGATTTAGAAATGAAATTGTGATTTTATCCACTGTCTACTAGTTCTAAAACTGGTATGTCATAAACAAGACTAAAAAACTTCATTGAATTTGTCCCTGAACTTCCCATGCTTCTAAATTCCAAGGTTTCCTCAGCTTGTTACCCTTACCTTCACAACCACCAGAATGCTGTTGTAATTCAGTTTCCTCCTATGCTTCTAATGCTGGTTCCTCAATTTCACACACCAAAATCCTCAAAAAAAATCAGGACATCGATGCAAGGGAGTAAATGGTTGTGCACACTAAAAACAAAGTCTCTTTTTCTTTCGCTCATCACTTTCTTGCCGATTAATTGATTTGTCTCTACTCCAACGATCCACGATGCACTTCCTCATCACACTTTCCTCTATCTCTCAATCCCCTATTGGGACTGAATTGAGTCAATACAACTCTTGGCCCACTAGAAATAGTAGGTAAAAATGTTTTACTGCATACTCCCCTAAGAACTCATTCTCTTATTAATTATCTCTCTACCTTTCGTGCTAAGGTATTCATTCGACACTTAGAATTAGGCTCATGTGTAAAAACTTTGTTTTCAATTTCCATTCATAACCCACCCAAGAATATACTCATATACAACTTATCAAGGATCATTGGTATCCTCAAATCCACTTTCTCAAATTCTTCTATATATTCATCAATTGTATTAGTTTTGCGGAGAGTTTCAGTAGATTTTCCATAACGATCCATAACAACATATTTGAATCGATCTCATGTCGCTCTAGGATTCGAACTTCGCCAAGACAAGAACCGATACAACAACATATTTTCCATAGAAATCTGTGACATATGAAATTTCATGTCTTCTATAGTTTGGTTAACCAAAAAATAGGTTTATGCCTTCATAGTCTAGGAAAAAGAATATTCCCCTGAGAAATTTGGAAACTCAACACGTCTGGAAACGCTTCTTAAACTGTCTTCTAATATTGCACCTCCATGGAAAAATCCTCCACCAGGGCCACTACCTTCTATCTCATGCTCACGACCTCCTTCTCTAGTTTTCTTTGGAACTTCTTTACTCGATTTATCATTTTACAAACTCCGTTGTACAATCATTTCTAAAATTTTGAAATGCTCAATAGATTGCTACTCTATATTCTCTACTCACAAGGCCACCTGCCCATCTGACTGACAAACCAAATCGTGTGTCAACTGTTGACTAACATTCTTCCCGATAACTAGTCTTTCCAAGCTTCCTTGTATTAACGACAAGGTTTGTTGATGCTTCTGTTCCCACTCATCATATCGATGCAAAAATCCTACAAAATCATATTCGACAGAAGCGGTCTTACCTTCCTGTTGGGAAAGACCGGAAAGCGATGAATGCACAAAAAAAAGAAAAAGCGAACGCACAGCAGAAATTGAATCATTCCTCCCAAATAGAAGCGGATGCGCAGCGGAAAAATTAAATGTGCAGAAAATAAATTTGACACCAGAAATTTTTACGTGGAAAACCCGAAATGGAAAAACCACAGGACCTAGTCCACAAATAGGGATCCACTAAAATCAAGAAGTACATGGTAGATAATCCCCAAAATGGAAGGGATCTCAAAAGTAATACTCAAGAATAAAAGTGTGGATCAAAAGGTGGAGAGTAAGAAAGATGATCGTCGAAGAATGGTGATCACCAAATGGGATTTGATCTCGGTGTTGTTGCTACCTGTGATGTTGAAATACCTTGCCTCTGCCTCCTTATATAGGAAAATAATCAGCGTCAAATAATGTCACCGCGTCAAAAGAGTGTCACCGTGTGAATTAATTCAAACGGTCTTGGACCAAATAAAAAACACCACATTAAAAGAACAAACCGTGTGGGCACCATTTGAGGAGGCGTTACCCAGTGTGCCAACCAGGAAGGCGCCCAAAAAACTCCCCCTTCGACTCAAGTGGGGATCACCGCCAACCCTGCAATCTGTTGGCATGTCTCAAATTTTCCTCTGGGTAAACTCTTGGTCTACATGTCTGACCTGTTGTCATTAGTGTGGATCTTCTCAAGCTCTAACTGTCTCGAATCAAGGACGTTGTGGATCCAATGATATCGAACATCGATATGTTTTGACCTTCCATGAAAAGTGGAATTCTTTCCCAATCAAATAGCACTCTGACTATCACAAAATAAAATATTCCTGTCCTGATTTAAATTGAGCTCTCAAATAAACGTTTTCATCCACAACAATTCTTTGCACGCCTTAGTAGCTACAATAAACTCTGACTCTATGGTAGATAAAGCAACACATCTCTGTAATCTAGACTGCGAAGATACAGCTCCCCCTGTAAAAGTGATCAAATAGCCTAAATTAGACTTCCTCGAATCGATATCTCCTGCCATATCTGAATCTGTAAAGCCACAAAACATAGGTTCCCCTTTTCTAAAACACAATCTCATATCAGAAGTACCACGAAGATAACAAAAAATGTACTTCACTGCTCTCCAAATCTCTCTACCTGGATTTGATAGAAAACGAATGCCCACACCAACTGCATGAGCTATATCAGGTCTAGTACATACCATTGCATACATCAAACAACCAATAGCGGATGAATAAGGTATGTGTTGCATCTACTCTCTCTCTTCATCATTAGAAGGTGACTGACTGGTACTGAGCTTAAAATGTAAAGCAAGAGTACTAACCACATTCACTCTATCCATAGAAAATCTCTGAAGAACCTTCTAAATGTATCTCTCTGGAGATAACCATAACTTCATGTCCTTCCTGTCATGGGGGATCATCATGCCAAGAATTTGTTGTGCTATCCCCAAGTCTTTCATCACAAAAGAATGACAAAGATCCTTCTTCAATCTGTCAATTCTAGAAGTATCATGGCCATCAATGATCATATCATCAACATAAAGCAACAATATAATAAAATCATCATCAGAAAATCTCTGAACAAAAACACAATGATCAAAAGATGTCTTCCTGAAACCCTGATGAGAAATGACAGATTCAAACATCTTATACCACTACCTCAGAGCTTGCTTCAAACTATACAATCTCTTCCTCAACTTTCAGACATTATTTTCTTTACATGTTTCAACAAAACCCTATGTTTAGTCCTCATAAATATCTTTTTCTAAATATCCATGGAGGAAAGTTGTCTTCACATCCATCTGCTCAATCTGCAGATCTAATATGGCATCCAAACCATGAAAAACCCGAATGGAATACATTTTGACAATAGGTGAGAAAATCTCATCAAAATCAATACCTTTCTTCTAACGGAAGCCTTTGACAACTAAACATGCCTTGTATCGTGGAACAGAATTGGATTCTTCATTCTTAATATGATAAATCCACCGATTTTTCAAAGCTCTCTTCCCTGTCGGTAACTTCACCAGCTCAAAATTGTGGTTATCATGTAATGATGTCATCTTGTCATCCATTTCCGCAACCCATTTGTCCTTCTACTCACTCTCCATTACCTCATCAAAAGATTATGGTTCTCCCCCTTCAGCGAGAATCACATACTCATCAGGTGAATATCGAGTAGAAACAGTGTGATGCCGAGATGACCTTTGGAGTGGAACTGTGGGTTCATTAATAACCCATGGAACCAGATCATTAGAAACAAATGGTGCATCAGAAACTTTAACTCCAACATGTTCACCTTGAGCATCATTCTGTACATCAACATGATCATCAGAATCAACAATATGAGGTAAATGTGAATCAGAACCTGGCTCAAGACTGAAAAAACCATCAGAAGTTAGAGAAGCATCTTTTTATCCCTTATCAATGTCTGCAATAGTCTGATCCTCCTTAAACACTACATCGCGACTTTTGAAAAGTTTCTTCAAAACAGGATCATAGAACGTGTACCCAAACTCATCGTGTCCATATACAATAAAAATACACTGGCATGTCTTACCATCCATCTTAGATCTCTCATATCTAGGCACATGAACAAAAGCCTTGCAACCAAAAACACGCAAGTGATCGTACCTGATCTCTTTTCCATACCAAAACTTTTCGGGAGTTTCTGTCTGCAAAGAAACTGCAGGTGAAAAATTGATAATATAAGCAGCAATAAGTAAAGCCTCACCCCAAAAATGTCGAGGAAATTTTGATTCCAAAAGAAAACAACAAACTCTTTCCATCAAAGTCATGTTCATCCTCTCAGCTACACCATTCAGCTGAGGTGTCTTGGGCGACGTCTTCTGATGCCGAATACCTTCATGCCTGCAATACTGATCAAACAGACCTAAATACTCTCCCCCATTTTCAGTGTGAATAAATTTCAATTTCTTTCCGGATTCCCTCTCAGAAGAAACATGAAATTACATAAAAATATTAAGCACCTGACTTTTGGCTTTCAAGACATAAACCTAGAGATTTCGTGAGTAGTCATCAATAAATGTAACAAAATAAAGACTTCCACTAAAGGTCTTTGATTTCAAAGGACCAAAAACATCAGAATGTACTAACTCAAGTACTTGTGACTTCCTGTGTGGAGGATGACTGCTGAAACTCACTCTGCTCTGTTTCCCAACCATGAAATGATCACATGTGTCCAATTTGACACTCTTCAAATCTGAAAGAAGATTTATCTTGGCCAAACAACCAAGGCCTTTCTCACTGATGTGACTGAGCCTCTTATTCCACAACTTGTACGAAACACTGCACTCAACAACGCAAGTAATATCACAAGAAATAGAATCCCTCGTTCAGTACAAACCCAATTGCTTCTTCCCTCGAGCCATAATCAAAGATCCCTTGGAAAGCTTCCATTGGAAATCACCAAAAGTGATGATAAACCCTTCATCATCAAGAATGCTGGTAGAGATGAGATTCAAGCGAACCTCAGGTGCATTTCGAACTTTCTTTAAAATCAGCTTACTTCTTGTACTTGTCTTTAAACAAACAGTCCCGATGCCTACAACGTCAGCATGACCATCATTGACCATCTTCAAAATTTCAAAATTTCCTAGGCTGTAAGATGTAAAGAACTCTTTCATCGATGTCACATGAAAACAGGCACCACTATCAACAACCCAGCAAGAATAATCATAAGCAATGTTAATGGAGTCATAAACAATAACAAGATCACCCCCTATAGTGGCGGCACCATGATCATCTACATCGCCATTTTTCTTCTGTGGATTTTCCTTCAATATGTTCTCTCTTTTCTGCAGAAAGAAAAAGTTCTTAACATTCCCCTTCTTACCACAATGATGAAATTCAAAATCTACCTACTTCGGTCTGAATTTTCTTATGCCTCTGCTCTTATCTCGACTGCTCTTCCCCTGGTCCTGGCTTCTCCCCCTGCTCTCTATGACCAAAAGCTTGGAAGAAGATTTCTCCTGAGTGCATATCCTGACCTCTTCATTTAAAATAGAAGACTTGGCAATAGTAAATGTCACAGAACCCTTAGGAGCAGAACCTATTAGAGTAACACGTAAATTCTCCCATGAATCGGGTAAAATGTTAAGCAGCAAAAGAGCTAAAACCTCATATTCAAAATTGATACCAATGCTATACAACTGATCAAAACATCCCTGATATTCACTTAAATAATCAGAAATAGACGTACCTTCTCTGTACCTCAAGTTCATCATTTTCTTGAGAAGAAATAGTTTATTGTTTCCCGTCTTCGAAGCATAGGCCGTCTCAAACTTCTCCCACAAAGTTCTGGCGTGAGAGATGTTGACAATGTGGTTCATCACGTTGTCTTCAACCCATTGGAGAATGAATCTGCAAACCATCTCATGCTCAAACGCCCATTCTTCTTCTGAAATCCTCTCTGGATTTTGGGTACTAAACACTGGAAGATGCATTCGCTTGACAAAAAGTAGATCCTTCATTTTAAGTCACCACATATAGTAGTTGGTACCATTTAACAAAATCATCCGACTATAGTTGGCCTCCATAATAAATATGAAAAGAAAAGAACCAAACCCTCTGATACCAGATGTTGGGAAAGAATGGAAAGCGAAGAACGCACAAACAAAAGAAAAAGAGAACGCGCAACGGAAATTGAATCTTTCACCCCAAATAGAAGTGGATGCGCAACGACAAAATTAAATGAGTAGAAAATAAATTTGACACCGGAAATTTTTACGTGGAAAACCTGAAATGGAAAAACCATGGGACCTAGTCTATAAAGAGGGATCCACTAAAATCAATAAGTACATGACATAGACTCCCCAAAATGGAAGGTATCTCAAAAGTAATACTCAAGAATAATAGTGTGGATCAAAAGGTGGAGAGCAAGAAAGATAATCGTTGATGAAAGGTGATCACCAAATGAGATTTTCTCTTGGTGTTGTTGCTACTGGTGATGTTGAAATGCCTTGCCTCTGCCTCCTTATATAGGAAAATAATCAGCGTCAAATAATGTTTCCACATCAAAAGAGTGTCACCGTGTGAATTACTTCACGCGGTCTTGGCCCGCATTAAAAACACCACATTAAAGTAAGAAACCGTGTGGGCACAATTTGAGGAGGCATTACCCGGTGCACCAAACATGAAGGCACCAAACACTTCCCTTATCATTTTCATTTGCTTGGAAAAAAACAATTCGTTTCTCAGAGTCGGCTGCTCAAAGTGTCAGTTCTTCACCAACGCACATGATTATCAATGGCGCGCTTGCGGAGTCGCCAAAAGACATTAAAACACACGAAAATCCAGCGTGACAAGATCTATTCCACTGTGTGTATTTCTATATCCAACTACATTATCATGGAAAAGTATAAGGAATAAGCCAAGAAGAAAGATTACAGCCCGAGAATTCGTGAGAGACCTGCTCTACTAGAATCTGATCACTGCTATAGTAGTTCTTCTGGAGAACCTCCACCCATTGATATAGGAGTCCTTCCAACAGCAGACTCTAACATACTAACTGAAGTGGAATTCTCTTTCTTAACCTCAAGTAAAGAGTAGTGGGGGTCTAATCTGGGAGTTAAATTCTGGAAGAAAGAGATTGATCACCACCACCGAACACACTAGTGAAACCCCGGGACGCCCAACGCGAAATGACTACAGCACAAAGAAATGAGGATTCGAACAGGACTAGGCCCGATCTGGAGTAGAAATGATCAGATCTGGGGTGGAACGACTGCAAACACCGCAAAACTGGAATCATCACCGGCATCACGCATCAACACGTGGCGAGGATTCGAACAAGACTGGGCCCAATTTCGTGTAGAAATGATCAGATCTGTGGTGGAAGGGCTGCAAACACTGCAAATCTGGAATCATCACCGGCATCATGCATCAACATGAGACCGCTAATGTTGAGCCAGACCTTCGTGACCAAGTGTGTTTACGGCAAAGGGAGCTCAGAGATGAAATAGGACAACCCCGACCGGGAGCATCCAGGGGAAGGAGAGCTCCCAGCTGAAGGAGGAAACCGAAAATGAGGGAAACCCTAGACTACCTTGTCAAATCCACCACTAGATCGGTGCTAGTCGCTAGAGGTTTAGCTTTATTTGGCGTCACCAAAGAATTTTTGGACTACTGGTCTTCAACAACACTTGCATAGCCATCGATTTGAATAATAATAATAATAAATAATAATAAGTAATAATAAATAATAATAAATAATAATAAATAATAAATAATAAATAACAATAAATAATAAATAACAAACTATAAATAATAATAAATAACAAATAATAAATAATTAGAAATAAAAAATAAAAACTAAAAAATAATAAATAATAATAATTAATAATAAATAATAAATAATAAATAATAAATAATAATAAATAATAAATAATAAATAATAAATAACAAATAATAAATAATAAATAATAAATAATAAATAAAAAATAATAAAAAATAATAAATAATAATAAACAAAAAACAAAAAACAAAAAACAAAAAACAAAAAATAAATAATAAATAATAAATAATAAATAATAAATAATAAATAATAAATAATAAAAAATCAAAAATAAATAATAATAATAAATAATAAATAACAAACAATAAATAATAATAAATAATAAATAATAAATAATAAATAATAAATAATAATAATAATAATAATAATAATATTAATAAATAACACATAATTTATAATTATAATTAAATAAATAATAAATAAAAAATTATAAATAATAAACAACAATTAATAATAGATAATAATACATATATAATAAATAATAAATAATAAATAATAAATAATAAATAATAAATAATAAATAATAAATAAATAATAATATATAAAAACTAAAACTAATAAATAGTAATAGCAAATAATAATAATAAACAATAAATAATAAATAATAATAATAATTATAAATAACAAATTATTAATAATTATAAATAAATAAATAATAAATAATAAAAAATAAATAATAAATAATAAACAATAAATAATAAACAATAAATAATAATATATAAATAATATCATATAATATACAATATACAATATATAATATATAATATATAATATATAATATATAATAAATAAAATAATAATAATAATAATAATAATAATATATAATAAATAATAAATAATAAGTAACAAATAATATTAATAATAATAATAAATAATAAATAATAAATAATAAATAATAAATAATAAATAATAAATAATAAATAATAAATAATAAATAAATATAAATAATAAATAAATATAAATAATAAATAAATATAAATAATAAATAATAAATAACCAGTAATAAATAATAGATAATAAATAAATTATATTATATTATAAATAATAAATAATAAATAATAATTAATAAATGAAACACATGAAAAAGTACAAAAAGGCGTGATAAGGGATGAAGAATTATGAAAACGCGTGAAAACAGATGAAGAAGCATGAAGAAGGAAGCATTAGAAAGCATGAGAACGCATGAAAACTCATGAAAAATCTGAAAAAACCCTTAAGAATTCAACATAATCATCATAATAACCCAAAAAAACCATTGATAAAGATAACAAGTCATGGAAACCCAAATAAACAGTAATAAATGGAGCAACCGTTAAAACCTATCAAAACGGTCATAAACTGACAAAAACATTGGACTCACATTAACAGAGATAACTTATGATCCGAGAGTCTGTTCCAGATCCGAGACTAGTCAAATCAAAGATCCTAAAAGGATATTCGAGCTGATAGGTGAAGGAGACTGAATGGACCAGCGGATCAGAAGTTACGACCATTTAAAAAACTGATGGGGAACGGGTGCTAGAAACGAGGCCTCCAAAAACATAAAAAACCCGATACCCACTAAAAACACCATAACATATGATCCAGAAGTCCATGTGGGCACTGCGACTAGTCAAACTGAAGCTCATGGAACAAACTATGATCTGGAAGGTGGAGGAGTCTGAACTGACACGCAGATCGAAAGATAGGTCCATTTGAAGACAAGTTCAATGGGACACCCTTGAAAGAAACAGGGTTTCAGAGGCCTTCAGAGGGGGTTTTGGGGTCGAAAAACATGATATAAGCATTCTTATGTTCAACTAGTGCGTATCTCTCTTCACTGGCTTCTATTTGATATGTGGTAGAGCCCAAACGGACACCCGGAGTGAAAGTTATGGTCGTTTGAAGTTGATGAACTTTTTTCGACATTCTTATAACTCTAATATCTTCCGTACCTTAGACCGTCACACGATTTTGATTATACATGCCTCTAGATCTCTTCATCAGCTTCGATTTGACTAGTCGTGGCGCTCCAACAGACGCCCAGATCAAAAGTTATGGATGTTTTAGTGATTTTAGGGTTTCTCATGTTTTTTTATTTTTTTCCTTTCATTTCGCGGAGGTTTTACCCAAACCGCCGCTATTTCGTGGTGGTTTTTAAAAAAACCGCCGCTAATCCTTGAAAAGATTTAAAAAAAAATTAAAGCCATTTCGCGGCGGTTTTTAAACCACCGTGAAATGACCATTTTCCTGTAGTGATTTTTGGGGCATTCATAAGTCTGAATGGCATTACCAAAAAATCATAATGCCTCATGTGTATGAAAAGTTGTTTTAGTGACATCATTTTCCAGTGCTCAGACCTGATGAAATCCAGACCACAAATCATGTCTAATAAAACAGTTTCCCCATGTATCTCATCCAATAACTCCTCAATGATGGGTATTGGAAATCTATCTAGTATAGTTAGTTTATTTAGAGGTCTATAATCAACACACAATTGTCATTCACCATCTTTTTTTCGGATCAAAATAATAGGGCTCACAAAAGGGTTATTACTATTTCATATGGTGCCTCTAGCCAACATCTTTGTGATCTGATTCTAAACCTCATCTTTTTAAGTAATTTTCCTTATATAGACGTATTTTTACTGGTTCAGCTCCTTTGATCAAGGGTATAGCATGGTCAGTAGTCCGGCACGGTGGCAACTCCATTGGTTCTTCAAACAGAAACTGAAATTCCTATAGAAAACTTTCCAAACATTTTTGTTCTAAATCTACTCTATAATTATTTTTGTTTTCTGGAATCAACCAAACATAAAAAAAGGGTTCTAGAATGGAAATTATGTTTCAGATCATACGACAAAGTGCCTTGCTCAGTATGCCTTGTAAGCTTAACTTATTTTCCTTCCCATTGAAATTCCATGGTCTTACGACTCCAATTAGTCAGAACAGTTCCCAAACTCTATAGCTATTCCATTATAAGTATTATATTCGGGCCACATGTGTCAAAAAAAATGCTTCGATAGTGATAATAAAATTATCTAAAGTAACTTTCACTTGTTTACAGACACCTTGTGAAACACCTCGGTGCCCATCTCCTAGTCTAATTCCAAATGGTTTAGTTGGAATGACTAGTAAATTTTTCAATTTATCAAGAGCTTTATAAATGAAATTGTGACTTGCTCTACTGTTACTAGTACTAAAACTGCTTTCCAAGGTTTCCTCATCTTGTTGTCTTTACCTTCACAACCACCAGAATGCTGCTGTAATTTAGTTTCCTCCTCTGCTTCTGAAGCTGATTCCTCAATTTCCCAAACCAAAATACTCAAAAAAATCAGGACATCAATGCATGGGAATAAATGGTTGTGCACACAAAAAAGCCTTTTTTTCATTCACTCCCCTCTTTCTTGTTGATTAATTGATTTGAATCTACCCCAACGCTCCTCTCCTACTGCTCGATGCACTTCCTCCCCACGCTTTCCTCTATCTCTCAATCCCCTGTTGGGACTGAATTGAGGCAATACAACTCCTAGCCCCCTAGAAACAATAGGTAAAATTGTTTTACTTAGTACTCCCCTAAAAACTCCTTCTCCGATTAATTATCTCTTTACCTATCGTGCTAAGGTGATCATTCGGCAATTGGAATTAGGATCATGTGTGGAAACATTGTTTTCAATTTATATTCATAACCCACCCAAAAATATACTAATATACCAGGTATCAGAGAACATTGGTATCCTCAAAGCCACTTGCTCAAATTATTCTATATATTCTTCCATTATATTAGTTTGGCTGAGAGTTTCAGTATATTTCCCAAAATGATCCATACGAGCATATTTGAATCGATCTCATGCTCCAGGATTCAATCTTTTCCAAGACAAGAACTAATACAAAGCCATATTTTCCATAGAAATCGGTGACATATGAAATTTCATGTCTTCTATAGTTTGGTTTACCAAAAAATAGCTTTATTCCTTCATAGTCCATATAGATGCAAAAATCCTTCAAAAGAAGATTTTACAGAAGCGGGCCTACCATCCATTCTTGTTTGGATTCGCTCAAAAAAAACAATTCTTTTCTCAGAGTCAGCTGCTCAAAGTGTCTGTTCTTTACTAACTCACATGATTCTCAATGGAGCGCCTGCCCAGTCGCCAAAAGATACTAGGTCACATGAAAATTAAGCATGAAAAGATCTATTCCACTGTATGTATTTCTGTATATAACTACATTATCATGGAAAACTACATGTAATAATCCAAGAAGAATGATTATAGCCCGGGAATTCGTGAGAGAGACCTGCTCTACTGGAATCCAATCGCTACTGTAGTAATTATTCTAGAGAACCATCACCCATTTATATAGGAGTCCTTCCAACATCAGACTCTAAAATTCTAAATGAATTGGAAGTCCCTTTATTACCCTCAAGTAAAGTGTAGTGGGGGTTTAATTTGGGAGTTGGATGTCTGGAAGCAAGAGATTGATCACCACCACAGAACGCACTAGTGAAACCACGGGACACCCAATGTGAAATTACTGCATCACAAAGAAGTGAGGATTCGACCAGGACTGGGCCCGATCTGGAGTAAAAATGATCAGATCTAGGGTGGAACAGCTGCAAACACCGCAAAACTGGAATCATCACCGACATCACTCATCAACACAAGGAGATGATTCGAACAACACTAGGCCCGATTTTTAGTAGATTTGATCAGATCTGGGGTTGAAGGGCTGCAAACACCGTAAATCTGGAATCATCACCGGCATCATGCATCAACACAAGGCTGCTAATGTTGAGACAGACCTCTGTGGCCAAGTGTTTTTAGGGAAAAGGGAGCTCAGAGATGAAATTGGACAGCCCCTGGTGGGAGCATCCAGGGGAAGGGGAGCTCCCAGCCGAAGGAGAAAAGCGATAATGAGGGAAACCCTAGACTGCCTTATCATATCCACAACTAGATCAGTTCAAGTCTCCCGAGGTTTAGTTTTATTTGGCGTCACCAGAGAATTTTTGAACTACTGGTCTTCACCAACACTTGCATAACCATCGATTCGAGACACAGAAACATCAACGTGATTTTCCACGCCTGGGAACTATTGGGACACATTTTTCTCCACAAAAAAGCACTCCTTCAACTGAAGGCATAAGGGCTCCTACTTTCATCACGATTGAGTTTGATCATTGGGATATCGTCGACCAGCCGAGAGGCACCGGGTTGAAGAGGAACATCCCGGAGAACGGGAAGAGAACTGGTGTTCGAGAATGGAACAAACCTTGAAGCATCGTCCTTGCTAATAGAGCGATCTCGTCCCCTCCATGTAGATGGAGGAGGGGCCATGACCTGTGCCGCCAGGAGACTAGGGTTGCATGAGGATCATCACTACTTGAGAGCCTCGATGTGCTGAATCTATATATCTATCTCTATCTCTCTCTCTCTCTATATATATTCTAATTTGAGGTATTCTCCATGACAGGAATGGAATTGTCTCTAGTTATGTTTTTAACTGGAATATCCAGTACACCCTTCAGATTAGAACACGTGTCCGGTTATGTTTTGAGACGTCAGATCACTCTTCACTACGATTCATTTGAATTGACTGTCCAGACAGATTTTCCCTTGAATCTTGCGATTCAGGGTCGACTGCTCCTCGGCTGCGATGACGGTGACGAAACTGTGAGATCCCGTCCTAAAATCCAGCGGTACGACGACCACAATGACTCGAGCGACTTCGGGAACAACAATGCCCGATGACTACAGCGCCTCGGGTGCAACGACGATAATGAAATCATGAAATCATTACCACAAAAACAGTTTTTCCCGGTGCCAACCTTTATCAGCGCTAACGAAAAAGCGCTGATAAAGGGGGTTCCTTACCAGCGCTAAAAAAAGTGCTGATAAAGGGTACCTTTATCAGCGCTAAAAAAAGTGCTGATGAACGTACCCCTTTATCAGCGTTTGTTTTTAACGTCGGTAAAGGTACCCCCTTTATCAGCATTTTTTAGCGCTGGTAAAGGTACCCCCATTATTAGCGCTTTTTTTAGTAGCGCTGATAAAGGGGGCCTTTAGCGGCGCTTTTCAAAAAAGCGCTGATAAAGGGTAAACTTCAAAAAAAATTAATTAAAAATAATATATTAATATATAAATATATAAATATAGTTATATTGATATAAATATAATATATAATTTTTAAATATATTTTAGATAAGTATAAATATACATTTACACTTAATATACTTAATATATAAGATATTTATTGAAAATGGATTATAAAAAAATTAAAAAAATATTTTTAATTACTAATTTTCTAATTATTACAGAGTAATAGTCATTTAATAACAATTTGTAGACTAAAAGAATTAAAAAAATTAAAAAGATCCAAAATATGTTGAAAACGCAACTCGAACTTCAAACGGCGATAACTTTTGATCCGGGTGTCCGTTTGAGCTCTAAAACATATCAAATCAAAGCCTTCAATGAGATCTACGTGCTATTTATCTACGTGAAGCATCTGTCACATTTTTCGAGGCTAAAAAAGGCCCATAAGTCCTCCAAAACTGAGGTTTTTAGACGAGATACCCCGATTTTTTAACATTCTGTGGATTTTCAGCCTCGTTTAAGGGGGTATTATTGGTTTTTTTATGGGGACTAAATTTATTCCAAGGTATTACATTCATACTGATATTATGTCTTTGAAATTTGATTGTTTTTTATAATGCACTTCTATTTATAATCAAATATATAACAATATATACATATTTTTTGTATATTCACACATAAAAATTTAATTATAAATATAAATAATAAAATATATTTACATATAAAATATATTAGATTTATTTGAATAATAACTAGTATCCATTTTATTTAAAATACCAATATATAAATATTTATATAACTATATATTAATCTAACTATATATATATATATTAATCTATATATATATATATTAATATAACTATATATATATATATTAATATTACTATAAATATATATATTAGTATCACTATTAATATATATAATAATATCACTTTAAATATATATATTAATATCACTATAAATATATATATTTATATAAATATATATATATATTAATATAACTATATATATATTAATATAACTATATATATATTTATATAAATATATATTACTATAGGAATAAATATAACTATATATATATATTTATGTCATGAAATTAAAAATAAATAAAAATAGAGGAGTGGTAAGGGTTTAGGCGTGCAGGGGGGAGGTCTCGAGTTCATAACCTGGTGGATGCAGGGGCGCACGCGCATGGGGAATATGGGAGCTAACACTGATAAAGGGTGGAGGGGGTGCGTGGGGGCGCTGGAGGGGGCAGAAAATCGTTGTAAAAGGGGGGGCTCAAGTGCTATAAAATCCTTCCCCAATTAGCAGGGTTTTTTAATTTTTTTAATTTTTTTAATTTTTTTATGTTTTTTAATTTTTTAAACTATTATGAACGATTTTAAAAAAGCGCTGATAAAGGACCCTTTTATCAGTGCTAAAACAAAGCTCTGATAAAAGGGTACTTTATCAGTGCTTTGTTTTAGCGCTGATAAAAGGTGTCTTTATCAGCCCTTTTTGGAGCCATGATAAAGGGGACCCCCTCTTTATCTTCACTGGATTTTACAATTCTTTTCTATCGCTAATAAAAGGGGTTTTTAGCGCTGATAAAAGGGGTATTTGTAGTAGTGAATATCGCCCTAAAATTCGGCAGCACAATGACCACATAGGCATGGTTTTTTTCATCAACTGCTTCACTCCGGCGTGGTTTCATCTCACTGTCTGATAGAAATTTATGTACAAAACAACATCAATGTCTGACGAAGGTGGTGTAACATAATTTCAGTTGCCTAAATATGTATCTATATTTAATTTATGTTGTTATGATTTATTATTTAGAACTTTTGAGTTATGAGCTATTTTCTATAAATGTTCTCTATCTAAATTAATTTAGAATTCCATTTTTTCTGGTGTATCATTCCTCATTGGATGATCCAATGCAATGTCCCCTGGAGGTTTCTGTAGGTTCCACATTAACATGTACTATGTTTCCAATGCATGTTCCAATTGAAATCATTTTGTAGTATGGAATTTCCAGTTATAATTCGAATATAACTCCCAATGGAAGTCTCACTGGAACTGCGCCACTCGAAGTTCCACTGGAAGTTCCAGCTGGACTTCCAGTGGGACTTCCAGTGGGACGTCTAGTGGGAATTACACTACATTTTTCAAAGATACATTCAATCATTTTTACAATAAATATGATTCACAATTGCAATGAGTATTTATTTCAATTTTTCACTAAATGTGGCATTGCATCTTCCACTGGAACTTGAAGTGGGACTTCTAGTGGAAGTCCCAATGGGACTTCCAGTGGCAGTTCCAGTGGGACTAGTAGAACTTACAGTGGCTGTGGGAATTCAAGTGGGACTTCCAGTTTGACTTCCAGTGGGACTCTCAGTGGAATTTTCAAATAATATATTCAATCACTTTTAAAATAAATATTTGTCACAATTTCAATGCATATTTCTTTTATATTGCCACAGGAAGTGCCACAGGAAGTGCCACTGGAACTTTCAGTGGAAGTTCCAATGGCAGTTCTAGTGGCACTTCCTATGGGACTAATAGAACATCCAGTGGCTATGGGACTTCACGTGGGACTTCCAGTGCGACTTCCAGTGGGACTTCTAGTGTAAATTCCAGTGCAACATCCACTGGGACTTACAATGTAATTTTAAAATAATAAATTCAATCCCTTTTACAATTTATATGTGTCACAATTTCAATGTGTGTTTCATTCATATTTCCACAGGAAGTGCCACAGGATGTGCCACTGGAAGTGCTACTGGAGGTGCCACTGGAAGTGCCACTAAAAGTTCCACTGAAAGTGCCACTGGAAATTCTAGTGGAAGTTCCTGTGGCACATCCTGTGGGACTACTAGAACTTCCGGTGGCTGTGGGTCTTCCAGTGGGACTTCCAGTGGAAGAACCAGTGGGACTTCTAGTGGGACTTCTAGTGTAATTTCTAGTGGTAATTCTAGTGGCCCTCCCAGTGGGACTTCTAGTGGAATTTTCAAATGATAAATTAAATCATTTTTACAATAAATGTGTGCTGTAATTAGTATTTCTTTTATGGTTCCACCGGAAGTTCCACATGGGACTTCAAGTGGAAGTTCCAGTGGGACTTCAAGTGGGACTTCCAGTAGAAGTTCTAGTGGGACTTCAAGTTTGACTTCTAGTGGAACTTCCAATGGAAGTCCCCATGGGACTACCAGTGGCACTCTAGTGGAACTTCTAGGGGGACTTCCAGTGGGACTAGTGGAACTTCCAATGACACTCCCTCTTGATGTTCCGGTGGAACTTCCACTGAAGTCCCAATGGAACTTAGACTTTTCTTACCTTCTATACTATAATTTTGTGGATGGCCCCAATAATTCCCTAATTTCTATTTTTAGGTGTGCATTTTAGGTCAAATTTGACCTCCTTACATAGACTTTTACAAGAAATAAAAGATCAACTGAAATATGGTCATAGAAATTCTTTGAGCACTAATCCATATTGGAATATGCTTGAAGCGTTCATATCCAATACAGTAACAACATTAGATTGAAAAAAATATGATATTTCTATTATATATATATTGAATAACTACAATCCTTCAACAACTGCTTTCTGATTCGGTGGAGGGGAAATACATTTATGTGATGCTGATATCCAAAGGATCTTTGCAAAAACCGAAGGTGAAATAGAAATGGAGGACTCCTACTCCTTCAAACCAACAAAAGAATCATTATATTTATAGAGATTTCAAACTGGTGTCAAGTTGTTGACACAAAAGAAAATAAAATTGGACCTTTTGGAAGCAATAAAGGGAGATGAAGAACCCAATCATCTTGACACAACAGTACTTCTATGTTTATACACATGTGCAACTGTTATTTTTCCTACTACAGGTTCATACCTAATTCGGGGTTTTATTAATTTTTTGAATACTTCAAGAGACATGAGAACACTAAAGTGTTCTAGTGCAATACACCAACAATTAAATAGATCAATTATAGAATTTCACACGCACCATGAAAGGATTACGGGGGAAATTATCTCTTTATTGGTAAGGATTAATATTTATTTTCAATTTAATGTATAATATACTCTTCATATGCTTCTTGTTATTATAGTATTGGTATTGTGCAGAAAGTAGACTAGTGAAAGGGAATAAATAAGCAGGAAATCCACTTTTCATAATGTGGAGTTTCTTTGATTTTGATGTTGCTTTAAAGAAACTAAAAATTCATCAAGTTCCAACTGAAGAAGTGCCAACAATGGTTATGGAAGATTCTGTTGGAAGACATAAAAAGGATAATCCGTAGAAGGACAGAATAAATGTATAAATAAATGAGCCAGCAACAGTTATGGAAGATTCTTTTGGACACCAGGAAAAGGGGGAACCAAAGGATGATAGAATAAAAGTTCTTGCAAAATAAAATTTATCCCTGAAACGAAAACTTCATAAAATAAAAGAAATTGTTAAAAAGAATATCGGAAAAATTAAAAGACTGAAATAGTTAGTAAGTGAGAATGCTAGCATAGAGAAATGAATAAGAGAAGGTAGTGTTGAAAAGAGTCATTCCATCAAGGTGGAAACCCGAACAGAGAGTACAATTGAACCTGAAATGCAGCAAGATCCTTTTGAAAAACCCGCATCTCCCCCTAAAGCAGAACATCAGAAGGAAAACCAGCAACTAGGAGCCAAGGAAACTGTGATTGAGGAGCCTTCAGATCAACTACAAGAAGATGCTGAACAAACCACACATGTACATTAATAGAGCCAAACTGGACAGATAGAAACCGAGATTCACCAAACGAGATAAATGATTAGAAATGTGAAGTCCAGAGTGAGGAAACAGAAGAAATTGGATTATTCTTTTTAGTATCAAACCTGATACACAAGAAGAAGAACAACATAAGGCCAAAAAAAGTCAGTAGAACAACCAGGTCAGCTGGAAAAACCAATTGAGGTAGGAAATGTTTCAATGAAAACAGAACCAAAAAAGGCTGTTATAAGGCTGTCAGGAATACCTAAATGGGTCAGGCAGAGTAGATGACTGTAGAAAAAAGACTATGAACAGTTGCAAAAGATTCACCAGATTGAACCAGGATGGTATGTCTGCCCTTCATTTCAAGGATTTCAATTCAATTCCCCTGAACTTTATTTGTTTTCTTATACATTATTGTGTTTATAATGTAGACAATATGTATGGGAAGAGGAAAATGGCTTGTATTCAATTGGAATAGATTCCAACTTTTCACAAAAAGCACGACAAGTAGCCGGGTGAGCCTAATTTAAACAAGCATACTGTAAAGTAGTATTCAATTAGTCTCACATATGCCATTTTTTTATTGATATCAGGTTATAGATGCCTATACTCAGATTATCATAAACAAGTGTCAAATAGGGAAGATAACTGGAATTTTTGATAATAAATCAACAATGATTACTAGTGCTGCATTGGTAAGTCTAATATTATCTACGTTGTTGATGTTTTAAAGATATTAATTAATATTTAGTCTCACTATAATCATTTTTACAGAGCATTATATCCGAGCAGAACAACAATTAGAAGGAATGTTTGGTTGAGAATCCCATAAAAGAAGCAATGAAGTTGAACGGAAAATTCTTTATCCCCATCAACACAGAAAATATTCATTGGACTTTTCTTATCTTTGATATTGAAAAAAAAATTTCAGCTACTATAACTCCATGCAGCCTCACATGGGTCCTGCTGCAATTGATTGTTACCAACAAGATGCTCTCCAAATGGTAAATTCTATCATCTTCGACATCTAATACATTTTCATATACACCATATTACTCAATACAATTTATACAACGATTGCAGAAAATATTTATTGAACAAGTCATCAGAAAATGGAATCCCGAATACCTAAAGATGAATACTGTAGTGCTTCCATTTATATCGGAAGCTATTCCCCAATAGGGGGATGCAACATTAGATTACGGGGTAATTTTTTTTATCTAATTGAGAAGTTGGCGAAGGATCATGGGTATAACAAGACCCTATCGCAAGAATAATTTGATGACATGCACCTGTATATGGCGCATTGTTTCCTTACAGACCCTGCATATAGTTGGAATGAAACATAGTATAGAAGTAAGAGATATTTTTTTGGAAACAATACAACTATAATGAAGAACAAGTAAAATAGTCGGGGATAATGGATGAATAGTTTTGTTAGCATTTTCACTGCGCTGGGAATATTATGTCCTTATGAGGGGAACCATTTTCTTTTCAGAGATTTTATTTGGTTTTGTTTTTGGATTTAATGATCATAATTTCTACTGGTAAGTGGATGATTCACACTTTAAGGATATTATATTTACTGTTTGTAAGTGTTATGTTTGGACAACATCTGGAATTCATCAGAAGATGGAGAGTCTCCATATGGACTGACTTCTCCCAAAGATCCAATAACTCTTACTCAGTCTTTTGGATTTCTTCATCAAAATTCAAGAACCTAGATTTATCGCATCCTCACAGAACAAATGCATAAAGAATTGTAGAACTTGGATTTATCTCATCTTTATAGTTCCATATAGAACACATGCATACAACACATTTACAATTTCGTAAAGTATACCAATCCCACTGCCAATCCATTACAACCAAAAGTGGACTGTCAAATACTACTACATCCTCAAGGAACAAATGCATGCAGAATTGTAGAACCTGGATTTATGAAATATTTATAGTTCCATATAGAACACATACAAACAACACATTTACAATTTCAAGAAGTATCCCAATCCCAATCCATTACAACCAAAAGTGGACTATCTAATACTACCACATCCTCACAGAACAAATGCATACAAAATTATAGAACCTGGATTTATCACATCTTTATAGTTCCATATAGAAAAAATGCATACACCACATTTACAATTTATTGAAGTATCTCAATACCACTGCCAATCCATTACAACCGAAACTGGATACCGGCTATAGCTTTTTCAATTCAGTAATTAAAATTTAAAAAACTACTCCCATCCAATGTTGTCTACATTGCTCGACCTTTTCCAATGCTATCCTAGAAATCTATCTCCCAATATGAAGTTCCAAATTGGTGGACAAGTCTCCCTGCAACAGAAAAAGTTCATAATTACAAACAGTTATGGAAAATAATTCTCATAAAAAAAATTATATGTGAAACTGTTTTTCTAGTTCAAACACAAAAATCTGATCTTGCATGCTCCTTGACTCCTCGCGTGCAAACAATAATTATATCAGATAACATATTAACAATAAATAACTGCTCTTATAAATGAAATGCATCATAAAATGAAATCATACAATCATCATAACAATAGGCTTA
Source organism: Viscum album (assembly GCA_963277665.1). Classification (NCBI taxonomy): domain Eukaryota; kingdom Viridiplantae; phylum Streptophyta; class Magnoliopsida; order Santalales; family Viscaceae; genus Viscum; species Viscum album. Next base: position 678,453,995 of record OY728165.1, read on the forward strand.
TTTTATTTATTCAACTGTTTCCCCTTTCAGCATCTATTGTCTAAAAAGATTTTCAATCTATCTCCCCATTTCCTGTTTGGTTTATTTTTAAAATAATCTTTTCTAAAAATTTTGTTTGAACTAGCACAACCATTAAATTTATCTGCTGATGTATTTATGACAGACAACTCTTTTTCAAAATTACTGAAATTTGAGAAGGCAGTGTCATAACCCACATCTGTCTCACAAGATACGGTAATTAACTTCATTCCCATTCATGCTAAATCATTGTAACATTTTGCTACAACTAATTTTCTATCAGCATGTAACTCAACAGAAGATCCTTTGAAAATCACATTATTTCTAGCCAATCGGGTTCATCTCCCCAAAATATATTTTTCAGGTATTGCTCTCACATCAAGCCGATCAAATTTTTTAAAAACATGACAGAAAAGATACCTAACTGACTCAAAATTTCAACAAGAACATTCAACAACTTCATTTGAAGCTTCATATGATACATGGAAATGATCTTCACAATGAACCATTTCAATAACATAACTGAATTGAACTCAAATTTCAATACAAGATATCAAAAAACAAGCACCAACCAATTGATATTCATACTGAAATAAATCAAATAATTTATGTGTATATCTATTAGAAAACTAGCACATCAATGCATGTTAAGGGTAAATATTATGAGGCAACTTCTCCTACATCTCAAATAATGCCTTTGTTTCACGATACCTATTTTTTTCCTACAAGCACTCAAACTGCTTAAAGAAATAAACAACACATAACTTTTGATGAAAATAATCTTTAATCAATCCATTAAAACTATCACTTAAGTGAGTGCTGTGAATACCCAATGTTAAAGCATCTTTCAAATAGCAATGCACCCACTTTTCTCACAATACAAAAACATCATCTAGCCACTGCGATTTCCCATCCCCATAATCTGATCTAAGGGAAGACCACTCCTTATCAAATTGAATTGCATCATGGTATTAAAACATAGAATTCTTAAATCTAGTTAGAAAACTAGATCAATATTTTATCCAATTACCTAAATGCATAATACCATTTTGCATCAAATTCCATGAACAAACGCAATGTCAAGTTCCCACTAAAACTACAGAAATGGATTTTCCCATTGCCACATCTTGATCAGTAAAAATAGTTTGAGGACTCTTCATGTGATGAAACTGTAAAAATTTCTGAAACAACCAAGAAAACAAAGTCATTGTTTCATCATATAACAAAGATGCCTCAAAAACAAAAATCTCCCGATGATGATTGAACCCCAAAAAAACACCTAACAGCCTGTACTCTTTATTAGTGCTAAAAGTGGTGTCAAACACAAAACACATCTCCAAATAACTCATAATCTGTTATCATTTTTGGATAATCCCAGAAAATATTACTAATTTTACCATTCATGTAAAACTGCATAGTATAAACAAATGATGGATTGTCTTGACATTGTCTTTCCAGGTATTCTAACATGCAACATGCATCACCATGAAGCAAATTTATTTCCCTTTATGACCTTAAAAAATTCAACTGATCAACATGCATGTAACCAATAACATCTCTCCCCCCTTCAATAGCTGTCTCCAATGAGAAAGAATCATTTGGTTTAATACTCGCTGAAGCATTCACATCTAACTCAGTTGCTTGTGCTTCTGTTATTTTTCTTTGGGACTTCATCATATAAATTGATTCACATCTGTGCAAGGGATGATTATGTTTTTCAACAAATATAGTACATGTATATTGCCCATAATACAATAAAATAACCCCCATTCTAGAAAGGTAACCTGTACATGTCTCCACCTGAGGAAATTTCACCATGGTATCAGGTTTTTCAATCTTATTATGACCTTCTCTACTACATTCATAAAGGCTTGATGTGACTATTGATTTATCCTTTCTCCTTTTATTAGAGTATTTTCGGCGTACACTAAAGCCATTTACTCCACCATATGTGACATAAAAACATTATTCTTCATCAAGTGACTTCAACATCATCTCTACAACTGGTTTAGTAGAAGCTGCTACAACATCCACACCACCATCAACAACATTGCAACACCCTGCAACAAAAAACAATAGTTCAAGAAAAGTACATTAACTTTATAATTGGATTTAATCCATTTGAAAATGTATAAAATATATGAACATATCTATAACTAAATAAAAATTATTAAATATATATATATATATATATATATATATATATAATAAAAATTATTTTTATGAAATTATAAATAAAAAAATTATAAAATATATTTTCCACTGGAAGTTCCTCTGGAACTTCCAGTGGAACTTCCAGTGGAACATCAGGTAGAACTTCAGGTGGAACTTCAAGTGTAACTTCAGGTGGAAATTCAGGTGTAACTGTAGGTGGAACTTCAGGTGGAACTTCCAGGGGAACTTCCAGTGAAACTTCCAGTGGGACTTCCAGTAGAACTTCAGGTTGAACTTCCAGTGGAACTTTAGGTAGAAGTCCCAGTGGAAGTTCCACTGGAAGTTACATATATATATATAAAACATAAATGTAACTAAATAAAAATTATAATAAATATATATATATATAATTGTTTTTCTGAAATTTTAAATAGAAAAACTTATAAAATATATTATCCAGTAGAAGTTTGAGTGGAATTTCCAGTGGAAATTCGCACGGAAGTTCCAATGGGACTTCAAGTGGAACTTCCAGTGGACCTGGAGACGAACATGAACATCAAGTGGAAGTTTCACTGCAAAAATCAGGGCAAAAAACAACTGAATGTGCCGCAATGCAACAAAACTATATAGCACGGTAACTTGTAGTGGAACTTCTAGTGGAACTTTCAGTGGAACATCCAGTGGAACTTGCAGTGGAACTTGCAGTGGAACCTCTAGTAGACATCTAGACAAAATGGGACATCAAGTGGAAGTTTCACTGCAAAAACCCAGGAAAAAATCACCACTGGAAGCGCCAAAATGCAACAAAACTATATATCATGGGAACTTTCAGAAGAACCTATAGTGGATATCGAGAGGAATTTAGACATGAAGTTGAAGTTTCACTGCAAAATCCAGGGAAAACCCCACCACTGGAAGGGCCGCAATGAAACAAAACTATATATTTCTTCCAGTAAAAAGAACACCTCAATCTTCAACAAATATCGTTAGACAGATTTACAAAAAAACCAACAAAAATGTAAATCAAATAAACTCGCCCGCAATACCATCATCTCTATCCATTATAAGGAGATCTTTGAAATCTCGTACGAGTGTCTCACCCTGCCCGAACCTCGAACGAGTTTCGCCCTGCCCGAACCTCGAACGAAAATGCACCAGAGCGCCGTAAGGTCTCCCTACTCCACAACTCTCACCTCTGTCAGAACCTCGAACAAGTCTTGCCCTGCCCGAACAGCCAAATCCCTAGCGTGGAGCCCGGGAAATTTCCCACGCTCCCCCATTCGGCTTTGAGAAGAAATTGCCCTCTATCGCCTCAAGCATACCAGATGTTGCCACCTATAAAAAAAATGTGTCAAGATCCCCCCATATCACCAAACCATCCTGTAAAAAGAGGTACTGGAGATGATAAAAAGTGAACATGACACGTGTCAAACAACCAAGCCTCCACATAATTTTTTCAATACATGTACTCCAACTGATTACCCACGTCTCCCCTCCATGTGATACCTATTATTCTTCGCACTACCCTATCCCGCTCCCACTTTCGTTCTCTGGGGTCATGTCCTAGAATTCCCACGACCCCCGGCTCTATCTTCCTCCAACTCTTGATCAACCAACAGTCCGCAGCCCTCCTTCTCTGACCTCTTCCTTATCCTCAGTTGATATATAGTCTATTCATTTTTCATTATTCTGGTTTCCGTCGGGATTAACCTGTTTGCAACCTAGAGTTCCCCCAAATACCTGACGCCTGCATCAATCTCCCCCAAATTCACGATGCCTTCGATGAATATGCCGCGCTGCCTCGACAACGCTTGTTCCGTGGATTTCTCCACCCGCTCGTCCTCTTGTCTGACGGTTCTCGTAGAACTCAGCCACCGACGACTCGCTACCCTCCAGTTCCCCCCCAAGCTCGCTCTCTGAATCCCCTCTCCCGCTCCCCTCAACGAAACCCCTCTGAACTCGCGACTCCAAATCTGAGTGATCCACCAGGCCCCGAGCCCTCAACGAATCGCTTCAGCATCCACTAATTTCATAAAACATCAACCAATTCCTTTTATATTGATTCAGGTCAGTAATTTCATTGCATTATTTGGAGGAAACTGTGCATTTTTTGAAAGCTTCAATTACTTGAATAAGGTTATTCCATTAGTCTCTTCTGTTTTCAATTCACATTCATGTTATGTATCGTGCTGCCCATTAATAGTACCCATTGCACAGATTTGTTGTATGCCAATCTTATCTTCGAATTTTTGTTGTTCCATCTATTTATCTTCGACAGAAAGAGGTAACCCGAGCCTTTCTACATTAATTTTCACTCCTGTGCAACTAGACATCTGCAAATACATAACTGAAATTACCTCAAATGATTGCCATTAGCTTTTTTACTTATCTGACCTGCTTCTCTATTTGTAGTCCAGCTGCTAAGCAAACATCCTTGACTTACATAGACACATATTCTTCAACCTCTGTGCATAGAAGGAAACACATCTTTCTTTAACACGACATAATATCATCTGAAAGGTTTCTTCTAATCTAATTAATTGTAGTAATCAATTTTCACTTTATTATTTTTTAACGCTTCATATATTTCTCATTACTAATAATTTACTCTAGTCCAATTAAACATTTACACAACTTTTTTTTATTATGGATTGTGCATTACATTTTCAGTACATTAAACCATCCATATTTTTCATTCCACACCTTGACAATTATATATAACGAACAACATTGCAAACCTATTTTCCCTATCAAGCTATAGTGAAAAAATCCTACAGTCAAGGGAATATATCTACGGAACATAAAACATTTGCGAGTTCTCTATTCTGTTCTGTTTAAATACCTCAACTTACTTCCATTTTTTCACATTAGTAGTACTCATCATTACATCCAATTTAACATTGCTTAAAACTACTATAAAGTCATCAATGTATTCTACTGTTTTTTCATGTACTAGGTCACCATAACCACTATTAGTTGTTGGCATCACACATGCAGTCATACAAATTCCGTTGTGATCTCTATTTGTCAATGGTTTGTAGTGACTTAATTTTGTAGAACAAAACACTACACTAAATAACCGGTTTCCATACTGACATAATTTAGATGTATTTAACTTCTATTTCGATTATAGTGACAATGAAATTTGTTTTTCCACCAAATACAAACATTTCTCTCCCTAAAAACTCTGCAGAGTTAAGGTTACAGCAGAGCCAACTTATAAAAAAACATAAATATGGTATGTGCTCGGTATTCTTCTCTATCTCATGTTATAATTAATATCATTGTTTTACTATATCTATTAATTACAACCGACACAATAACAGTATAAAAATCAACTGAAATTCATTTAATGATGTCTAAAAAAATGTCAGGTACTACATCAACTGAACCATTGTCACCTGATGGCGTCACACATGCAGTTCCACAAATTACATTATCATATTTGTATTTCAATGGTTAGTTCTTATTATACTACACAACATAAAACATTACACTACCAACTACTTTGCATTCTAAAACAAATGACTAATAACCACCTTAATCATTGATGACAGTGACTGAAATATCTTCTGCTCAACCATATACAAACATGTATAGCCCATCAAGCTCAAGATATGCAAGGTTACAACAGATGGAACTTCTAAAGGAATGACATAAAGTTTGTAAGTCTTCTATTATTTTTTCATAAAATTATATAACTAATGAATATAACAAAATACAAAGTTTGTCATTAGAGTTCTATGTTTGTTTATAATTGTGATACTAAATCTCTTTGTGTCATTATTATATCTCATTAAAACTGCCAACATAACTTTGCCAACATCTACTGCAGATTCTTCAATGACATCTACTAATGTAACTGAAAATGCATATACTGGACCACTATCAACTTATTCCCTCACACACGGACTCACACGAATGCCATTGTCATCTCTATGTGTCAATGGTTAATTTTGTTATGTTTTACATAATAGTACACATTTCTTGAAACTACTATCCAAACTATTAGAACTGATGGATATGTAACTTCATATTTGACAACAGTCCCTAAACATGATACTCCTCAATCAAATACAAACATGTCTGGCCCATCATCCACCAGACATGAAAGGTTACTGCAGAGACAATTAATAAATGAACGACTAGGAGTTTGTAAGTACTAATTTTATGTTCATCATATAATGTCCTATTAAATATTACTTTCTCATTATTTAATTTCATTATGTCTTACATGTTAATAGTGTCTACAAAAAGTGGAGATGCTTCTGTTATAACTTTCGATGAGTCTGCTACTCAAATAACTGAACCGATATCAAACTATGACATCACACGACGGGTCACAGGTAAGCCTTTATCATCTTTTCTGGTCAATAATCACATCTTTTTCAATTTAAAAATAAATAATAGTACTGCACCTTTTATTCTTTCAGTGGCCACAAAATCAATGCCAACTCCTATTGCAATATATTTAGTGACATGTACCAATCAGTCTACTACTAAAATTACTGCAACGCTACCAACAATTTGTGGTAGAGATGGAGTCACATGTGTACCATCATCTCTTTTATATATATATTTTTATTAGTTTTTAAATTTACCAGTATCAATTATTACTATTCATGGGGCAATTAATAGTTAGATAAACTACTGATATTAAAATTCTTAATTGAACACAGTGCCGGAACCATCAGCTCATCCATCAACACTGTGTTCAAGGACAAACAAACGAAAACAAAGACCACAAGACATGACACTATCCCCACTTACATTCTGTAAGTAGACAGTCAATGCTTTTTTGATGAACAAAATGTTTTTTGTTTGAACTCGACATACACCGTATAACTGTTTGCTCAATTTTTTTCATAGCTTTAATGGTTGATGAAGATATACTGAAAGATGATTCACCTCTCTCCTCAACACAGTATGACCAACAACTGTCTCTAAAAGTTGATATCCCTGTTAGTTAATTTTTTATTTCTAATGGTTTCTTGAACATACAAATTTTTTTTTACTGATTATTTTCATGACAACGAAAATATAGGTATGACATTGAAAAATATTCTCTGTAATTAGAAATCAAATTACGGTTAATTTTTCTAATAAATGTGAACCTAACATTTCATGTTATAAAAAACTCAATAGAACAACATAATGCCGAGATCACAGGTTAGTGTGATTACTAAACCTGCATTTTTGTTCTATAATCAAGAATAATTTTCTCAGAATATCACTATGATTTTTTATTAATATGTTCAACATTATACTATTTTTCAATTAGGTTATTCGGACATTGGTGACCCATCTAAAGTCTGTCAATATTTTCCCTCTTTTATGTGGATCGATGAGAGAAATAAGAACTACAACAATAGGAAAAACCTGCATTTCTCACTATGCTACTCGATGGGAAAAATATCTTTGGACTTACTACATTCATGTCTTGCATACCTAAGGATGTTGGTATTTAATCAAACTACAACTGAGTATTGATCTTTCCAATACCACATGCATGTTTACAACTCAATGTTGGAATTCAAGTACATGGGTGGAAAGGTAGATAGGTCATTAAACAACGGTCGAGGTCCATGTATATTCAGACTACATGGACAAAAATACCATCGAATTGGTAGTTTATGTCCACCTGATGGACAACTACCACATTTTTCACAACTATACATTTATGATACTGCACATGAATGTCAAAACAGGGTCTGTGAAATTGGGTATCGGTCTATTTTAGCATTACGTACTAAAGTTTCCAACCATTTATCATTTAATATTAGCTACCAATGTGATTTATGCAGATTTGATGCCAGTAATCAACATTCAATTGTTGACGAAAATATTTTACTTAAAATACAACATATTCTACATGATCACAATGATTTGTAACGAGAATTCATAAGTTAAAGGGATGTTCTTAATCATCGTGAGGTACTAACATTAAACCTACAACTACTTAAAATAAGAAATACAAGTGAAGCCACATATAACCTACCAAATACTTCTGAAATTGCTATGCTGATTGTCGGTGATGTTGAAGATCTCAACCATGAACGTGATAAAATCATTCAAAATAAAAGTGGTGATTTACAAAGAGTAGATGAGATTCACCCATTATATCTTCCATTGCAATACCCCTTGATTTTTATAGGAGGTCAGGATGGATATGTTGATAATGTTTTGCATCGAGCTACTCCTTTCACAACAAGTACTGCACTCAGGAAGGTAACAATGAGAGAGTACTTCTCCTTTCACTTACAATTTCATCAAAATAATGTCTCAACCTTATTACATTATAGATGATTGTTACAACAGTTTATTGTTGATGCTTATACAATGATTGAGTCTCAAAGACTATCTTTCATTCGATTCAATCAATAAATGTTGAGGGTTTAATTATACAATGGGTTACAAGATGAATTTATATGAGGTGACTGTGAAGGGTTATCCTGTGGAAAGCATATCATTTTACCTTCAACATTTATCGGTGGACCCAGGTATATGATTCAGAATTACCAGGATGCAATGTCTATTGGTATTTGGGCAGGGTATTCGGATATATTTCTATCATTCACATGTAACCCAATGTGGCCTGAAATTACTCGATTTGATTGGAATAACAATCTTCGTCCAATTGACTACCCTCAAATGTTATCTCAAATTTTCAAAATTAAGGTTGATCATCTTATGAAAGATTTAAGAGAGGGCCGTTTATTTGGAAGATCACGAGTAGGTAACGCTCTATATATTTAATATTTATAAATTTTTAATTCATTTCTTACATTATATCATCTTCTATTAACGTTATATATCAATATTTTTCCCATGTAGTTGTTCGAACCATGGAGTTTCCAAAACGTGGCTTGCCTCATGTCCACATCCTATTATTTCTCTGCCATGAAAACAAAGTTAACACTCCTTCAGATGTTAACAGAATAGTTTACGCTGAAATTTTTAATCATTGTGCATACCCAAAACTACATGAAGATGTTACAAAATTCATGATGCACGACCCTTGTGGTGATGCCAACAGTTCACCCCCTTGTATGAGAAATAGAAAATGTACAAAATTTTATCCAAATAAATTTGGCACACACACAATAGTTAACAAGGATGGTTATGTGGTATATCATAGAAGAGATGATGGATGTACGGTTGTTAGAAATGGTGTGCCTTTGGATAACTGATTTGTGGTACCATACAGTCTTTTTTGTGCTTTTAAAGTATCACACTCATCTGAATATTGATATTTTCAATAAATCATATTCTATCAAGTACCTCTTAAAATATATTAGTAAAGGGAATGATTGTGTTACAACAACACTATATGAGAGAAACAATAATGATTGTCCAGACAACAATGTGGATGAGATAAAGATGTACAATGACTGTCGGTACATAACTCCTTCTGAGGCTTCATGGAGAATATTTTTTATGATATCCACTACAGATATCCACCAGTTCAGAGGTTAAGTTTCCATTTTCCAGGACAAAATATAGTTACATATAGCGACAATGATAATATTGAAGATTTTCTCAGTCATGGAACTATTACTGAATCAATGTTCACCACATGGTGTAAATAAAATCGTACTCACCCAGAAGGTAGATTTCTCAGTTATGTAGAGTTTCCTACAAGATTTGTTTTCCACTACAATGAAAAAAATGGACTCCTCGAAAACAGGGATTCAGTATTAGTAGACTATACTATGTACCTCCAACAATGGGAGAGTTGTTTTACTTGCGGTTACTTCTAACAAAAATAAAAGGAGCGACTTCATATGATGATATGAGGATAGTGAACGGTATTACTCATGGAACATTTAGAGAGGCCTGTTATGCTTTGGGAATACTGGAAGATGATGCTGAATTTATTGAAGCTTTAAAAGAGATTTCATCTTGGGGAATGAGACATTCTTTATGGATGTTGTTCGCAAGCATATTGTTTTCAAGTAACATATCTCACCCAGACATTGTATGGCATGAAAACCTTGACTTTCTTAGTGAAGATGTTCTGTATGGGAAAAGACGAAGGCTAGAAATGACAAGTATATCTGTATGTTTGTCATTATATTTTAAAAAAAATGTTGTTTTTTATTTATATTTTCTGATGAACATAAATACTATCAACATAATTAATTCATATTATCATAAAATTAAATGTCTCCTTAGCTGGCTACCATATTATTATATATTATACTCTTTTTAGATTACATCTACTCTTTTTTTTAGTTTCACATTGCCTGTTGGTTACTGTATTCTCTCTGATCAGTTCATTTCACATCGTCTAGGATATCATTTAATTGTTATACATTATTGTAATGATAAGATATAGTTTATTCTACACTTATCTGAAACTATATTCATCATTTTTGTAGATTTGACATTGACAGATCATCAGAGGCATATGTATGCTCTTCTTGAAATTGAGAAAATTTTACAGATCAATGGTAGTTCTCTTCAGTTTTATCCTCCTATGACACTTCTAGATTCTTCATTTTACAGTCATCAAAATTGTTTAGTTGTATAAGAACTGCATTACAATAGGGAGTTACTTCAAAATGACTACAGAACTAAACAGAATATGCTTACCGATGAACATAAACATGTGATGGATGTCATTATGTCTTCATTGTCTTCTAATTCTGGAGGTTTCTTCTTCTTACATGGATATGGAGGCACGTGTAAAACCTTCATTTGGAATATTATAATAGATTTACTGAGGTTAGAGGGATCTATTGTTCTAGTAGTTTCTTTGAGTGGAATAGCATCATTACTGCTTCCGGGGGGACGAACTACACATTCTAAATATCATATTCCAATATCTATTACTGAGTAGTTAGTTTGCAATATTCAGTAAGGTAGTCATCTTGTGGAACTTCTACACTTGAAAAAACTTATCATTTGGGATGAGGCGTCTATGGTTCATAAGTACTGATTTCAAGCTCTCGACTATACTCTAAGAGATATAATGACAGTAAGAAATGTTAATGCTCCCAATTTTCATTTTGGTGGTCTAACAGTTGTATTGGGGGGATATTTTAGGAAAATACTACCGGTAATACCATGTGGTAACAAAGTTACATTGTATTTGTAAGTATTAAGTCTTCATATCTGTGGAAACACTAAGAAGTATTAACTCTAAAAAGAAACCTGATATTTCATTCAGTTGCATCCACAAATAATTTAGAGGCTGTCCATGAGTTTGAAAGATGGACCTTGGGAATTGGAGAAGGTTGAGTTGGAGAACCAAATGACGGTGAAGTATTCATCCAAATTACTTCTAAGTATCTTCTTACCAACTATGAAAATGCTATGGCTACAATAATTGAACATACATATCCTAATTTCACTGCCAATTATGGTGATGTCTCCTATTTGAATGACCGTGCATTATTATCTCCAACTCGTGATGTTGTTCAGCAAGTAAATGATTACATGTTGTATATCATTGAATCTGATAAGAGAGATTACTCCAGATTTGATTATGTTTGCAATTCCAGTTTTAAAACTGATAGGGAAGAAAACATATACACCTCTGAAATGTTGAATGGAATCAATGTCTCTAGGTTGGCTGCCCAAAAAATTACACTACAGATTGGTGTTCCCATTATGTTACTCTGAAATGTTGATCAATCTTTTGGTTTATGTAACGACACTCGTATGATTGTTACACATTTAGGGGATCATGTTATTGGAGAAAAAATATTGAGTGGCTGTAATTCGGGGTATTCGGCTTTCATTCCAAGACTAACTATGACACACTCTGATGATAGATGGCCTTTCAAATTACATAGAAGGCTATATCCTTTAACAATTTCATATGCAATGACTATTAATAAAAGTGAAGGCCAATCATTGTCTTCTGTAGGGTTATATCTTCTCAAGCCAGTGTTCTCTCATGGTCAATTGTATGTTGTAGTTTCTAGGGTTACATCACCAAATGGTTTGAAAATATTAATACAGGAAAACACTAACACATCTACTCGGTTCACAAATAATATTTTGTATAATGAAATTTTTGATAACCTTTCTTAGGTATCATTTAAAATAATCAATTTATATTTTACTATGTATTGCCTATGCATGATGTGTACTTAGATATCTTATTTACGTGCTTACTATTTTTATATTTTCAATATTAAATGTAAAAGTACAGAGAATAAAAATGTCACGATCAATAACCCTATTGAATGAGATTTCACCAGAGGACGACGAGACACTACAGATTGAAGTTCGTTTGCTGAACATGTGGTGCAATTCATCACCCAAATCTTCCAATGATGTCTTCACGGTTGAACTAATACTATTCAACAAAGAAGTAAGTTTATGTTACATTAACAACTTTTTATTTATTTCTATATTGTTCTGTTATGTTCTGTATGTCTTTCAACATTTACACACATTGTATCTATCTGTCCTCTGTCATCGGTCTTCTTTACATACTAACATACTTTTCAATATGCATTATTTAGGGAACTAAGATTCAATGTACAATAGGTAACCATTAGCTTATCTCAAAGTAAAAACATTATTTGTGTGAAGGAATGTGCTATATGATACAAACCTCCAAATAGCTTCAAACCAAGGCAAGTACTTGGGAAGTAGACATCCCTACAGAATCATGTTTACATCCACAACATTTATTCAAACATGTGATGCAACAATAACATTTTTTTAGTTTTGAATTTACTTCATATGATGCGATTATTCAAAGAAGGATTCCAGAGGAACATTTAATAGGTATATTTCATTAACATATGTTTCCAACTATTCTTTTTAGTTGACTTCAATAAATTTATGATTACAATAATATCTTTATCGTCATTAATTTTTTATAACTAATTTTATTTTGGTTATCTATTTTATTTAAATTATTGGACGTCTACGTTACACACATCCAGTGCAATCCATAGGAAATTCCAACCTATGGATGCAAATTCTTCTAGAGGATGACACATCATTAATTTTCTGCTCTTACTATATTACAATGCAGCAAAAAAAATTATGCCTTACTATTACTTTATTTCCCTACAGAGGTATAAAACTTACCTATAGTTTATGGGGAGACTTTGTGAATGAAATGACAAGTTATTTCGAAAATAAAAAAGACTCATCATCCATTATTATATTACAACATGTATGTGTGAAGCGACTAATCAGTATGGTTTCTAACGACATTATTCATTTTGAGATCTTAGTAAATCTCTTTTCTTTTCAAGAGGTTTCTTTGAAAGTATAATTAGTTCAAATCATTTCAATTGTTTCAAACTTCTTACATTGACTATTATTGTGACTACTACTATTAATGCTACAAAAATTCTGTACAACCTAGATATTCCAGAAGTAAACAGCTTCAGAAGCAGGTGACCTTTGAACTAATCTAGATTCAGTAAATTTACATTTTCTCCATTTTACATCTAAAATCTAATACCGATTTGTTGTTAATATTTTTTTTAAAAAAACTTTTAATGTATATTTTATAGGTTTGGGTCGGCGGTTGAATCACAGTTCAATACTCCACCACTGGTAACTGGCAACCCTTCAACGGATGTACCATATTAGAACAACAAGAAAACTATTTCAGATGTCAAAAACTATACACAGGTAACAATAAGAAATATGAATGTTGATAATTCAATATTCAGTATTTTTAATTTTTCAAATAAGTCATCACCTAATCTATATATTATTTCGTACTCAATCTTTTATAGCCTACACAATGCATACTTTATGTAAAAATAAAGAAAATTCAAAACACCTATAGTTGGTTTTATGAGTCATGCTTTTCTTGTATGAATAAAGTACACCTTTCTGATGACAGAATTGGGTGCCAAAATTGTAAAGTATCTCCTCATAACACTACTCCCAGGTTACTTTCATTTAAATTATTAAATTTATTATTATCAATTCCTTACTTTTGTACTAATAAATTAAAATACTTATCAGTGCGGTCATCATTTTATATTAAATAGATTTAGAGTGACACTAAAGGTTACTGATAATACATACTCTATTTCAATAGTTTTGTTTGACAAACAAGTCATGAAATTCATACCCAAGATAGCCGCTGACTTGAGAGCTACGCGAATACAGGTAAAACCAACTCTATCTATCATGTCAATACATTTTAAAATTATTATTCCTAGCATTGAATATTGTTTCATAATTTGATTATAAGGACGACGAAGAATATGGATTTCCTCCTGAACTAAACATTTTCAAATCAAAGATAGTGCTCTTATCAATTGAAATATCAAATTTCAATATTCAAAATTGTCATCGGTCAATAGAAAAAAACACATACAAGGTAATTTTCATTAGCGACAATGAAAATTACATCAGGAAATTCAATGAAAGCATTGTATAAAATCAGGTAATAGCTAATATCTATTCCAAAATTCATTTATTTTTTATACCTGCAAAGCTTTATTTCTATTGTAATTTTTTTGAAATATGATCAGAGAATTGACTTTACTGGAGTAAGTAGTGTGATTGAAATGAATCAGGTATAATCTTTTTAATTCTCTTAATTTTTTTCCCTGTCAGTAAATAAAAACATACTGGACTATTGTTATTAATGTTCCATTGTTGGATCATCAGACTATTGAATCTTTTCAACCCAGTTCAAAGTGTCAATCAGAATTTGTAACATCGTCTTCAATTATTTCAACAATTCAGGTAAATAAATTCCACCTTACATAAAATACGTTTAGTTCATTGATTTATCGTTATAATGATTTTCAATCGAGTAGTGGGTCATTGTATTTTGTTTCGGTTAATATTTACTTTCACTTGCAGAGATATATATTGACTAACTTCGATGATGAGGATGCATTCAAGTTGAATTTGTCAATGATTGGTGACTCCACACCACCATCAACAGATTCCACTAAAGTTCAAATTCACATTAAGGATAACTTAAAAACAAAAGCAGACAAAGTAGACTAAATGTTTGTCTTACGGTACATATGCATTTTGGAAAGACAATTTTAGCTATCTCTTAATTTCAAATGTCCTGTTACAAAATATTTATCCACTGCTATGTCTGTTTATAATGTTGTTTACTAATTTAGTAATGATATTTTAAATTCAAAAATTCAGTAATTCTGATGGAAAATTTATTTTTTTTCCATTCAAACATATTTCTGCATGTTGAAATCATATGTTGTCTTTGAATAACCTTATCTTGAATGGTTATTTATGATGTCAATCTTCCAGGTAAAAATCAACCCTATAAAATGCATCAAAAATTCTTCTATGTCTATATTTCAAAAAAAGTGTTCATGAGTTATCAAGTCCTTATCCAAAGACTCATTATTTTTGGAGGTTGATTATAATTTTTTTTATTCTGGATGTTATTCATGCAGGATTCTTTTCATGGTCGAAGGTTTTCTTCCATTATTGGATGGTTTTCATGGCAGAAATTTTTTTTAGAAATGGTTTTTCATGCTACACTTCTTCATTGCTGGACGTTTTGTTGTACTTTACGATTTCCCTTATTCATTTCTTGACATTATGTTGTACTTTATACGGTTTTGTTTGTCACTATTTTTCTCTACTGAAACACTATGATGACAACATCCAGGATAGGGGCTGCAATGTTGCCAATTTTGAAAGCACTATTTGATGGCTATTATTTAAATGGATTTAATTCACAATGTCTCATCTGATGTTATATTATTTTCTATTATTTCTCTGTTCTTTTATAAACCAGAACCTTCTGTTGAATAACTCATCCTTGTTTTCTAAAACAAACTTTTTTCTCGATGACATACTTTTGTAAAATTTATAAATATCAATGTGAATGACTTCTTCAATAACTCAGAAGTTCTTCTTTCTGGAGCTTTAGGGACTGTTTTCTATTCCCAGGGTCTATTCTGTATATAATATGTCATTACTGGATAAGTGTGTTTTTTATCTCTCATGTGGCTTAAATCACAATGGATTTTCAAGATTCTGGGCTGTGAGTCAATGGATATGAAATGTCTACATGTGCTAGTAGGTCCCTGAGGGCTTTACAGGTTTTTCTATGAACTCAATTTCTTCCTGCCTTTCAAGAAATTTGGGGTTTTACCTCCATGATGATGTGTTACATGAAATAATTGTTTTTTATGGTTTTCTGGATATCTTAGCTTGCTTGTGCTGGATAGTGGCTTTTTTACCCTATTCAGTGATCTGCTTTGAGGACTTGATGCTATCATGGACTTGCTGCCCTGTTTTTTTGATGGTAGGTAATTTTTTTCTCTTTCCTGGGCTTCGTTCTCCACTAGAATTCCCCCTATTTTCTGATTAAAAATTTGACATATTTCTGGCAGTCCATGGATGTCTTCTTGATGTTTCAGTTTTGAACAAAGGGTAGGCATGGCATGGTTGACCAACTCCTGTACAGCACCCCATGCACCTGTTGAAGAAAGGGTAGGCTTGGTATGAAATCCCTCTATTTTTCTTGTGTTTTCTGGGCGGGAAAAAAGCTGGACAACACACCATCAACCTATTGAAGTTCGATTCATACTGTTCCTGGAAGCATAAACAAACATCCAGGTTCATATGTTTTCAAATTTAGTTCTCATAATGCACAACTATTTTCAAATTCACATGATGCACTACTTTGTTTTCAAGTAAAAAACCATGTATTACTTTCTCATTGAAACATTCACTACTTTTTCAATTAAGAAGACACGAACTACTTACTCAAGTGGGTAAACATGCACTACTTTTTCAAACATGCAATACTATCTCATTCAAAACAAAGTACAACATCCAGGTTCGTATGTTTTCAAATGTATTGAATCATGTTTTTAATAACATTTTCCACTGTTGTTGTCAATGTTTTTTATGTTTTCCACTTTTTTATGGCCATATGATCTCCCTATCATTTAATTCACATGATGTACTACTGTTTTTTATGTTCTCTAGGTTGATTACTTCTCATGATGCAGTACTGTTTTTTTTCATTAACAAATGTTGTTGATCCTATTGGTGGAATAAATGGGCAATGTAAAATCAACCAGTCTTCAATCTTACCAGCCATCACAGGTAGAGGATTACCTATATTTTCACATTTTGATCATATCAGTCAAAAAATGAGATACATTGAACATATTGATTTCTCATATGTTTCCATCATTCATTGCACATGTTGTGTTGAACGAAACATGGAAATTTGTTTGAGAATATATGTTATATGTACAATGAAGAAGGTTACAAATAGATGGTACATGTATTTTTACCCCTTATACATGCATGCATGACAACAAAATATGCCCTTTTTTTAGTATACTTTTTTAAATGTTGTTGATTTTTTTGAATATATGAAATATGTTTACATCCCTAATAACGTCACATATTCCAACTTATATTGTACGGAATTCTTGAAATATATCATTTTTTCTAATAAATAACTCCTTAAAAATCTTCTAAAGCATTTACTACTTTCTCTTTGATTATCTATTTTCTCAATTACAACCATTACCCATCCATGGAAGATAAAAGTGGTCCAATTACACTGTTAGATGCAGAAACTGGGAAATGAGTAATATATTTTTCCAATTCATTATGACTTGGAACAACCAATGACGTCGAACCTAGGGAAGTAATAGTAGGGTTTCATAGGTCCACAGAACCAGGAATAATCATTACTGTAGGAATAAATAATCCAAAATCAAAACACATAGAATCAAAAACATTAGTATGCAGAAAACATGGTACTGCATGGGAACCTGAAATATAACATTATCCCTTTTTCCTGAATTGAATACATCTATAGTGGATAGTGACAATAATTCCCTCACCCTATACATGTCCTAATAACCAGAATGAAAAATAGGCTTGATAAAAATATGCTCCATCCTCCTGATTTATGAGCCACTAATGGAATATGAGACAATGTTATAGTTCCTAAATCCACATTAGACATGGTAGAATTGGTTCCCTATACACTATACATTATCTGAGAAACATACTTAACACAATATAGTAAACTTGAATAAGTATATCTCATCAGATCAATGATCATATCATCAATGGGTTTTGAAAGACACTAGATCCTTTGATTTCGTTAACCCAAGACATGAATTTTAAGATAATTCAAATTACTCACATCCTGTGATTATTTTTGTGTATAATATCCAAATAACATATACTGAAATATCTTAAATATTATAATATAGTTCATGTATATTCTTAATATGATGCATTGATATTATATAACAATGTTTTGTTTTTTTAGGTTCATTGGAAGGATTATGAGGCACTATAATAGGCATCCAGTGCATGATTTTCAAGGGTGGTTAATTAACCTTTCTGGATTTCTTGGACAAGGAATTCTTATGCTGTTTTAATGTTTAATTAACCATTGTGGAGTTTTCATTCTACCTTCTTCCACAAATATCCACAAAAGGTGCGATGTATTCTCTTCCCATTTATCTTCATTTGGTTATTCGTTTTAAAAATCCATTATTATATGAAAATTTATAATCTATAGAGTATGTTTTGGTAATTTATATTTTGTATACTATATATTATTACATGAATATTTCATATCCTACACATGCTTATTACATAGTAATCTTTGAAAATATACTCCTTTTAAATTTTATCAATATCATAATTAAAATAGAAGGTTATTTGATATAGTTTCTTTACATAATATGTATTCTAGCTCCCTCAATCCTTCAACACATTTTTTTATTAGTTCTCCTCATTGAAAAAATTTTCTATTGATTTCTATTAGTTTTATTATAACATGTCCTTGAATATTTCTAATATATAGAGTATATTTTAAATATTTCTATTCTGTAAACTAAATATTTTCACATGAATGTTTCATATCCCGCACATGCATATTACATATTAAACTTCGTAAATATACCCCTTTTAACTTTTATCAATATCATAATTAAAATAGAAGGTTGTTTGTTACATTTTATTTACTTATTATGTATTCCAGCTCCCTAAATCCTTCACCACATTGTTTTTGATTGGTTCTACTCATTGAAAACATTTTCTATTGTTTTCTCTTAGTTCTATTATAACATGTCCATGATATAAAATCTCTCTGCATGAAATGGTGTCATGATTGTTGTAATACTCCCAAAATTTGATGTAAGTATTTGGAGGCATTGATCCACCCAAATTTTTATGATCATTTGGACCCAAAGAGACTATTTCAAAACATGTGTTTTTTTTACTATTCAACTTGAAGTCTCACGAGCTGTACCGGTGGTGTTGGATTTTTTTTTTCATTGTGCAGTGTAACATGGATTTATTTGTTTATTCAATTACTATTCTGATTCAGATGAAATTCTATTATGTAATTTCCCCCATCCTTCCGCTCTCACTACTGTCGCCCATAGTACATCTATGTTGTAAACATTAAACAATTTAATGAGTTTAATGTTTTTAGTATATCGATTGTGTCATAATAGTTTCTCCACAAATATTTCAATAATATTTACCTGTTATTTCTAACATAAATAAATTCAATATTATTGTTCATTATTATCATTATAATGTAATATTTTCTTATTGAAATCAGCATTTATTTTATACTTCCCTACATTCTTATTGAAATAAGAATTTGTTATATAGTGTCGTGTGAATGCATGTGTGAGTACTAGTTTTATAATGAATATAGGTTTGATAATAAGTAATTAATTATTAATTATTAGTAACGTAATTAGAAATAATTGGTAATTAATGGTGATTTTATTAATAATAAACAATAATAACCTTCAAAACCCATTTTTATTTTATTTTCTCAATAAACCCACATTTTAATCGGTTGATAGGGGACCATTACATGGGATGAAAACCCCATAATACTTTATCTAAAGGCCCCACATTACACACCTGAAAGTCCACTAGAACAAGGACCTAATCTGCACCAACCCCTCCTTCCATCATGTCATCTGATATCCTGATTTCCCAATATCAAGTATGCTGCCAGTTATCTCTACCCCATGCGAAGGTTCTAGGTGTCCTCTGAAATTCGTTCATTGCTGTCAGTGACTAGTCACACATGTGATCTCCACACCTCTTGTTTCATCATTGGACACCATCATACCATCACATCCATTGATATAAGCTTATATAGACAACTCATAGGTCCTCAAATTATTGTTTTGAGGCTTTGTGGCCCGTGATCCAGTGATGGCCCGAAGGCTCTTTGTCCCAAAGACCCAATACTTTGCCCAGAGACCCATTTCAGATGAACAATACCACTGTTACACTTGGTGTTTTAGTACCAGCACTAATACAGTGCTATAGTGCCACAAAAATTCACCTCCACTTAAATTTGAACATGAGTTCCATGTAGGATTATAAGGTGACATTACGACTCAAGTAAGCTGATTACTCTATTTTATATCTATATATTGATGATTTTTTTATATGTGAATCCATTGAATAATAATTAATTAAATTTGCGTTTCATGGAAAATATTGATATATTATGAATTCATATGCATGACTGACATTTGGAGAAATATGGAGGAAAACATGTCAATTGAGAAACAAAGAGTCTCTTAGCACCATGTCATGAAGCGGCGCAACGCGACAACGAAAAATGATGATGAAGTCAACATTGAAGTTTGAAGCCAATAGACCAAGATAACCATCGAATGAAGATTTCTCTTAACATTGGATGACCACAGGAGGTTCTAAAGGCATAAAATTGAATAACCAAAGCAAAATGAAGTTTCCAGTGCTAGAAGACGACTTTGCAAGTTGAGTAATCATTACACGCCATGTCAATTTACAACACGTGAACTATTTACATGATGTGAAGAGAAGAAGCATCTCCTAAAGTGATTTTCACATGTGTCATGACATGAAACATATATGACACGTCGTGACACTTCCTAAATTTTTCCAGAGATTTTTTCATGATGTGAAACATGCTGTGAAGGTTTCATAGGCCAAAGATTACATGGTGTGTAAGTCTCATAAACCACAGGAAAACACTGATTTTTAGCGTATCTTTGATGAGACCTTATCCTTTATGACTATAATGACCATTTAAACATTTAATTGACATGTGTAAGACTATTGACGACCTAGAGACTTATAAATAAGGAGTCCAACCAAGAGAAATTAATTACATTCAAGTCATGGAGGGGATCGACTGTCGAGAGGCTACCACAACTACTACAAATATGCCCATTAACAGCATGCAAAATGACTTTTAAAAATGCTAAAAAAATGTTTCTATCCTAAGTTTTATTATGGGGATCCTTTATCAGTGATAAAAAACATTTATAAAGGGGTCGTTTATCGGTGCTAAAAAAATACTGACAAAGTCCCCCATTATCAGTGCTTTCAATAGCACTGATAAAGGCCCCACCTGCTGCAGTGTACTGTTTTAATAACATCACACTTTAGCAACCTGTAAATTCTACACAAAATATATAATTTAATTGAAATAAATTTTACACCACAAATTCCAAAAAAATACTACTATATATATTTAAAACAATGTTTTTTATAATTACATTTACAATTACTATCCATAAACATTTAAAAACATTAATGTATCATCATATTTCTCACCCGTGATCCCCTATCAAAAAGGTCGACCCATGGTATCTATTACCAAACAAATCACCTCAACCCAAGAAAAAAGAATCCACCTATATAAGAAAACAAATATTTTGTTATTAATATTATAAAGAAATAAATAAAACATTAAAAGACACACTTGGTGTTATATCGGTCACATAGTATATTGTATTGAGGTGTAGTTGATTCCAACATGTCACAAATGATTTATGGATCATTGTCCTAAAGTATCAAAAAAATGAATGTATTTTCTCAGTTTTGAGTATGTCAATTGTTCTTTTTAATGAAATTAATGTCAATTTTAAATAAAAAACACACTTGGAGTTATACTGGTCACACCGTGCATATGATTGAGGAGCAACCAATTCCTACATGTCACAATTTACTTATGAATCATTGTCCTAATGTATCAAAACAATTTGAATGATTTTTCTCAGTTTTTAGTATGCCACATGTGTTTTTTACTAAAATTTCATTTGAAACTGGAAAAAAGCACTTTGAGTCATATAAATCATATCGTGTATCGGTTTGATGTGATCCTACTTCCTGCATGTCAAAAATGACTTATAAATTCCTATCCTAAATTATCAAGACAATCGATGTGTATTTTATTGGTTTTTAGTGAGTGACACATGTTTTGAACTAAAATGTTAATTTCAAATTGATAACAGGCACTTTGAGTCATACTGGTCACACTGTGTGTTGGATTGAGGTGCGAGTGATTCCTACACATCAGAAATGACCCATGGATCATTGTCCTAAAGTATCAAAACAATCTGAATGCATTTTCTCAGTTTTCAGTATGTCACTTATTCGTTTTACTAAAATTTATGTCAATTAAAAATAAAAAGAGACACTTGGTGCCATATCAGTCATATCATGCATCATATTGAGGTGTGTGTGGTTCCTACACATAAAAAATAAACCATGGATCATTGTACTTTTTCATTTGCTCGGTCACACCATGAATCGAATTGAGGTGATCTTGATTCCTACACATCATAATTGACTTATGGATCATTTTCCTAAATTATCAAAACAATATGAATGCATTTTCTTTGTTTTAAGTAGATTAGTTTTCTTTTTTACAAAAAATGATATCAATTTTAAATAAAAAGACGCATTTAGAGTAATATAGGTCACACTTTGCATCATATTGAGGTGTGGTTGATTCTTATACATCATAAATGATTTATGAATCATTTTACTAAAGTATTAAAACAATATGAATGCATTTTAATGGTTTTAAGTAGGCTAGTTTTCGTTTTTATTAAAATTGATGTCAATTTTAATTAAAAAGACGAATTTGGATTCATACCAGTCACACTATGCATCAGATTGACTTATGGATAATTCTTACACATCTCAAATGACTCATGAATCATTTTAATAAAGTATCAAAAGAATATAAATGCGATTTCATGGTTTTGAGTAGGTCAGTTGTCCATTTTACTAAAATTGATGTTAATTTTAAATAAAAAGACACACTTGGGGTCATTTTGGTCACACCGTGTGTTAGATTGAGGTTTGGGTAATTTGTACATGTAAAAAATGACTTATGGATCGTTTTACTAAAGTATCAAAATAATCTAAATGTTTTTTCTCATTTTTGAGTAGTTCAGTTGTCCTTTTTACTAAAATTGATGTCAATTTTAAATAAAAAGACATATTGGGAGTCATACCAGTCACAACGTGCATCATATTGAGATTTGAGTGATTTCTACACTTCTCAAATGACTCATGAACCATTTCCCTAAAGTATCAAAACACTACGAATGTATTTTATTGGGTTTGAGTAGGTTAGTTGTCCTTTTTACTAAAATTGATGTCAATTTTCAATGAAAATACACACTCAAAGTCATACCAGTCACACCATGCATTATATTGAGGTGTGAGTGATTAATACATGTCAAAAATGAATAATGAATCATTTTCCTAAATTATCAAAACAATCTTAATGCTTTTGATCATTTTTCAATATGTCACCTGTTCATTTTCATAAATTTAATGTAAATTTAAAATAAAAAGACACACTTGGAGACATACTGGTCACACCAAACATCATATTGAGTTATGATTTATTCCTACATATCAAAAAATTACTTATAGATAATTTTCCTGAAGTATAAAAATAATCTGAATGCATTTTCTTAGTTTTGAGTAGGTCAATTGTCATTTTTACAAAAATTAATGTCAATTTTAAATAATAAGACACACTTGGAGTCATACCAATCACACCATGTGTCAAATTAAGGTGTAAATGATTCCTAAACATCTAAAATAACTTATAAATTATTTTAATAAAGTATAAAAACAATCTGAATGTGTTTTCGTGGTTTTTAGTAGTTCAATTGTCTTTTTTTACTAAATTAGATGCCAATTTTAAATAAAAAGATGAACTTGGAGTCATACTATTCACAATGTGCACTGTATTGAAGTTTAGGTGATTTTTACAAATCAAAAATTACTCAGGCATCATTTCCTAAATTATCAAAATAATGTGAATGCGTTTTCTTAGTATCAAGTATGTCAATTGTTCGTTTTGATAAAATTTTAAAATAAAATAACACACTTAGATCCATATCGGTCACACCATGCATCAAATTGTGGTGTAATCGATTCCAACACATAACTAATACTTATGGATAATTTTACTAATGTATCAAAATAGCAAGAACACATTTTCTTGGTTTTGAGTAGGTTAGTTGTTCTTCTTACTAAAATTGATGTCAATTGTAAATAAAAAGATGCACTTAGAGTCATATCGATTGCACCGTGTTTTTTATTGAGATGAAGATAATTTATAAACATTTGAAATTACTTATGGATAATTTACCTAAAGTAAAAATACAATATGAATGCATTTTCTTAGTTTTGAGTAGGACAATTGTTCTTTTTACTAAAATTGATGACAATTTTAAATTAAAAGACACAATAGGAGTCATACCGGTCACACTATGCATTGGATTGAGGTGAGGATGATTCATACATGTCAAAAATGACACATGGATAATTTTCCTAAAGTATTAAAACAACCCGAATGTGTTTTCATAGTTTTCATTATGTCACTTATTCCTTTTTCTAAAATTGATGTCAATTTAAAATAAAAAGACGCAATATGAGTCATAACGATCACACAATGTGTCATATTGCAGTTCAGGTGATTCGTAACGCCAAAAAAGACTCATGGATTTTTTTAATAAAGTATCAAAACAATAAAAATGACTTTTCTTGGTTTTGAGTAGGTCACTTGTTCTTTTTGCTAAAATTAATGTTAATTTAAAATAAAAAGGCGCACGTGGATTCATACCGTGTGTCGTATTGAGATTCATATGATTAATAAATGTCTAAAATGACTTATGGATCATTTAACCAATGTATCAAAATAATAAAAATGAATTTTCTACATTTTGAATAGGTTATTTGTCCTTTTTACTAAAATTGATGTCAATTTTAAATAAAAATATGCACATTGAGTCATACCGGTCACACCGTGCATCAGATTGAGGTGAAGCTGATTCTTACACATCCCAAATGACTCATGTATCATTTTCCTAAAGTATCAAAACAATATAAGTGTTTTTTATTAGTTGTCATTATATCACTTGTCTTTTTTACTAAAATTTCATTTTAAATAGGAAACACAAACTTTGAATCATACCAGTCACATAGTGTATCAGTTTAACATTATACTAATTCCTACATGTCGCAAATTACTTATGGATAGATTTTATAAATTATCAAGGCAATGTGAGTATATTTTCTCATTTTTCATGGAGTGACACATTTTGAACTAAAATGTCAATTTTAAACCGATAATGAACACTTTGGGTCACACCGGTCGCACTATGCATCAGATTGAGGTTTGGATGATTCATACACATTCTAAATGACTTGTGGATAATTTTACTAACGTATCAAAATACTATGAATGCAGTTTTTTGGTTTTGTGTATTTCAATTATCTTTTTTACTAAAATTAATGTCAATTTTAAATAAAAAGATGCACCCGGAGTCATACCAGTCACACCGTGTGTCTGATTGAGGTTCCACTGATTCTTACACATCCCAAAGTTTAAAAAAATCCTAATTTAAAATATTACCATGATTACCATATCATTTATTTTTCAAAATTCTAACACTACATATTGAGTTGATGTTCTTAGCAAAAAACATTTCTCATTGTTGAAAACCAAAAGAGTAGAGGAAGCTCTTCTTCCGATCATATCACAAGAAGTCACCATAATGGGAACAATATCTTCTTCCACTCTTATAATTTTCAACAAAAAGAAAGGTTTCTAAGCTAATAACATAGACTTAATTAGCAGTGTTGGCAGGTCGACAATGAAAATCAAAGGAAATTGTGGTAACCTTGGAAGAAAGAATCAAGGTATCTATTTTGTGGCTTTTTGTAGATAGTTGAAAGAAAAATATGAATTTTCAAAAGATAAAAAAATAATAATTATTAGATAAAAATGATATGGAAAATAAATTTCAAATAATAGATAAAATGGTGAAAATAATAATTAAATAAGTAATAATAATTCACATTTTCATGATGATTGTATTCATTATTGACCCAATTACTTGTTTTCATTATATCAGTTGTAGCCTCGAATTCCAATCTTTTATGAGCATGAGAATCTTCGAACAAACCACTCCAAATCGAATAAAGTAATCCACCTGATTAAGAAAAAAATTATTATGTGTGTACTACTAAAAATAAAAAAATTAAACATAAATATGAAACAATTCATTACTTCTATGGAAGTCACATATTCATGTTATTTGTGTACATTCTACCATTAGGTATGATACTCATTTGTTTTTAAGAAAATATATATCATCTTGTGAATATTATTATTTTTGATAGTCATAGTAGTACTGAAAAATATAAATACACAATGGATTAATAAATATTTTAAATGAAATAGTAATTATCTTAAAAAATACCCCTTTGGGGATAGTTGATTATTGATGGAATATGATATCTCTCATAAATTTACAAACATAATAATCAAAATATTTTACATTTGTTTATTTCAGACACTATAGAAACATTGATAAAATTAATCAATTTGTTTTGATATGTGTTTGGATAGTGAAATATTATTATATATACCCAGATACTTGTCTAGTTGTAGAACTTTTCAGGCTAATTGTTCTTAATGTCTATCCTCATTCCATGAGTTTCATGAAATTTATACACCACCCTATAATAATATAATTCTCATTAAAACATAATATAAATTATATAACTTTAAATTTAGTTCTAAAATTTTGGATGCATCTTATTAAAAATTGAAAAACTCATAACGTGTGGTCAGTTTGTTGGGTATCTATGTAGTGAATCTAGGAAATAAATATTTGGAGTATCCAAATTGACGGAAATGAGCATAATATATTTATTAAAAACAAAAAGGAATAATTAATGAAATACACGAAAATATATGTGATATGATTAAATTATAGATTTCTACCCCTGTATCATTGGTATTAAGAAGTTTTTTTTTCATCTATAAGTTTTCTTTCAAATGATTTGGCAAGTTTTTTTACTATTTAATTCATTTTTGTTGAATTTATTTTTTTTTTGTCATGTAGAAGTTTAGTGAGGACTAATGAGTATAAATTTATGTTCATGGGATAATCTCTTCAATTGGTATTGATATATACACCTGAAAAAAATATGAAATGTATTTATTCATAATTAACATGGTATATTAGCTTTTGGAAAATGAAATCATGAAAACATACATCATGTATAAATTTGAATATGAGGCTCTTATCCATTCATAGGTGAGTATTTCATTTACATTTTCAAGATAAATGTATTATGTAATGGAATATTCATACATTTGTTCTTCAAAATCCACTATGTTATTGCTACAATTTTGTAACTTTGTATCCACATGAACCTTTAATGTTAGTAAATGAAAATATTGGATAGGTGGGGTGAATGTTCTTTCAGAAGGCCTTTTTTATCGGTTGGTTGATCCTTTAAATGGGTTTTAGTCAACCATTCATTTCATACCCTTAACTTTTTTCTGTTTGTAATAATATTTATTAGTTATGATTTTTTTCATTAATTGTTAAAGCTTTAGCATGAAAAATAAATCAGAAATGGATACCTCCTTATCGACATGTGTTTTTACAAGATCTGATGTCCATGAAATGAATGTTCCAATAGATTTGTTGACCATATAAATATCATTTTCATCAAGTGGAATAGGCAGCTCGGTGATTAGATCATGAGCTACGCTAATCATCACTCTCACATGGCTTTTTGGATGTGGTTTATTATGTAGATCATCATCTTAGATATTGAAAACCATTTCCCCTACAGGGTGATGAGTAGGTGTTGATAGATATAAATTAAAGTCATTTTCACCCTGTAGAATATCAATACATGAAAGGTATCAGTGTCTTTCTGATTCACATTTCATAGAAAAAATAATTAGAATAATTATTACATAAACTAAGACAACTCTTTTATGGTAATGGATCACCTCAAAGATGGTTGGGGTGGGGTGGGATCTTCACGCAATGGTTGTTTTTGAGTTTTTTATTCTCCATGATTCTCCCCATAACATTTTATAGCAACTCGGTCTACTAATGAAATTGTTCTTCAAGGGAAGATAATATTTCTTTCACCTCTTCTATTTCTTTATCTTTATCCTCTTGTTTTTTTTCTCAAAATATGTTCGGGGTGTCACCCCAAAACCCGCACCTCTGACATGGCCATACTATTTTGGCCACTTCAAGGCCACTGATAATATGTGTTCATCCGGTATAGATGTTGATGATTCCTGTGACTATGTTAGATAGAAAATATAAGAAAATAAGTAATCATTGTTATATAATAGCGATTTAAATAATTTTTTTTATTATGAAATACTTACACATGTTTCCCACACTTTTTGTGTGGTTTCATATATTAGTATCTCATATTTATTTACACTTTCCTCCTTCTATATCACATTGTGTGGGATGTATGCGGATTTGGATTTGGATTCATCAATCTATATATATGTAGAGGAATATAAATATGTTGTTGTGTCAGGTCACATAAAAGTGTTGCGATAGATTTAAAATACGTACCATTTTTTTTTCAAGTGAAGCATACCCCATACTTACTTTAAGGTAGGGGTACATTGGTTTTGATATATGTTCCTTATTTTCAGCACTCAATTTCTATTTAATAAATAAAAAATTCTCAATCAAAGTGATGAATACACATATTGAAAAATAATGTATTACCAACCATAATTTACCTGAAAATACATCTCCACACGATGACTAGTAAACACATCCCATTCTTCTTGGGTTATCAGGTGTGCACACATAAGTGGTGGGTATGGGTTTATTTTACCTTCAACATATTTAAGATAATATCTCATTAGAATTGTGTGAAAACCTTTGTGAATCCTTCCATAAATAATTAATATATATTTCTTACGGGATTCATATACTATAAATTCACTTTTGTAAGGGATAATGAAGAGTAATCCAATGATTCATTATTTTATTTTTTATAAAAATAAAGAAATGATATCATAATATTACCATAATATCTTCTCACATCAGTTCCTTAAGCCTGGTCACAACATGGTTCCAAAAATCCATATCAATATACATGCATTTTTGAGTGATAAATTTAATGTAAATACTAAACATGCCCTTGTTGGGGTTTACATGTTGGCCCCAAACATTCTATATGACCTTTAATTTGATGCCTTTTCTTTTTACCTTAATTATTTTTTTCTAACACCTTCAAACTATGATGCTCATATTTTTTCCACATCATTGGTCATTCATTGGCTACCATTTCCTTGGATTCAATATCGTCAATATGTTGTTTCTCTAGATAAATAACATGATCATGTGCATAAGGTCATTGTACCTCTACACTGGGAGAAACAATAGGTTGAGAAACTTGTTGTTCCTTGGGATTTGGAGCACCAACACATGTAAAAGGTCATTGTTCCTATGCACTGGGAAGAGTGGCAGGTTGAGAGACCTATTGTTCCTTAGTATTGGGAGCACCAACACATACAAAAGTCATTATCTATAGAAGTGGTTTGACAATTAATTTAGATTACATAAATGCAGCAGTGAACATATAATAAAATGAGGTAACACAATATATATTACAAAAAAACCTAACATTATTATTAATTTCTTTTTTAAAGGATGGAGGGATTTGAACACTTTATTGAGTATCCAAATCTCTTCATCGTGGTCTCCTATAACATAAAAACCCCCATATAAATTAGGACTGTTGTGAAATGATTGTGATGTCCCAATGAAAGGGTCATCCTCAGTTTAATTTTTATATGACCCTTCAATGGTTTTGGTTAGTAATAGAACAATTGACCACTTTCAGTTTGTAGGATATGGAATATAAAATACATGCACTTCTTGTGATTCCATTATAATGTTTCATCTTTGCACCATTCCTTACTAAAATCAACTTTCACGAATCTTAATTCATCTATTTCAACATCACTCCTTTTATCAACACAATAACATTGAAAAATTGGCAGTTGGAATGTTGTACAATCCAAATAAAATATTTGTTTTATGATGCCAAAATATGACATATATTCATAAATTGGAATTCTATTCTTAGTACCCAAAACCTGCTTCACTTCAACCACAAGTTACAATATTTTTAATGGTACTTATTTCATTATGTTAATTTTTATAGATCATATAACCATTAATTACATAACCATTATAAGATAATATATACACACTTGGTCCTCTGGTTAGCCATCAAAGTCGTTTTAAAATTAAATCCATATTTTCACCCGACTCCCTAAAAATATGGTCCCGAAACCATCCTATAAAATATTTATTATGTGTATTTGATATCCATATTTCATCCCTCAATGGATTAAAATTCCTATGAATTTCATTGTGGGTTTCAACATATAGATAAACCTCCAAACAGTTCTGAAAAATGTAACGGTGGTCCTACTCCCGATATGTAATATTGATTGTGACAACATCTCCTCTAGAAATTCCTTCACCCACAAGCCACCCAATGTGACAAGATTTCAGTAGACCAATGCTTTCTGTACTGAATAAGTGGTCGGTACATAATCCAATTAATTCTTCAACAATGTATTTATCTATAATACAATCCTCTGACTGAATTCAATTTTGTACACACTCTTTCAAAATATTCATATACCATTCAATGGGAGTACATACATCTATCATGTATATGATTGCATAGTCAAATCTCTCTCACCAAGTGAACCATCATATCAAAGAATGCTGGAAGGAATAAAATTTCTATTTCACCTTATATGACGACAATTTCCTTTTTCCATGGTCACCAATTTCGTCAGGTCTATAACTTTTTTACATATATATTATAAAATAAAACAGATCTTGGTTAATGTATGATATAAATTCTTGGAAAAAATACATCATAAATCTACAAGAATTAGATCTTGCATTAAAACCTGACAGTCATGTGATTTCATACCCTTTAACTTTAAATATGTCATTAACATGATATTCTTAATATTCAATGAATATCCCTCTTGAACCATTACATAATTCAAGAAGTTGAAAAAATAATATCTCTCCTATAACATCTTGGATCTGAGTGCCACTCAACAGGTGCCCCGTACCCGGTAGGGCACATGGCCTCAAGCGCATTTCCCCAAAAACTAGAGGCTACCAACTAGCAGCGAGGGACTAGGGAGTGATATTGGGGAAAATATACCCTCATTGGTAGAGTGTGACATAGAAAAATAAATAATAGTACAATAGCAGAAGTAATAAACAACATAAATCTAAAACAAATAGCGGAAGACAGATAAGATAAATAACCAAGAATCATTCCATACAAAAGATGATGTAGCATGCTATGTTCAATGAAAACAAACAAAAAAGGTACACTGTAGGAATCAACAATATATGTCCCAATAGAAAAAAAACAATGGAAACTAAGAAGTATCACAACCCAAGGCATGGTCCCATGCTCTCTGGCTCCTAAACAGCATCTCGAGTACCTATTGAAGGGCTCTTTTCTATATCAACACCTAGAAAAATATAATCTATTTGGGATAAAAAACATAACCCAAACAGGGTGTGAGAAATAAATCCCAGTAGGAAACCACCAAATATCTGTGCCTATCTATCTGTGAGTATATGCAACAGGTAGTGTACAAAAAGGAAAATCAGTAAACTAGGAAGTACCCAAAATTAAACAATCCTACAAGTCCTATTTTCCATTTTGATTCATTATGTTTAGTTAAACCACTAAACTACATTAAATTATATAAGTCTTGAGATCTGGCCTAAGACTGTCAATCCCCCGTATAAGAATGCTCAACAGATACCTCAAAAGGCTATCTAAACAAATAAATTAAAGACCGAATCCAAGCTTGTGCTTTCACTACTAGAATTAGAGGTATTTGCGATGAGCTATTTGTGATGAGATCCCGTCGCAAATAAGATTTAGCAATGGGCCCCGTCGCAAATATCCCATTATAGAAAATGGCATCCCAAATAACTATCCGATTATATACATTATATATAAATAAAACTTTTGCGTTGGGCCCGTCGCAAATAGTATTTGTGATGGGGAACTTCTCCATCGCAAATAAGTCTCTGGTTATATACATTATATATAAAAACCATTTGTGATAGGCTCGTCGTACCATCACAAATACATTTTTAAAAAATATATATTTAAACTATTTGTGACGGGCTCCCATCGTAAAAGATCCCTTCACAAATACTAAAAAAAT
Source organism: Viscum album (assembly GCA_963277665.1). Classification (NCBI taxonomy): domain Eukaryota; kingdom Viridiplantae; phylum Streptophyta; class Magnoliopsida; order Santalales; family Viscaceae; genus Viscum; species Viscum album. Next base: position 678,486,498 of record OY728165.1, read on the forward strand.
TAAAATAAAATTTAATAAAATTATTATTAATGAAAAAATAATATTAATATTATTAAAATAATAAAAAAATATTAAAATTCTCAATATTCTCAAAAAAATGTAAAAAAATCATCAAATATTATTATTATTATTAGTAAAATATTCAAACATTAAAAAATATAATACTAGAAAATTATATTTAAAATTTTTTTGATTAATGAAAAAATAATATTAATCTTATTAAAATAATAAAAAATTGAAAAAAATATTTAAACACTTAATATTTACAAAAAAATATAAAAAAATAGAAAATATTATAATCATTACTATTAGTAATATAAACAAATATTAAAAAATATAATACTAATAATATATAATAAAATATTAAAAAAAATTAAATTATGCAATATTCGCACCAATATAAAAGAAAGAAACTGTAAATAGTTCATATGACAACAAATCATTAATTCAAATGTTTTTAACAAAAAAAATATTACTATGGGGGCCATCTTTTGGAGGAGGTGGAAGAGCTATAGGAGATGGTGGAGGAAACTCCACCCCTAAACTAAGAGTCAGATGACGCATGTATTCCATCTGCTCGTGGTGATGCTGCTGCTGCTACTACTGATGCATCTCTTCATGTTGCATCTACAAACACTCTATAAGCTCAGTCTGAGTTCGCAATTTATTACAATTTATTAAAATTTTTTACAATTTTTTACAATTTATTACTAATTATTACTAATTATTATTAATTATAACCAATTTTTACCGATTATTACTAATTATTACAAATTATTACAAATTATTACTAATTATTAATAATTATTACTAATTATTACTAATTAATACTAATTATTCCTATTTATTACTAATTATTTCTATTTATTACTAATTATTACAAATTATTACTAACTATTACTAATTATTCCAAATTATTCATATTTATTACTAATTACCCCTAATTATTACTAATTACCCTTAATTATTACTAATTACCCGTAATTATTACTAATTACCCCTAATTATTACTAATTACCCATAATTATAACTAATTACACCTAATTATTACTAATTACACCTAATTATTACAAATAAATACCGATAACAAAACAATTTAAATCTAATTTAATTACAAATAATCAACAATAATTAAAATTAACATAAAATATGAAATAATTAATTAATTAAGTAAAATATAAATACCTTTAAACTTGAACTTTTATTGATGTAGATGACTTCACAACTTATGCGTAAAAAAAACTAACTCAAAGAAATTTTCACTCTAAAAATAGAGTAGAGAGAGGGAGAGGAAGTGAGAATTGAGAGGAAGAGAAAGAAAAATGGAAGGGGGTATACATAGGTTAGATTAGTTGTGAAGGGACTATTTACAACATGTATCCTGTCGTAAATAAAACTATTTGTGACGGGTCCCGTCACAAATACCTTTGCCCGCATTAATTGATGCCGACGGTTAAAATGGCATTTGTGATGGGTCCCGTTGCAAATAGATTCCTACCGATACACTTTTTGTGACCAGACAACATCTCGTCGCAAAAACCTATTTATCACCGCCGGTATTTTCAACGAGACCCATCGCAAATACCCTCCGACCGATACACTATTTGCGACGAGGGAATCCCCATGTCGCAAATAACCTTCCCGTGCTTTAGCACGCAGCCTGCACCAAACCGCGCTTTACTTTTTGCGATGGGACCCCAAATCCCATCGCAAATAACTAGTTATTTGCGACGGGTTGAACCCCCCATCGAAAATAACCTCTTGAAGGGACTATTTGCATCTGGAATTAATCCTATCGCAAATATCTCATCGTAAAAAGTTATTTTTCTCGTAGTGTTTAGCTTGGCAGACACATCACGAGTCATTCCATTTCAATATTCAACTCAATATCTTTCCTACAGATATAGAAAAACCCTGCTCATAGGCATGACCAATCCTCTCCCATAGGTATAACAAATCCACACCCACATTCATAACAAATCCTTACCCCGTAGGCATAAAAAATCCTCTCCTGCAGGTATAACAGTCAACAAGGTCGAGCCGGGTGTATCCGAATTTCAGCATAAAAGACAACACATATAAATTATACTATTACATGGTTAACATAGTAACAAATCACACATGCATCATACTTATCAAGAAACCAGTGAATTAAAATATCACAGGGCTTAAACGATAATTGGCATATCATGGGGAAAATGAGAAACCACTAATCCCAAAACCATAATCAAATCAATCACAATTTAACACAATTTCAATTCCATTATAAAAATAATTCATACATGATAATCCAATAAGGGAATTCAAGGCATGTCTCATAGGAAACCTCAGTCAAATGACCATATATGGATATTTGAGGGAAACACACCCATGGGGTATCCCACAATCAAACTAACAAGCTCAAACATGATTAATGTAATTTAATTCATGACCTAATCATCATTAGGAAACAACAAGGGTCAATTTCCATTCAAGGATTCACCCTAAACATGGTAGAACGACACTACAAAACATATAAACAACTCAACATTGATCGAAAGGCACAAGACCACCTACCTCATACTTGTATAGCTCTCCTCATCTAGAATTGAGATTTGATTCAATGTAGAATGAATTAGATATACAAAACATTGTTAAAATATCAACCTTAAATCACTTCATCGAGAGAAAAATCACGAAGAATGGCACAATAGGAATCGAGAGCGTACTAATTGGGTTCAAACACAAATGACGGAGAAGGAATCAGGGTTCAGATGATCAATCGAGAAGAAAAATGGCCAGCAACACTATTGTTCGCGACCCTAGATGAGCCCCTATCCATTTTCACAAAAATGATGTTGCTTACCGATTTAATAAATAAAAGAAAAGTACACGGAGTATACTTGAGATTACAATCTGTGTTTGTAAAAATTATGGCCCGACCATTACATAGTCATGTACCAGGATTACATGGTGTGTAGCCTTCCATAAACGACATGTACCTATAAGTACACAGAGTTTAGTTCCCAATCATGTCTTGTAATAGACCTGAAGTTATCCCCTCAACATATTTTACCCAATTTTCATAATTATAAACTCAAAAGGAATGATCCATACATCAAGGAAGAACCAGGTTCTTACAAATTCCCCCCACCCCCTTAAAGAAATTTGTCTCCGAATTTCCCTTCCAAGGGTGGTGAAGAAACATCAAAGAATAACTCTGGACATTGCGATTGTATGTCAGCCTACCTCTCCCAAGTCTCATCCTACACTCGACAATGCTTCCATAACACCCATACCGAAGGAATATACCATCCATAGAGAAACATCATGATATGATCCACAATATGAATGGGATGCTCCTCAAAAGACACATCTTCATGCAACTCCAATTCCTTTGGTTGAAAGGTGTGAGATGGGTCCTAAAAGTAACATCGCAACTAAAAAATGTGGAAGATGTTGTGCATATTCATGTACCTCTATGGTAACTATTACAGATAAAAAACTGGCCCGATCCTCTCCATAATCTCAAACAGAATGACATATCTCAGCAAAATCATACCCTATCTCTTGATCCTCTTGTGTCCCAACCTTGGTACGACACGTAGGAAAACTCAATCCCTGAACTCTAACTCCAAAGGTCATCTACGAAGATTGATGTATGATTTATAATGAGACTGTGAAGTATCCATCCATTTTTTGAATCAACTATACCATTTAAAAAACCTATTGCATGAGACATAGTCCTAGTAAAGCTGCCTCACCTACTTCCAGCCAGCACATGGCTGATCAGCATGGCCTACCATAAAAAGCCTCATAAGGCGTCATCTATATAGTAACATGGAAACTGTTATTGTAGGAAAATTCAACCATGGAAGTATTCTTCTCTCAAGAGTCCCCAAATTCTAGGATGTATGCTCGCAACATGTCCTTCAGCACCTGTATTGTACTCTCTAACTGGCCATTAGTCTGAGGGTGATATGTTGTGCTTAGAAGCAGTTGTCTACCCAGCGCCCTCTGAAAAATCTACCAAAAACAAGATGTAAAGTGGGTTTCCCTATCTAAAATTATATAACAAGGGAACCCATGAAGTCATACCACCTCACAAATATACAACTTCCCAAGCTCATCAACACTAAAGGTCTCCTTGATTGGTAAAAAGTGAGCGACCTTTGTAAGTCTATCAACTACCACCCACACTACATCATTACATCAGGGTGACCTTGGTAAACCCATCAAAAAATCCATGTTGAGATCATCCCATTTCCAATTCAGAATAGGTAACAGCTGTAAATGACCGGCTGGCTGGTGATGTTACATATTCACCTGCTGGCAGGTGGAACACCTCATACCAAAACCAGCCACCTCTCTCTTCATACCTGGCCACCAATACAGATGGTGCAAGTCACAGTACAACTTGGTAACTTTAGGATGCACTACCCAAGACGAAGCATGAAACTCCCGCATCAAATCTTCATGTATGTCCATTGGAACCTAGAAACGTCCATGGATCCATAAGATGTCATCATCACCTACCGTCCAACTAAGAGGTGGATCCTCACCTACTACACTCTCCTTTAATACTTGGTCCTTAGAATATAATAGTTGTCTCATACTCAATCTATCCAGGAGGGAAGAATTCATATCTAAATAAGAAAGGAAAGTCTATCTCTGTCTGTTGTGCACCTCCAAATTCATCTCAGAGAACAACTCCATAAGCCGCCACTCACTACTAGCCTCCTGCACTGTCTACATCTGAGTCCTCCTACTCAGTGCATCAGCCACTGTATTTTCTTTTCCAGGAATTTAGGCAAAATCAAAGTCGAAATACTGATGGTATTCCACCAACATTCACTTCCTCATATTTAGATCACGCTGAGTAAAGATGTACTTGATACTTTTGTGGTCTCTGTACACCAAAAAATGCTCTCTGAAAAAGTAATATCTCCAACAATGTAAGGCATGAACAACCACGAATAACTCAAGACAAGGCATTAGGTAATTATTATCATGTGGCCTCAACTTCCGAGACCCGTACGCAATGACTCAATCCCCCTATATAAGCACTGCTCCCAGCCCAAAACATGATGCATTGCTATACATAGTATAACTTCTTCTCGGATCTAAAAAAATTAGTATTGGTGCTGATTTTAATCTTTGTTTTAGGTCCTATAAGGCCATCTTGCAAGAATCTGAAAATACATACTTCACACCCTTATTTGTTAATCCCATCATCGGAACTGCTAAGTGTGAGAATTCCATTATGAAACACCTGTTGTAACCATCCAACCCTATAAAACTCTACATCACGAATAAATTTTTGGGATTCTCCCAGGTAACTACTGCTTTCACCTTCTCTGGCTCCACTGATACTCCTATATCCAAGATGATGTGACCTAGGATGTGAATTTGATCCCGTCAAAATTGGAACTTTGAGAGCTTATCATATAACAAATACTATCTTTGTGTAATCAAAATGATCTCAATATGTGTGGCATGGTCATATTGATTATGGGAATACACCAATATATCATCCACGAAAACCACCACAAAATAATTCAAGTAAGTGTAGAAAACTTGGTTCATCAGTTCCATGAAAACTACTAGAACATTCGTGAGACCGAACGACACAACCAGATACTCATATTGACCATAACTACTTTAGAAATATGTGCAAGGTATGTTTGATGATCTAACACACACTTGATGATAACTAGATCTCATATCATTCTTAGATAATACACAAGATCCTCGGATCTAACTGAAGAGATCATCTATTCACGGAAAGGGATATCAGTTTTTAACCATCAGCTGATTCAATTTCTGATAGTCCACGCATAACCTGATGGTACCATCTTACTTTTTCACAAAAAGGATCAGTGAACCTCACAGAAAAGTACTGGGTCAGATAAACCACTTTGCCTCTAAATCCTCTAGCTACCTCTTGATCTCCTGTAGCTTTGTCATAGCTATCTTATAAGGAGGAGTGAATATTGGTGTAGATCCTAGTACCATCTCGATAGAGAACTCCACCTCTCTTACCAGAGGTAAGCATGAAAAGTCATATGGGAATACGTCCTTAAAATGATCAACCACAGGAGAGAAATCCATCTGATGAGTTCCCTGGTCATCCCGATATAAATTGACAATCTATGTTATCATCCCACACAACCCACACATCTAGGGTCTATCTTGGCTTTCCTATACATCCCAATTTCTCTTGTATAGAAACAATCCACCTTTTGGTGACGTAAAACTCACCCTACGATGATAGGAATCGACAAAGTCTTGAAAAGAGACTAACCATTCCATTTTGAGTATGACATCAAATCCTATCATCTCTAAGATATAATGATCCCATTAGAAGTGACACCCACCAACCTCAAGGGGGCACTCCTTACACTAACAAACACATTCCGTTCTTATCCCTAACAGAGTGTCTAGCGTCATAACATCATCATAAGAGAAAACAAAGAGACCAAGGATCTCTAAAATGGGAACATATATAAAACTATGTGAATATCCTATATCAAAGTGTGCATAAGTTAAAATAGAGGCGACTAGAATAATACCTATGATAGTAGAAGGCCTGGGATCCTACTCTTGTTGGGTATGTTGCACTATATAAGTCTGACCTATAATGTGACCATGAGACACTGCATGGCTACCCTAAGCTGACCCACCCTATTGTCACTGAGAACCTGGGGTCTGGCTACCACGACCATAACCACCACCTTGGCCTGAATGGTCTAACATATTCCAATTCCCTAACTGGCAAGAAGCTGCTATCCTTACCCCTGAATGTGGAGCCAGTGTGGAACCTCTCTCACTAGATGCTGGTGGAAACGCCCTATAGAAGCATTTTAGATGGCCCATCCCACCATAATCTCGACACTCAACTGAGTCCATCGGACACTACGGTTTCATATTCCCAACTCCACCCCACTAATAGCACCTTGCATAGATACCTTAAGAACCATTACGACTGCTCTTATCACCACGAGAAAGATCCATACAACACTTCTTGATCTCGATCGAGACAGTACCATATCTCAGTGCTGAACTGCCCTGGTTCACACCTCCAGATTCCCCAAAATTACACTCAGTAATCAGCACCTGATTCATGATGGCATATGTAATAGGCAACCTGAAAACATTACCCTCTGATTGGATGTTATACCTAATACCATCCTCAAATCGCCTAAACCTCAATGTCTCATCACCCATCAGAATAGGTGTGAATCTCTGAAGCTCAATAAAATAAGTAGAGTAATCCATCACTGACATAACGCCTTTCTCCAGATGCATGAAATCCTGGTATCTATTAGCCCTCAACATCTTGGAAAAATAGTATTCATAGAAGACCATATGAAAATCTCCCCATGCCATGTCCAATTAATTCTCTGTCTGAGTGATAACATCCCACCACCTCTTGACTTAATCACGCATCATATAAGTCACTATCTTGACCCTCCTCTCCGAAGTCATCCCTAGATTCTTGAAGATCGTAGGCATGGAATCCAGCCATGAATTTGTAGCCTATGGTTCACCATCCCCTAAAAAAATAGGTGGATGCTACTGTTGGAACACTCGCATTAGTTCTTTCATAAAGGTGGAAGGATGAGGTACTCCCTAGATGGTCTGTATAAATATCATGAAGCCTTCATAGAACTATGAATCCACACATGTGTCCAGTATAATAGTTGGTGTCACAACTAGCATGATTGGAGGATCCTATGGTAGCCCATGGCCTACCACCTCCAAGGTATGATCATTTCCACTCTCTTGGCATACAACTGGAGGTCGTTGTGGAGGCATGACTCTACTAGGTCAAGAACACACCTCAGTTTAAGCTTATTCATCAAGTTATGTAGTTCAAGATATCAAGAACATAAAATGAGAATAAAATCCTCAAAAGTTCACAAAAGACAAGTACATGACGTGTAGAAATGATACACTACATGTACCCTCAAGCTCCCACACAGGCGTGTACTTCCACTAGCATGGGTGTATAAACATCCAAGGTATACGACATGTCTGGATGACACACGGTGTGTCCCCTTAAACATTAACATGGGCATGTAACCCCGCCTTCCTTGGTCGTGTAAACATCCTAGGTACACGACATGTTGTGCTGACACACATCATGTACTCAAGACTTTCCTCTTGGACATGTACTTTTACAAGGATAGAGCCACACAGGTTCGCCTATATAAAACTAAACGGGGTGTACATAACGTACACAACATGTTATTATCAAAACTAAAAAACATGTGTTTCTTCTCACACAGCTAGTAAAACAATAAACTACTACATAGTGTGTACTCCAAGTACACTACATGTACTTGGAAAAGATATTTTCTTCTTGAATAGAAGTACACATGGTGTGTGTTCATAGGACCACACACCGTGTTGTCTGGATTTCCAGATAGTAAGCCTCAAAAACTTCTCTGGAAACCCTGGTTTTTCAAAATAAAGTAAGAGTGTGCCAAATTTAAATTTGTTGGGGGTTATACTCACTAAAAAATCAAATATTATCATCCGCATATAGTAAAAACCAACACAATTTATATCCCATGAACGAAATTTGATCCACCAAATTCTGATCCAAGAGGGCACATACTCCTTAGGGACCAAATTTTGGCATCCATCCAATTCAACCATAACATGTACCAATTCACCTATCACAATTGTAGGAATATATATCACGATATCTATCAAAACAACATGCATATCTAGCACGAAATCTATCACAATAACATTCAATCATTAATTATCTCTACATGGAATGGAAAGAATGCATGAAACATGATTTCTAACAAGTGACTATATGTTGCATTAGATGGAATACACTCATATCATCGGGTTGCAAAAAAATAGAACCCCAATGATATCAATAATAACAACAAAAAATAAGTGTGTCACCCAACGAGTAAATCAATTCAACTGTAATAGATCAAAATTCAAAAATTACAATTTTATTTGAGGTAATTTGGATTTTCCCTATACATGTGGTAACTACTCCCATGAATAAATAATTACCAAATTCTCTTTCCTTTATATCATTTCCAAATTGTAATGAAAATTAGGAAATAAATTCTCTAATACCACTTTGGAATGTCCTAGATCCGGGTGCCACTCAACCGGTTCCCCGTACCCCATTGGCCACATGGTCTCAATCACTTTTCCTCAAAAACTAGAGGCTACCGAATAGTAGCGAGGGACTAGGGTGTGATATTGGGGAAACTATTCCCTCATTGGCATATTGTAACATAACAAAATAAATAATGGTACAATAAAGGATGAATTAAACAATATACATCTGAAATAAATAGCAGAAGACTGATAAGATAAATAACTAAGCATCATTCTATACAAAAGATGATGCAACATGTTATGTTATATAAAAACAACCAAAATAGGTACACTATAGGAATCCAAAATATATGTCCCAAAATAAAAAATAAAAAATAGAAACTATGAATCATCACAATCCTCAGCTTGGTCCCATGCTCTCTGGCTCCTAAACGATATCTCAAGTACCTATAGAAAGGCACTTTCCATTATTGACACCTGTAACAATATAATTTTTTTAGTCCCAAAATCATGAACCAAGCATTGTGTGAGAAATAAATATCAGTAGGAAACCACCAAAGATCAGTTCCTATCTATCAGTGAGTATATACAACAGGTAGTGTACATAAAGGAAATGTAGTAAACTACAAAGTACCCAAAAGTAAACAATACTACAAGTCCTGCTTTCCATTTTGATTCATTATGATCAGTTCATCCATTCAACTATGTTAAATTATATAAGTCTTTAGATCCGTCCAAAGCCCATCAATCCTCTGTATTATAATGCTCAATGGATACCTCATAAGGCTATCTAAACAAATAAAGTGAGGACCGAATCCATGATTATGATTTTTCTTGGAAGACACGTCACTAGTCATTCCATTTCAATATTCAACTCAATATCTTTCCCAAATGCATAGAAAAACCCTACACATAGGCATAACTAATCCTCAACCTCAGTCATAAGAAATCCTCCCCAACTGACATAACAAATCCTTGCCCATAGGCATAACAAATCCTCACTCACAGGTATAAAAATCAATAGGGTTGAGCTTAGTGTATCAACATTTATGAAAAAAGACAACATATGTAAAATACACTATTATAAGGTTAACATAGTAACAACTCATGTGGGAATCAAACATATCAAGAAACCAGTGAATTAAACTATCACTGGGATTCAACGATAATTGTAATATCATGGGGAAATGGGGAAACCACTAATCCCAAACCCTTAATCAAATCAATCACAATTTATCACAATTACAATTCCATTATAAATGTAATTCATACTTAACAACCCAATAAGGGAAATCAAGACATGCCTCATACACAACCTCAGCCAAACAACCATAAACGATCATTTGAGGGAAACACACCCACGAGTAGCCCTTAATCAAACCAATAAGCCTAAACATGCTTAAATTAATTTAATTTATGACCTAACCATCATTAGGAAACAAAAGGAGTCAATTTCCATTCAAAGCTACACCCTAAACATGGGATAATTTCACTAAAACACATATTAACAACTCAACATTGAGAGAAAGGCATAAGACCACCTACATTGTACTCGTAAGACACTCCTCGTCCAGTGTCAGGCTTTGATTTTACCTATAATGGTGTAGATATACAAAACAATGATAAACACTTAACCTTAAATAACATTATTGTGAGAAAAAATCATGAAGAATATGTCAATAGGAAACAATATCTTACCAATTGGGTTCAACTGAAACCAAAGATGAAGGAATCAAAGTTCATATGATCAATCAGGAAGAAAAATGTCTATTAACACTGCTGTTCACAAACCTGGATGATCCACTATCAATTTTCACAAAAACAATGCTGCTGCCCGATTTAATCAATAAAAAGTACATAGTGTGTACTTAAGATTACACATCGTGTTCATAATATTTTTTTCCAGACTATTACATGGTCGTGTACCGAGATTACATGGAATATAGCATTCCATACACGATATATACCTATAGGTACATGATATGTAGTTCCCAGTCATGTCATGTAATAGGAGGGCAGCCAGCCCCTCGACCTCTTTTCCCCAATTTTCTTTAGTATAAACTAAAAAAGAAATATCCATACCTCATTGAAGAACCAAGTTCTTACTTCTCCCACTTGGAATGTGTGTAAGTAGTTGGAGGAATAAAAGTTCATTTTTTACCCTTCACTGGCACCAACTCTTCCCATATTCCCATGTCAACCATGTCCATCCTAGCCTTAACAACATCCTTTATTTTTCTAGGTGAATTTATTAATATTCCAATGACACTATCACATACATTTTTTTTTCAAAATGCATAACTTCAAGAAAATGTTTGACATAAAAATAGTTCCAGTATGGTAATTAAAAAAACTGATCTCGTTTTCCAACCAATATTTGTAAGTTTTTTCAAAAATGGTTTCCCAAAAGTAGTGCCCACATATTTTACTTTCTCAAATAGTTGATCACTTTTTAGTAGAGACAGTGTTGTATGTTCTTATGTACTACCATAAAATGATGTCATTGAATATCGGTACTTGTGACATTATGGTAAAAATATGCAATGTCTTAGAAACATAGTATTCAATGAATGTTTCAACCTAATTGATTGTGTACCTTTTTTGTAAATGGGACACCCTTGAGTTCATTTAATGATATATCCTGAAAAAATTTCATAATTAGGAAATTCATTTATCATCCCATACAACATGTATCTCAACGTGAGGTCTTCATTTCTATAAGTATCACACAACATAACACATGGATCCCACAATAATTTCAAATTCTCGATCAATGGAGCCAAATAAACATCAATATAATTACTCTATTGTTTTGGTCATGATATAATCATAGATAACATGATCTATTTTCATTTCATTTATAACCATGGTGGTGAGTTATAGTTTACCAACATAATTGACCATGTACTATGAGTGTTTCTTTGAAAACTAAAAGGATTAAATTTATCTATAGATAATAAAAGATGAAGGTTTATTTTCCATTTCCAAATTTAGGATACTCATGATCAATTTTATTCCACTTAGGATATTCTGTTGGGTGATGACGTTTCCCATTTTTATTTATTGCATTTGCGATCCACATCAATTGTTTTTCAATCTCTTGACTTCTATATTGACTTCTAAAAATTAGAATGATTGTAAAGTACTATACAAATATTACAGAACTCAATTCATATTTCTTATATCAAGAAGAAACACACTTCAAGCATTATTTATGTGATTTTTGGTCCTTTAAAAATAGTATACAGTCATTTGGGAAGACGTGTATTCTTTCAAAGATCATACCCATAGATCATAACATTAATTTAGTATCATATGTTTGTATATGGAGATAATTATCTTTTAGAAGCATATCATTCAAGAGAGAAAGTAGTTTAGTAAAATTGAATTCACTCTATCTATTTCCTTCTTTCAAATTACACAGCTTCAGTATGGATGAAAATGATGTATATTTAGTGCAACCAGCATTTAATTTTATCTTTTCACAACTCTTTAACTTCTCAAAAAATTTTGGACAATCAAGAATTTTATCTTCAATTGTACTTTTCATTTCCTCAATATGATCTTTATTATCATTCAAACCTATAATCACATCTTTATTATGGTCTTATCCATTTCCCAAACTTGTAATCATATTAGATGATCTATAAAACATAGTTCTATCTCAATCCCTAGATACATTTATTTTTTCCACATTTTTATTATAACATTTATAACTTTGATCAATTAAAATATAGATCAAGTGTTCTTCCAACTACTCTGGACTAATTAGTCTTGAATAAAAATAGTATAAACATTGAAAAAGTATTTGATAAGGGAGATATGCATGATATTTTACAAACTTTATGAACTCTTTCACTACATCTTCACACTCTTTTGTCATAGGATTTAAATACATCCATTATTTATTGATATCCATCATATTTTATTCAATAATACTAATATTTAACAAAATAAGTACACAAAAGGGGCCTTTCAAATAAAGGGAACCCAACATTTGAATGATATTTATTATTTCATTTTGTTTCCTAAGACTCATCCCCTTAGAAGATAACACCAAACCAGAGAGAAGTTGTAGTTGTTGAGGACTCCCCTAATTTAAAACAATCAAGTGATGTTGGATTCAAAGTAGGTTTAGTAGTTTCAATGGGGTTAAATAATAATAAACCTTTTCCAAGAGTGAGGTCACGATATATATCCTATGGGTTAGATAGAGTAAGTGATATGCCCTTTCCATGGTGTTATTATCAATCTATATTAGGTACAAGGTGAATATAGTGCAAAGTGAAGGCTATGGTTTCTAGGGTTGTGTTATGGTTTCCTGAGATGAATCATTTCAATAAGGGATTTGCATGAGTCTGATGAATCATGAGGAATGAAACAAGTTTCCTAGTGTTTCTATAAAATTGTATAAATGTATATATATATAATAAAAGTTTACATAAATTTTATAAGTATATTGTTTTACAAATTTATAAAGGATTAAAATTATAATATATAAAATAAAAATTTATGAATGTATAAAATCATAATAATTTTAAGTGCTTCATATAATTTTTTAACAAAAAAAATATGATAGATGGTTCATAGAATATTTATTAATGTTTTTCATTATTAAATTAACATAAAATACTTTAATAGAAAACTGGTTGTTGTAAAAAATTACTTTATTTGATATAAAATGAGTTTTCTATGAATTGTGGATAATGAAAATATATTCATTGCAATTGAACACTATAGCATTGATAAAAAAATTATAAAATAACAATATTATATATATTGAATTTCGATCCTTCAAAATATCTATGAAATACTCTTCTGTGGTGAGAATTATATTTTTAATGAACTATATAAAATATGCTAGTGCATTATAGATTAAATTATAAATTATATTTTTAATGATTTTCATTATTGAAATTTAATAATTAGTTTTATTGTGCCATCCCTAGCCATTTAAACCTTATTAACCAGTTATTACACAAATAGATGAGATCTAGAAAAACACAAACCCTCTCATCTCATCAACTAAATAACATTAAAGGCACATAATCATTATCTATGGTAGAGTATTTTCACATTCCAATTATCACAGAACCATGTTGCATGGCCAAAGCATTTTTCTTTTTATGGTATAAGGGCACAATCAAAAATCCATTGTGCAATTAAGTGGGGCATGGTCTACCTTTCCAAGTCATAGTGGTCATAAAAAAATTCAAACATAGTGAAATTATAAAATTATTATAATAAAAAATAATAAATGAATTTACCCTGACTAAAAAATGAATACTCTAAACTTTTTTAAAAATAATTCCATTGAAAACTAAAGAAAATAAAATATGGAAGTAATGAATAAATCTATTTAGAAAATTCAAAGTCTTTAAGATTTCACAAAAAATATTGTTTCGTAAAAGAATAGAGAATCCTAATCGGGAAAAATTGATAAATTAAAACACAAAAACACCCATTTTATATAATAATTTCAATTAATACTAATTTCATCAGAAATTTAGAAAATAATAATTAAAATTATCTATTAAAAAAATTTCAAAATCAAAACACTATTATTTCACAAAAAATATATTTTTCATAATGTTTAAAACATAGAATATATAAATGATATTTAGAGACAAATGTATAGGTTTGATTTATATTTAATATAATATTATTTGATATTATTTTTAACGCGATATAACATCACCACACAATAGCACGACCTTGGATAAGTTCCAATTAAATAAATATCTATGACCTTGGAGGATTTATTTTTGAATAGTTTTATTATATTATTTTTAATGGTTCTTTAATGAAAATACAATTTGAATCTTGAAACTATTACTGAAAACTAAATAGTGGTGAAGAGGGAATGAAAAAATTTCTATACGTTGTTCACTAAGACTCCCCTAGAAGAGATAAGTAATAAATCATGAATCATAATCATAAAATATTCATATATCTATGGGTAAGTGATTTTTATTACTAATTATTATACAGTATAATCAAAGAAACACTAATTATTAAATAGAAATTAATAACTCATTAAGAGGACCTTTATGTATTGAAAGCTATGGAAAATCACATTATGTTCTTAGAGCATTCCACCCAAGAGATAAAATAATAGGAGAAAGAGGAATCTCATCTTAAAAATTTTATATCTAATTAGGAAAATAAAATAAAATAAATTAAACTTCATTTTGAAGTTATTAGATCAAGGATTAAAAAAGTGGAATCCAATATTAAGAATATTGAGAAAGACAATTAAGAGTCAGCTATAGTGGTTGAGTGACTATGTGCAATAACTAGACTAGAGACTATTAGGAAAATAAATCATATGTAATAATTCAATAATTGAATTTTTTTTCTAGATAATTTGGATTATATATTAGAATAAATATTATCATTATTTCTAAATTAATCTATTATTTCATCCCCATGATCTTTTTTGAGGAGAATATACAATATATGGATGCTCTATTCTTTATGATTTGTTAATAAAATGACTTCTATCTTGGTGCATATCTGACTTATTATTAAATTTCAAACATATTAATTTATTTTAGAGTGAATGACTATGAAACATAATGTCATTGTGGTTGGGATGATATATCATCAATTAAATGTCTTTTTGAGTATGAATTCATCATGATAATTTATAATATTCATAATAAGGACAATTCCAATAGTAACTAAATCCATTTAAAAATAAAATGTAATAAATTTTTTAAATCATGGTTTAATTTTTTTATTCAAGAATGAAGAAGGTTGAAAGATTGATTATCTTTTAGAAATATGAATGTGGGTAGGTATAAGTGGGTCATATTGTGGGCTTATGTATCATTACTGAAAAATAATTTTCTCTTGTAAGATAAAGCATATGTATTTGATTTTTTATTGGAT
The DNA here is from genome assembly GCA_963277665.1 of Viscum album. NCBI lineage: Eukaryota > Viridiplantae > Streptophyta > Magnoliopsida > Santalales > Viscaceae > Viscum > Viscum album. The sequence continues at coordinate 678,502,467 of OY728165.1, forward strand.
GTGTGAACTTGGATGATTATAGTTAGGCCATATTGTGGGTGGATATAATATCATCATAAACCAAAGTTTCTCCATTTGTATAATATAATGTGATAAAATCAAGGAAATTAAAACTATGCGGTTTATTTTATGAGAATATAAAATGTTCAAAAATGGGTTGAAAAACTTGAGATCACATCTTCATGTTTCCTAGATGCTATTTGAATTGATTCCTATAATGAAATTATAGGTTTTCTAACTTATTAATATATTCAAAGACCTAATATGAATAATTTGTATTTTATTAGTGTCAAATGTCTATCCTATAATATTTTTTCCTCTTCCTTTTATTCTTTAACTTTTACCCAATCTATAAAGGTGCTAGGCTTAGTGTGAAAAGACATGATTTTTCAAAGGTTTCCCTTTATGGGTTTTCAAACTAATAATTTTGTGAGTTTTTATATATAGTTCAATGTCATAAAATTTATACTAAATAAATTCTTGAAGTTTATGGTCATGAAACTTTGATTGAAGTTCCACACATTGATATTGTAGCATGGATCATGGTTTTAAATAGTAGGATTTTTTCCAAACACGTATAAAAATTTACTTGACATGAATGAATAATTACACAACTGTGAAAATCCAAGTAATATAAAATTCAATGTAAATTGGATGGTGAATTATTTTCATAATTCAAAAACTATATAAAGGTTTGAAATACACTTAAATTTTCAATCCACTAAATATAGTAATATTGGATGACATAAATCACGACTTGGAATATTTGAATAATGAAAAAAGAATGGATAAGCTGAGAAAATTGAAGACTATGCTTGAATGATAGGTCTTTTTTTATGCTGTTAGAAATGTTTAATATAGATAAACACCGACTACATTCAAATGATGGGTTCCACTATAATCTTATCAATGGAATTTTTAATTAGATAATATTTTCCCTAGGATAAATATATACCCTCATATGGATATCAATGATCTATATTATGGTTGCATATGCTATCACCATGTAAAAGGGGGTCCCTTTATATCTAATGAACTTGTTACCAATGATCATAAATGTTTTATGGAAATCCAAATATTTAAGCTACAATGTGGGTTGTATATAAAGAGGAATGTTTTTAAATGATTTAACAAATTCTAACTTTACCTAAATATAAATTGAATAATTTAATAAAATAAAACTAATAAGAATGATCAAATTCCAACTAAAAGTGAAATAATAATATAATAGAATGTGGTTAAAACCAGAAGTGCATCAATAATCATTAATTCTAGGAAAAATAGTAAAAATGTATTATGGAAGATGAAAGGTTATGGATTGACCATAATAGAATGTTCGAGCATCACTGGATATCCTGAAATGATAATAATCATGATATATAATGTTTTGGGAATAGAAAGACACCATTTCATAAGAGTGATAACTCGAACCATTCATGAATTGAGGGAGAATCAAGAAAAAGAGTGTAATAGAGAAATTAAATATATTAGAAACACATAGATAAACTTGAAAAAATAGATCCAAATATCACTACATATCTTATAAAATCAGGAATCAATCCACACATACTTTTGGAGGAGCACATTGACATGAGAAATCCAATGTGAGTGAACAGGGGATTAAAATATATTAGTGTAATATAATAAAATGTCAGAGAATTTAAAAAACGACATAGACTAGGAAAGGATATCCATATGTCTCTATATATCCATTGGTAAAATAAATCAATCCAAAAATATTTCTAAAAAGGATATTTTACTAGAAAGAGAAATATAGTTATAGTAAATTTGAAATTGATTAATGTTGATATGAATGAGTGAAAATCCAATAGTTATATGAGGTGTGAGGTGTGGTTTAAAAAGGAAATTACATCTGAACCCAATCTATGTTGTCCAAATATCACTATATATACCATGGTAATACAAATCAATATAAATTTGGACATAAATATATATCCTGTGTAAAAAGTAATCAATCCAGACATAGTTTTAGAGAAGGGGTATTTTTTTCATAAGGTGAACTTTGACATTGTTGATGAAGAAGGATAAACTCAACCTAACAATAATCACTCCCAATAAATTTGGTTTCTTACATATATTTTTATCTTATATAAGGGTAGTCACATTGTTTGATTTCATGTGGATAAGGAACAATCCAATAATTTTTGGGTTATATGGTATGAACTACTCAAAGAGGTTTAAGGATATATATAATGGACCACTCCAAGAAGTTCATGGTTATACAAGATCAACCATATGACATGAATTTTATAGTTTTATAAATTGATCCATTCTATTCAATTTAACATCACGTTGAGATGATTATATATTATGAAGTTTAAGTTCATGTGATGAGGAATAGACACCATATATTTTAAGGTTGTGTGGTGAGGTCATTTGAATATGATTTTAATTTTCATGTAATGTAATTCTTGAGGAACATCATATTAGTAAGAGATATGATTCAATCTATATTTGGTGTAATTAGGGAGTGTTATCCACTAGAATATAACTTGTTTATAATATAAAGTCATTCCTATTTATCTTCTAATTTTATATTCTTTTTTCCATGTATCATCAATTTTCTTAGTTAAATCACTAATTGCCCTTAAATAAATGAGAAATGGTGGCCCTTATTATTATGTACCAAGCCATATTATTTTGATGAACCTTCAAATTTTTAAATTCCTATAATGTTTTATTATAATGACCTTCCAACACATCTACTCTGATTTGTTACTTATCATCTTTATTTAGCTAGTATAAACTACTATTCAAAGTAAATAGAACTAAACCTCAATAGGTAATACTGGTTCAGTCCTACACACTAGTGAGTATGGGGCCACTTCTAAAGAATTATTCATAGCTATAATATAGGACTAAAAAGAATTGAGTAGTTTTTTAGGATAATATTTTCTCTCTTTATCTACCATATGTTATATGATATTCAACATGGTCTTGCTGAAGGTCTCTACCTATCTATTTATAATAGTGTGATAGTGATAAGAATGGTTGTATTTAATATTTTATTTCAAAAATAATATTTTCAACTCATTTTTAAAACTATTGTTGCCACTCTCTATGTGGATTGTAATTGGAACTCCAAATATTTTAATTAAATTGGTTTTAATAAAATTAATCATGGATTTAGACTTCAGACCTTTAAATTTTGTAGCTTCATCCCATATAGAAAATAAATCGATGGAAATGGTGATGAATTTGAGCTTTCTAATGGTTTTATAAGGGTAAGGACCACTAATATTTATTCATAAAATGGAAAATGGTTTGGATTAATTTATACTATGTAGAAACTATGGTGGTTGATGAATGAATTTAGCATGCACTTTGGCATGTATTAATTTTTTTTTGAATTCTATCTAATCATACCACATAGAGGGATAAAATATCCATGTCTCTTGATACAATGTGAGGGATTTTCAACTGTTTAATGTACACCACTAAGGTATTGTGGAATTATTTCATAACTATAAGGGTATCTACACATTAAATTCACTTGAGAAGGACCAAATTAAAGCCTCATGTATAGAGGATTTTTTAATAGTTTGGGCCATCAAAAAGGGTGAAGTAAGTTGTTTATCAATGAACTGTTTCCCTTTTAACCCTATCTTGGGGTATAAATACATCTTGGAGATAACTGAATATTGGATATGTAAAGAAAATTGATTAATCAATTGGTATGGAAAACGAATCATCCCAATTCAAGGTTATATAAATATCATACACCTTTTATATATTCTTGTTGATAAAAGGAATTACCACTCATAGAAGTAAAATATGAATGTTCCTCTCATCTTGGAATGAGTTAGTGAGAGTAAAAATTTTATTGATTATAATATCTAATGAGTATTATATTTCTCTGGGATATAATATAAACTATATTAGAGGGAAATTATGTGATAAACTTCTATGTATGATCAACAAAAGGCATAAATCCCTATTTCTTAATTGAATATTCCCCCATTGATCTTTTTGATTACCAATTTTGATTTACATTTGATATTAAACTAGGTGATTAGTAATTGCAAGGACAACTAAAAACCCATGATAAAGGATTTATATTCCACCTCAATATTAGTTATTCCCTATAAAATATAAAAGAGTGTGATGAGATTACTTTTTTAGGGAAATAAATATGATTCAAAAAATGAATTGATTTTATTTTGGACCCTCTATCCACTTCTTAGTTGGGCATCAAAAAGAACTATAAATGTAAATTTTCCATGTTTTGGAGGTTTTGTTAAAAGATAATACTTTCTAATTAGAGAGATTTGTATCCAGATGAAATTCATCTAGGGTTGGAAACATTACTATAAAATTTACAAATGTTTGTCCATTGGCCAACTTCAAAGAAAGGAACTAAATGTTGAATTTTTAGAGAATGAAAATCTAGCTTTATGATCATATAGTAAACATAAGTTGATCAAGGATGTATTTAAATATAATTATGTGATACTTCTAGTGAATAAAATGATGTTTTATACATCATAAAAACTAATGTGAGATGATTCTTCTCTATAGTGGTATATCTACTCTTAACCGACAACATTTCTTGAAATAGGTAATAATATTGGTTATTTCCCTTACCCAAATAATTATTCTAATAAAAAAGGGTTATAATGTATTTTTATAAGGCTACCACATATATGATGAGTGTATTTCCTTCCATAAGAGGATTTAAAATAATATTATATAATAAATAATACTTGAGGTTATCGAATTCACTTTATGAATCCTCATACCACTGGAATGTTACAACCTTTTTCATTAAATTTTTTGGATAATCATTTTCATGCAAGGTTTATAGAGAAATTCATGATATATTTGAGTATTTGTTTAAGTCCTCTCAATTTTTAAATATTTTGTAGTGGGATAATGTGGAGTAGCACCTTGGTATTCTTTATATTAAACTAACTGCCTTGATTATAGACCATAAATACTATAAATTTCCATCAATTCACTCTTACTACACACTTTAATAGGTTTATCTTTATATTGTGTGATCGGAGTTTAAAAACATGAATAAACGGTTAATAGTGCATCACTATTCATATAATGTGACTTTTAAAAAACAATGTATTCTAATTTGATATGTAGCTCCAATATTAATCAAACCAAAGGGAATATCATGATAATAATATACTTCTTAGGGTGATATAATAGTTACTTTCTCCTCAACTTCAGGATCCATTAAAATTTGGTTCTACCCAAAATACCCGTACATAAAATATAATACTTGAAAAATAGTTATTTAATTGATCAATAACTTTGAAAATCCTTTGGGAAATGGTTATTAAGCTACTATAATTCAATAAATATTATTATATATCCATTCATTTTCATGAAAAAGACTATGTCGGACAACTGATTGACGTAATGGAAGACTCAAATGGAACAATCCTTGATTATCTTATCTAATTAAAAATCCACCCTAACACTTTGATATATATGTATCTTTATTGTTGATTGTTTTTAACCACATTTATTAGTTGGTAAACTTATGTGATTGATAGATAATTGAGGAATTATTCTTGAAATTTATGTATAGCTCAATATAATGATGTATTGATGTCACTTGAGTAATGTAATGCAATAAACATGATCATTAAGAGTGCTAGATGTGATAATTATCATAATTCATAGTTCTTAATAAGTGAATAAATTTACTTTTTTAGTTAATAAATAGTGATAGAGACACCTTATTCAAAGATATATGGGGCATCAATGAGATCTTCAACATCAGTTTACGGGGTAGAGGATGGATTAACCTCTATATCCTCAAATGGATGCACAAAGTTCTCATATTCTCTATCTAGGGTACAATAATTTTAAATAGAAAAATAATCTTGGGCCCCCACTAAAACCATGTGAGTGTTGATAAAAGTCTCTAATATATGTTTAATTTAATTGGTGATTTATCCTTATTGGATTAAAATTTATTGGTTTTGTTAATTGAGTATCAATAAAATCCATATAATAATAGATACACTATAATCTAGGATTACTTTTAGCAGGTCACACATGAATATTATTACTTTATTTTATAGATATGTATGAGTCAATAAATACACAATCTTATCTATCATAGGGGAAGATTTTTTTTGAGGATATGACCCTTTGAACATAATGATAATGTGATTTCCTATGATTAACTTTTTTACTGCAATATGATGTAAAAGGAGTATTGAACTCTGACTTAAAGAATTATAGGGACTATTAGGGGTGTAATATAATCTATTTGGGGATGTTAAATGTTTTTTATTTTCTATCTATGGTAATTTTCCATCTATTTTATAATATCCAATGTCTGTGTATTGAGATTTTCATGGATCTAAAGAGGAATACTCACTATAAATCACTCTAAATCATCTATCATTAAAATAATCCAAGATTTGATAACCTAAATAATGTACTATTTCTTATTAATTAATCCATCAACATCTTAATAATAAATTAAATATATCATCTTAAATAACCACTACATACTCATGGTTGGATGAAAGTTCTCCAAAATGATATTTAAATATGATTTTCCCAAGGATTTCTATTCACTTTTTTTAACCATGAATTTCTAATTCCTAAGGAGTCAAATTAGCTTCCTTTAATACTAAATTGTAGAGGCTTTGGGTAATAATGAGGTTGATTCCTGAAATTTTGTTCTCAATGGTTAAATGAATATTTAAATAATTGAGCTTCCTAGACACATACAAGGGTATGATGTGACTCTATATAGTCATTTCTTAGAATTATTACATATTGGAGATGACTGTGTAGAATTTGGAGAATCTATACATAGTGTGATAGGTCTCAGTGGCAACAACATTCATTTTATACTCCCTAGGATCTAAAAAATCCTCAATAAGGGATTCCCTATATTCCTCAGATAAATAGAGGGTGTACATAATTAAATGGTGTGATAAAACTATAAAGATACATTTTAATATGTTAGACTTCTGATCCAAGGGAATTTTATTCTTTTCATGTGTTTTAATTAGTTTTGATAAATAGGGAGTTGTGTTTGATAAGAATATGATTATATACAGGTTTAGTATAACAATGTACCAATTACTTTTGGATTAGGATAATAAGATCCCATGATATTCTGAGGTTGAATGGGTAATTGTATTTAAACTAATTTATCAACTAAACATACAGAATCAACATGAGAATAGAATCATACTGGATTAAATTATTTCTACTACTATGATCATTGAATCACCTTTATCTTAGTTTGAGTAACATGTGTTATATAGTCAAGGATGACTCCTTAACTCCTTTTTATACCTTAAATATGTATTCTTCTGCCCTAGATACATCCATAAGAATTTCTAAGAGACCTCAATTTATAAAAATCTTATTTTTTAGAACACTTATCCATAAATAAAATGAAGTCTACAAAAGTTAATGGATACTCTTCACTAGTGTAGGATTCCTTTTTGTTGAACATTACATGCCTTATCAATGGAGAGGAGGTGAAGTCCATAAGAGATTAGATAGTTTTGGGAACCCACATAGGTTCTTCCTAGGGATACTTTTTTCATTAAATTATATTGAAATTTTTTTTCAAAGGTTTTTAGTTAGAATATATTTTTTAATTATTTTCAGGTGAATTGGGTTATTAATGGTTGATTTTTTCATTCCCTAATGATTGCATGCATGTGATTCACTAACTTCTAGTCTGTATAGTCATTGAATTTGTATGAATATTTTCTTGACACATTCTGTCATTCCCCTTTTTCTTTGAATAAAGATTATGACACATAATTTAAATATTCCTTGTGATTATCTAATATTACTTGTTCTTTATAAAAAATCATTTAGAGTAATTTTTTAAATATAATTAAATATTTAATTATATTGACCAACATGCATTGTTTGGTGAAATAATTATGGTGGTAATTTATCTTTACCTAATTCAGCTTATTAACTTTTTGAAAAGTGATCATTTTTTTTTCTGGAATAGAAATAAAATACCATGTAACTTGAACACTCTAGAAAGAATAGAACTTATTTTTCTTACTCTTTAAATCACATTGAATTTGATCCTTATCCATATATTGTGTATTTTTTAAGGCATGTGTATTTTTTCTTATTATGGTCTAGAGGGTGGAACTATATCAAACCAAACTATCTTCCACACCATTACTAGTTTATAAGTAATAGTGACTTCTTATGCCTGTTTAGAACTCATAATTTTCCTTGAGGGTACTTTTCAAGACTTTTTTCTTATTTAATAGATGAAATACTTCCAAAATTGGTGTCATTTAAGGAAATTATCAAAATATATCAGCATAATTCTACCATATTATAATTTTATTAAACTCATATTATTGTTTTTCTATATATATTCCTTAAAATTACTCCAAGTAAAGTTATATTTTTAGAGAATATGTCAAACCCTCCAATATGGAAATGAAATAAAAAAATGTATCATTTATCTATTTTTTAGTGTTAGATAGATCTAAAAAGATTATTTTCCATATAATTTAACTAAATTGGTAAATGAATTTCTATAAGATATCCTAAAACAATTGATAGACCCATGGACTGAGTATTATTACAAAAAAATTATAGGTCTTTACAAATTCTGCACAAAAAATATAATCATAGCTACCTCATGTTGTTCAAAGGTCCAAAACATCAGGCCACACTATGAATCAAAATGAGTCAGATACTAATCCATACATATCATTCTATTGAATGATAAAAAATATTGTAATCAGAAAAATTGATTGGTGGAGGGTCCAAACTACCCAATAAATGTACAAATTCTTCTTCAAAATTTTAGGTGCTATTTTGTCCTTAATTTATTCTATATAAGAAATAATAGTAGATATTGTCATTATCTATGATGTTTTTTTCTTATAATGAAGTTTATCTATAATGGATTGATTCATCTAGAGATTGATAGTGGCCCAATGAAGGAAACTCCTAGTAATATATCTATACATTGATTAATTGGATAGGAAGATATGGTTTTAGGTATACTAGATGTATTTATTCTACCATTATGGGTAAAATATCCTTTTATTTTATAAGAATGATTAGTCAAAGGATGTATAAATTAAACATAGATATCATCCGTAATTGTAATATTTTCCATAAGCAACCCATATTTAATTTTCTCATAATTTTATAATTTTTTCCTTCAACTAATATATTTTTTCATCATTAAACGAAAACTAATTTTTTTTAATAATTAGTCGTATAAATATATAGAAATGAATTTTCTTTATTAATGGAATGATAAGTTGCTAGAAATAGAAATTATATGTGGATCCTAATGCTTGAGTATGCCCTTAATACTGATTATATACCCTTTCTTCTCATTTTTTGATTCAAGTGACATTATTTATTAATTCCTCCTATTTATTTGGATTATTATCAACATAATGTTTCAAATAATCTATAATATCAATGGTGATAATACTCACTTATTTGAATCCCATAGAAACCGAGTCTTATATGTATCAGTGAAACATGGAGTTTTATCAAACTCAAAGTGAATGCTGGGAGTATTATCATAACCACACCTTACTATAGACCTATTATATGGAATTATTAATTTATAATCCTTACTAAATTTTTCATTATTAGTTGGATAATCCTGTTATGATGGAGTTGGATATTCTTCATCATAAGTGATTCTGAAGGAATTTCCTATAACCACCACTAAGATAAATATAAGAAAGAGTGTTTATTTATGAAATATATATGTAGATAACCATATAATTTTTAATATTTAATATCTTAATTTTATCACTACATTTACCCATATGATATTCTAATTGACTAATGATATTAGAGATGGTGGTGGGGGTAAAAATACCCATCACTACGGGTGCATGTTGTGCTTGTGATGCTTTGTCTGTAGTTATATATCTTCACTATCTATAGATCATATTTTAATGAATTTTAAATTTACTTTATCTTTTAATGATACTATTTTAGTGGTTCTTACCATGATGGTTTTTTATTGGTTTTTACCGCCTTAGATTTGATGATTATTTTACTTTATTGATGGATTAATGGTGTAATTTTCTAATTTCTCAATCCCATCGATTTTTTATTATGTTATTTATAGATAATATATTCTCATTTAACTAATATATAGGTATTAAAATACTTAAAATTGAGGTCATTTTTCATAGATATGACATTAAAAACCACTTTTGGTAAAAATTCCACTTAATAGACAAGTGGGGAAAAGTGTAACTCAATGAATTTTCCATGGTTTATAATGTTTATATGGGGGAAGATTCATTAATGATTTTTATTGATTTCTTTATGACTGGTCATGAAAATTAATTGTAGGAACTCATTTAGTATTCTAGATTTATAGTTATAGACTACTAAGAGAGCGATAAGGTCAAACTGGTGGCATTTCTCATCTATCACTTTGAGAAAATTAATGTACCAAACATAAGAAAAGTTCCTACATGAAAACAAATTAAATATTACCATAATTTATATTGTATTTAGGATATATACTCAACCTCAATTATCTATTTGATAAAATATTAGGAGGTGGATAGGGTCTAATATATAAATGATATATTATCACCAACCAATTCCTTCTATAAATTATTGAAATTCCGCTCATATTTAATGGATGTCTCATTTATTTGTTCTAATAAAGAGTGTAATTTTTTTTCCATTTTATAAAGTGTGGTTCATTCATATTATGAAAATTTAATTTTTTAAATGTTTAAACCATTAAATGGAGGAACTAATTATGATCATTTTCTATTCGTTTCTTTTTAATAAAAAGAAGAATCGCCAATTGAAGATATACTACCTAATGAATCTATCTTTTATTTCATTATTATATCCTAATAATATTTAACATGGAATTAGTGTTATATGGGGAGGACCTCTATGATATTTTTTTATTTTACCATAGGGAGACCCTCTTGGTGGATAAAATTAAGAGTATTTTCATGGTTATCATATTCATTATTAGTATTGGGAGTAATTTAGTGTTGGGTTGATGCATAATTATTAAGAGATCTATTATGGTTAGTACCATGGGGAGAAACTCCATGGTTTCTGAATTATTCATTACAACTAGGATGATCTATATGGTGGTTTGGTTTTAAATCATCTCAAGGACCTTTGTGGAGGGTATTTTATAAAGGAACACCATGGTTACTGCATTCTTTATTTCCATAAAGATGTAATCTATTGCAGTTTGATGTTTTATCATGGGGGGGGGTCTCTGTGGTTGGTACCATGGGGAGGGCCTCCCTATTTTTCACATTATTCAATCGTACTGAGAGGAAATCCATGGTGTTTTGATTTTTTTTCAAGGGGAGGACCTCTATGGTGGATACCATGGGGAGGAACGTCATGGTCACTGAATTTTTCATTATTATAAGGAGGAACTCTATAATGTTTTGATGTTTTGGAATGGGTATGACCTCTTTAGTGGGTCACATGGGGAGGATATCCATGATTTATTAATTCTTTATTTTCACGAGGAGGACCTCTTTGGAAGTTGTATTCATTACTTCCATAAGAAGGATATCTATGATGATTATAAATTTCATCACATGGATGGCTACCATAATAAGTATAATTGGGAGTACCTCTCTGGTTTTTTATCAAGTTATTATATGGAGGGCCTCTATAATAGTTTTCATTAATGTCACCATGTAAGGTACCTCGAGATAATGTACCATAATCATTCCAAAAATTATCTCCATGATTATTATTACTTTCCATCAAGGGAGAATAATTATTTGGTAGTGTCACTAATGTCCATAATAAATATTGTTGGGGCTTTAGGATATAAGTTAATTGGAACTCCGCCCTGAGTTACCGTAACTATTCAATGTTGAATTTGTAGGATTATGTAAATTGTGGGAACATCATCCTACACCTAGAATGTGGTATTTTATTTCCCCTAGGGGGATCTCCTTCTTGGTTCCTATTCCATAATGGCTGTTGAAAAAATGTCTTCAAATTTTCTGGGGAAGCCGAGGTAATATGATGAAACCCATGATGACCAATATTAGTAAGAGTCCTTTTAAAGACTCCTAGGTAACAATATATACATATATTATGACCCCATAATATTTATATAGATATTTTAGGAAAATATTTTCTCACTTCGTATAGAGACTCTCAAAGTGGTTTGATTGTAGGATAGAGTTTACAGGTCCCTTGAAGGCTTATTGACATAGGAATAATAATGATTGAGACCCACAGGACCAGATTTGGTGCTAAATGAATTTTTATTTATATACAAGATTTGATACCATATTAAGAAACCCAAACATAAAATTCCAAAATTATAATATCAATAAAAAATATTTTTTCAGATACATTCCACAAAAAGTTTTAGTTTTAGAGTTTTAGATAATTAGGGAAACCATTTACATAACAAAACCAATTTATTTATCATCAAAATGGTTTTTCCCATTATACTATGAAATTATTATTTCATAATATATCTTTAACTTATCCAAAAAAATTATCCACACATGATACCATTCTTATCTATATCCTACTTGATACCTTTATGACCTATGGAAATTGAAAAATAAGAAAGGGTGATTTCAGATTCTCATTAATCATAAACATGAGAGATATTAATCAATGATCATAAGTGAGAATAATATATGATTAAGGCTATGGGAACCTGATCCTAAATTATGAGATCATAAATAATAAGTCATAAACTATTAAAAAAGAGTAATGGAATAATGTTTTCTATAATACAATACATGAGTTATAAGAGTGTGGAATCATCAATAACAAATCATGATCTATGAGTGAATATAATAAGAATAAGACATAAGTTGTGGTGTAAAAGTGTGGCATAAAAATAATCATATAAATCATTTATCAAGACTTCTCACTATGAAATTAATCATATATTAGGCTTTAGATAACCACCTATGTATATTATTTGGATTGTGCCAACCACCCATGTACCCTCTTAGGCTTGGTCTAATTACCCATATACAATCTTTTGTTGGGCTGATACCCATGTACCCTCATGGATTTGGATAATTACTCATGTTCCATTTTGGTCTTATGACAACATCCTATGTAACTTTTAGATATAATGTGATATAAATCATTACCTATTTTATTTAAGGGATATAATATACCCACCCATCACATATTAATAAACCATACATATATATAAAACAAGAATATAAGAGCATTCATCATTACTTCATAGTTTATTTAACCCATTAGAAAGAAACAAATTGCATGAAAAATCATTAAAAAATCATAATCATGAGCCATCCAAATAAATTAAGTGGATGGTATCATAGGATCATATACTTAGTGAGTCATAATAATCCTTAAAATATGATTACATAGATGAAAAATACTTTTATAACAATATTAAATTGGTGATTTAAAAAACTTGAAGAAATATCATTTTATTTTCATAACCATGGAAAAATAAATCCTAGAAATATTGGAATATTATACTCTTTATAAAACCATGGAATATTTTAAAGGAAAATTTTTAACAAATAATATAAATGATGGTGGGAAGATATATTCATTATATAAACTTTTAAGAAGATTCTTTTCATACATTTGTAAAAAGTCAGATTTAACCCATACAGAAATCACTGTAAAGATTATTTTTTAAAGATTTGAAATTAAAGTAAAATATATTTGAAAATTAATTTATAAAAAAATATTATTATAAAAAATAACATTATATAATTTTTTTAAATAACATGGACATAGAATAAAATGATTCCTAATGAAAAATGATAAATACAGTCATTTTTTCTCAAAACAATTCCTTTAATCATTTTAAGTAAAAAATATACAGAAAATAGAATGAATACATTAAAACCTATAAATTACTAGAGTATAAGAAAATATGTTGGGTTTATATGATAAAGAACATATATTTTCTTACAATATAAATTGAAACACAAAGAATTCTGACAAAAAGTGAGATTATAAATTAAACCTTTACGAGTTTTGTAATATTTGAATAAAAACCTCATGAAGTGAATAACCTTAAATATATTAATAAATATACATAATTTTTATAAAATAATCATAAAATAAATTCATGTTAATATATACACAAAATAAAAATAAATAAGGTGGTGAATATAAAATATGTCACAATAAAGAGAAATCAAGATGAGGATACCCTTACAACATTGGAATCTATTGAATCAAAATTAATTTAATAATAGAAATTGAAATGGAATTTTAAATAAATTTAATTTCATTAAATTATGATGAAAATATCCATATGTAATTATATTCACCACATTATATAAATAAAGTGGTGAATGTGGCATATGTCTCGAAGAAATAAAAGTTAGACGAGAAACTCTTACCCCAAGTGTCTACTTTGTTTTTGTACGCACTCTAAAATTATATATAATAAATTTATATTGATTTTAAATCTGTAACAGAACTATATTAACACTTATATTACCATATATAATTCCGTTATAATTTTTTATTATCTACATAATAGTAATTCTTTGTTAAAATCAATATTTTTGGGTTAACTATTCAGTTTTCCATGAGCATTTTGATTTGACGGTTCCAATACTTGCACATTTTTCATGTTTTAATAATATCTATAATGTTCATGAATATTTAAATCATGGTTTTTAAAAAAAATTAGAGTTTCATAATCACTTTATGGAACTTATTTTAACAATTCACATGTAACACTCCAAAATCTACTTTTAAGTGATTATTGAATTTAACAAAAGAATTGAATTTATAGGTAAACATAATTTTTCATATTAACACTAAATAATTATTAAAATAGTATAAATTAATAATTATCATGTAAAATTACCAGTAAATATAATTCCTTAATCATTCATGACATAAAATTTATAACAATGATTATACAGGTGGTAAAACCAACCAAAACAAGAACACGTTATAATGGTTGAATGATTAAGAAAATGTTATTGTATAATGATAATAATACTTTTAAAAAATATTAATAATGTTATAAATATTATAATTGTTAATTAAATATATTCTTTTGACTATCCATGTGATATGGTAATGAAAAAATGCATCATTCATGGAGGCGGAATTCCACACATATGCACAAGGGATGTTTTCACTTTCCAATGGATGGGAGTGTAAGAATTAAGAAAATATATTATATTTATATAATTTTAAAAATGTTATAAATATCATATATATCTATTAAATTAATATTTATAAACATACATGTGATTCATTTATTAAAAATAAAATACATCCCTTCACGGAGATGGTAGGCCACACACATGCATTAGAGATGTTTTCATTTCCCATTAGATGGAATGGAGGTGGAAAATTGTTTTCACAGTAATATTATAAAATTTATCTATATTAATTCAAAATATTTCATTATATTATTATTTTTAGAATAATTTATATGGATGTAGAATAATAAATAAACTTGAAGTAATTTAGTTAATATTTATTCCTCCTCCTCGGATATCTTCCTTTGGATTAACCTCTAAACCTTATAGGAGTGGTTTTTGGTGATAATAGGACCTCTAAGACATGGGTAAGAATATTGAGGAAGTATCTGGGTATATATTATTTTATCTAATGTGATGTAATTATATATAATTTAATATATGGGGTGCTATTTTATAATTGAGAGAACTGACTCCCTTGAAAATTAAGAACTTTAAAATATAATAATTATATTTCTCATGGAAAGTGGCTCCGATTTACTAATTTTTTTTATTATAATATATTTAAGGCATATATAAAAATATATAATAATATTTTATAATGTTTTAGATATATTTTAATCCTTATATATTAGTTTAACCCCTTTGTTAACCCTTCTATCATTTACCGTGGTGATAAACTTTTTACCAGGATAACAAAATTTTATAACTAAAAATGAAATGAACATTATTAAATAATTTGAATATTATGATTCCAAATATGAAATCAAATTTTCAATATTTAATTCCTATAAATAAAAGTATTTAATTCTAATATAAGTGCACATAACACATAAAATCCTTTTTTAAAGTATTTTTATGTGTAAATATGAATTTATAATTATTTATGCCAAATATCTTGAGAAGTGGAGATTTTGAAGAATTTATTGGAATATTATTAAAATATTAAGTTTATTTGACATTATAACAATGAAAAAAATAAAGGTAACCTTCTAAACACACTATTAAATGAATATAACCAAAAATAGTTTTTTATTAGGGAAAAATATAGCTTAGGTTCCAAAATGACAATAATGGGTTTCCAAATTCATCATAGTACTTTTAATTTTCTTTTAATTTTAATCCATATATATATATATTTGGTTAAAAAAGGTTTTAGATATTTTTAATTCATTCATATATATTATAATTATTTCATAAAAGTTATAATATTTGTAAAATCATAATTTTTCATCATTTATATAAAAATAATTCCTTTTAGAAAAACAAAAGAAATCACATTAAGAAAATTTTAATATTTTGAATTCAGAAGTTAATTTCATTTCATGAAATTCAAATTAAAAAATTCAAAAATTTATAATTTAAATGAATATAAAAAATATAAAAAAATTTATTTTATAGAAAAATGTACCTTTTAAATGATATGGGGTTTTAACCATATTTTATATCATTTACCAAATAGAGATAATTTATTTATTTTCACATTGTATAATCATAACTTATTGATTCTTATAATTCTTTTTAATGAAGTATTATTCAATTTAGTTTGGTGTTTTTGTTAGCCCAACTATGTTAAATATCATGAGAAAGGGGGTGAATAATGGTATGATAGATTAAAACAACTACCCCTTTAGATTTTGTTTCATTGTTAAACAAAACACTATTCTCTCCTTCTCCCATTGCAATGTATGAATATAAATTTAATCATGCATAATACACTTTTTTTACTTTGTTCACCCTCACTAGGCTACATCTAATGAGAATACAATGATAATGTGATAATGTTCCAAATCCACTAAAGATCACTACGAAAATAAAATGTTTGAGCTAGATCATTTCTATATCCAGGGTCACTAACTTTTCATAGTTTAGGGACACCTCACTACTTCCTAATTATCAATATTTGAGTCTCATTCTATGGATCACTATCAGTGGAAAGGATCTCCTTCTACCTATCCCTTTACTTACAGCTCTGGAAAGGATTCACACTTAGTTTATGGACATGTAGGTCCCTTCATTATCAATAATTAATAAATCATCAAATATAGATAGATTCTCTATTGAAGTTCCATTTTCACCACTTGATTAATATCACATTACCATAAATTCATTGGGAAATCCATTTTCATCACTTTTTCAATGCTCACTGCCTTTATGAAGAAAACCACTTTCGTGAAGCTCTAATATCCTTCACAAATCAACCACCTTTTATGATGCTCACTTATTTCGTGAAGCACAACAAGACTTTGAAAATCTCACAACTTTTGGTTGAATTTTATAGCCTTCATGAACTTAAATACATTTAAGATTATCACAATTTTTAATTGGAATTTATAGCCTTCATGAAATTCCTTTCGTCACAAATGTTTTGGAAAGAACTTCCTTCGTAAACCACCTTCTTGAATATGGAGCCTTAGAATATTTGTTAAGTCTCTCTACTTTAATGAAGGGGGTAGATTCCTATTTATAGGAATTTCCTCTAATTTAAGAATATTCTATCCCCTTCATCACCATTTCACTAAGATATCCCATTTTTTTGATTCTCCTTGTATTCATGAAACACCATGGGAATTTACCATTTACAAATCTTCTCGTAGTCATGGATATTACCATCAAACCATTTGCGATTCATGATGATCATTTTCAATGATATACAACTTTATGATATGACCTTCATGAAACCTAGTATTCACTAAACTCCTAAATTCTCTATATTTTTATATGGTCTTCAAGAAAATCCATCTTTCACAATGAAAAGAATCCTCTATATTTTAGATCCAAAGAAGTTGGAAAATACTGGGAAATGGAGTCACCTTATGTATGCAATTTTATGCATTTCTTAGATGGAATACATTCCTTTTTTCTTGGATATTTTTTAACATACCATTTCAAAAATATCTTTGTACGTCCACAATTTTCCTTTGAATCCCACTTTTTCCATAAACAAAATCAACCCAAAAACACTTCAATGTCACCTTGTGTGATTTTTTCCCAACAATCTACCCATTTGGGTTTGTTGAAAACTCTTCACATTTAGATACATAATTTAAAATTCTTCCATCTTATACTAAACTTCTCTTCATGTGATTTTTATAGTGATCAATTATTTATTCAACACACACTCTAAGCCCACATGAACCATGCTCGAAGTGAGAAATAGGAATAGCTTGGAAAGATCATCAATGGGTCACTTCACTCCAAATTCTCTCATCTTATTTCCTCATGAACTCCATATGTTATGATATATATCCTTTGATTGATCAATTTTAGCATCATTCGATTTAAAACCCCCATACTTCACTACTTCAGATCTCATGCTTTGGAATGTATAAAGATGTCCAAGATAAGCTCTAATATCCACATAACACCTAATTATCATCATGTCATAGAAGCATTGCATGGGCTGTTAAAAACATAAAAACATAAAAACATTGATACTCTCCCCACATAATTACTCCCCCTATCATGATTAAGACATATTTCCCCTTTAATAGTGATGATTTCTCCCCCTTTGTCAACGAACCTGAAGGTCACCTCATTTTTGTCTGCAACAGGGTAAAGAACAAAAATAAACATATTTAGGGAAAACACACCATACCTCAGGGAGAGGGAATCCAACGATAAAACTTTTTCAAGTGATGGGGAGTCTTTTGAACTCTCAAGTTTAGTTGATTCCATTCAAATGCCTCTTTGGGAAAGGCCTTCATGAAAATGTCTGCAACCTATTATTTTATAGGAACATACTCTAATTTCATAAGTGATTGCTACACATTCTCTTTGATAAGGTGACAATTGATTTAAATTTTATTTTTCCTTGAGTAATAGACTGTATTTTTTATAATATTTATATCACTTGAATTATTGAAATGGATTCTGATTGGTGACATCACTTAAACTCCCATATCATCAAGTTTCTTCTTCATCCATAGTAACTGTGAGCATGTTGGAGTTGCAATAATATATTCAGCTTCTACGGTTCTCAATGAAATACAATATTGTTTCATTATTATCCAATAAATAAAAAATCCACCAAGATATAATGTACCACATAACATTGGATTTCTATCATCAACTGATCCGACCCAATCTGCATCTGTATAGCCCAATAACTATTGTTACGATTTTTCATTGTAGAGAAAACCAAGATTCAACATAACCTTCATATACTGAATTATTATTTTCATTGAAAAAGTGTATTTTTTTTATATCTTTGATACCATGATTCTTGGTATATAAAAAAAACAATATCAGGCCTTATCATTATCAAGTATAATAGACTTCCAATTATTTTCCTATATTCTATTACATTAATTGCATTACCATTATCATCCAATGATAGTTTTTCCACGTATCCACCAGAGTCATAATATCCTTGGAAATATCCATTCTAAATATTCTAAAAAAACTACTTTTCTTATTTATTTTGAGAGATGAATTTTTAATTCTTTAATTTTGTCACCTATAAACCAAGGAAAAACGTCAGTTCACCTATCATTGACACTTCGAATTCACTTTTCTTGAATTCTGCAAACTGGGTGAATAGTTCTTCATCAGATCCACAAAATTTTATGTCATATACATATACTATAACCATAATCCTTTTATTAATGTCATTTTTGACATATATATTGTAATCAACTCCACCACAGTGAAAACTGGACTTCTTCAAAAGCATATCTGACTATGAATACCATGATTTTAGTGATTGATTCAAACCATATAGAGCCTTATTTAGTTGAAAAAAACTCTATTCTCATCTTCATTAATGATAAAACCATTTGGATTCCCAATATAAACATCTTCTTCTAGAACCACATTATGAAATACAGTCTTGAAATCTATCTGGAAACATTGAACTTTATTTACACTACTATAGCCAAGAATAATCTGATTGTCTCAAGCCTTGAAATAGGTGCAGATGATTCATCAAAATTGATACCCTCTATCTAGGAGTACCATTTTCACTCTATTCATTATTTTTTTTCAAATTACTTTTCCATATTCACACATTTTGTTGTGAAAGACCAATTTAGTTCCAATGGCATTTTTAACTGTTGGACTCAAAAAAATATCCCATGTTTGATTCTTCACAATTTGGTCAAGATCATCATTCATATCCTTGACCCATTTTTCACCTTCAGATACTTCCTAAGAAAATGCAGGCTCATATATATTCTTCAATTATTTTGGACAAAATAATTCACTATTTGATGTGTAGACTGATGTCATCAATAATTCTTTCCAAAACATCTCTGGAAGGTATTTCTCAATGAGAATTGTTCTATCCATTTTGTGTATAAATCAATTTATTCTCTCAAATATTCAATTTTTCTATGGCATTCTTACTACTGAAACTTGGTTCCTTATCCCATGTTTTTTGAGATAATCCATCATTAGGATATTTGTGAACTCTGTTCTATTATCTACTTGGATATTCTAAATTATTTTACCCAACATATTTTTAAATTCTATTCAATAAGTTGTTATGAAACTAAACACCACATATTTGTGGGTGATGATTGAAACTCATTCCATTCTAATAAAATCATCAATGAAGAGAACATAATATCTCCTACCATTAATATGTCTTGGTGAAATAGGTATGAACACATCAATATACACCAACTTAAGAACTTTTTTTGACCTTTTCTATTTCACCTTATACTTCTTTTGAATGATCTTCCCTTTTTTACAAGCATCACACGTATGGGTTTGATCACATGATAACCGAGGGAGGTCTTGAGAAGCATCACATTTCACAAGATCCTCCAATTATGTTTAAAAAAAAGGAACATGATGTTTATGCCATAACTTTTTTTTATTCCATGGTCAAAAAAGAAATTTCTTCTTCTTCACTTACAATGTATAGATTTTTCCTTTATATGATTTCCCTTCGAAAAAATGCACCATATTTTTCCATAATGATATATAATTTACATGAAAGTATTATGGAATGTATTGAGTCACATAGTTGACTAACACTTTTCATGTTGTGACTGAGACCATCAATAACCAAGACATTTGCACATCTCATGCCTTTCCCCCCAAACATGGATTTTCCCAAGGTAATAATTTCCAGGCCTTTATCATTACCAAATATTATAATACCATCCTTATTGTATCTAATTTCTATCACAAGTTCTATATTTCCTATCATATGGGAGATTTATCCACTATAAATGATCCATATTCTTGTTTGATGTGATGATTTAAACACAATCTGTGAAACAACTACCTATTCATCTCTCATTGTTTTGATCTATGTTCTTGGCCTCATACTTGGTATATATTGATAATCAGGATATTCTTATTATAATGATTGAATGAATTCATCTTTTAACACTACAAACTAATTTTTCATTTTCATCTCATTTGATGATACACATTTATTCTACTTCGACACATTTCTCTGCATTGTCAATGTAGTATATTTCAACGTGCCTGAATCCTCCACAACTGAAATAGTGACCATCAAATGATGTTCTAGAATATTGAGTTTGGTATGGATAACTTTATTGTTATTGTTCCTTTTGTTACCTATTAACTACGTAACATACATTTTTTGAGTGTCCCATATTTACACAATAATAACATCTCAAGAGGGGTGCATTCCAATATGAAAAATACTACACTACTGATTCTCCCCTTGGTTCTTTGTATCTTATGGTTTTGATTCATACCCAAATCAATATTAAATATTGTAGAAGGTTCTTATGATTTGATTTCAACCATTACTAATTCCTATTTTCAATCAAGCCTCATACATTCCTTATCATTTGGATTTGGATGTTTCTTTGGTTTTGCTGGACCTCTATGCTCCAATTTCATCTTTTCTAATTCCTGAATTATTTTCCTTCTTGATGTCATAACAAGAATCAAGAGTTTTTATTGATTCTTAACACTTCATGATAGGCCGATGACTTCCTCGTAAACTTCTTTGATATTCTTGACTTAATATTTATTAGTTTTAGTCAAGCTATTAATTTCCCTTTTCTGTTCTTCGATTTTGAGTTTTCACTAAACAAAATTTTCTAAGATCTCTGGTATTGAAGACTTTAGTCCTTTAATTTCTTCATTTAGATAAATCTTATATTATTTATTCTACTTAGTATAAATATTTTCATCTTGAACCACTTCATTAGATTTATTCATTTTTCTATAAAAACATTTATTTCTTCAAGAGCACGGATTCTAATTCAACTTAGAGGTCAACTATTCCTTCGAATTATCCTTCGTCATTATCTCTTTCTTCCCTTTTTTGAGAATTCCAGAAAACTACCACCATAGAATTTTCCTTATGATCCTTTCATTCCTCTATCATTTCTACCTCAGATTATTTTGAACCACGATATTCTTTCGAAAGTAGACTCTTCTTTTTGAAGAAATTTTTCTTACCTTTCACATAGGCTAAAGACTTTTTTGTGGTAATTTATACTTCCTCCTCTTCATCTTCTTGAAACTTATTAGGGAACCTTTTTCCATATTTCTAACCCTTCCACATTAAAATCATGCTAATAGGAGTTTCCCTTTGAAATTTACTTTTCCTATTTAAATATTTGAGGAAAGGAATGACATCACCTCATCCGTATCTTCTTCCTAACCATATTTAATGGTGACCTTATTCATAGCCTTAAATTCCACTTCTTTGGACTTATCTTTTTACACAGACTCATTATCTTCATTTCTCATCTCACACGCAACAACAATACTGTAAAAGCTATCCAATGTCAACACCTTTGGATATTTATCTTCCAAAACAGAAACTTTTAGATTTAACCAAGGTGGAAGTATTCTCATGATTCACTTAACAATATTTAAATCTTTAATAATTTTTCTGAGACCACACATGTATTCCACAAAAACATTTACCTGGTCAAATAATGTATCAAATT
Source organism: Viscum album (assembly GCA_963277665.1). NCBI lineage: Eukaryota > Viridiplantae > Streptophyta > Magnoliopsida > Santalales > Viscaceae > Viscum > Viscum album. The sequence goes on from OY728165.1 coordinate 678,525,532, forward strand.
AATCATCATGGTTCATTCTAATATCCTCATACTTGTTCCATATAACCAGTATCTTTGCTTCTCTGAATTTTGATTCACCCTCATAAATATCCATCAACCTTTACCATATAGCATGTGATGCCTTACATGACATTAACTTTAGATATATTACATTTTATAGGGATACCGCTAAAGCATTGATTCCTTTAGAATCAAAATCCAATTCCCTTTGTTTATATTCTAATAAATCACCACTATCGATATTGGATGATATTCAATACATAGCTACTATAATGACATCTATTCCAAATGATCAGAAGTAGTGTTGTATCCAATTCTACCACAATTGAAAATTGTTTACATCAAATATCAGAATCCATTTATAAATGACAACCTCCATTTCTTCTACTATGATGAAACCACTAACTTTAAAAATTTAGCTTTGATACCAATTGTTATCCCAACTGGGTTAAATATCCTGAGAGGGGGGGGGGGTAAATTATGGTATGATAGATTAAAGCAACTTCCCCTTCAGATCTTATTTAATTGTCAAATAAAACACTATTCTCTTCTTCTCCCAAAACAATGTATGAATAGAAATTAAATCATGAATGATAAGAATCAATTTTACTTGGTTCACCCTCACTAGGCTATATCTAAGGATCATATAACGGTGGTGTGATGATGTACCAAATTCACAAAGGCTCACTGACAAAATACAATGTTTAGGATAGATCATTTCTATTCCCATTCTCAATTCCATTACAAAGTTTAGGGACAACTCACTACTTCCCAAGGGTCACTCATTGAGTCTCTTTATATTGTTTACTACCGGTGGAAAGGATCACCTTCCTCCCCTTCCTTTTCTCATTTCTCTATAAAGGATTAAGACTCAGTTTATGGACATGTAGGTCCCTTCATCATCATTAATGAGTATATCCTCAACTATAGTAGGATTCTATGTTGAAGTTCCACTTTCACCCACTTGATGACTATCACGTTACCACATATTAAATGGGAAATACATTTTCAACACTATTGTCATGATCACTATCTCAAAACAACCAACACCTCTTTCTTGATGCTCAAATAGCCTTTGAAAAACAACCAACTTTCAAGAAGCTCTCTTTTTTGTGAATCTCCATTAGCCTTCAAGAATCTAACAACCTATGGTAAACTTTTATATCCTTTGCGAACATCAATACTTTGTAATGCTCCAAATTTTTTCGTCAACTTTTATAGACTTCAGGAACTTACTCTATTTTTTGAATTTTTTATAAAAACTACCTTCATGAACCACCTTCATGAATCCAGAACCTTAGAATAATTATTAAATCTTACTACTTTGTTGATGGGGTAGAGGTATATTTATAGAAGTTTCATCCAATTCTAGAAGCTTCCATACACATCATCACTATTTTTTGAAGATATAAAATTTTGTTCATGATGCTCCATATCTTCACAAAGAACTATGGGAATTTCTCATTCGCGAATATTATCGTAGTCGTAGAGCTAACTGTCAAACCATTCGCGATTCATGATGCTCAGTCATGATGATCCACACCTTCATGAAACAAACTTCATGAAACCCTGTCTTTGTAAAACTCCTACCTTATCCATATTATTAAATGATCTTCAGGGAAATATATCTATAATGATGTAAGATATACTCAAATATTTAGACCACAAAAAATTGGCAAACACTAGAAAACAGTGTTACTGTGTGTACATAATTTTATATACCACTTCCAAGGAATCCATTATTTTATCTTGAATCTTTGTCAACATACCATTTAAATAATACCTATGGACCTCCACAAATTTCCTTTAAAACCTTCTTTGTCAACAAACAGAATAAATCCAAAATACTACAATGTTACCTTGAGGTATTTTTTCCCAACAGTTTCCTACATCACATACTATTCATTAATATATTTACTTAATGTGATACACACTAAAATATAACATTTTTACATTCCCCCCTTGAAAAAATTTAATAATCACAATTTTTATATTATGTATGATGTATATTGGTTTAAAAATAATTTATAATCAATTACAAGGTGAGGAATAGGACTTCAAAATCCATTATTTTAAAAATGATTCCTAATAATTGAACCTTAAAACAGAGAAAAAGAGAGAAATGTTGAGTGGAAGATATATATACACACATGGTAATATATTTTTTAATCCTTGTTGATTAAATTTCTTTATAAAAATAACTTTTATGTATATGTTAAGACCAAAAAACTTATCATTTCCTAAATATGTCTTAAACCATGCATTTACCATTATGAGAATCCTACATATTAATGAGTTTAAAAAAATAAAACCTTAATAGCTGAACAATATTTTTCATATAGGACATGATAGATTAATCTTGTTCTTTCTTGAGTTTGAGTATCTATTTTAGTATAGATATTGAGAATATGAGAAAATATACATAATTAATATATTTCAATTCTATAAGAATAATTTTTCCCTTTGGTTGTGTTTTGAAAAGTTATCCATCTATGATTCATCTCATATTCTAAATAAAAAATAATCATGATGAATTTTTCATTTCTGAAGAACTGAAATTGTAAGATCCCAATTATTACTTGGAGGTATGGTCTTATTTCTTATTTTTTTCCTTTAAGTTTTTCTTTGAGAAAACAGGGGAAAACTAGACAAGTACTAACATCATACTATCACACGACCTGAAATAGGGTTAAATGTCATGTACTTATCCATACACGCCATGTAGGTTGGCCATGTATGATGGGAATACATGGTGTGTAGGCATGTTAGTAAATAAAAGATGAAAAACTAATTACACACCATGTACTCCATAGTACATGATGTGTAGTCATGTCAGCAGGCCCCAGAAAGGAGGTCAGTGGATTTTAACTGCCAAATGAATAGTTAAATGATATAAACGCCATATATATGTAATTAAACACCATATATTTTATGTTTTCACTTAAAATGGATAGTAGCCTTGTTCTTATGTCATTTGGACAGAAGGCTCTCCGGGTGGATGAACAAGATGTGCCAGAACAGATTTCTTCTCCCATTTCGTCATCTGGAAGACGATTTGAACACCGTTGGATCCATTGGAATAATATAGGTGAGTGATCTATTAATCCTGATCTATTATTGGTGATTTTTGTTCTTTACTGAGTTATTTATGGTTTAGTGAATATCCTTTTATATATATATATATACCTTTCTAGTTTGAATTGGAAGTCAATGTTGGATGAGGAGATTTATACTATGACAAGGAAGGTGGTCTTGTGCCTCTTGTTAATTGTCGAGATGTTTATATATGTTGTTGTGCCTCGTGACCTTATTTAGGGTGTCACCTTGAAAGAGAATTTATCCTTATTATTAACTATAATTGTTTCTTTTAATTAATTCAATGAATTAATGCATGTTTGGATTTGTTTCATGGTTAAGGGCCACCCCGTGGGTGCGTTCCCCTCAAATAATTATTGTTTATCCATTTTGGATGAGGATTTATATAGTCATGCATTCGTTCCCTTTTTAGGGTTGTTTAAAATGTATTTTGTTATTAAATGAAATTGGATTTGTTATATAATTGTAAGTATTTTGATTATGTCTTAGGGATTGTGTTCGCCCCATTGCCCATGTTGTGGTTTTTATTATTTATGCAGGTTGGAATGTTTTATTAAATTTTAATGATTAAATGGTAAATAGCATTTGGTGATATGTGGCTTCAGTTCAGAACATAGTGGGAAAAATCATACGACTATTGTACCTTGCACCTTGGGTGACACATGGTTCCAACTTATAATTCCATGGATAGACTTGAGAGGCATTGATTTATATGTCATTAGTGATACTTGGGATCCCTAGTTGGACCACCAAGAATGAACTAGATTGAAATGATCATTTACTACACCCTAGGTGACACATGGGTTTATCTTAGAACGCCATGGATGGACTCGAGAGACCTTGTTGTATATATCATTAGTGACAATTGGGCTCTCTATTAGGTCTGATAAGTACAGAATAAACTGACATTAACTTATACCAACCTCTAGAGTGATACTCGGGGCTCCCATGTAGGACAACTAAGAAAGGACTCGTAGGATGTCAGTAGAATTGCACCTGGAGTGATACCTGAATTCCAGTATAGGAATATCAAGAACAGAATCATGTTATATTTAAACAATTGAATGGAATGAATTGTGAAATGTCTACCAAGACAAAGCATAATATTAGATTCAGTCATCACTTAATTGTTTAAAAGGTATTATAAGACTTATATTATGCTTACAATACTATAAGGAATGTCGAGCTTAGGCCGAATTCTGAGACTTAAATACTTCAGGTAATTGGATTGTTAATTAACTCTATAAATGAATGCTAGTACTTTTAGGATTGTTTACTTTTGGGTACTTTCTAGTTTACTAGTTTTCCTTTTTATACTACTGCAACATATACTCACTAACAGATTGGAACTGACCTTAGGTGGTTTCCTACTGATTTTTTTTCTCACACCCTATTTGGGTCATATTTTTTTGTCTAAATAGACTATATTACAGAAAGTTTGAATAGGGTAAAGGGCCCTTTTGTAAGTACTTTTTTACTACTTAGGAGAAGGAGAGTATGAGACCAAGAGAAGTCTTGAGATGCTGTTGAGTTTCATTTTGTGCTACCTTACTTTGGTATTTTATTATACTTGATTACATTGTATTCATATTTTCACTATTTTCATTGAACATGTGACATACTCCATCATTTTGATATTACATTCTTTCTGGTTATATTCATCTTTCATTCTTTCATTGGTTACTTTAGTTTCATGTTATTTACTGCTTCCGCTATTGTTATTATTTATTCCATTGTGTCAAAATCTACCAATGAGGGAATAGTTTCCCCACTATCACACCTTAGGCACACACTTCTAGTCAGCATCCTCTAGAGATTGGGGAAATATGCTTGATTCCATGTGGCCAACCGGGTACAGGGCACTAGTTGAGTGTCTTTTAGATACGGGATGATACAAAGTGTCATCAGAGATTTCTTTTCTGATTTTCCTTTATATTTGGAGCCAATGTATTGGGATAGGGAGGAATAGGTAGTTGGTAATGAGATTTTCCTGGTAGTAGCTAACCCGTGTATAGGGAAGATCCATGTTACCTATAATATTTTAATTTTCTTGGTTTTTCGATTGTTATAGTTGATTTGATTTCACCGTTGGGTGATTCACTTGATTTGCATAGTTATGATTGGTATCATTGTGGTTCTTTTTATATTTCAACCTGAGGAGATGAGGGTATTCCATCTCATGCATCATATAGTAACTTATTAGAAATCACATTCCATGCATACTTGCCATGACATTTAGGGTGCATTACTGATTGCATGCTGTTGTGATAGATGTCCTACTAGAGATGCATGTTGTTGTGATAATACCTTGATAGATATACATACTGTTGTTATAGGTGTATTGGTACGTGATATGGTTCAAATTGGATGGATGTCAAACTTTGATATATAATGTGTATGGGCCCTCTTGGATCGGAATTTGGTGGATCATGTTTCAGCCTTTTGTATAGAATTTTATTGTGATACGTTCTTCTTGGGTGCCAAAAATTGATTCACAGGGAGTATGGGCCCTCACAGATCGGGATTTGGCATCCCATTGGTTGGTTTTTCTACAGAACATGGGTTTTTTGAGAAATCTAGAGCTTCTTCCCTTAAAAACCTAGTATACACGGTGTGTAGTTTAACCTAACTCGTAGTGTGTTATTCCTATTAGTAAAAGATGATGTTCCATGTTTTAAGGTGTACACACTTTGTAACATATGTAAATGTTGTGTGGTTAGAAACTGTGTGTGTGGCCGTGTGATAAGAAACATGGGGTGATGGGTTTCACAAGTACATGGACATGTACATTTGGTACATGCCGTGTGGGATAACTCAGGTAGAACCTGTGTGGACCTAGCTATGTTGGAGTACATGGCCAGTAGAGAGACTTGGGTACAAGCCGTGTACTCCTCTAACATTCCATGTACCTAGGGTCGATACAAGCCCTGGCCGACGAGACTACACGATCATGTAGAGACTTAAGGGTACATGATGTGTATGATTTCTATATGCAATGTAGTCCCTTTTTGTCAAAATATGAGGGTCCTTTCCTATTTCATTTTGGCAATATTGAATGGAAAAGACCTTTACAATAAGTTTTAACTAAGACTTGTGCTTGACCATGTAGAGTCATGCCACCATGAAAACCTCGAGCTGTATGCCAGGAAAGTGGTGATGATCATACCTCAGAGGTGGTTGTCCATGGGATAGAGGTGGATCCTCCAGACGTGCCAGTCATGGCACTAGTAGTTATATATGATGAAGGTGTAGATACACAGTTCCATGAAGGCTTTATCGGGTTTATAAAAACATTTTAGGGAACACTAAAACCAGCTACATCTATGGCAGTGCTTACACGAGTGTTCCAGAAGAAGCATTAACCTTCTTTCAAAGGGGATGGTAGACCATAGGATGCATAATCATGGTTGGAGGCCATTATTTCTATGTTCAATCACTTGGAGATGCCTCTTAAGAGGAGGGTCAAGCTCACAACATATATGCTACGTGATTCTTCTAAGATATGGTGGGTTGTTATCACTCAGGTAGGGCATTATGAGGATATGACATGGGAATACATTAATGAATCCTTATATGATTATTATTTTCTTGAGACACTGAGGGATGACCGATCCCCAAAGTTCATTTAACTGGAACATGGCACACTATCTGTTATGGACTATTTTGCCTGATTTACTAAGCTTCAAAAATTTACACCTATTCTGATTGGAGATGATGTATCAAAAGAAAGATGATTCGAGGATGGTCTCAGGATTGACATTTGATCACAGGTGAATGTATTTAGGTCAAATTATGTCTTTTTTATCATGAATCAGGATCTGATCAGTGAGAAAAATCTATGGGAATCTAGTGGTGCGAGCAAGGGAGTTTGGACACCGATTTCTAGTATTGTCTCAACCAGCAAGAAGAAGAATCATATAGAGTTCTCTCGCGGTGATAGTAGCAGTCAGAACCTTTCTTCTGGTAATCAGGTGAGGTGCTACTAGTGCGGTAGGCTGGGGAATATGAGGCCTCAGTGCACGAAGGACCCAGTTGAGTGTCGAGATTTCGGCAATATGGGCCATCTACAACACTTATACAGGATGTTTCCACCAGTGGATAGCAAGAGGGGATTTTCACCAACTCCATGTTCAGGATAAGGGTCTGTAACTTCTCCTCAGATAGGTAACTAGAGTACGTTAGGGAATTTAGGCTGAGGTGGTGGTCATGGTCGTGGTATCCAGACCCTAGGATCTTAAAAATAGCAGGGTGGGTCAGCTCAGGGTATCCAAGAAGTGTCACTGGGCTGTGGTATAGGTCAGACATATACAGTGCAAAAAAACCAATAGGAGAAGGATCCAAGACCTTCTACTTTTAGAGGTACTTTTCTAGTTACCTCTGTTTTATCTTCTTCAATTTTTTATATTGATACTTCATATAGTTTTATATCTGTTGATGTTGTGCATATCCTTGAGATTTTTATCTTCACTTATGATGATGTTATAATAGCAGAAACTCCATCAGGGATAAGAACACAAGGTGTGTGTTTGTATAAGGAGTTCCTCCTTGAGGTTGGTGGGTTTCACTTCCTATGGGACATATATGCCTTGGAGATGAAAGTCTTTGATGTCACAATTAGAATGGAATGGTTGGTCTCCTTTCAGGCCTTTATTGATTGCTGTCATTGCAGGGTGTGTTTCACATCACCCTAGGGTGGATCTTTTCTACACAAGGGTGAATGGTCTGTCCATGCAAGTAGATTTGGACCTGAGCATTGTGAATTGGGTGGGATATAACTCTGATTGTGAGTTTATATCTGGATGACCAAGGAACATGCCAGATCTATTTTCCTTTACTTGTTGATCATTTTAAGGATGCTTTCCTAGAGAAATTATCAAGCTTAACTTAGGTCATAGAGGTAGAGTTCACTATAAATATAGTTATAGGAGTTTCACCGGTATCCATTCCTCCTTATAGGATGGATACGACGGAGTTGCAAGAGCTCAAGAGGTAGTTGGAAGATTTGGAAGCTAAACTTTTTATCCGACCCATTACTTCTCCTTGGGGTTCACCGTTCCTTTTTGTGAAAAAGGAAGATGACACCCTTTGACTATGCGTGGAATATCAGAAACTGAACCATTTTATGGTTAAAAACCGATATCCCTTTCCACATATATATGACCTATTTGATCAGATTCGAGGAGCTTGAGTGTTCTCAAAGATTGACTTAAGTTCAGGATATCAACATGTATGGGTTCGACCTGCAGACATACCTTGTACAAAATTTCTTAGCATATATGATCTATATGAGTACCTAGTTATGCCATTTGGTCTCACAAACGCACCAACAGTTTTTATGGAACTAATGAACTGAGTGTTCCATCCTTATCTAGATTATTTGTTGTGGTTTTCATAGATTATATCTTGGTGTATTCTCACAATCGACATGACCATGACAAACACCTTGATATCATTTTGAATACACTGATAGGGTATTAGTTATAAGCTAAGATCGCAAAATAACACTTCTGGATGGATTAGATTCACTTCCTGGGTCATGTCATCTCAAAGACAATAGTATCAATGGACCCATAGAGGGTGAGAGAAGTAGTTACATGGGAGAAACCCAAGAATGTTTTTGAGGTGTAGAGTATCTTTGGTATATCTAGTTACTACATGCATTTTATACACAAATTATCACACTTGGTAGTGCCGCTGACAGGCTTGACTAAGAAGAATGTGAAATTTGTGTGGTTAGCTTCTTGTGGGACATCCTTTCAGAAGATGAAAGGGAATTTCAATTCAGTGTTGATACTGATATTTCCAGAGCCAGGCAAGAGTTACACCATATACCATGATTCATCATGGTATTGGGCTGGGAGAAGTGGTTATTTAAGGGGATTGAGTTGTTGCATGTGGGTCTCGGTAGCTAAGGACACATGAGAAGGATTACCCTATGCACGATCTGGAGTTAGCTGCAGTTGTTCATGATTTTCACTATTGGAGACATTATTTATTAAAAGTGAATTTTTTGGTGTAAATGGACCACACAAATCTCAAATACATCTTGACTCAGTGTGATTTGAATCTGAGACAGTGAAGGATAGTGGAATACCTTTAGTCTTTAGACTTTGAGCTTGCCTATATGCCTTAAAAAGGTAATGTAGTGGATGATGCACTAAGTATGAGGACTCAGATACATGAAATGTAGGAGGCTATTGGTGAGTGGAAGCTTATGGAGTTGTTCTCTGAGATGCATTTGGAGGTGTATGACAGACAATGACATACTTTTCTTTCATCTTTGGATATTACCTCTACCCTACTGGACAATGTGAGGATAAAGAATCTATTAGATTCCAAATGCCCGATTCTATAGGAATGTGTGGCAGGTGAGGACCCTCCTCTTAGTTGGATAGTAGGAAATGATGAGATCCTACATATCCATGGATGGGTTTGGGTTCCAGGGACATACGAGAGGAGATGATGTAGAATTTTTAGGCCTCTATATGGGCAATGCATCCTAGTGTCACCAAGATGTATCATGATTTACATCGTATTATTGGTGGCTAGGTATGAAGATAGATGTAACTGATTTTATCATGAGGTGCTCCACCTGTCAACAAGTGAAGGCAGACCACCAATGACTAACATGACTTTTACAACAGTTACCCATTACTGAGTGGAAATGGAATGATGTCATAATAGATTGTGTGAAAGGTTTACTGAGGTAACCTCGAGGAAAGGATTCCATATGGGTTGTTGTTGACAGGCTCACGAATGTTTTACATTTATTTCTGATCAAGGAAACCTTCAGTGTTAATGAACTTGAGAGGTTTTATATCCGTGGGATTGTACAACTACATGGGGTCCCACATTTATCATTTCAAAAATGGATTCTCGGTGTACTTCAAATTTCTAGAAAGGGATATAGAGGGATTTAGGTATGCAGGTGTTTATGAGCACAACTTACTACCCACAAATAGATGGCCAGTCAGAGCACACGATTCAGGTGCTGGAGGACATGATTTAGGCATGCGTCCTAGATTTAAGGGATTCTTGGGAGAGATACATACCACAGGTTGATTTCTCATATAATAAAAGCTTCCATGATACTATTTAGAGGGATACATATGATGATTTGAATGGTAGACCATTCCGATCACCCCTCTATTTGATGGTGGTAGGAGAGGAAGCTATTCCGGGACCTTATCTTTTCCAAGAGACCACTGAGTAGGTTTAGTAGATTCAGAAGCGGATGGCTACTGTGCAATCTCATCAGAAATCTTACACCAATCACCAGAGACGACCTTTGGAGTTCAAGGATGGGGATTGAGTTTTCCTTCATGTCGTAATAAGTTTGGTACATAAGAGGATTATGAGATAGGGTAAGCTTTCACCAAGATATGTATGTCCATTTGTGATTATGGAGAGATTTAGGATGATTGCCTATCTATTAAAGTTACCTGAGAGATACCGATCCATGCATGACGTCTTCTATGTATCTCAACTACGACGCTATCAATCAGAACCATCTCATGTTTTTTCAGCCTGAGGAAGTTTAGCTTCAGGTTGATACATCATTTTAGAAGCATATGATTCATATAGTTGACAGGAGTACAAATGTTCTTTGAGGATGGTCAGTTCCTCTCGTACGGGTGCTATGGATGAATGACCGATTATAGGATGTGACATGGGAGAGGGAGGCTGACATACATGCTCAGTGTCCAGAGTTATTCTCAGATATTCCTTTTCCACCCTTGGAAGGGAAATTTGGGGATGAATTGATTTAAGGGGGGGAGTTTATAAGAAACTGTTTCTTACATGGAGGTATGATATTCTTTCTTCTTTTTTCCTTTGAGTTGTTTTTGAGAGAACAGGGGAAAACTAGACAAGTACTGGAATCATACTATCACACAACCTAACTTAGGGTTACACACCATGTACTTCGATGTACATGATGTGTAGGTTATCCATGTATGATGGGAATACATGGTGTGTATTCATGAAAGAAAAGTAAAGAGGAAAAACTAACTACATGTTGTGTACCCCCTAGTACACGCTGTGTAGTCATGTCTGCAAGCCCTGGAAAGGAAGTAAATAGATTTCAGCCGCCAAATGAACAAATAAATGATATACACACCGTGTACATGGGATTTCATGTTAGGTATTTTATGTTTTTCACATAAAATGGGAATTATCCTCATTCTTATGTCATTTGGATAGAAGTCTCACTGGGTGGATGAGCAAGTGGTGCCTGAACTAATTTATTCTCATGTTTCATCATCTGGAAGCCGATTCAAACACCATCATATCCGTTGGAATCCTATCAGTGTGTGATCAATTAATCTTGATCCACTCTTGGTGATTTTTTTCTCGACTGAGTTATTTAAGGTTGAGTGAATATCCTTATTTCGTAGATCTATACCTTTTGATCTTGATTTGAGGTCGAGGCTGGACAAGGAGAAGCACACTACGATGAGCTAGGTTGTCGTGTGCCTATCGAAAATTGTAGATATGTTTATATGTTTTGTTGTGCCACAAACCCATGTTTAGGGAATTGACTTGAAAGGAAATTGATCCTTATTATTACCTGTTATTTTTTCTAGTAATTAATTTAGTGAAATAAATCATGTTTGGATTTTTTTCATGATTAAGATCCACCCCGTGGGTGCATTTCACTCAGATAATAATTATTTAGCTATTTTGGATGAGGATGTATATGGGAATTCCTTAGTTCCCTTTTTAGGGTTGTTTAGAATGAACTTGGTTATTAAATGAAATTTCATTTGTGATAGAATTATAAGTATTTGGATTATTTCTTAGGGATTGTGTTTTCCCATTTGCCCATGTTGTGGTTTTTCTTGTTTAATAAGGTTGGAATGTTTTATTGAATTTTATTGATTAAATGGTAAATAGAATTGGGTGATATGTGGGTTCAGTTTAGAACACTGTGGGAGGGCTCACATGACTATTGTACCTTTCACCTTGGGTGACACATGAGTCCAAATTAGAAATCCATGGATGGAATCGAGTGGATTTGATTTATATGTCATTAGTGATACTTGGGCTCCCTAGTAGGACCACTGAGAACATACTATATTGACATGATCATGTACTACAACTTGGGTGACACATAGGTTCAGCTTAAAATTCCATGGATGGGATTGATAGAAATTATTTTATATGTCATTAGTGACACTTGGGATCTCTTATAGGACCGATAAGTACAAACTAAACTGACATGAACTTATACCAACGTCTAGAGTGATACTTGAGGATCCCATGTAGGACCACTGAGAATGGACTTGCAGGATGTCACTAGAATTGAACATAGAGTGATACTTGAATTCCAGCCTAGGAATATCAAGAACGGACTTAGGTTATGTTTAAACAATTTAATGGAATGAATTGTGACATGTCTACTTAGACAAAGAACAATCTTGGATTTAGTCTTAACTTACTTGTTTAGAGGGTCTTCTAAGACTTCTGTTGGGCTTACATTTTTGTGGGGAATGTCGGGCTAAGGATAAATTATGAGACATAAATACTTTAGGTAATTGGATTTCTAATGAAATCTATAAATTAATTCCAGTAATTGTATCATTGTTTACTTTTGAGTACTTCCTATTTGATATTACTTTTCCTTTGTACACTAGTTCTGCATATACTCACCGACTGATTGGACCCGACCTTAGGTGGTTGCCTACTGAGATTTATTTATCAAACCCTATTTGGGTCATGTTTTTGGGACATAAAAGACTATATTACTACAGGTGTCGATAGGGGAAAGGTCCTTTTTATAGGTACTTGATTGCTGCTTAGGAGCAGGAGAGCATGGGACCAAGCCATGGCTTGCGATGCTGCTGTGTTTCAATTCGTGTTACCGTACTTTGGTATTGTATTTTACTTGATTGAAGTGTATCTAGTTTTTTCTCTTTTCTTAGAACATGTGACATGCTGCATCATTTTGATATTACATGCTTTATGGTTATATTTTTCTTCCATCCATATATTGTTTACTTCAGTTTCATGCTGTTTACTACTTCCATTATTGTTATTATTTATTCCGTTGTGTGACGATTTTCCAATAAGGGAATAGGTTTCCTATTATCACCCCCTAGGATCTCACTGCTAGTTGTTAGCCTCTAGAATTTGGTGAAATGTTCTTGGGTCCATGTGGCCAAATGGGTACAGGGCACCAGTTGAGTGGCTTCTGGATCTGAGACCTTACATAAAGTAAAATTTAGTAGATCACAGGTCTTACAAAAGGGATGAAAGGTTATTCCTCCTTTCTCTATACCTGATGAAATAATACATTAATCTATAAAAGTTCAAAAATAACACCTAATGTTCTACATTAACAATTCAACAAAAAACTGACCTTAAAACTCTTAATAATAAACCAGGCCAAATTCAAACCCCAAAAATCAAATAGATTTGATTATATATTCTTATAAAATCAACTTAACATTTATCTATAAATAATATTAATCGATCATATAGTTCTATTCCAAAAATATATATTCACTATTCATAATTTATCTAAAATATACTAATATTTTTTCAAAACAACCTCAAACACCACAAAAAAATCATATATGCTTCCAAAAATTAACTCAATATTTATACCTCAAATAATATAAACTATTTACACTCAAATTCTCATATCAACCAAAATTTTCCCATTTATCTTAATTCATGTAATGTTCCAAAAAATGTAGTGAACTTATTTTAAAACATCTTCAAGAACCTAATAAAAATATATCTTTTAATTTCCATTGTTATGTATATTATGAAAAATATGTTCCCTAAATATAATAACTCTTATACAAATTAACAATAATTACCTCAAATTTAAATAACACATTAACCCTAATGGTTATGTATACATTTTAACTTATTTCCCTAATAAAATTCTCCCCAAATAACTTTCACACTAAATCACTTGTTAAACCTAAGTGTTACATATACTGTAATAAAAAAAATGTCTCCAAAACATCCTTATTAAACTTCAATTATTATCATATAACCCAAAAGGGTGTCTATGACTTTAAACTTATGATCAATCTTAGAATTATCAACCCATGATGGTAATTATAACTCTTAAATTATCCTCAACTGATAACATCCTAACCTATATAGTTATCTAAAACATTTATATAATACCAACTGTAATTTATCAGACTCACACACCTAATTCTAGTGCTAAAACATTAATCTTTACATACTATCATTAATACCAACTTAGGCACCATAGACCGAGACACCCAGATTTAGTGATAAAAATATTCTTCTTAATATTTTATCTTTGATACCATCTTAAGTGAAAAAAACATAAACATTCATAATTATAATGTTAATAACAAATACCGAGTCACTTACATACTCAATACCATTTTAGGCTTATATTTTTATAGAATAAGGAAAAACCCGTTATGTAACAAAAACCATGTCTTTCTTGTAATGTCCCAAAATCTCTGTGTAATTTTTTTTAAATTATATGGAATTATTTCGAGACCAGGATCTTTGACATCACGTGATTCCAATGCCCGGTGAGCCCAAAACAGAATTTTGAACTTTTTTTAGTTCACTTATGTAAATGTATGAGTGAGTTTTTCTAACTTTTGAACCAGTTCTTGGATCAAAAATTTGAGGGCATCGTTGAACTCAGAATTCCGGGATTGGCCTAAATAGGACATAACTTTGACCGGAAAGGTTCAGACGGAAAAGTTATTTTTCTGAATTTTCTGAAAATAATAAAATAACTTTAAAAAGTTATTTTATTTCTTTTCTCAACTATTGAGAAGTAGATTACGACACTGTGGTGCGTCGACAAGGCAAAGATGAGGTGCATTAAAGGAAGCCCCTTAATGGCTCATTAAGATGCAGCATAACAACTATGATGTTTCATGAATGAAATTGCATAACAACACAATTTCACAACATAACATAAACACTGTGATGTGATCCATTTTTAATTATCTAACACATTGGTGAGTCATAATTAAACCATGGGAAATTCTCTGACGAACCTCCGGTGAGATTTCACTCCGACGAAGAACAAAGAACGCTGGTAGAACGTAATTGACTTCAACATACATCAAAGAAAAAATCTGGAAAGTGATGAATGACGTCAACATATGGAAACCTTGAGGAATGAACACTATGTAAACTAATGTCAAATGAGGTAGGGGTTTAATTTTGTTAACGTTTCCCCATTCTAATTTCTAAAACAACAAAAGCGGATCAACCCATGAACAGGTTGATCCGCGGATCATGTGTTCTTGTGGGAGGGTTGTTAAATTTGTGGGGATTGTATGGTAGGGTAGATTCATGTGTTGAAATACCAAACCTACCTTTTTTTTATACACCTCTAACACATAGGGCACTGGTCGACCCGAACAAGGCCCGAGTCCCTCTACCTTGTATTCTTGTGCATTCTTTGTAAACGTATTTTCCAAGATGGTGGAAAGGCGCATCCGAGGTCATCGCAGTGTGGAGGGTATTCCCCAAAGGCCGTAGGTGAAAGAGGTGTAAAGAAAAAACTACTAGAGCATGTCTGGTGGTTTGCTGAAGTTCTTTCCGGTGTACTGGTGCCGACTGCGGCGGCCACGTGTCGGATGGCAGGGCAGTATGGCCGCCAGTCATGCCGGAGGTTGACGGAATAACGTGCCCCAGTGGCACGCCAAGCGATGGTGGCCACAGCCATGGCGCTGGAGACCCATGGTACCATGCTGGTGCTGTGTTGACTGGTCAACCTATGAACTTGGTTTGTGGGTGACATGGAGGGCGTGGCCGGTTTCATCGGTTGTGTGAGCTGAAGCCAGATGCGGCTACTCCAAGTACAGATGGAGGAGTCGACCCTCTATGGTGGTCCTAGAAAAACCGGAAGGCCAGACCTGCACATGCATTCTAGACCCGCCCTATCGGGCTAGGCCTTGGCCGATCCGGATCTGGGTCAGACTGAACCCACACCCAACTTTCCCCCGTTTAACTGGAACACCCGTATCTTGCAAATCAGGCATCCAATTGATGATCCATTTGTGGCTTTGGGACCCTCTTGACAATATGGTCCTCCTGAGATACTCTATGTGAGTTTTTTATAAGTTTGGAATATGGTCTGGTTGGATCGGACTCAAATCCAACCGGGCACTTTTTACAAAAAAGACCATATCTTATAGACCAAACGCATGTTCGCCACACTGTATGTTGCGTTGGGACCCTTACGATGAGACAGTCCTTTGGATTACTCTATATGGGACTTTGTGGTGGTTGATGTATTACTGATGGATTGTGGAGAAGATCCTCCTGGAATCAAGTGTTCTTAGTGTGGGAATCCAATGGCTGGCTGTGACATGATGAATAAATAGAGAAACTTCTTGGATCATCATAATAGATACCCTTCATGGATCATCATAAGAGAGACCCTTTGTGGATCAACATAATTACAACACTTCATGGATCCACATAAGAGGGACCCATCATGAATCAACAACAATGCGACCCTTCGTGGATCAATATCAGAGCAACCCTTTGTGGATCGCCAGTAGAGCCTCTCAATAGAATAAGATGATCTAGCTTTATGACTTATCATATTTACTTATATAGTTAAGTTATACCTGGTGTGAGCTATGTATTTTTCTTTGTTATTTACTTTGAGATCATGATTTTTGGTATTCTTCCTTTGTGGATTACTATGAGACCCAAGTTGGTCTCGGAGTCCCTACTATGTATTGTTATACTCACCCCTTCACGGGCTTTGCCCACAATTGTTGTGTCTTGTGCAGAAGATGGAAAACTTTTGATTTGGGATTTTGGGAGCCAGGTCTAGATGGTGCTCGGAGGTGGATCGATAGATTTGATGTGCTATAGTGTCATCCAACAGTGATTTGTACCTACCCTTTGGGTAGGATCCTTGGCGGATGACCTCAAGAGATTTTACTTCTCGTCCTATACATTCCTTTCAGTTGGGCTTGTATTATGGCCCCTTTACTTTTAGTTTACACCTTTTACTCTCAGTGGTGGTACTTTTTGGTGGTTTTAATACTTTCTTTCCTTTTTGGTTTGTTTTATGCAGTATGCCCTGTCTATGTGTGTACTGGTTTAAAGGTAATGCCTTAAATTTTTGGGATATGCCTTTCCGATGTTAGTCACCAGCCCCTGGCCTATGGAAGGTGGGATTTGGGTAGTCATGGCATGGGCCCCAGGGGACAGGTCCTGAAAAAGTGGTATCTGAGGCAGTCATTTCTATCAGAAGAACTAAGAGTCTATATTTTCAATGGGGACTATAGTGTTAAGTTTCATGAGTTCAACTATCAGTTTGGGGAGTCCAGTGTTGGTGCAGTATTCAATGTATCCATACACCAGGACCCCGAATTCTTTTTTACAACTCAGTACAAAAAACACTGGTTTTATGTGTTTTGGAAATATTTTTCTCTTGATCTATTTTGATTTAGTTCACCATATATGACTTATTGACCGTGTCACATCAGTTTACCTTTAGGATGACTCCACGAAGATAGGTATCTAGGATTTCAGTGAGGGATCACAATGATGGTCCATCAAGCGATGAGGCATCGGTGTAGGGACAAATTACAGTGATGGCACCTTTGGGTGGTGTACCAACAACACCACCACCCAAAGTGAGATAGTTTCTACCAACCCCACCAGCGGACAGTGCACGCCAAATGAGTGCAAAACATGAGTTCTAGAGACATATAAATCTGAGGTTTTGAAGAGAGAAAGATCCTCAGGAAGATGAGGATTGGATGGAGGTAGTTATGTGGGTTTTTCGCCTGGTAGAGACCTACAAACCCAATGGTGGTACTAGACGCTATCATTTTTCAAGGAATTGTTGGGAGATAGTGGAGATTGATCCTCTAGACACACGAGGATCAGACCCTTTCCTTGTTGGACATTGAGGGCCTCTTCAAGGTGCAATTCTTACCAATGACACTACACTTAGTGTAGGTTCAAGAGCTACTACACCTACAACAGAGTAGCTTGACTGTGGCCTAGTACTGGGAGAGGTTTATTGACCTCTCCCACTACTCCACTGACATGGTACATGACCCTTTCTTCAGGGTCCAAACCTTTGAGAAGAGAATCTGATGGGAGATCAGAGCGTCAATGATTTCACTCAGCATCCCGACATAGGATAGAGCTCTAGAGAGAGATAAACTAGTGGAGATCATCTTAACCGAGAAAGCACCGACGGTGAGATCCACCACCCGATGATAGTTGGATGAGTCATCTACAACAAGCAGTATGAAGATGACGTAGAGGCCCAAACGAGCCATAACTTATAAAGTATGACCCTGGGATGTAGGGTTAGTGGTGCGGAGCTCATGAGGCATAGGAGATCAACTGATCACTAGAGTTTGTTACACCTACAGTGGACATGGGAACATGGTTTGTGACTGTCTGACTCCCTACAAGGATGACCAGAAGAAGGTTGAGGGACCACTGAGTTAGATATATAATTTCGAGTGAGGAGGTCTATAGGGCGGTGGATGCGGTAGGGGAGTAGGCCGAGCAGCAGGCAGTGGACGATGGTTCAAGGTGTTACCACCACCACCCCATGGTGGTCCACCATGTGCTTAGGGAGCCGATGAACATGGGAAAGGACATATTCAAGTGATAGAGGCCTACAACCATGATGATCCAAAGATTATTATAGGTACGATTTGTTTATTCTCTACATTAGATTCAATTATTATAGACAGAGGTTCTAGTCAATCTTTCCTTTTCACGGACCTCGCTCGAGGCTCAGATATTCTGGTGTTTATGTCGGATCGATCCTTATGATTAGAGACTCCTATGGGAGGGGATTTGATGATTAGACACTGGTGCTAGTAGTGTGATCTTATTCTAAGAGGAGAGAGATTCAGCTAGGATCTTCTAGTAGTAGTGTTGAGGCCCTATTACGTAATCTTGGGTATGGACTAGTTATCTACAGTCCATGCTCATATCAACTATTTTAGGTGCAAAGTGTGTTGTGTCCATGAGGATGGGACCCGGTTTTCCTTCACCGACGAGAAGGGAACCTTTGCAGAACATGATGGACAATCTCATAGGAGGTTGCATCCAATCACTCACCAGTTGGCTAGCATCACCCTTGGTTTAGTGGATGAGAGGAGTCCAAGATTTCCTATAGTGGTGTACGAGTATGTAGACGTCTTCCTAGAAGATGTCATGGGACTACCTTCTCACAGGGAGGTAGACTTCAACAATGACTTGTACCTAGGGATTACACTGATATCTACACTATAATATTGGATGGATCTCGTGGAGATTAGTGAGTTGAGGGTATAGTTGGAGGACTTCCAAGAGAAGGGATTTGTGAGACCTAACATTTCACCATGGGCAGCCCCATTTTTTCCCCAGAAGGAAGATGGGAGCTTGAGGCTATGCATGGACTTTCGGTGCCTGAACCAGTTGACCATGAGGTACAAGTAACCACTTACAAGTATTTATGACCTCTTCGATCAGCTAAAGGGAGTGAGGTGGTTCTCAAATATTGTCCTCAGATTAGGCTATAATCATCTTCAGGTACAAGATGAGGACATACCGAAAATAGCCTTCAGATGCCAGTATGGATACAATGAGATTTTGGTGATGCCTTTAGGCATGAACAATGAACCAACGGTGTTCATGGGACACATGAACATGATCTTCCATACTTACATAGATCGTTTTGTGGTGGTATTCATTTATGACATCTTGGTGCACTCAGCGTTGTAGGAGGATCAGACTACACACCTAAGGATAGTTCTGGATACACTCCAAGAGCACCGGCTTTACGGTAATCTCTCGATGTGCG
The DNA here is from genome assembly GCA_963277665.1 of Viscum album. Taxonomy (NCBI): domain Eukaryota; kingdom Viridiplantae; phylum Streptophyta; class Magnoliopsida; order Santalales; family Viscaceae; genus Viscum; species Viscum album. The sequence goes on from OY728165.1 coordinate 678,545,429, forward strand.
AGTTCTAGATTAAGGAGGTCCACTTTCTGGGACACGTCATCTTAGAGGCTGGAGTTGTAGTGGATACGGCGAAGATAGAGGTAGTGCTTGCTTGGGAGCCACCCAAGAGCGTGACTAATGTGTAGAGTTTCTTAGGGTTTGTTGGATACTACTAGAGGTTCATGACTAACTTTTCAAAATTAGCAACAACCTTATCGTCTTTGACATGGAAGGGGCAATCCTTTATGTAGATGGAGAAGTTCAATCATAGTTTTCAGGAGCTGAGGTAGAGACTGATGATTTTACCCATCTTGAGAATACCATAGGAGGGAATTGGGTATGTAGTTTTCCATGACAAATTAGGGATCAGACTGAGATGTGTCCTAATGCAGAAGCAAGGAGTGATTTCCTACGATTCATGGAATTTGATAGAGCATGACTAGAACGACAAGACCCATGACCAAGAGTCAGTCGTAGTGGTATTTTCTATGAAGATGTGGCAACACTACTTGATGGGTAAACAATTTACCATCTACTCTGACCACAAGAGTATTATGTATATCTTCTCCCAGAAAAACCTAAACCTAAGTCACTGATGATGGTCGAAGTTCCTATAGGACTATGACTTCGAGATATTATATACTCCCGATAAGGGGAATGTGGTGGAAGACGCGCTCAATAGGAGGTCCTATTTGTAGATTCTGAGTGAGGCAATGGAGTAGCGAGCTGCGATGAAGATATGCTTCATGAATGATGATGGAGCAGTTTACCTCTAGTCTATGACTATCACTCCCCCACTACTTCAGCTAGTTAGGGTGGTACAACATGTGGATATTGACTGTGAGGCCCAACATGTTTAGATATCCTCAAGACATTCTCTTGATAGATTTTTGATAGGTGTGGAGCATGTCATCCTTTTTAGAGGATGCAACATGGTACCCATGACGTTATGGGAGGTGGTGTTGAGGGATTTACAAACATCCCTATTGTTGGTACATCTTGGTATGGAGAATATGTACTAGGACCTACGATGTTAGTACTGGTGGCCAAGGATCAAAAAAGTAGTGGCAGATTTCATTTCATGATGCCTCACCTATCAGCAAGTGAAGGTCGAGCATCAAGTCCCAGAAGGTTTGACACAACCACTTGAGGTACCTAAATGTAAGTGGGATGGTATCTTCGTGGATTTTGTGATGGGGTTACCATGCACGTCCAGGGGCCATGATTCTATCTGGGTGATTGTTGACCAAATCACCAAGTCAGATCACTTCCTACCCATCTAGATGTAGGGATCGATAGAGGTCTTGGGAGGACTCTACATCCATACGATAGTGCGGCTTCTGGGGGTGACTTCAACAATCGTCTCAAACTATGACACACGCTTTACATCCTAGTTTTGGAAGGGGTTGCAGGAGGCATTCCGGACTTATCTATGCTTGAGCACAACTTTTCACCCCTAGATAGATGGTTAGATGGAGTGGACCATACAGACCTTGGAGGACATGCTTCATGCTTGTGTACTGATTTTTTGTCATATTTGGGTGGACCACCTACCACATGTGGATTTTTTATACAAAAATAGCCATCACTCCACCATTGGCATGACACTGTTTGATGCCATGTACAAGTAGACATACAGACCAATTTTATGAAAGAAAGTCCTAGGGGAGTCATCACTAATGGGTCTAGAGTTGGTAAGAGATACCACTGAGAAGGTTTAAATCATCCTTGAGCAGATGAGGACTGCACAGAGTAGACAGATGTCTTATGCTGATAGAAGATGGAGACCCTTGGAGTTCAAGGAGGGAGACTATGTTTTCCTTCGGGCCTCACCCCGATGGGGATTATAGAGATTTAGCTGGGGCAACAAGTTATCTCCAAGGTTCATTATACCATTCTAGATTCTTAGTAGAGTTAGATAGGTGGCGTACCGCCTAGCTCTTCCCCTACAGACGCATCAGGTGCATGATGTTTTCTACATGTTCCAATGGAGGAGGTACGTGCCTGATCCATCGCACTTCATCGATTGGGGAGAGCTAGACATTGACGATGGGGTGACATTTACTAAGTCCCCAGTAGAGATAGAGGATTGACAGAAGAAGGTCTTTCATGGATGGTTGATTCCTCTAGTTCATGTTCGGCGACAACTCGAGAATTTTTAGGAGAGCACAAGGGATAGAGAGGATCAGATTCTTTCTTAGTACCCCCATTTGTTTGAGTATCCCATGTTTTGTCTTTCAAGGAAATAAATCCTTAATATGGAGAGAATGTAATGTCCCAGAATTTATTTTTAATTTTCTTAATTATATGTAATTATTTTGAGACTAGGAACCTTGACAACACATGATTCTGAGGCCCGATGAGCCTGAAAAGAAATTTTGAACCTTTTTAGTTCACTTAATTAAACATGCGATCAGATTTTTATAACTTTTTAACTGGTGCTGGGAAAAAAATATGAGGGAATCATTGAACTCAGAATGTCGAAATTCACCTAGAAAGGACTTAACTTCGATTATCAAGGGTCGGACAAAAAATTTATTCTTCATTTTTTTGGAAAATAATAAAATAACTTTAAAATGTTATTTTATTTCTTTTCTCAACTATTGAGTGGAGGAAGGTGACACTATGGTGCGCTAATGAGGCGATGACGAGGCTCATTAAAGGAAGCACCTTAATGTCTCATTAAGATGCAGCATAACAGCTACACTGTTTCATGAATGAAACAACCTAATGATGCAACATCGTAGTATAAAAAAAATTCTATGACCTGTTCCCTTTTAAATTATCTAACACATTGGAGATTGGGAATTAATCCATGGGAAATTCTATAATGAACCTCCAGTGAGATTCATCTCCAACGAAGAATGACGAACACCAGCAGAACCTCATCGACTTCGATGTACCTCGAAGAATTAATCCAAGAATCAACGAATGACTTTGACCTCTTGAACCCTCGAGGACAGATAACTATAGAAAAAACATCAAATGTGGTAGGGGTGTAATTTCTTTAAAGTTTCCCTATTCTAATTTTTAAAATAATGAATGTGGATCAACCCATGAATAGGTTTATCTGAGAATCGTGTGTTCTTGCGAGAGGGTTGTTAAATTATAGGTCTTTAGTGGCAGGGTAGATTCATGTGTTGAAATACCAAACCTCCCTTTGTTTATACACCTCTAATACAGAGGGCGTGACCAACTCAAACAAGGACCTAGTCCCTCCGCCTTGCATGTTCTTGTGTGTTTTTTGTAAATGGATTTTCAAAGATATAAGAAAGGTGCATATGAAGTCATTGGAGTGAAGATGGTGTTCTTTGGAATACATAGGAACAAATGGTACGAAGAATAGACCACTAGAGCGTGTTCGGTGGTTCGTCAAAGTTCCAGCCAGCGCGCTGGGGGCAGTGGCAGCACGCAGTGGAGCCGGACGCGTGCCGGATGGCGGGGAAGTAGGGTCACTGGCTGTGCCGACGACTAATGGAACATCACACCCCAGTGGTGTGCTGAGCGCCAGAGGCCACAACATTGGGGACCCATGGCGCCATGCTAGCACCATATTGACTAGTCAACCTGCGAACTTGGTTCACAAGTGACGTGAAGGGCGCAGCCGGTTTCACCGACCGCGTGTGCTGAATCCAGACACAGCTGCGCCGCATCTTGATGGAGGAGCTATCCTGCTATGGTGGGCTAGGCCAGATCCAGTTTCGGTCTTCCCTGGTTGGGTCGGTCCGGTCTGACTAGGTCGGACCGAACTCATATCCTACCAGCCCCCTTTTCACTAAAACTCATGTATCTTGCAAACCGGGCATCCGATTGATGAGGTATTTATGGTGTTGGGACCCTCTTGAAGTTATGGTCCCCCTAATATAATCTACATGAGTTTTGATTAATTTTGGTGTACATCTAGGTTGGATCGGACTCAAATCCAACCAGGTCCATTTTACAAAAATGCACATATCTTACAGACCATGAATCCGTTCGACGCACTGTCTATTATGTTGGGACCCTTACAATGGGTAGATCCTTTGGGTTACTCTATGTGGGACTTAGTGTGAGTGGAGGTAAGAATAATGACGTGAGGATAAAATCCTACTAGAATCAATCGTGATTAGTGCGGGAATCCAGTGGATGGCTGTGACATGAAGAATGAATAACGACCCTTTGTGGATCAACATAATAGTGACCCTTTTTAGATCAACATAAGAGAGACCCTTCATGGATCATAATGAGAGTGACCCTATATGGATCAACCATAGAGTGACCCATCGTGGATCAGCAATAGAGTTACCCTTCGTGGATCAAAATAGTAGAGATCCTTTTTGGATCAACATAATAGTGACCCTTTGTGGATCCTCATAAGAGCGACCCTTCATGGATCAGCAACAGAGCGGAACTTCATGGATCAGCAGCAGAGAGACCCTTTGTGGATCATCAATATAGGCTCTCAATATAATAATATGATCTAGCATTACAACTAATCATCTTTACTTATGTACTTAAGATATACATGGTGTGACCTGTGTCTTTTGCTTTATGATTTACATTGAGATCTTGATTTGGGGTATTCTTACTTTGTGGATTACTATGATACCCATGTTGTTATTGGGGTCCCTACTGAGTATTATTATACTCACCCCTACATGGGCTTCACCTACACCTATTGTGTCTTGTGCAGACGAGAGATAGCTTTGACTAGGACTTTGGGGAGCCATGGTTAGATGATGCTTGGAGGTGGATCGATAGACATGGGGTGCTGCAGTGACATCCGATAATGATCTATACCTACCCTTAAGGTGTGATCCTTGGTGTATGACCTTTGGAGATTATACTTCTTTTGTTGTACTTTCATTTTAGTTGGGCTTGTATTCTAGCCCCTTTACTTTTAGTTTACACCTTTTACTCTCAGTGATGGTACTTTGTGGTGGTTGCACTAATTTCTTTACATTGTGGTTTGTTTTGTGAAGTATGACTTTTTTTGTGTGTAAAGGATTAAAGTTAATGCCTTACCTTTTTGGGATATTCATTTTTGGTGCTAGTCACTAGCCTTTGGCCTGTGGAAGGCGGGCTTGTGGTTGTCACGGCACGGGGCCCGGGGGATGGTTCATGAAATTTCTCATCAAATGTTATTTTTTACAATTAAATTATGAACTTATTATTTCATAATAAGGCTTTAATATCTCCTAAAAAATTCACCACACTTGTTAACATTCTTATACATATCCTAATTAGTACCATCATTTTTAACCTGGGGAAATGGAAACATAATAAAGGGTGAGATTAGGTGCTCAGTAAGGGTAAATATAAGAGATATCAATTAATGATTATAAGTGAGCATAAGATATGTTTAAGGGTATGAGAAAAATTTTAAAACATACAAGATCTTACCCCGAAATTCATAAACCATAAAACATGAGTCATGGAATAATGATTTCTTATAATAAAATACATGAGTTACAAGAGTGTGAAATCATAAATAATTAACCCTGAGATATGAGGATATATCATAAACATAAGAAATAATTTGTGTCATAAATTTTTTGTATAAACATAATCATAGAAAACATATGTCAAGGATTATCACCATAATATTCATCTCATTGAAGGATTGGGATTACCACCCATATACCTTCTTGGCCTTGGTCTAAACACTCATGTACCCTCTTAGGATTGGGATAATTACCAATGAACCCTATTGGGCTTGATATAATTATCGATCTACCCTCATGGGTTTGGGATAATTACCTATATAATATCTTAGGATTGAGAAAAACTCATGTGCACCCTTTTGATATCATGATTTATAAAAAATTACTAAATTAACTAGAGGGATATAATATAACCACCCATCATATAATAATAAATAATTCAAATATATGACACAAGGACATACGGCCATTCGTCATTCCATTATAGTTTAATCAACCCATGAAATCTAAATAGGTTTTATGAATCATAATTAAAGAATCATTATCATGATCCATCCAAAAAAAAGGAAGAGTATGGAATGATAAGATCATATCCCAAATGAAGCATAACAATACTTAAAGTATATTAAAATATATGAAAAATAATTTTACAAAAGCATTAAAATATATTTTGTAAAAAAATAAATAAATATAATTTTCTTTTTATAACTTTTAAAAAATAAAAATTCCCAAAAAAGGTGAAGCGAATTTTATTTTAAAAAACATGAAAAAATTTAAAGGAAATTTTGTAACAAATAATGAACATAGCAGTGGGAAAATCCATTCACTCAGTAAACATTTAAAAATATTACTCTCAAAATTTTATAAAAAGTCAAATATAATATGAATGAAAAAAATTATAAAGATTCATTTTTAAAAATTTAAAATGAAAATAAAATAGAGTTTAAAATGACTTTAAATATTGATTGGATTATATAAAATAATTTTCATTGAATTTTTTTAAGAACATGGACTTTTATGAAAATTATTCTTGAACAAAAAAAGGTAAATAATGTTGGTTTTTCTTCAAAACATTTCATTTGTATTTTTGATTAAAAAAGGGGGATAAAATAGAAATAATAATTGAAAATCCAAAAACGAAACATGATGAGGAGAACATATATGGGGTTAATAAGTTAAAAAACATATGATTCCCTCCAATCAAAATTTAATCATAAATAATCCCAAAAAAGTAAGATTCTGACATAAACACTTATAAATTCGATAATATTTGAATCAAAACCTCATAAAATAAATAACCATAAATATATTTTTAAAACACCACAATTTTCATGAAAATAATCATAAAAATTATTCTTGAGTTGTATATTCGACACAAAAAAAAGAAGGTGGTGAATATATACCATATCACAATTAAGGGAAATTGATAAGATGAAACCCTTATAATTTTGGCACCTATTGTATTGAAATACCATGAAATATAGAATTTGAGATATATTTTTAAATCCATATAAATTGATAAAATTATGATAAAAATATCAATAGGTAATTATATACACCACACAATATAAAACAAGTGATGAATATGACATATGTCTTAAGGAAATAAATGTGAGATGAGAAACCCTTACCTCAAGTACCGAATTGCTTCATATACACTATAAAATAATGTGAAATAAATTTAAACTTATAATAATTATATAATATAACCATATTAATACTTATTTTACCATATATTATTAACTTATGATTTCTTATTACCCATTTAATAGTAATTCTTTGTTAAAATCAATATATTTTGTTAACTATTCAGTTTTCCATGCCTATTTTGATTCTATGGTTTCGATCCTTACAACTTGGTCATGGGTTCATTATCCCCATCATGTTAATAAATATGTAAATCATGAGTTTTATAATCCCATTATAGAACTTATGTTAATGGTTCACATGGATCACTTTAAAATTCCCTTTTTCAGTGATTATTTAATATAGAAAAAGAATTGAATTTATAGGAAAATATAAATTTTAATATTACTAATCAATAATTATGAGGAAATAATAAATTTATAATTAATACATAATATTAAAATTGTATTAAATTATTTAATCATTATTTAAATAAACATTATAACAATGTTCATTTGGGTGGTATAACCAACCAAAACAAGAACACATTATAATGGATGAATGAGTAAGAACATGTTATTGTATAATGAAAATATAAATTTTATAGCAGATAAATGATGTTATAAATATTATATTTATTAATTAATCCATCCTTATTACCATCCATGTGATAAAATATTGAAAAAGAAAATGCATCGTTCATGGAGGCGGTATTCCGCAAGTATGCACGAGCGACGTTTTCATTTTCAAATGGATGGGAGGGTAAGAAGTTAGATAATATCTTATCTTTAAATAATCATAATAATGTTATAAATATTATATATATACATTAATTATATTTTTATAAACTCACATGTGTAATAGTGATGAAAAATAAAATTCATTGCTTTAGGGAGATGGTAGTTCATACGTACACATGATAGATGTTTTCATCACAGATGGGATGGAAAGGAGGTAGAAAATAGTTTTTAGAAAAATAAAATAAAATTTAAGCATATTAAATATACTAATTTAACAATATTAGGATTTTTAAAATATATTTTAAGGAGGTGTAAGAAGAAACAAACTTTAAATAATTTCATTAATACTTATACCTCCTCCTTGGATATATTCCTTTGGATTAAACCTTAATCCTTCTAGGAGTAGTATTTTGGTGCGATCAGATCCTCTAAGATATGGGTAAGGATGTTAGGAAGGTATTAATTTAGAGATTGTTCTAGAAAAGTTTCTCAATATTTTGTGGATAAATGAATAGTGGAGGTGTCCTTTTATAATTGAGAGAAGTGTCACCCTTATAAATATAAAGAACTTTAAAATATAATAAATGTATTTCTCATGGGAAGTGGCTCCAATTTAGTCTAATTTCATAATAATATAATTTAATGTCAAAATTCACTCATATAGTCACATTTATAAAAAATTTAAATATATTTTAAGCATTATCGCTTATTTTAACTCATTTATTAACCCATTTAACCTTTATCACGGCGATAAACTTTTTATTATAATAACATAATTATATGACTAAAAATGAAATGAAAATTATTACATAATTTAAATATTTTTTTTAAAAAAAATGGAATCCATATTAAAATATGAAATTTATATAATTGTAAGAATTTAATTCTAATATAAGTGAAAAAAACACATAAAAACCATTTTTAGGAAAAAATTATTTTTATGTGTAAAAAATAATTTATAATCATTTAGGATAAATACACCTTTAGTAGGGTTATATCCGAGGAATGACACCATTATAACATAGATATTAAAGTGGAGGTATGAATTAAAATAATCAAAATATGAGAAATATACATAAAGGTTTTATATAAGGAAAATTCATTTATTAATTCATATTAAGTAAGTACTCAATTTTTAGTAAAATAATTTTATACATTAAGAATACATTTTATTAAAAAATGGTTTTATTTTATTTTATTAATGGATACTATAATTCATTTCTTAAAATTTTAGAAGTTGTATTTTTTTAAAAAGGATATAATTTTATAAATTAGACTATTGAAATTTTCTTAAGGTAAATTTTTGATATTTTTATTAAAATATTATTTTTTAGTGAATAGTTATAAAATACCGATATTATAGAAAACTCACTTTTCCATTAATGTATTTAAAAGTTTCTATGTTGTTTTTAATTTATTTTAAAATGTAATTAGTTTATTTTTACTAAAAATAAACCAATAAATGTCACTAGAATCAATATTATTCGTAATTTTCGTATAAAAATTTTTTTATGCTTAAAAATTCATTTTTATGAAAAAACTATTTGTTGTGTTTTACTGGTTTTTAAAAGTACTTTATACTAATTATATTAATAAAATCTAATAAAATTAATTTCATATTTTAAATTAACATTTAAAATCGTGGTAATAAGTCCACATTCATTTTTTGTCATAATGACTAGTAAAAATAGAAAAATATTATTACGATGGTTTATGCTAAAAAGAGTTTATCATGGGGGGGGGGGGGTTAAATAAAAATATAAGGGTAATATTACCACATAAACCTATATAATTCTTATTTTATGGAGTTATTTTGACCCTATATTATCCTACCTTTGAATACATATCCATTTAGAAGCATTATACCTAAGAATGATATTAAATATATTTAAATGTTTTAAGTAATTCCATGAATGTACAATTTCTTGAATATAAATGGGAACATCCTCTTAAAACTTTTTCCCAAATATTTAACCCATTATCTTGGAAAATACCTAGAAAAATAGTTTCCCAATATATATACCCACTTCATTGATGTCCGAATTTGAAAATAATACCATTATTTTATGGATTAAGTTGTAATATAAAAGTGGTTTTTAAATGTGGTGGAAAAACTCTTAACCACACACTTATCATAATGATTTCATGATCTTTTCCCACCTCTTTTCCATCAATTGAGAAATGAAAGTATCACTCATACATACATGTGGACCAATGCCTCCATGTAGTGATATGATTCATTTTCCAACACTATATTTTATGGTTGTTTATAATAATGTATTTAATAAATATATATTATATTTATGATTTAAAAATTATTATTTAATAAAAAAATATTATTTATATTTCTTTTCTTCTTTTCGTTATAAAATGAAAACAACATTCACTCATATGTATAGACTACCATCTCCATGAATGGTGTAAATCATTTTTATATATCTACCTTTTATAGATGATTATAAAAATATACATATTGAATATATATTATATTTATATCATGATTAAAAATATTTATATTGTACAACTATGATCAATGTACAAGATCTAAAATTGTCGAGCATACACTTTCTTGAAAAATGAAACAGTAAACACCTGAAAATGATGTTTTAGTAAATAATTATTAATGTATGGGTGAATTTTGTTATAACTGTACCATTTATAGTATAATAGGTATTATTATTATTTTGGTATATAATTATAATAAATTTAAATTTATTATATAGGAGAATAGAACACTTAATAAGCAAACAAAACATGAGGTAAGAGTTTTATGTTACAATCTCATTTTTACCAGGATTGTTTATGATTAAATTTATGATGATTAAATTATATGATCTATCTATAAAAAATACTATATATTTTCTACTCAGATGGCCATTTTTTGAGATTTACTTTAATTTTCCTCCCTTTAAGCACTTAAGATAGTAATAAATGGTTTTAAGGATAAAAAAATTTATTATTCTCTTTGGCTGGAAATACTCTTTCTTTCAGGTCTATATTTTCATTATTTTTTTTATTATTGTTTTAAATATCCCCCAATAACTTATGAAAGTAAAATTTACCCATGTTTTAAAATTTTGATTTTTTTTAAAAAGAACCATCTTGTCTCTTTCTGAATATGATAATTTTTATCAAAGGTGTATACAAAATCTTTGTTTTAAATATTATGACATGAATTAAATTTCCTACCATTATGAATGATTAACTATTATAATATTACTTTAAATTTTTTCATAGTTATTTACAAATATTTTTTCCTTAATATTTTATAAATTTTTAGATTTTAAATACGTAGTTTTAAAATGAAAATGGTATTTTCCTCAATAAATGTTTCATTTGATCTTTTAAATTAATTTTCATCTATGAAAAAATCCATTGATGTTACCTATGATTCATTGAGGATATAATACAATTATACCATATCTATTATTTTTTATATAGTTTATGATCATGATGATGAAATACCGATGAAAACCATTTTCTTTTCCTCAGGTTAATCTATGAAAAAATGATAAATTCTTTCACGATCTTGGGGTATACATATGAATAGATTATGATTATTTTATCGGTTGGTACGTTATATGCATCAGATGAATTAGGTAAATATTTATGTTTTATGGTCTTAATGGGTATAGATGAGGTTATCCCATGCTCAAAATTAGGGTATATATAAGGTTATCCGATGCTTGAAGAAAGTACATGGGTGGTTAACCCCAACCTACCATGTGATCAATTTCTTAGTGGTTATACTTGACATTAGATTACGATTATTCAACACTTTAGGACACTATTTTATGACATAATTTTATGCCAATGTTATAATATCATGTTTCATTCTCTTTGATTCCTTTATGATTCATGTGTTATTAAATTCCAATAATTATTTCAAGACTCATGATTATGATCTACAAATTATCAAGTATGGTTTTAAATTATTAATCTCAGTTATCATACCCTTATGCACATGTTATTATTAAATTATCATTTATATATCATTGGTTTACCCTTATTGATCATTTGAGATAACCCTTTTTTATGTTTCCTTTTCTCTAGGAAATGAAGAAATGTTTTAAGTATTATATGTCTAAGAAGGGTGCTAGTTGGGAAGAAATAACTGGGAGATGATATAGACCTTTTATATACCAATTTTTTATGTATCCAAGTTTCTAAATACACTAAAATATTACTTTTCTAGCATGGATCGTAACGATATGTAATTAATATTCATCTAATAGGACATAATGCTTATATACGAACTATTTGGGTAGCCTCATTTGGTTTTGAAATGTAAACCATGGGTTTAAAAATTCAATATAACACTATTAAATGATTTATCTTAACCATTAAATACATATTAGTTTGATAATTTTTTATATATTTTTAATTCATTATTATATTATAATTATTTCATAAAAGTTATCGTATTTGAAAAATTTATATTTTCAATATTCACAAAAAAATATTATGTTTAATAAAAATCCCAAAAATATAACCCTAAGAAAATTTTGATATGTGGAATTAAAAAATTAATTTAATTTCATCAAATTTAAATTAAAAAATTTAAAAAATTAAATTTTAAATGAAAATATAAAATATAAATAAAACCCAATTTTATAGAAAAAATGACCCTTTTAAACTTTAATTGGTTTACCTATTTTTATATCATTTACCAAGAGTGATAATTTATTTGTTTTCACATTGTATACTCATAATTTATTTATTTTTATGATGAATTTTAATAAAATACTATACAATTTAGTTTTTTGTTTCATCTATCAATGCCATTTGAAATGATATTTAATTAAAATAATTTATACTAAAATATCAAGAAGTTATAGTGTAATACCCTGGAATTTCATATTTTTTTTAAAAAATTAAATGGGATTATTTAGACACCAGGCTCTAAGACAGAACATAATTCCGAGGCCCAGAATGGCTGAAAAGTATTTTTTAACCTTTTTTTGAGGTTCATTAAATAACCATGCAAGTGGGTTTCTCTAAATTTTAAACCATTTCCTAGATCATAAATACAAGGGAACCATTGAACTTAGAGCACCAGGATTCACCTCGAAAGGGCATAACATTGGATGACATGGGCCAACAGTGGAAGTTAATTTTTGGCCATAAATAAAATAATTAAGTAACAATTATTTTATTTTCTAATCCTTATAACTCCTAAATTGTAACTTGGATTGGAAATATGAGAGTACCATTGAGATCGTGAGGGTTTGTTTCCCCTAGGTGGAGCTTAACCATGACTAGCATGAGACGTGGGTGAAAGATCATTTTTGAACTTTTTTAAGAGAATTAAAATGGCATGCGTGCGTGGTTTTGGAAACTTCTAAACATGTTCTCTGATTTTAAATGTGAGTGCACCATTGCATCCGGAATGAAGACATTACCTAATAATGGATCTAACCTCGAACGACACGGGTTTGGGGAAAAAGTTAATTTTCAGATGTTTTAAGAAAAATAAATGAAACTTTAAAAGTTTATTTTATTCATAAATTATTTCTCTACAACGCAGAAATGAGCAGACTATTTCATTCCATAAATGAAACAGAGTAATGAATCTTTAACTGAAGTGTAACAGAAACTATGTTTCATAAATGAAATAGTGTATCAATGTGACGACTAAGTGTAACAGAAACACTATGACGCGTTTCTCTTTTAATGTGATGATGGTGTTAGAGAAACAGATTTATATTTCTAGTTATTCTAATGAACAATGTGAAAATTCCCTCTAATAAAGAATGCTGGTGAATCCGGAAAAGTGGTGAGAACACCTTGGAGAATGGATCCGGGAATGATAAACGACGAATGCCAACGACTTCTAACAGATCATGAATCCCCATGGACAGATCACCATCAACGATAATCCTTTTTTCTGATCAAATCTTCTCTTGGTTGTGGTTTATATTCTTAGAATTTGAACGCTCTTTCTTCTTTATAAAACAATGAACACAAATCAAACCATAGATAGGTTGATCTTTGGATCACTTGTTCTTGAGAGAGGGTGTTTTATATATTGGTTTTTTTGTGTGGATATATTGTTGACCGAATCTTGAATTTCTCCCTCCCATGTATCAAAAACTCTAACACAGAGAAATCAGGCCAACATGAACAAGGCCCCAATTTTTCCATCTTTGGGAATTCATGTGTTCTTCATGACCATGACTCTAAATTGACAACAAAGCAATATAGAGGCTATAGTAGAGAAGACAGTTCCCCAAGGAAGCCAGAGGCATAGATAGTTTGAGGAACGGACCATCATAGAGGACCCCGTGGTTTGCGGGTGGGTGGAAGAGTTCCATGATGGCTTGCTGAGGTGGAGGTTGGCTCGGGTCATGGAGGTGCAATTGGTGGCCAATAGCAGTGGGCTGGAAGCTAGAATAGGTGGATGTGGCTACTCGGTTACATCGGTGGAGCGGCCCGCTGGCACGCGGTCCGGTGGGGACCGCGTGCAGGACAAGGGGTAGCCAGCTTCAGCAGGCCACAACACACTCGAACCAAATGCCCAGTGGGTATCCAGAATGGAGAAGACTTTCCCGACATGCGAGCCGGACCGGGAGATGCGAGACATGCCCCTGGGTGGCCTAGTATAGAATATAAGATGACTCACATTGGTGGGTTAGGTCAGAAGGATAAAACCAGTCCGCTAGGCAGCCTAGGCTGGGAATGAACTGGGATACCTATTGCGGGCCTGGCCAAATGGAACCGGGCCGCTGGGTGACCTGGTAGGATGGACCCATGGCCGAACCAAGTCAGGTCCAACAAGGCCCAATGGGAATGTCCCAATGGCCAGACCGGACCGGGCTAGCCCTGACCCGAACTGTCTCGGGTCGGGTTGGTCGAACCAGGCGGGTCATGCAGAATCCCCGAGTTGGGTTGGTCGGGTCGGTCTGACTAGGTCAGATCAGGCCTGAACACAACCGGCCCCTGTTTACTAAAATTCAAATAACTTTCAAATCTTATGCCCGATTGAAGATACATTTGTGGCATTAGAACCCTCACGATGATGAAATTATTTTGGCATGATCTAAGGAGGATTTAATGGAAGTTGAAATACAACGAATGGATTTAGGAGTGGATTCTCCCAGAATCAAGAATCTTACACGAGGGAATCCTATGGCTATATGAGACATGAAGACTGCTGATGAGCATGTCTAATTGACCATACAGGCCTAGATAATAAGCTTATCTATGTTAACTAGCTACAAGAATCCCTATGTGGTTCATCTACAAGCGACCTTGTGTGGATAAGCTATGATGGATTAAATGAGAAGCGACTCTGTGTGACCTAGCATGCTCACAGTGGGGTGCGACTCTGTGTGACCCAGTACACCCACAATACTCATCAGTCTAAGGTGTTCAGTGTATGATTGATAGTTTTTCCTTACATACTTTAGATGATACATGCGCGAGGTAGAAATATCTTGTCTATACTTTCCTTTTTTGTATTTACCTTGTGTTTTGGGATTCCTAATGAGAATTTCGATACTCACCCCTGCATGGGCTTTTCTCTCATGTGTTGTGTTTGGTACAGACAATAGGAATATTGAAAAAGACCTCGACGTCCCGAGACCAGGTGGTGCCCAATAAGATATAACAGACAAGACATACTTCCACAGTATCAGACATCCACTCCTTGCCTACCCTTCAAGTGGGGTCTTCTATGGACATCTTAAAAAGATATTTTGTACTTTTATGTTTTTAGTTTTTCTTTTTTGGGTATTTCATTCGATCACATTTGACTTACAACTTGTACCTTTACTGAGTGGTTATTTAGTGGCATGCATGTTTTTTCTCTAGCTATTTGGGATGTGGTTGTGTGTGTGTGTGTGCGTACAGGTACTTAGGAAAATTCCTCCCACTCATGGGATAATTATTTCGATGCTAGTCTCTATCCCCTGACCTTTTGGAGGTGGGATTAGGGTAGTCACAACACAAACCTCCGGGGACGGGTCGTGAAAAAGTGGTATCAGAGGTGGTTGATTCTACCTCAAAGACTAGGAGTCTATGGTTTTGTTTTGTGGAAAAAGTGATAAGTGTTTCGAGTTAATATTTCAATCCAGGGACTCTAATGTTGGTGTGATGACTGACGTATCCATACACCAGGACTCTGGACACCTACTTTCCAACTCGGTATATGGAAAAAATGGTTGCGGGAAATAAAGGTTATATGCATCTTGTAGGATTTTGAATATTTTTTCTTCTTGTCCTTCTTATGTCAACTCACTAAGTATAATCTATTAATTATGGTATTTATTGATCTATTTCAAGATGCCTCCACACAGAAAACCAACCAGGATTCCAATATGTGACCATGAGGACAGACCACCTAGTGACGAGGAGTCGGTTCAGGGACCAGTTCTAGAGATGGTCACATCGTGTGGAGCACTACTGTTACCACCACCAATTGATTAGTAGTTACTAATAGAACTACCAGTAGAGGATTCATGTAGGATCAGTTCCTTGCATGAGTTCTAGATGCAGAGACCTCCAAGGGTCAGTGGTGATATGGACCCCCAGGTTGCTAAGGATTGTATTGAGGCAGTTACACGAGTCTTCTGTCTTGTGAGGATGCCTCTTAACCAAATGTCAATCTTAGATGAGAGCCTTATTCAAGTATTGATAGTGAGAAGATGGAGGTTGAAATTTTAGGCACCTGATGAGATAACCCTCATCTGGATAGAATTTAAGCACCTCTTCAGGGATGAGTTCTTCCCAGCGATGTTGTGCTCTGTACTCATACAAGTGCTACAACCCCAACAGCAGGGTAGCATAACACTAGAAGTGTACTCAGTGATATTCACTGAAATTTATCTATACTCTATGGACAAGGTGCGAGATCCATTCTTCAGGGCTCGAGCCTTTGAACAGGGACTATGTTGGGAGATCAAGGCATCCATGGTGCCTCTCAACATCCCTACTCAGGTTGGGGTGCTGGAGAGAGCCCTACATATAGAGATATTCCTAGAAGAGAAGGCACCGATAGCCAATAGACACCAGGAGGTAGAGTCTTTAGTGGTGGGAAGTAGGCCGTAGACGCGACGACCCATGTGTGTTAGGCTTTTCTGAGGAAAACCCTAAAACTCAGGGTCAGTAGAGTAGGGATCTCAAAGCAGAGGGAGTTAGCAGGGGGAATTTTGTGCTTCTCATGCGGCGGACAGGGACACATGGCTTGTGATTGCCCAACTCGCCACATAGACAACCAATAGACAGTCAAGGGACTACTGAGGCAGAGGCAGAGGTTTGAGAAAGGAGGTCTGTAGGATAGAAAACGTGGTAGAGGAGTGGGAAGATAAGTAGGAAGTGGACAAAGGTTCGAGGTGCTACCAACACCACCACTTGGTGGTCCACCACTAGCTCAGGGAGTCAGTGGACAAGGGCAGGATCCGATTCAGGTAGTGGAGGCCTACGACCATGACACAATAGAGATTATTAAAGGTATGATCTGTGTCTTAACCACCTTAGTTTCAGTTCTTATAGACACAAGTTCTAGTCACTTTTTCCTTACCAAAAACCTCATTTGAGGCTCAATGATTCTAATATAGTTGTTGGCTCTATCCTTACAATTAGAGACTCATACAAGTGGGATTCAACAAATACACACTGGTGTCGGTAGTTTGAGATTACTCTTGGAGGTGAGAGCATCGACTAGGATCTCATAGTAGCGGTGTTGAGGCCTTATTATGTAATATTAGGTATAGAATGGTTATCCACAATCCATGCTTATATTGACTATTTTAGGAATAGAGTGTGGCATGTGCATGAGGATGGGACCAGGTTTTCCTTCACCGGAGAGAAGGGAGATATTGCAGCACATGACAAACTTTCTCGGAGGAGGGTGCAGCTGATCACTGAACAGTTGGCTAGCCTCACCCTCGGTGTGGTGGACGATGGGAGTACTCACTTTCATCTAGTGGTGGATGAGTGTAATGATGTATTTCCTAATGATGTTCTGGGACTACCTCCTTGCAGAGAGGTTGTAACACCCGAGACTTTTATGTTATATAAATCATCAAAGGAATCTTTTTCTACACAACACTTGCTTGGCTTACTTTACATGCAATCGCGAGCTTCCTCGATAGCTTGCGTCGTACGCAATACCGAGTTTCACTAAACAACAATATGCTATTAAAACTAGCCGTTATGAATAGTAATAACCACTTTTTGAAATTTTATAAATTTTATTTTTCAAAATGGACTTCATTTTTGGACTCAGAATATCGAAATTAGCCTAGGGTGAAATTTTGGTATTTTTCTGAAAACTTTCAATTTTTGATGAATAGTGAAACCACTAAGTGGTAGGTTAAAAACTGAATTTTGCATAAAACTTAATTTTACCGCTTCTGTGAATGGAATTTCAAAAATCCGACAGACACGGTTGATATCAGTAATTAAAATATGGTTCAATGAGATAAAAATAATTTTTTGGTGAATAGTAACTTTTTACTATTTTTACCGCAGTTAATAGTAAATAGGGTAACTAAGGGTAAATATGATATTAATATTACCCTAACACATGTCCTAATTCTATTGGACAAGTGTAATTCGACCAAAAACAAACTTAGGAATAAAATATGACCATTTAGGCCCACTTGGATTAGATTAGGACATTTATTATTAATTTATTTAAAGAAGGGTTAAAATAGTTAAAATCAAAGTTTAATAAGTAAATCATTTTTAATATGGGGTTATACATAAGATAAATTCTATTGTAAATATTCATTAGAAATCTAAAAAGATTTCCTACATTATGGTATTTTATTTGTAATTTTTAGACATCAAATAATTTAATTTATTTATGACACAAAGATGATGCAGTAATTATCTTATTAATGAAATATTGACATAATTGATAATATAAATACCAAAATAAATGTAATTTAAGACTTTTTATGAATTCCACTAATTTTATAGGTTACTATGATATATTAGTGTTGATTTAATCAACTTGGTTCGAACATATAATTCTGTTATGACTTTCAGAAAAATCATATATCAAATAGTGTCAAAATTGACACAAAATAGTTTTTAAATCAAATATTATATTATTAATTGTTATTTTATTCCTAAAAATCTAAGGTTCGGCCAAATGACTTAGATAAGGATATATATATTAATAATAAACAATTTGGGGTTCGTTTGGCATGTTATAGTAAGTGTATTAACCATATAGTGAAAGAAAACAAAAAGACATGGTAAAAGTTAAATTATTTAACTTAGAGTTAAATCTAATTGATAAGGTTAAAATAATACCCTAAACTTGTCTAAATCCTATTGGTTGATAGGATTTTGACCCATCCCCACTTTAGCTTCGAAATAAGACCCTTTTTAACCATTATAAACCGATTTTGACTTTAATATAAAATAATATTTTGAGATATTCCTAAGGTGCCCCTCTCCTCCCTTATAAAAGGGCACCTCCTCCCCCTCCTCCTCACACCAATTTGAGCACTCAAGCTCGGACAACCCCTGCCATTTTCTCCTCTCCACTTCCCTAGAATAATCCTAGAGGTCCTGGTCTTCTTTAAAGACCAATCTTAGTTCCCTAAGTGGAGGATTCAAAGAGGCGTTCCAAAGAAGAGGTAATATCCATTACCGATCTTTTCAATTTCTTTCTTCTTCAACTTCTTCTTCTTTAGTTGTTTCATGATAAAGTAATAACATCAGTATTACTTACATACTTATATGTTATTATAAATATGAAACAACCCTAATTCACCTTCTATCCATCCTACGGAAAAATGAAATCACCGCGCGTGCGTACGTACGGAATACCGTCTCCACGCCGTGGTGTAATCTATTTTTCCACCATCACTTTACAAGGATGGGTATAATGGAGTAATGAGTAACTATTTATGATTATTATAAAGTAATATTGATACTGAAATAATATATATATACTCCAATACAGTTCCACGATCATAGGAACGATATCATCACTCGTGCGTACGTACGGAATACCGTCTCCACGATGTGATGCGACTCGTTCTACATGATCATCATTACATAGTAATTATATAAATGAATTGAATGAATAAATATGATATATGTTACACTAATACCATTCTGGATATAAGGTATCTATAACCTTAAAAGAAGAATAAGAATGTATTCGGCAAAACACGCATAAGAACAAAAGGCAATAAAGACCCGAGTAACAAGTAACAATGAAATATTACTAACAAGAAGCTAAGAATATGACCATATATGGTATCATATCAATATGTATGATTCTGGAATAAGTAAATAACATTATTTAAACCATTATACAGGAGCTTCGGACACGTACAAAGCAAATCGGACCTAAGGTAAGGGAAATATCACAATCCCATTTTTATCCGAGATTGTTTATTCGTAAGTATTTACTGGGGTGTATTTTATCATCCACATCCATGTTTCATCAATATGTAATATTAATTCCATCCACCTACAATTGTTTAAATCCATTTTTACCCTTCGGTGAGTTTTTAGTAATATGTATGAAAGGAATCTTTTGTCGTTTTTCGTACGAAGTACTTTTTGACTTTTCCGACAAAAGTACGAAGAATGTTTTTTTAACTTATACGGCATGAATGGATTTTTAAAACAAAATTTCCAAGAATCTGCCTTTACAAGTTTTCAAGTTTATTTTTAATCAACTTTTTTTATTTTAAAGTCGTATGACATGTTATGAAAGGAAAAATGTTTTTGAATAAGAAAGGATATTTTCCTCAAGAATGGAGTTCAAGTGTTTTATCAAAATTATTTTCCATCTAAGATAATAAAGGGTTCTGTTTTTATCCCTATTATTACATGGATTTGATTATGTTGTGATGGAAACATTTTTATGAATTCCTTTATCTTATATGAATTGTTTTATGATGTCATGTTTTTTAAGAATCCCATTTTTATTACATGGGTTACGCTATGATGTATGGTTTATGATTATGTGGAACACATAAGAAAGGATTCATTATAAGATGGGTGGGACCTATATCTCCCTCCAATGCATTGGGTAAAGATTTTATATCTCATGAGATAGACATGGCTGGAACGGAAGGTTATTTCGGTTCAGTGATACAGGACTGAAACGAGGAGTGAACTCGGTTCAGAAAGGGACTTTGTCCACTAAGATAGTCTTGGCAATGAGTCATGACTAACAAGAAATGATTTTCCATGATTATGTGTGCATGCCACAAAGTTTCAAGTTTTATGTTATGATTATGGGGATCTCATTTTCACTTCTATGATTTATTCCATGTTAAGATATTATGATCTCTTTTGCAGGTTTTGATTTTCAAAAAGATATGATATGATTTTTATTTCCTTTATTTTCCCTTGCTGAGAATTTGAGCTCACCCTTTTATGTTTTCTTTTCCCCAGGTCAGGAAGATGGATATTAAGTAGAATATGCTAAAAGGGACCCTAGATATGATGAAATAAATGGGAGACACTGTAGAAGATTTATGAACCAGTTGTTTATGTTTCCCAGTTTCTAAAGACACTATACCTATACGGTCCTTTGTGGTTTTGTCATATGTTGTAATAAGTGTGCTTCAATTTTGAAGTATTAACATGGTATGTAAAGTATGGGTCGTTATAGTTGGTATCAGAGGAAAGGTATAGTCAACCTTTGGAAACTAGGATGTGAAAGCCTTAATAAGAACCCTAAGGATAAGTCTAAGTATAGAACACAATCTTAGTGTTTTAGAAATGGCCTTGAATAACCTAGGATAAGACCTTAAGCATGAAAATTTTATTCTTGAATTATGTGGTTTTCCTATTATAATTAGTGTTGCTCACACTATTCTTCTTGGTTTTAGTCAATGGCTGGAACCCGAAGGAACCGTGTTAATGCGGAATGCGATGGGAAATGCAATGATTGTCCCCCTGAGCAACCAAACGATATGGGAGCTGGAATGCAAAATCTTGTAGCCATGCTCACACAACTTTCTCAAGCTATGAATCATGCAGGACTTCCAAACGAGCAAAGGAAGGAGCAACATTCTGTTGAATCCTTCATGAGGCAGCGTCCACCTTCTTTCAGTGGGTATACTGATCCATTAGTTGCTGAACAATGGATTAGTACTACTGAAAAGATATTTTCAGTTCTTCAATGTTCTGAACATGATAAAGTCATCCTAGCATTGTATCGTTTGGAAGGAGATGCTGATCAATGGTGGAATCTTATTAAGAATACGAGGCAAAGGGATGAAATTGATTCTATGGAATGGGACGAGTTCAAGAACTTATTTTTCAATAAGTACTTCCCTCGTATTCTCCGAACAAAGATGGAGAAAGAGTTTCTTGAACTGAAGCAAAGGGATGATGAATCTGTTGGTACCTATGAAGCAAATTTTACAAGACTTGCAAGGTACGCTTCTGGTATTATTATCCAACCTGAGAGTAAGATCGATCGATTCTTTAGTGGCTTAAAACCAAGTCTTCGAAGGGCGTTAGTGTAACACCCCAAGCTTCCTCGGTATGTTTCCTTTCGAATAATGCAATGACGTGCATTGTACGCAACTTCGAGATTTTAACACACCACAACCAATCAAACTAGCCGTTATGAATAGTAATACCTACTTTTTGAAATTATATATATATTATATTTCAAAATGGACTTCATTTTTGGATTCGGAATATCGAATTTAGCCTAAGGTGAAATTTTGGTACTTTTCGGATAACTTTCATATTTTGATGAATAGTGAAAATTACTAAATTTTAATTAAAAACAACTTTTTTAATCAAAATAATTAATAGTGATAAATTGTGAATTTGAGTGGTTTTAAAGTATATTTAGAATATATTTTTACCATTTAATATAATGTTGGTCATTGGACATAATTTTACAATTAAACCGAACATAAACAAGTGTCAATCTTTTGATAGTTATTATCTCTTAAAAACACGCTTTTTGTTTTGACAGCGGGAATTAATTTTAAATTAATTTCTGCCACTTCTGTGTTTTGAATTTAGAAAAATGGATTCCATATTTGGAATCAGGATGTCCAAATTGTGTAAATAGGTAACTTTTATTTTTAGACATTTTGAATAATTACTGCGGTAAATATTTTATTTACCATGGTTAAGGGTAAATCCGGTAAATAAGGGTTAAAAAAATAATATTATAATAATAATAAATTACCCTAAAATGTGTCTTAACCCTATTGGTTGATACATGGTCGACCATGGGCATCTTTGGGTCAATTTTGGGACCCCATGGATCCACTTGTAAGTGATAATGACACTTTATATTAATTAAGTTAAAATGAATACAAAAATGACACAAGCATATATCTTTTAGCAAAACAATTGTTACATAGGGTTATATATGTTGGATTTTAGATTATAAATATTACTTAGAAAGATAAAAAGATTTACTACATAATGATATTTTATTTATACTTTTTAGACATCAAATAATGTAAAATATTAATGACACAATGATGATGCAGTAATTACTATAATAGTGAAAAATTAAAATAATTGATTTTATAAATACCAAATAAATATAATATGACACTTTTAATGAATTAAACTAATTTTCTAGGATAATATGATATATTAGTATTGATTTAATTGACTTTTTTCGAAATAATCAATCTGTTATGAGTTTCACAAAAATCAACTAATGAATAGTGTCAAAATTGACATAAAAGAATTCTTAAAACAAATATTATATTATTAATTGATATTAAATTCCTAGAAATCTAAGGTTCGGCCAAGAGACTTATATCATGATAGGTTAAGCATTAATGGACCACTTGGGGGTCGCTTGGATGTATATAGTAAGTTTATTAACCATATTATATAAAAATACAAAGAGACATTGTAAAAGTGAAACTAATTAACTTAGAGTTAATACTTAAAGATAAGGTTAATATAAGTACCCAAACCTGTCTAAATTCTATTGGATGAGTTGTTTTCGAGCTATCCCCACCTCATACTTTGAATAGTCAACTTTGGAGCCTTTGGAAACCGAATATGAATTTATTATAAATTAATATTTCTAGTTTTTCCAAAGGTGCCCCTCACCCCTCTTATAAAAGGGCACTCCTCCTTCTCTTTTTCTCACACCTCTCAAGCCACTTGGCTCGTCCAAACTCTGCCCAACTAAGCTCCCCACATCCCTCTCCTCCTCCTTGAAGCTTCCCCTTAGGCAGAAAGCATTTCAACAAGTCCTTTGGTTCCAACCAAAGTGAGTTACCTAAATTAAAGGTAACGATTTCTCTTAAATTATTTTCATTTATTTTGCTTCTTCAACCCCCAAAATCTTTTTATTTCCCTTATTTTGTAACAAAACCAGTATCCTCAATATACTAGGATGTTGTTATAAGAAGTATTCAAACTACACATACACACAACACCATCTAATGGATGATGAACATAATGTTTCTGTGGATGGCAAACTAACGCCTCACGAAACGATGATTGTTCAAAAACATCTTACCGCCTCTCATGGTGGCCATTATGATGGAACTGTAATTAAATATGATATTAATGATATATATTTTATATATAAGCTTCTGTATTTCCATTTTATTTCATACCATTATTCGTTTCATGTTGTATATACATACGATAATTTCATTTGAGGAAGTGCGGACTACCGCCCCCTTAAAATGATATGACTCGTTCATACCATACATGGAACGTATAAAGGATGGTGTTAATGAACTTAAGTAACATATATAAAATATTATATTATACTGGAATAGTAATATACCTATGTATAATTTGGATTCGATTCTTTTAAAATAAAAAATTAAATGGAAGTAGCGTTCGTGCGTACGTACGGACTACCGTCTCCACGAACGCGATGAGATTCATTCTCCATCGTATCCATTCAAGTATAATTATCATTTAATGATTTAAAAATGATGTTTAAGGACTTGATATCATTCTGGATATGAATAAGATACAACAAACATTACTTATGTAACAAAACATATAAAAGAAAATGAGTAAGTTAACACCCGAAACGGCATTAATACTTAGATATTATTAACAAATCAATGTTAAAAGATCATATATGATATCATATTAAAGTAAATTATTCTTGTATTATTCAATAACAATTATTTCACCATTATACAGGAGGTAAACCTACCATCGACCAAGGAAAAAGTACAAAGTAAGGGATTTTCTTATCTCACTTTCAATTCCGTGAGATTTCCATTGTTCACCACTTAATTATTGCATGTGGTGTACTGCCCATGATTGTATTCATTGTGTAATATACTTTAATTTATGGGTATTTACATCATCATGTTGTTATACTTCTTTCATGGGTGTATGTTTCGTAAGTTACCTAATCGATAAGGGAATTTGAGATTTCAATTTCCACTCATTTGGATTTACACATATTTCATTGATTATATTACTCCAAGATTATGTGTGGAATCGATATTCATTTGATTATGCCTTAATTTGCACTCCCCTTTCTGTGGATATACTTTTGATACACATAATCACTCCATTGGTAAAATTCTCAAGTGATCGGTATGAACTTGATAAGAGTAATTTTAACTCAATCTCCATTTGTTGAGTTAAATATCCAATTCGTTGGTGTTGTTTCTACAAGAATATGTGTGAATATCCTTTGATTGTTTTACACTTAATGTTCAATCATATTTAGTGTATTTATATTTTTCACACATAATTATGTCGTTGATTTATCCTTAACCTAAGGATACAACCTTTATGAGAGATTTCATCTCAATTTACATTCCATTGAGACTTCTTTGATGATATACACCAAATCACTTTTATGTGGTGTATATAATGTACTTTGACATAGTATATCATGAATTCCTTTATTCTCATGATATTACAATGTTTTGATTACCTCAATTATTTGTATTCAAGTGTCTCTCTTTTGGTTAGAAACTCTAACCAAAATACCATTTTAAAATGTTTTAAAGAATTATTCTTCTAAATCATGCTCATTAATGTCCATATTTTAAAAATGGTTTTAAGGATTTATTTATATGGACATTAAATTTTTAAAATTAAAAATCCTTTTAAAAAGTTTCAAAGTGGTACGGGACACTTTGATTCAAAAATCTATTTTTAAATGGCTTTTTGACAAATAGTGTGACTCTTAAATTATTTCAAGAAAAGGGGGATATTTCTCTCAAATAGTTTTGATGATTATTTTCATCTATGTCAACATCCTTCATTATTCTTGATTGAGGTTAATGTGATACAATACAATCTTCCATATTGTATCGAATGAGTTATGTTTGACTGTGGATGTGCTATTTTTATACCATTCAAGGTTTGTGGTAAAAGTATTGACATTTCGTATGCTAGTTTCAATACGAATGTTTATGTTATGTTTAAACTTGTTCATATGAGGAATGCATTGGACTTAATAAGTGACGGGTGGAGCCCGCTATAGCTCCTCGATGCATTGGTAGGTCTCATGAGACAAACTAGTGTCTTGGCACAAGGCCTTGGCAAAATCTTATTTATAGTCTTGGCACGAGGCCTTGGCTATGTGGTTATGATAGTCTGGCATTATGCATTCCATCATTATGAAAGTGGTTATTGATATTGCATGTGATCATTCGACTAGTAGAATATCCATGTGAGTAAGTAAATGGCATTATTTCATTTTACCTTTGCCATTTTATGCTGAAGTTCAAGTTTAAAAGGCTTTTGTTTTAGTTATAATTTGCCTTAAGTGTTTATGCTCATTTATGAAAGCTTCTGCTATAATGTTATCCTTACTGAGCATCCGAGCTCACCCCTTTCAATGTTTTATTTATTTTTTCCCAGGATTATGAAGAAGTAATTTATGAATGACCTGCAGGGATAGTATGAGGGGATATGAAGACAAGATGTTTTTTTTATGATGTAATGTAAAAATTTATGGATGTATCTAGTTATTTCAAGGCTACTAAACTAATCGGTCTTTCGAGACTTGATCTTTCTCGTGATCATGCCAATGTTATTTAATAATGCACCGACTCTGGGTAATTAGGGTCGGGGCGTTACAGTTGGTATCAGAGGAAGTTTAGTACAAACCTTGGAAGCTAGATTTAGATAAACTCTGATTAGAGCATGTAGACCTAAGATGAACTTTGAGGATTAGTATAAAAGAACTTCCTAGAATTTTGGTATTGTAGAGATTTTGTTAGTTTTCCGAGCAACACATCCCTGTCTGGATACGAGCAGGTAGAGGCGGCTCTGGCACAGATGTACCTAGGGGTAAAACCCGAAAACACCGCTTTGAGCTAGACTCGAACGGGAACTGGTGCACGACAACGGGCCTTGCTGCACTCTTGGTTACGACACTCCCGGGGGATATGCTTAGGATAATTTACATTTTCTTTACAAACCGATTTAAGTAATATATACATAAGATGAGAGAAAATAACCTTGGTTAATCCCAATATGTTTCAAATTGAGAATATGGTGATATTTTAATCTCTAAATGATTTTACGACTACTATTACTCACACAATGCTTTCTGGTTTTAGTCAATGGCTGGATTCCAAGGAAGTCATAGTGACTTTGAGAATGATGTACAAGGTGGGAACGATGGTAGCGATGAGCAACAAAATGGAATGTTGATAGGCGTAAAAGATATCGTCTTTATGCCAAATCAGTTTTCCAAAAATATGATCAACAACATATATATTAACCAACTCCCAGACTCAACAAGGAAGAGAAAGGTGATAAATGATAAGATCTCCAGCAATGGAGACCATGGAGAAAAGAAACCTCAATTTTCATCATGCAGGAATTGTGGAAAGAGACACTCATGAAAGTGTCTCAATGGGACAACGAAATGTTTTACGTGCGGGAAGGAAGGACATAAAGTGAAGAATTGACGAAGAAAAATGAAGAGTACTATGGAAGAAGATAAAAATGGTCCCAAGAGTCCATTTACAGTCATTTGTCGTAAATGTAGGGGACCTGGCCATTACCCGAGTGAATTTCCTATTTTATAGGATATTTTCTTGGTCAAAGAAGAAGCTATGTGGAAATAAATGGCTGGAGAAAAATTTAAAAAGTATTAGCACTCCTTGTTGATGGGTTTGCTTTGGAATAATTTTCTCTTGTATTTGTAACCCCGCAGTTTGCCATGTGAGAATGATATTTGAGGAAGAATTGTCTCTTCTCTTTTGGATATAGGTATAAATAACCATTTGGTTTATATGATCATTGGGGTTTGAGAAAATGATAAGTTATTATAATTTGGGATGAAAATGCAAAGTATGATATAACATTTGTGGTTAAATTATGTTATTTTGAGGAATTTATTTTGGTAATATTATAAAATATAGTTTTTGAAAAAGGACAACACGTAGACCGTGTGACAACCCATCGCGTCGGACAAAGCTATGGGAATCGAACCCACAACCAAAGTGCGATTGGGATTTATCGCCTACCACTGGACTACGTGAAGTCCCTGGTTAGTGTGACTATTTTTTTTTGTTAAATGATTTTATTGATCAATAATAAGATGATTTGGGTTCTTATGTCTTATCAAATGAATACCCTTGGTATAGGAAAATGATTTGGTGATTAAGTGATAAATGTTATTTTGGAAGATGTTCGTTTTGTTAGGAACACTATATGCCCAAGGAAAATAGAATACAATGAGGTTTCATTTGTAGAGTAATGGTGGATTTTTATCTACATTTTTATTGTTGATTTATAGTGATTTGGGTTATTTATGGAAATGATTAACCTATAACAGAGAATATGTGATGATTACTTTTAAGTATGTGACTTTAAGAGTATTTGATGTAATTTGGAGATACAATGTAACATGGGAGACTACATAATCAAATTCTTCTATGTTTTGGGTTTCAATATTAGTTTGGATTATATTAAAGGATTTTAAGGACAATTGGTTATTGAATGGTATCTATTTAACTTTGGGGTATTGTTGGTTTAATTTTAGAAATTAAGATTAGTGCATATTTATGAATATCCTTTTGGGGGATCATTAGATCATTCACTGACCATTTTGGTTTTGATTAATCTTCAAAGACAATGTAAATATATGGTTTATCCTTCATGGATCATGTGATTCTATAGAAGTTTATTCTATCTCTTCCAGTGTGACCAAGTCTTCTTGAATACTCATCGTTTAAAAAAAATGAGTTAGTGGTGGAAATTTATTAAAGAATGAAAATCTAATTAAAATGTAAGTATATCTCATAATGTTCTTAGTCAATATCATAAATGAATTACTCTTCCTTATGTAATGTAACTTAAAAAAAAATGTTGTCCGTTTACTTTCCTACTAGGAGACTAATGGTCGTTTGTCCCAACACAAGTTTGTGGTTTTCTCATTGTTAACTTTCTCCTGATCATGATTTCTATCCCTCTACATCAGAACTTGACACTTAGTTTATCATCCATATCCATGTTTTCTTACATGGAATCCTAGTATGGGTTATCTTGGATGACCCTTATACCTCTCTTTCTTTCTTTTAAAGTGATAGTTTTATTGACTCTTTTTCCGATGTGGGACTTTCCATTATATTCCCAAGCAAAATTTTAAAAATTGCAAGGACGCAATTTATTGAAGGAGGGGAGAATGTAACACCCCAAGCTTCCTCGGTATGTTTCCTTTCGAATAATGCAATGACGTGCATTGTACGCAACTTCGAGATTTTAACACACCACAACCAATCAAACTAGCCGTTATGAATAGTAATACCTACTTTTTGAAATTATATATATATTATATTTCAAAATGGACTTCATTTTTGGATTCGGAATATCGAATTTAGCCTAAGGTGAAATTTTGGTACTTTTCGGATAACTTTCATATTTTGATGAATAGTGAAAATTACTAAATTTTAATTAAAAACAACTTTTTTAATCAAAATAATTAATAGTGATAAATTGTGAATTTGAGTGGTTTTAAAGTATATTTAGAATATATTTTTACCATTTAATATAATGTTGGTCATTGGACATAATTTTACAATTAAACCGAACATAAACAAGTGTCAATCTTTTGATAATTATTATCTCTTAAAAACACGCTTTTTGTTTTGACAGCGGGAATTAATTTTAAATTAATTTCTGCCACTTCTGTGTTTTTAATTTAGAAAAATGGATTCCATATTTGGAATCAGGATGTCCAAATTGTGTAAATAGGTAACTTTTATTTTTAGACATTTTGAATAATTACTGCGGTAAATATTTTATTTACCATGGTTAAGGGTAAATCCGGTAAATAAGGGTTAAAAAAATAATATTATAATAATAATAAATTACCCTAAAATGTGTCTTAACCCTATTGGTTGATACATGGTCGACCATGGGAATCTTTGGGTCAATTTTGGGACCCCATGGATCCACTTGTAAGTGATAATGACACTTTATATTAATTAAGTTAAAATGAATACAAAAATGACACAAGCATATATCTTTTAGCAAAACAATTGTTACATAGGGTTATATATGTTGGATTTTAGATTATAAATATTACTTAGAAAGATAAAAAGATTTCCTACATAATGATAGTTTATTTATACTTTTTAGACATCAAATAATGTAAAATATTAATGACACAATGATGATGCAGTAATTACTATAATAGTGAAAAATTAAAATAATTGATTTTATAAATACCAAATAAATATAATATGACACTTTTAATGAATTAAACTAATTTTCTAGGATAATATGATATATTAGTATTGATTTAATTGACTTTTTTCGAAATAATCAATCTGTTATGAGTTTCACAAAAATCAACTAATGAATAGTGTCAAAATTGACATAAAAGAATTCTTAAAACAAATATTATATTATTAATTGATATTAAATTCCTAGAAATCTAAGGTTCGGCCAAGAGACTTATATCATGATAGGTTAAGCATTAATGGACCACTTGGGGGTCTCTTGGATGTATATAGTAAGTTTATTAACCATATTATATAAAAATACAAAGAGACATTGTAAAAGTGAAACTAATTAACTTAGAGTTAATACTTAAAGATAAGGTTAATATAAGTACCCAAACCTGTCTAAATTCTATTGGATGAGTTGTTTTCGACCTATCCCCACCTCATACTTTGAATAGTCAACTTTGGAGCCTTTGGAAACCGAATATGAATTTATTATAAATTAATATTTCTAGTTTTTCCAAAGGTTCCCCTCACCCCTCTTATAAAAGGGCACTCCTCCTTCTCTTTTTCTCACACCTCTCAAGCCACTTGGCTCGTCCAAACTCTGCCCAACTAAGCTCCCCACATCCCTCTCCTCCTCCTTGAAGCTTCCCCTTAGGCAGAAAGCATTTCAACAAGTCCTTTGGTTCCAACCAAAGTGAGTTACCTAAATTAAAGGTAACGATTTCTCTTAAATTATTTTCATTTATTTTGCTTCTTCAACCCCCAAAATCTTTTTATTTCCCTTATTTTGTAACAAAACCAGTATCCTCAATATACTAGGATGTTGTTATAAGAAGTATTCAAACTACACATACACACAACACCATCTAATGGATGATGAACATAATGTTTCTGTGGATGGCAAACTAACGCCTCACGAAACGATGATTGTTCAAAAACATCTTACCGCCTCTCATGGTGGCCATTATGATGGAACTGTAATTAAATATGATATTAATGATATATATTTTATATATAAGCTTCTGTATTTCCATTTTATTTCATACCATTATTCGTTTCATGTTGTATATACATACGATAATTTCATTTGAGGAAGTGCGGACTACCGCCCCCTTAAAATGATATGACTCGTTCATACCATACATGGAACGTATAAAGGATGGTGTTAATGAACTTAAGTAACATATATAAAATATTATATTATACTGGAATAGTAATATACCTATGTATAATTTGGATTCGATTCTTTTAAAATAAAAAATTAAATGGAAGTAGCGTTCGTGCGTACGTACGGACTACCGTCTCCACGAACGCGATGAGATTCATTCTCCATCGTATCCATTCAAGTATAATTATCATTTAATGATTTAAAAATGATGTTTAAGGACTTGATATCATTCTGGATATGAATAAGATACAACAAACATTACTTATGTAACAAAACATATAAAAGAAAATGAGTAAGTTAACACCCGAAACGGCATTAATACTTAGATATTATTAACAAATCAATGTTAAAAGATCATATATGATATCATATTAAAGTAAATTATTCTTGTATTATTCAATAACAATTATTTCACCATTATACAGGAGGTAAACCTACCATCGACCAAGGAAAAAGTACAAAGTAAGGGATTTTCTTATCTCACTTTCAATTCCGTGAGATTTCCATTGTTCACCACTTAATTATTGCATGTGGTGTACTGCCCATGATTGTATTCATTGTGTAATATACTTTAATTTATGGGTATTTACATCATCATGTTGTTATACTTCTTTCATGGGTGTATGTTTCGTAAGTTACCTAATCGATAAGGGAATTTGAGATTTCAATTTCCACTCATTTGGCTTTACACATATTTCATTGATTATATTACTCCAAGATTATGTGTGGAATCGATATTCATTTGATTATGCCTTAATTTGCACTCCCCTTTCTGTGGATATACTTTTGATACACATAATCACTCCATTGGTAAAATTCTCAAGTGATCGGTATGAACTTGATAAGAGTAATTTTAACTCAATCTCCATTTGTTGAGTTAAATATCCAATTCGTTGGTGTTGTTTCTACAAGAATATGTGTGAATATCCTTTGATTGTTTTACACTTAATGTTCAATCATATTTAGTGTATTTATATTTTTCACACATAATTATGTCGTTGATTTATCCTTAACCTAAGGATACAACCTTTATGAGAGATTTCATCTCAATTTACATTCCATTGAGACTTCTTTGATGATATACACCAAATCACTTTTATGTGGTGTATATAATGTACTTTGACATAGTATATCATGAATTCCTTTATTCTCATGATATTACAATGTTTTGATTACCTCAATTATTTGTATTCAAGTGTCTCTCTTTTGGTTAGAAACTCTAACCAAAATACCATTTTAAAATGTTTTAAAGAATTATTCTTCTAAATCATGCTCATTAATGTCCATATTTTAAAAATGGTTTTAAGGATTTATTTATATGGACATTAAAGTTTTAAAATTAAAAATCCTTTTAAAAAGTTTCAAAGTGGTACGGGACACTTTGATTCAAAAATCTATTTTTAAATGGCTTTTTGACAAATAGTGTGACTCTTAAATTATTTCAAGAAAAGGGGGATATTTCTCTCAAATAGTTTTGATGATTATTTTCATCTATGTCAACATCCTTCATTATTCTTGATTGAGGTTAATGTGATACAATACAATCTTCCATATTGTATCGAATGAGTTATGTTTGACTGTGGATGTGCTATTTTTATACCATTCAAGGTTTGTGGTAAAAGTATTGACATTTCGTATGCTAG
The DNA here is from genome assembly GCA_963277665.1 of Viscum album. Taxonomy (NCBI): domain Eukaryota; kingdom Viridiplantae; phylum Streptophyta; class Magnoliopsida; order Santalales; family Viscaceae; genus Viscum; species Viscum album. The sequence goes on from OY728165.1 coordinate 678,578,612, forward strand.
TTTCAATACGAATGTTTATGTTATGTTTAAACTTGTTCATATGAGGAATGCATTGGACTTAATAAGTGACGGGTGGAGCCCGCTATAGCTCCTCGATGCATCGGTAGGTCTCATGAGACAAACTAGTGTCTTGGCACAAGGCCTTGGCAAAATCTTATTTATAGTCTTGGCACGAGGCCTTGGCTATGTGGTTATGATAGTCTGGAATTATGCATTCCATCATTATGAAAGTGGTTATTGATATTGCATGTGATCATTCGACTAGTAGAATATCCATGTGAGTAAGTAAATGGCATTATTTCATTTTACCTTTGCCATTTTATGCTGAAGTTCAAGTTTAAAAGGCTTTTGTTTTAGTTATAATTTGCCTTAAGTGTTTATGCTCATTTATGAAAGCTTCTGCTATAATGTTATCCTTACTGAGCATCCGAGCTCACCCCTTTCAATGTTTTATTTATTTTTTCCCAGGATTATGAAGAAGTAATTTATGAATGACCTGCAGGGATAGTATGAGGGGATATGAAGACAAGATGTTTTTTTTATGATGTAATGTAAAAATTTATGGATGTATCTAGTTATTTCAAGGCTACTAAACTAATCGGTCTTTCGAGACTTGATCTTTCTCGTGATCATGCCAATGTTATTTAATAATGCACCGACTCTGGGTAATTAGGGTCGGGGCGTTACAGTTAGCCATAAGGGACTTTAATAGCTACGAGGAAATCGTTCGATGTGCTCTCAAAGTCGAGATGGAGATTGGAATAACCCATCAGTCACATGGGTTTGATAAGAAGAGGAAGATGGAATTCAAAGAAAAATCTAAAGAGCACACGGAAAAGAAGATGAGATTTTCCTTATGCTCAAAGTGTGGAAAGAAACATGGAGGGAGTTGTCTTAAAGGGACAAGTAAATGTTTTAAATGTGGAAAGGAAGGTCATCGGGCATTTGAATGCCGTGATAATGGGAAGAAGATGTCTAATGACGCAAACAAAGGAAGGGATACACAGAATGAACCTACTACACTTCAATGTTTCAAGTGCAAGGAGATGGGGCATTATGCCAATCAGTGCCCAAATCCAAGGGTTGATGATGATGGTCGACGTCAACAAAATCTTAAGGCTAAAGACAAAGAAAAGTCACATGCAATTTCTATCAGCGATGTGGAGTACGATAACGAAGTGGTGAAAGGTACACTTACCATCCACTCTAAAGTAGCAAATGTTTTATTTGATTCTGGATCCACCCACTCTTTTATTTCTAAAGAATTTTCTAAGGGTATCACCGTATTACCTCAACAATTAGATGTTGAGTTAGCTGTGACAACACCTAATGGCACAACAGTCGCATCAAAAGTTTATAATTCTTCTCCGATCGAAGTTTGTGGGAAAGTGCTTCCTGCAAATCTTGTGATCCTTCCTTTAGTGGAATTTGATGTGATTCTTGGCATGGATTGGCTTTCTCTACATGGATCTCATATCAATTTCCAAAGAAGGGAAGTCACATTTCATATTCCAGATCAATCTACGATCGTATATCAATGCAAGGATGAACATAACCTTCCAGTGGAAATTTCTTCCATCTTATGGGTATTGATTCCACTAAATGAAGGTTATTTATCTCAAATGGTTGGTGAGAAACTCACGATTAAGAATATTCCCATTGTACGGGATTTTGATGATGTCTTTCCGGAGGAATTACCGGGTCTTCAACCAAATCGTGAAGTTGAGTTTTCAATAGAACTCGTACTGGGTGCTTTGCCTATTTCAAAGACACCTTATAGAATGGCCCCAATTGAGTTGCAGGAATTGAAGAAGCAACTCCAAGAGAATCTTGATAAGGGATTCATACGCCCTAGTGCGTCACCTTGGGGAGCACCTGTTCTATTTGTTAAGAAGAAAGATGGATCAATGAGACTCTGCATTGATTATCGAGAACTTAACAAGATCACTATCAAGAACAAATATCCTCTCCCACGCATTGATGACTTATTTGACCAACTACGCGGAGCTCAATACTTTTCCAAGATTGATCTTCGTTCAGGGTATCATCAATTAAGGGTCAAATGGGAGGATATACCAAAGACGGCTTTCCGTACAAGGTATGGACACTATGAATTTATAGTGATTCCATTTGGTCTTACTAATGCCCCTGCTATCTTCATGGATCTAATGAATAGAGTCTTTAGAGACTATCTTGATCAATTTGTGGTAGTCTTTATAGACGATATTCTTGTCTATTCAAAGAGCAAGGAAGATCATGAAGATCACTTGAGAATTATATTGAAGACCCTGAGAAAGGAGAAGCTTTATGCCAAATTTACCAAGTGTGAATTTTGGCTTCAAAAAGTTGCATTTTTGGGTCACATAATCTCAAAAGAGGGGATATCTGTGGATCCATCAAAAACAGAGGTTATCGAAAGATGGTCGAGACCAACAACAGTAACTGAGATCCGAAGTTTTCTTGGTTTGGCTGGATATTATCGACGTTTTGTAAAAGATTTTTCACGATTATCTAATCCACTCACCAAGTTGACTCGGAAAGGAGTTAAGTTTGTCTGGACAGAGGAATGTGAAGAGAATTTCAAGGAGTTGAAAAGAAGGTTATCCAGTGCACCTGTGCTCACACTGCCCTGTAGTGAAGAAATGTTTGTGATCTACAGTGATGCATCCAAGAAGGGATTGGGGTGTGTTCTTATGCAAAATGATATGGTGATAGCTTATGCCTCACGACAGTTGAAAATCCATGAGCAAAATTACCCAACACATGATTTGGAGTTGGCTGCGGTAATCTTTGCATTAAAGATTTGGAGGCATTACCTTTATGGTGAAAGGTGTGATATTTATACTGATCATAAAAGTTTAAAGTATATTTTCACACAAAAGGAGTTGAATATGCGTCAAAGATGATGGTTGGAGCTGATTAAGGATTATGACTGCTCAATCCATTACCACCCTAGGAAAGCAAACAAGGTGGCAGATGCATTAAGTCGACAAGACCATGCTAGTTTATCCATGATGAGGATCACAAAAGATCCAATATTTATGGATTTACAAAGGATGGATCTTGGAATTATAATGGAAGGGGAAAAATCTTATCTTTCTCAAATGAATGTTCAACCATCTACACATGTGAAGATTAAAGAGGCACAGAAAGAAGATGTCGAGTTACAAAAGAAGGTGAGAAATGTTCCTGAATTCAACCTTGATTGTGATGGGATAATAAAGTTCAGGAATCGGGTTTGTGTTCCTTCCATCCCCGAATTAAAGAAGGAGCTGCTGGATGAGGATCATAGTTCTTCATTCTCTATTCATCCTGGAAGCACGAAGATGTATAGGGACCTGAAAGAGTACTTCTGGTGGGAGGGCATGAAAAGAGATGTTGCTGAATATGTCTCTCGATGCTTGGTTTGTCAACAAGTTAAAGCTGAGAGACAAAAGTCTAAGGGGATGTTACAACCATTACCCATACCCGAATGGAAATGGGAAAACATCACTATGGACTTTGTCACAGGAATTCCTAAAACATCCAAAGGCAATAATGCTATCTGGGTCATAGTTGATCGTCTTACAAAGTCTGCACACTTCATTCCTATTAGAGAGGATTTCTCTCTAGATCAGCTTTCCAGGATATATGTAAAGGAAGTGGTAAGATTGCATGGAGTACCACTTTCTATTATATCTGATTGGGATCTGAGATTTACCTCGAAGTTCTGGCGAAGTCTTCAGCATACTCTGGATACAGAGTTGAGTTTCAGCACTGCTTATCATCCCCAGACAGACGGTCAGTCTGAGAGAACAATTCAAACCCTAGAAGATATGTTGAGAGCTTGCTCTATGGATTCCAAAGGAGGTTGGGATCAACACCTACCTTTGGTGGAATTTTCTTATAATAATAGCTTTCACTCCAGTATTCAGATGGCTCCTTATGAAGCTCTCTATGGAAAGAAATGCAGGACTCCAAATTGCTGGGATGAAGTTGGGGAAAGAAAGATATTAGGACCTGATCTCGTTGATGAAATGGCAGAAAAGGTCAGATCTATTCAACAACACATAAGCGCAGCTCAGAGTCGACAGAAAAGTTATGCCGACAACCGAAGAAAAGACCTAGAGTTTGAAGTGGGTGATAAAGTGTTCTTACGAATATCTCCCTGGAAGAGGGTTATGAGATTTGGAAAGAAGGGGAAGTTGAGCCCTAGATATATCGGTCCTTTCGAAATACTAGATCGTGTTGGGAAGGTAGCTTACCGATTGTCTCTTCCACCGAATCTCTCTCAAGTTTACGATGTGTTCCATGTATCTCTCCTGAGAAAGTACATACCAGATCCTTCACATGTACTCAGCTCAGAAGTTGTACCGCTGGAGCAAGATCTTTCTTATGAAGAACAGCCGATAGAGATTCTGGATCGTAGCGAAAAAGTCCTATGAAACAAGACCACTCGATTGGTGAACGTTTTATGGAGGAACCACCAACTTGAAGAAGCTACATGAGAGCTTGAGGATATGATGAGGGAGAAGTATCCTCATCTGTTTGTTACAAAGTGACGAATTTCGAGGGCGAAATTCTTTTTAAGGGGGGTAGAATGTAACACCCGAGACTTTTATGTTATATAAATCATCAAAGGAATATTTTTCTACACAACACTTGCTTGGCTTGCTTTACACGCAATCGCGACCTTCCTCGATAGCTTGCGTCGTACGCAATACCGAGTTTCACTAAACAAAAATATGCTATTAAAACTAGCCGTTATGAATAGTAATAACCACTTTTTGAAATTTTATAAATTTTATTTTTCAAAATGGACTTCATTTTTGGACTCAGAATATCGAAATTAGCCTAGGGTGAAATTTTGGTATTTTTCTGAAAACTTTCAATTTTTGATGAATAGTGAAACCACTAAGTGGTAGGTTAAAAACTGAATTTTGCATAAAACTTAATTTTACCGCTTCTGTGAATGGAATTTCAAAAATCCGACAGACACGGCTGATATCAGTAAGTAAAATTTGGTTCAATGAGATAAAAATAATTTTTTGGTGAATAGTAACTTTTTACTATTTTTACCGCAGTTAATAGTAAATAGGGTAACTAAGGGTAAATATGATATTAATATTACCCTAACACATGTCCTAATTCTATTGGACAAGTGTAATTCGACCAAAAACAAACTTAGGAATAAAATATGACCATTTAGGCCCACTTGGATTAGATTAGGACATTTATTATTAATTTATTTAAAGAAGGGTTAAAATAGTTAAAATCAAAGTTTAATAAGTAAATCATTTTTAATATGGGGTTATACATAAGATAAATTCGATTGTAAATATTCATTAGAAAGATAAAAATATTTCCTACATGATGGTATTTTATTTTTAATTTTTAGACATCAAATAATTTAATTTATTTATGACACAAAGATGATGCAGTAATTATCTTATTAATGAAATACTGACATAATTGATAATATAAATACCAAAATAAATGTAATTTAAGAATTTTTATGAATTCCACTAATTTTATAGGTTACTATGATATATTAGTGTTGATTTAATCAACTTGGTTCGAACATATAATTCTGTTATGACTTTCAGAAAAATCATATATCAAATAGTGTCAAAATTGACACAAAATAGTTTTTAAATCAAATATTATATTATTAATTGTAATTTTATTCCTAAAAATCTAAGGTTCATCCAAATGACTTAGATAAGGATATATATATTAATAATAAACAATTTTGGGTTCGTTTGGCATGTTATAGTAAGTGTATTAACCATATAGTGAAAGAAAACAAAAAGACATGGTAAAAGTTAAATTATTTAACTTAGAGTTAAATCTAATTGATAAGGTTAAAATAATACCCTAAACTTGTCTAAATCCTATTGGTTGATAGGATTTCGACCCATCCCCACTTTAGCTTCGAAATAAGACCCTTTGGAACCATTATAAACCGATTTTGACTTTAATATAAAATAATATTTTGAGATATTCCTAAGGTGCCCCTCTCCTCCCTTATAAAAGGGAACCTCCTCCCCCTCCTCCTCACACCAATTTGAGGACTCAAGCTCGGCCAACACCTGCCATTTTCTCCTCTCCACTTCCATAGAATAATACTAGAGGTCCTGGTCTTCTTCAAAGACCAATCTTAGTTCCCTAAGTGGAGTATTCAAAGAGGCGTTCCAAAGAAGAGGTAATATCCATTACCGATCTTTTCAATTTCTTTCTTCTTCAACTTCTTCTTCTTTAGTTGTTTCATGATAAAGTAATAACATCAGTATTACTTACATACTGATATGTTATTATAAATATGAAACAACCCTAATTCACCTTCTATCCATCCTACGGAAAAATGAAATCACCGCGCGTGCGTACGTACGGAATACCGTCTCCACGCCGTGGTGTAATCTATTTTTCCACCATCACTTTACAAGGATGGGTATAATGGTGTAATGAGTAACTATTTATGATTATTATAAAGTAATATTGATAATGAAATAATATATATATACTCCAATACAGTTCCACGATCATAGGAACGATATCATCACTCGTGCGTACGTACGGAATACCGTCTCCACGATGTGATGCGACTCGTTCTACATGATCATCATTACATAGTAATTATATAAATGAATTGAATTAATAAATATGATATATGTTACACTAATACCATTCTGGATATAAGGTATCTATAACCTTAAAAGAAGAATATGAATGTATTCGGCAAAACACGCATAAGAACAAAAGGCAATAAAGACCCGAGTAACAAGTAACAATGAAATATTACTAACAAGAAGCTAAGAATATGACCATATATGATATCATATCAATATGTATGATTCTGGAATAAGTCAATAACATTATTTAAACCATTATACAGGAGCTTCGGACACGTACAAAGCAAATCGGACCTAAGGTAAGGGAAATATCACAATATCATTTTTATCCGAGATTGTTTATTCGTAAGTATTTACTGGGGTGTATTTTATCATCCACATCCATGTTTCATCAATATGTAATATTAATTCCATCCACCTACAATTTTTTAAATCCATTTTTACCTTTCGGTGAGTTTTTAGTAATATGTATGAAAGGAATCTTTTGTCGTTTTTCGTACGAAGTACTTTTTGACTTTTCCGACAAAAGTACGAAGAATGTTTTTTTAACTTATACGGCATGAATGGATTTTTAAAACAAAATTTCCAAGAATCTCCCTTTACAAGTTTTCAAGTTTATTTTTAATCAACTTCTTTTATTTTAAAGTCGTATGACATGTTATGAAAGGAAAAATGTTTTTGAAGAAGAAAGGATATTTTCCTCAAGAATGGAGTTCAAGTGTTTTATCAAAATTATTTTCCATATAAGATAATAAAGGGTTCTGTTTTTATCCCTATTATTACATGGATTTGATTATGTTGTGATGGAAACATTTTTATGAATTCCTTTATCTTATATGAATTGTTTTATGATGTCATGTTGTTTAAGAATCCCATTTTTATTACATGGGTTACGCTATGATGTATGGTTTATGATTATGTGACACACATAAGAAAGGATTCATTATAAGATGGGTGGGACCTATATCTCCCTCCAATGCATTGGGTAAAGATTTTATATCTCATGAGATAGACATGGCTGGAACGGAAGGTTATTTCGGTTCAGTGATACAGGACTGAAACGAGGAGTGAACTCGGTTCAGAAAGGGACTTTGTCCACTAAGATAGTCTTGGCAATGAGTCATGACTAACAAGAAATGATTTTCCATGATTATGTGTGCATGCCACAAAGTTTCAAGTTTTATGTTATGATTATGGGGATCTCATTTTCACTTCTATGATTTATTCCATGTTAAGATATTATGATCTCTTTTGCAGGTTTTGATTTTCAAAAAGATATGATATGATTTTTATTTCCTTTATTTTCCCTTGCTGAGAATTTGAGCTCACCCTTTTATGTTTTCTTTTCCCCAGGTCAGGAAGATGGATATTAAGTAGAATATGCTAAAAGGGACCCTAGATATGATGAAATAAATGGGAGACACTGTAGAAGATTTATGAACCAGTTGTTTATGTTTCCCAGTTTCTAAAGACACTATACCTATACGGTCCTTTGTGGTTTTGTCATATGTTGTAATAAGTGTGCTTCAATTTTGAAGTATTAACAAGGTATGTAAAGTATGGGTTGTTATAGAGGTATACTTCTACCTTGATCTCTACCCTGGGAAGACATTGATATCCACACCATCATATCAGATGGCTCTCATAGAACATCATGAATTGAGGGTAAAATTGAAATATTTATAGGATAAGGGATTCATGAGACCCAACATTTCACCATGTGAAACCCCAATTTTGTATTCCAAGAATGAAGATGGGAGTTTGAGGTTGTGTGTGGACTTTCGTCGCCCAAATCAAGTGACCGTAAAGAACAAGTATACACTTATGAGGATTTATGACCTCTTCAATTTGATTAAGGGAGTGAGATGGTTCTCGAAGATACACCTTTGGTCAGGCTATCACCAGATTTACATGCGAGACAAGGATGTACCAAAGACAACCTTTAGATTTTGGTATGGCCACTATGAGTTCTTGGTGATGCCTTTCGGAGTAACCAATTATGCAACAGTGTTCATGGGACTCTTGAATAGGGTCTTCCAGCCTTACCTCAATAATTTTGTGGTTGTCTTCATTGATAACATCATGGTGTACTCAACATCCAAGGAGGAGCAAGCTAAACATCTGCAGATAGTCCTAGATACACTCCGAGAGCACCAACATTATGATAAAATCTCGAAGTGTGAGTTTTGGATATGGGAGATCTACTTTATAGGACATGTTATATTAGAGGATAGAGTTGTAGTGGATCCAGCAAAGATAGTGGTAGTGCTTTCTTGGGATCCACCCATGTACGTGATAGAGGTGTAGAGTTTCTTGGGATTGGATGGATACTACCGAAGATTCATGCCTCAATTTTCCAGGGTAGCCGCAACCTTATAATCTTTGACATAGATGGGACAACCATTCATGTGGGTAGATAAGTGCCAGAAAAGATTCTTGGAGATAAGGCGGAGACTGACGAGTGCCCCCATCTTGAGACTACCAGCAGAGGGAGTTGGGTATATAGTTTTCTATGATGCATATGGGACCGAACTGGGTTTTTTATTGATGCTGGAGTGAGTAGTTATTTCATATGGTTCATGGAAATTGAGGTAGCATGAGAATAACTATGCAACCCATGACCTAGAGCTAGCACTTGTGGTCTTTTCTTTGAAGATGTGGAAACACTACTTGATGGGTGACTAGTTTACAGTCTACTCCAACAACAAAAGTCTCAGGTATATATTCTCCTAGAAGGACTAGAAATTGAGGCAAAGACCACTACAAGAAAACCGCCGTTTAGCCGCAGTTTTTAAAACCGCCGCTAAACGGCAAAAAAAATTTATTTATTTTTTAATTTTTTTTAATTTTTTTTAATTTTATTTTAGGATTAGAGGCGATTTTTTAAAAAACCGCCGCGAAATAGCGGCGGTTTCGGTAAAACCGCCGCTAAATGAAATGAAAAAAAACGTGAGAAACCCCGAAATCACTAAAAAGACCATAACTTTTGATCCGGGCGTCCGTTGAAGCACTACGACCAGTCAAATCGAAGATCATGAAGAGATCTAGAGGCACATATAATCAAAACCGTGAGACGGTCTAAGGTGTGGAAGATATTAGAGTTATAAGAAAGTTGAAAAAAGTTCTCCAACTTCAAACGACCATAACTTTCACTCCAGGTGTCCATTTGGGCTCTACCACATATCAAATCAAAGCCAGCGAAGAGAGCTACGCACCAATGCAACAAAAGCATGCTTCTATCAGGTTTTGAGACTCCAAAAACCCCTCCGAAGGCCTTCAAAACCCCATTTCCGTCACCGGTGTCCCGTCGAACTTGTCTTCAAACAGACCTAACTTTCAATCCGCGTGTCAGTTTGGCCTCCTCAACCTTCCAGATCATAGCTCGTTCCATGAGCTTCAGTTTGACTGGTCGCGGCGCCCACATGCACTCCTAGATCATATGTTATGGCCTTTTTAGTGGGTATCGGGTTTGTTATGTTTTTTAGTGTCTCGTTTCTAGCACCCGTTCTCCGTCAGCTTTTTTTGAATGGTTATAACTTCCGATCCGTCTGTCCATTCAAACTCTTTCACCTTTCATATTGAAGAGCGTTTCAGGATCTTTGATTTGACAGGTCGCGGATCTAAAACAGACTCTCGGATCATAAGTTATCTCCGTTAATGTGAGTCCAATGTTTTTGTCTCTTTATGACCGTTTTGACGGGTTTCAACGGTAGCTCCATTTATTACTGTTTATTTGGGTTTCCATGACTTTTTATCTTTATCAATGGTTTTTTATGGGTTATTATGATTGTTATGTTGAATTATTAAGGAGTTTTCCAGAGTTGTCACGAGTTTTCATGCGTTCTCATTTTTTATAATGCCTCATTCTTCATATGCTTCTCCATCATTTTTCATGCGTTTTCATGATTTTTCATCCCTTATCACGTCTTTTCATACTTTTTCATGTGTTTCCTTTATTATTTATTATTTATTATTTATAATATACATTAATTTATTTATTATCGATTATTTGTAACTGGTTATTTATTATTTATTATTTATTATTTATATTTATTTATTATTTATTTTTGTTTATTATTTATATTTATTTATTATTTATTATTTATTATTTATTATTTATATTTATTTATTATTTATTATTTATTATTTATATTTATTTATTATTTATTATTTATTATTTATTATTTATTATTTATTATTTATTATTTATTATTTATATTTATCTATTAGTTATTATTTATTAGTTATTATTTATTAGTTATTATTTATTATTTATTACTTATTATTTATTATTTATTATTTATTATTTATTATTTATTATTTATATTTATTTATTATTTATTATTTATTATTTATTATTTATATTTATTTATTATTTATTATTTATTTATTATTTATATTTATTTATTATTTATTATTTATATTTTTTTATTATTTATTATTTATATTTATTTATTATTTATTATTTATTATTTATTATTTATATTTATTTATTATTTATTATTTATATTTATTTATTATTTATTATTTATTATTTTCTATTTATTATTTATTATTTATTAATTATATTTATTTATTATTTATTATTTATATTTATTTATTATTTATTATTTATATTTATTTATTATTTATTATTTATTATTTATATTTATTTATTATTTATTATTTTCTATTTATTATTTATTATTTATATTTATTTATTATTTATTATTTATTAGTTATTATTATTATTTATATTTATTATTTATATTTATTTATTATTTATTATTTATTATTTATTATTTATATTTATTTATTATTTATTATTTATATTTATTTATTATTTATTATTTATATTTTTTTATTATTTATTATTTATTAATTATATTTATTTATTATTTATTATTTATATTTATTTATTATTTATTATTTATTATTTATTATTAATATTTATTTATTATTTATATTTATATTTATTTATTATTTATTATTTATATTTATTTATTATTTATTATTTATTTATATTTATTATTTATATTTATTTATAATTTATTATTTATATTTATTTATTATTTATATTTATTTATTATTTATTATTTATTATTTATTATTTATTATTTTCTATTTATTATTTATTATTTATTATTTATATTTATTTATTATATATTATTTATATTTATTTATTATTTATTATTTATTATTTATTATTTATATTTATTTATTATTTATTATTTTCTATTTATTATTTATTATTTATATTTATTTATTATTTATTATTTATTATTAATTAGTTATTATTTATATTTATATTTATTATTTATATTTATTTATTATTTATTATTTATTATTTATTTATTATTTATTATTTATTTATTATTTATATTTATTTAATATTTAATATTTAATATTTATTATTTATTTATTATTTATTATTTATTATTTATATTTATTTATATTTATATTTATATTTATTTATTTTTTATTATTTATTATTTATTATTTATTATTTATTATTTATTATTTATATTTATATTTATTTATTATTTATTATTTATTATTTATATTGATTTATTATTTTTTTTAATATTTATATTTATTTATTATTTATATTTATTTATTATTTATTATTTATTATTTATATTTATTTATTATTTATTATTTTCTATTTCTTATTTATTATTTATATTTATTTATTATTTATTATTTATTATTTATATTTATTTATTATTTATTATTTTCTATTTATTATTTATTATTTATATTTATTTATTATTTATTATTTATTATTTATTATTTATTATTTATTATTTATTATTTATTATTTATATTTACATTTATTTATTATTTATAATTTATTATTTATATTTATTTATTATTTATTATTTTCTATTTCTTATTTATTATTTATATTTATTTATTATTTATTATTTATTATTTATATTTATTTATTATTTATTATTTATTATTTATTATTTATATTTATTTATTATTTATTATTTATTATTTATTATTTATATTTATTTATTATTTATTATTATTTATTATTTTCTATTTATCATTTATTATTTATATTTATTTATTATTTATTATTTATTATTTATTATTTATTATTTATTATGTATTATTTATTATTTATTATTTATTATTTATTAGTTATTAGTTATTATTTATTATTTATTATTTATTATTTATTATTTATATTTATTTATTATTTATTATTTATTATTTATTATTTATTATTTATTATTTATTATTTATTATTTATATTTATTTATTATTTATATTTATTTATTATTTATATTTATTATTCCTTATTTATTATTCCTTATTTATTATTTATTATTTATTATTATTGAGTTTATATTTATTATTTATGTATTATTTGTTTTTTCAGTTAATATATATAAGTATATTAAATTCTGTTTATTAAACACATGGCGAGCTTGCTGGAGTGGTAAAGTCTTTGGAAAATATGCAAGAGGTTAGGGGTTCAAATCTCACCAAACGCAGAATTTATTTATATTGCATGTGCTTGTGCATGTGCCTGTGCATATGTGCATGTGCCTGTGCATATGTGCATGGGCATGGGCATGGGCATGGGCATGGGCATGTGCATGGGCATGGGCATGGGCATGGGCATGGGCATGTGCATGGGCATGGGCATGGGCATGGGCATGGGCATGGGCATGTGCATGGGCATGTGCATGTGCATGTGCATGGAATGGGCATGGGCATGTGCATGGGCATGTGCATGGGCATGTGCATGGGCATGCGCATGGGCATGCATGGATAAATAAATAAATAAAATAAATAAATAAAATATATACGAAATAAAATATATACGAAATAAAATATATACGAAATAAAATAAATACGAAATAAAATAAATACGAAATAAAATATATACGAAATAAAATATATACGAAATAAAATATATACGAAATAAAATATATACGAAATAAAATATATACGAAATAAAATATATACGAAATAAAATATATACGAAAAAATAGTTTCCCGACGCTCGATTTAGCGGCAGTTTAAACCGCCGCTAAATGCCTTTTTTGCTGTAGTGGATGATGGATGAAGTTCGCCCAAGACGATGATTTAGAGATAGTCTATACTCCATGGAAGGGGAACATAGTGGCAGCCGTACTTAGCAGGAGGTCCAGTTTGTAGTTTCTGAGTGAGGCGACAATGTGACTGGCCACAATGCAGATATCCTTCATGAATGATGATGGAGTAGCTTACCTTCAGTAGATTAATGTCTCTCCCCTACTCTTATGGTGAGTTAGGGAGGCAAAGCTAGTGGATATGGACTGAGAGGCTTGATATGCTTAGTTATCCTTAGGACATGATCCTGATGGATTTTCGATAGGAGGGGAGCACTTCATCCTTTTTAGAGGATGCATAGTAGTACCAGTGGCATTGAGAGAGGAGATTTTGAGGGAGTTCTATACCACCACTTTGGCTGTACATTTGAGAGAGAAAAATATGTAGTAGGATCTCCGATGTCATTACAAGTGGCCAGAGATGAAGAGAGTGGTGGCAGAGTTAATTTCACGGTGCCTCACTTGTCAGCAAGTGAAGGCTGAGCATAATGTTCTAGAAAACTTGGCCCAACCACATGAGGTACCAAAGTGGAAGTGGGATGGTATCTCAATGGACTTCGTGAAGTGATTATCACGCACATCCAGGGGCCATGATACTATCTGGGTGATCATTGATCGACTCACAATTTCGGCTCACTTCCTACCCATCTGGGAGCAGGGATCGATAGATGGATTAGGATGCCTCTATGTCCAAAAGATAGTGCAACTCCATGGAGTCCCATATATGATAGGATTAGATAGTGATTCATGATTTACATCCTGGTTGTGGAAGAGATTACATGAGGCGTTCAGGAATCAGCTATGCTTGAGCACAACTTTCCATCCTTAGAATCATGGTCAGACAGAGAGAACTATTCAGGTGTTGTATGGCATGATACTTGCTTGTATCATGGACTTTGGTCTCATTTGTGAGGACCACCTACCTTTTGTGGAGTTTTCATACAACAACAGCTATCACTCCATCATTGGAATGACACCATTTGGGGAACTTTACAGGCATCCTTGCAGATCACCTCTATATTGGACAGACATAGGGGAGTCTGCACTAATGAGTCCAGAGTTGGTACGAGATACAACCGAGAAGGTTCAGATCATCCAATAGTGGATGAGGAATGCATAGACTAGGCATAAATCTTGTGCTAACAAGAGACAGAGGCCCTTGAAGTTTGAGGAGGGAGAGCATGTGTTCCTTCAGGTCTCACCACAGTGGGGATTGTGAAGATTTGGCCTAGGAGGAAAGTTATCTCCAAGATTCAGTGGCCCTTTCCAGTTTTTGAGGAGATTTGGTGAGGTGGCGTACCTCCTAGTTCTTCCCCCACATATGCACTATGTGCACAATTTTTTCTATGTGTTACAGCTAAGGAGGTACGTTCATGACCCATATCACATCATCGACTGGGGTGAGTTTGACATCGACGATGAGGCGATGTTTGCAGAGTTCCCAGTGGAGATAGAGGATCAACAAGAGCAGAAAAAGTGGCAAGATCAATGATTTTAAATGTTAGATGTTGGTGCATCTAGAAGTCCATAAATAAGGCCAGATTTGAAGGAATTTCTTCCACATGGGATTCTATTATTATGAGAACAAAATCCCTTTTAATTGACCGTGTTAGCAGTATTAAAAATTGGTGTAATGCTCCTTCTTTGAGAGCCTTGTAGGTGAATGCAGTGGTAATGCAACAGTCTTGTCTCGAGATAAGAGGTACGTGGGTGCACTGGTTACCGCCTATTATGGGATTGAAACTTAACTTTGATGGTTCATGTATTTTGGGTATTATGTGTGGCAGTGGAGTGGTTAGGGACTACATGGGAAGTGTCCTGGGGGTTTTTTTCTGCATATTATGGGAGGGGAATCTCTATCCAAGAAAAGGAAAAGGATATGTATTTAGGTCTTAAACTGTGTGCTCAGAATGAGATTTCTTTGAATCAGATTGAAACAGACTCTATGGTAATACATGTCACGACCCGTCCTCGGGGCCCGTGCCGTGACTACCCCAAGCCCGCCTTCCATAGGCCAGGGGCTGGCGACTAGCACCAAGGCGTAAATCCCAGTAAAAAGGGAAGGCATTGCCTTTGTAAAGTAAACAAACACCACATAGTAAGCAAACGAAAAAGTAAACACTAAGTAAGAACAGAGTACAACTTAAAGTGCGGAAAAGTAAATGAGCCAGTATACAAACCCAAACTGAAAGTAAAGTACAACTCGAAAGGGAAAACAATAACTGTAAAGTAAAACCCGCTACACCGAGCTGTCCACTGAAAATCCCACCTGAAGGGTGGGTACAGATAGCTCCACTGCTCCTCGGGTCCCGCCGTCCGCTCCGGGCACATCCCGCCCAGTGGTCCACCTCCAGGTACCGTTCTGCTCTGCAAGCCTCAGCCACGATCAACGCTGTCCGTCGTCTGTAACCAACACAACGTAGTGCGGGCATAGCCCGTGCAGGGGTGAGTATAAGCTACTCAGTAGGGACCCCGAGACCCCTGAAGGTCTCCCAAAATCTACAAAGGATAAACCACAAAGGAAGATACAAACACGAAGTAACAACCGACACTGCTTAGGTATATGCCCATACATATACCTAAGTCATCAATTCCAATACACTCCAACCTCCGAGCCCAAGTACAACTCAGTCCACACAGGAAAGTAAACGTATTCCACACAGGAAGAAAAACATAATCCACACAGGATAGCACAACACAATCCACACAGGAAAGTAACAGGATTCAGCTCACACAGGTATACTTCATCGAAAGACGATAAAGATGATCTCTGATCCATCTAAGTCGTCGGACCCACGAAGGATCGATAGGTAACTAACCCCCGCAAAAGATCCACACAGGATCGGGCCCACATAGGACCTGTAGGCTCTGGTTCACACAGGACCGCTGAGCGCAAGGACCCACATAGGATCAGACCCACACAGGATCGGGCCCACACAGGACCTGTGGCACTGATCCACGTAGGATCGCTGAGTGCTGTAGTCGTCGTCGTCGAATCCACTAAGGATCGCTGTACTGTCGTCGTCGCAGTCACAGTAGCATTAGCGGTAGCAGTCACAGTCGCAGTCGCAGTCGCAGTCGCAGCCAGCACTAGGGTTCCCGCACACAGCAATCTCGTTCGGGAGGGTCCGCTCCACGAGCTGAGAGGCTGATACATCAACTGTCACAAAGCCCAGATTTGATGTATCCAAAAGTTCCGTATCGTCAACAGGAACTCAACGCAACAGACGGCGCGTCGATCAGACGCCCGGTCTGAGAGTTATTGGCTTTTTCGTCCTAGGGGCCCGGTTGGTTTTTAAGGCAAAACCAACCCGACCGTACTCCACCTGCGTCCAAACCTCGGGCGGAGTATGCCAAAATATCCGTCTCACTAAGAGGAAGACAACATAGCTGAAGGCACGTCAATCGGATGTCCGTAGCTCAAGATATGAGCGTTTCCGCTCCGAGGGCCCGGTTGGTTTCGTGTACGAACCAACCCGGCCGAACTAAAAGTATTCCGAAACTTTGAGTGCGATATACCGAATCGACCGTCTCGATCCAAGGATCGCATCGCCGCTGACGGTTCGTCAATCGGAGGTCCATAACTCAAGTTATGGCCAAAAGACCGAAGTCGATTCGAAAACGGGGGGTCCGGGTCCGGGCCGACCCGGGTCCGACCCGGCCCAAGGGGGGGGGGGGGGGTCGGGCCGGGTCGGCCCAGACCCGGACCCCCCGCTTTCGAATCGACTTCGGTCTTTTGGCCATAACTTGAGATACAGACCTCCGATTGACGAACCGTCAGCGGCGATGCGATCCTTGGATCGAGAAGGTCGATTCGGTATATTGCACTCAAAGTTTCGGAATACTTTGAGTTCGGCCGGGTTGGTTCGTACACGAAACCAACCGGGCCCTCGGAGCAGAAACACTCATATCTTGAGCTACGGACGTCCGATTGACGTGCCGTCAGCTTTGTTGTGTTCCTCTTAGTGAGACGGATATTTTGGAATACTCCACCCAAGGTTTGGACGCAGGTGGAGTACGGTCGGGTTGGTTTTGCCTTAAAAACCAACCGGGCCCCTAGGACGAAAAAGCCAATAACTCTCAGACCGGGCGTCCGATCGACGCGCCGTCTGTTGCGTTGAGTTCATGTTGACGATACAGAACTTTTGGATACATAAAATCTGGGCTTTGTGACAGTTGATGTATCAGCCTCTCGGCTCGTGGAGCGGACCCTCCCTAACGAGCTTGCTGTGTGCGGGAACCCTAGTGCTGGCTGCGACTGCGACTGCGACTGTGACTGCTACTGCTACTGCTACTGTGACTACGACGACGACAGTACAGCGATCCTTAGTGGATTCGACGACGACGACTACAACACTCAGCGATCCTACGTGGATCAGTGCTACAGGTCCTGTGTGGGCCCGATCCTGTGTGGGTCCGATCCTGTGTGGATCCTTGCGCTCAGCGGTCCTGTGTGAACCAGCGCCTACAGGTCCTATGTGGGCCCGATCCTGTGTGGGTCTTTTGTGGGGGTTAGTTACCTATCGATCCTTCGTGGGTCCGACGACTTAGATGGATCAGAGATCATCTTTATCGTCTTTCGATGAAGTATACCTGTGTGAGCTGAATCCTGTTGCTTTCCTGTGTGGATTGTGTTGTGCTATCCTGTGTGGATTACGTTTTACTTCCTGTGTGGAATAGGTTTACTTTCTTGTGTGGACTGAGTTGTACTTGGGCTCGGAGGTTGGAGCGTATTGGAATTGATGACTTAGGTATATGTATGGGCATATACCTAAGCAGTGTCGGTTGTTACTTTGTGTTTGTATCTTCCTTTGTGGTTTATCCTTTGTGGATTTTGGGAGACCTTCAGGGGTCTCGGGGTCCCTACTGAGTAGCTTATACTCACCCCTTCATGGGCTATGCCCGCACTACGTTGTGTTGGTTGAAGACGACGGACATCGTTGATCGTGGCTGAGGCTTGCAGAGCAGAACGGTACCTGGAGGTGGACCACTGGGTGGGACGTGCCCGGAGCGGACGGCGGGACCCGAGGAGCAGTGGAGCTATCTGTACCCACCCTTCAGGTGGGATTTCCAGTGGACAGCTCGGTGTAGCGGCTTTTACTTTACAGTTGCTGTTTTCCCTTTCGAGTTGTACTTTACTTTCAGTTTGGATTTTTATACTAGCCCATTTACTTTTCCGCACTTTCAGTTGTACTCTGTTCTTACTTAGTGTTTAATTTTCCGCTTGCTTACTCTGTGGTGTTTGTTTACTTTACAAAGGCAATGCCTTCCCTTTTTACTGGGATTTACGCCTTGGTGCTAGTCGCCAGCCCCTGGCCTATGGAAGGCGGGCTTGGGGTAGTCACGGCACGGGCCCCGAGGACGGGTCGTGACAAATTGGTATCAAAGGAGTTCGGTTCTACCACGAACTCTGATCTTTTCTATGTGAAGCAATAATGTTTAGAGTATTGAGTGTGGTTATCAGTCCAGGGAGTCCAGTGTTGGTGCGGCAGCCGACGTATCCGTACACCAGGACCCTGACAACTGATTTCCGACTTAATGCACGAAGACATTGATTGTGTGTGTGTTTCAAAGTTTTCTTTGTGATTACTTTATATCAGCTCACCAGGTATACTGTTCTGACCGTGGCGCACCTGTTTCCTTTTCAGGATGGCCCCACGACGGCAGCCATCTAGGGTTCCGAGAGTCGAGCGTGACGACAGCCCACCGAGCGACGAGGCCGCGGTGCAGGGACCTTTGTCAGCAGTGGCACCGGCGGTAGCTCTACCCGCCGAGCCACCAATGCTTCCAGTACCAGCCGCTGACGATGCACGTCGCCTCAACGCACTGCATGAGTTTCAGTGCCAGCGACCACCCAGGTTTTGCGGGGAGACGGATCCCCAGGCAGCCGAGGACTGGCTGGAGGCAGTGGTACGTGTGTTTAGGCTAGCGAGGACACCAGTAGACCTCATGGTGATCCTCGCTGCGAGCCTACTACACACAACAGCAGGATGATGGTGGAGCTTGATGCTCCAGGTGCACGATGAGGCATCTCTACTTTGGACGGACTTTGAGAGCCTCTTCCGCTCGGAGTTCTTCCCATCCACCCTTCATGCGGTGCGTATCCAGGAGCTTCTTCAGCTGCGACAGGGTAGCATGACGGTCGCTCAGTACTCGGCGAGATTTACTGATCTCTCGCGCTACTCGACCGACATGGTACGAGACCCATTCTTCCGGGCCCGGACCTTCGAGCAGGGTTTGAGACACGAGATCAGGGCATCGCTGATCTCCCTCAGCATACCGACTCAGACAGGAGTACTGGAGCGGGCCCTTTTGATCGAGAGCTTCCTTGCTGAGTCTACACCAGCGCCGAGACCCACCGCAGGGCGGCACGTGGCAGAGTCATCTACAGCAGGCAGTCGACGGATGACTCAGGGGTCCAGGCAGACCAGACCTTCAGGCAGACGACCTCAGGACACTGGCTCAACAGTGCGGGGTGCACAGCGAGGAGCCAGTCTTTCGAGAGGCAGACATTGCTACTCGTGCGGCGGGCAGGGCCACATGGCTCGTGACTGCCCGACCCGCCGTGCCGAGGAGTAGCAGACGGTTTAGGGACCACCGAGGCAGAGGCAGAGGGTCGACCGTGGCGGTCCGCAGGGAGGAGGCGGATAAGGCAGAGGAGCTGGCCGAGCAGCAGGTGGTGGGCGACGCTTTGAAGCTTTTCCACCACCACCACCAGGAGGTCCACCCCGACCACAGGGAGCAGGCGGGCAGAGACAGGCACAGCTCCAGGCAGCAGAGGCCTACGACCACGGTGCACCCGAGATGATTCTAGGTACTATCTGTGTCTATTCCACCCTTGCTGCAGTACTTATAGACACAGGAGCGAGTCACTCTTTCATAGCCGCTGCCCTTGTTCGGAGCTCGGAGATTCTGACAGAGCCGTTGGCTCGATCCTTACGGCTAGAGACTCCTACGGGAGCAGACTCGACGATTACGCACTGGTGCCGACAGTGTGAGCTTACTCTAGGAGGCGAGAGCTTCAGCTGGGATCTTCTTGTAGCAACGTCGAGGCCTTACGACGTCATCTTGGGCATGTATTGGCTATCTACGGTCCATGCACAGATTGACTATTTTAGGCACAAGGTGCGATGTGTACGCACCGACGGGAGCAGGTTCACCTTCACCGACGAGAAGGGAGCCTTTGTAGCACAGGATGGATTACTGCGGAGGAGAGGACAACCCATCACTCATCAGTTGGCTAGCCTCATCCTTGGAGCAGTTGACGTGCGGAGTCCTGGTTTTCCTGCAGTGGTGGATCAGTTTGAAGACGTTTTTCCCGACGATGTTCCAGGGCTACCTCCTCGCAGAGAGGTAGAATTTTTTATTGACTTGTACCCCGAGACAGCCCCGATATCCACTCCAGCATATCGGATGGCCCCCGCCGAGCTTCGAGAGCTATGGGTACAGTTGGAGTACTTGCAGGGCAAGGGGTTCATCCGACCCAGTGTTTCACCCTGGGCTTCCCCGATTTTGTTCGCCAAGAAGGCGGACGGGAGATTGCGACTTTGTGTTGACTATCGTCACCTGAACCAGGTGACAGTGAGGAACAAGTATCCGCTACCGAGGATTGATGACCTCTTTGATCAGCTCAAGGGAGCACGGTGGTTCTCAAAGATAGACCTCAGGTCAGGCTATCATCAGCTCAGAGTCAGAGATGAGGACGTGCAGAAGACGACCTTCAGATGTCGGTATGGCCACTATGAGTTCTTGGTTATGCCTTTCGGCGTAACCAATGCTCCAGCAGTGTTCATGGACCTCATGAACAGGATCTTTCAGCCATACCTTGATCGATTTGTCGTGGTCTTCATTGACGACATTCTGATTTACTCTACCACTGAGGAGGCGCACGCCTATCACTTGCGAGTTGTACTAGACACACTCCGAGAGCACCAGCTTTATGGTAAGCTCTCAAAGTTCCAATTCTGGATACGTGAGGTCCACTTCTTGGGACACGTTATCTCCGAGGATAGGTCGTGACAATACATGATTGCATGCATGTAAAAATATATCCTCCTTGTTCGATAGCATATATAACCAGGAGGTTTTGTTCCATCCTTAGTAGTAGCAACATCCAGGTGGTGCACACATGTAGTGAAGGTAATAAGGTGGCCGACTATTTTGCTTCCTTGGCAGCAGAAGAACAAGGTACTTACATTAATTGTTTCTCAAATTCTAATCTTATTGAACCAGAGAGAGTGAATTTGATTAGGGGACACCATCTTGGTCTTCACTACTTTAGAACTCCATAAGCTTGTATCTTTATCCTTACCCACTACTTTTTGTATGGGTGTTCTTTCTGCTTTTTAATAAAAATTCAACCGATGATGATGATGATCAACGGGAGCGAGTATTTCTTGGGTGTTCAGTTCCTCTAATGTAAATTTATTGGCAAAAAACAAATCTCTAGGAGAGAACATGGGAGAGAGAGGCTCATATTTGTATCAGTACCCCTTTCTGTTTTATTAGCCCTTGTTTTGGATTAGGTGGGTGTAAATCCCTAAAAGGGGGAGTAATGTAATAACCCAGAATTCCATAATTTTTTTACAATTAAATGGGATTATTTCAAGACCAGGATCTAAGAAAACATGCAATTTTGAGGCCCATAGTGGCTGGAATGTATTTTTGATATTTTTTTGAGGTTCCTTAAATAATCATGTGAGCGGGTTTTTCTAACTTTTAAACAGGTGACCAGATAAAAAATCTGATGGAACCATTGAATTCAGAGCATATGGATTCTCCTAGAAAGGGAATTACATTAGACATCATGAGATAATAGTTGAAGTTAGTTTCTGGCCATAAATAAAATAATTAACAATTATTTTATTTTCAAATCCTTATAACTCAAAAATGATAAATCAGATTGGAAATTTGAGAGTAACATTGAGCTTGTGAGGGTGTTTTTCCCTTAGGAAGAGCTTAACCTCGACTGTCATAGGTCGAGGGTGAAATATAGTTTTTGAACTTTTATTTAAGAAAATTAAAATGTCCTACATGCATGATTTTGGAAACATCTTAAATTGGTGCCTGGATTACAAATCATAGGGTACCATTGCATCCAGAACTACAATATTACATAAGAATGGACATAACCTCGAACGACGCAGGTCTAGGGAAAAATTTAATTTTTGGACGTTTTATGAAAAATAAAATAAACATAAAAAGTTTATTTTATTCAAAAAAAATTCGCCACAATGCAGAGATGAGCTGACTGTTTCATTCCATAAATGAAACTACATAATGAATCTTTAACTGAAGCGTAATAGAAACATTGTTTCATAAGTGAAATAGTGTAACGACGTGATGACTATGTGTAACAAAAATGATGCAATGCATTTCTATTTTAATTAGATTATGGGGTTAGAGAAACATATTTAGATCTGTAATTTTTCTGATGAACGATGAGAGAATTCTATCCAATGATGAATGCCGATGAATCAGGAAAAGCTGTGATGAAACCTTGGAGAAAGGATATGGGGATGAAGAAAAATGAATGCCAATAGCTTCGCATGGGTCATGAATCCCCATGTATGGATCACCATCATCGACGAGCCTTCCCTCCGATCAAAGATTCTCCAGGTAGGGGTCTATATTTTGAGAAGTTGAACGCCCATTCTTCTTTCTAAAACAACAAATGCGGGTCAACCCAAGAACAGGTTGATCTGAAGGTCACTTGTTCTTGTGGGAGGGTGTTTTCTATCTTGGTTTTTGATTTGGTGTTAGATTTTTGATCTAATCTTGAACCTCCCCCTCCCATGATTCAACAGATCTAATGTGGAGGAATTAGGATAACACGAACAAGGCTCTGATTTCTCTATCTTTGGGTGTTTAAGTGTTCTTCATGACATCACCTTTAAATTTGACATAAAAGAAATCTCGAGGCCATAGTTGGGAAGACGATTCCCAAAGGAGGCCGGATGCGCAGAAGGTTTGAGGAATAGACCACCAGAGCAGACCTAGTGGTCCGCAGAAGGAACCACCAGCACGCCAGTACTGGCGACCATGGGCGGGTGGCGGCGCACTATGATTGCGCACCAAGGTGGAGGCTGCGGCCGGCTTGGGCCATGGTGGTGCAGTAGAGGGCCGCTGTTAGTGGGCCATCGGCTGACAGAGGTGGGTGCATCTACCCGGCCACATCGAAGGAGTGTCCCGCGTCGTGCAGGATGAGGAATACTGGAACGCAGTCCAGCGGGGTCCACATGCGGGACTAGGGGCGGCCGACTGTAGCAGACCGCATCACACTTGAACTAGATTCCTCGACGGTGTCTGCATTGGAGGAGAATGTCCTACCATATTGGCCGGACTGGGGGGGGGGGGGGGGCGTGGACCGGGCCACTGGGCGGCCAGGGCTGAAGCACAAGCCAACCCGATTTTACAGGCTGGGCTAATAGGATAAAACCACACCGTTAGGCGGCTAGGGTAGGGAATGAGTTGGCTCGCCTATTGTGGGATGGGATGGATGGAACTGGGTCCCTAGGTGACCTGGTGGGCTGGACCCACGACTGAACCGGGCTGAGTCGAGTAAGGCCCAATGGGCTAGGCCATACCGAGCAGACCTAGACCCATACCAGGTTAGGTTGGGTCGGTCGAACCGAGCTGAGTCATGCGGGACCCTCGGGTCGGTTTGGTCAGGTCAGTCTGACCAGGTTGGATCAGGCCCGAACACAACCGACCCCTGTTTAGTAAAATGCCAATAAATTTCAAACCGTACACCCGATTGATGATCCGTTTGCAGCATTGGAACCCATGCAACGAGGTAGTTCTTTTGGAATGATCTAATGATGATTTCATGCAATTTTAAAAATGAATAATGGATTTAGGAGTGGATTGTCACAGAATCAACCATCCTACATGCAAGAATCCTATGGTTAGGTGAGACCCGAAGTCTACTGACTAGTGGGTCTAAGTGACCCTACAAGCCTAGATGATAAGAGACTATGCGTGAAAAAGTTACAAGTGACCTAATGTAGATCAGCTACAAGCAGCCTTGTGTGGTCCAGATATGATGGCATAAGCAGGAAGCGACTCTGTGTGACCTGGTAGGCCTACAATGGGGAGAGACTCTGTGTAAACCAGCAGACCCACGGTACTCATCAAGGATGAGTACCTCAACAGTTCATAGTGTTTAGTGTACGACTACCAAATTTTCCTTTCATACTTTAGATTATACCGGCGTGAGATGATAGTATCTTGTGTATAATTTCCTTTGTGGTACTTCCATTGTGTTTCAAGATCCCTACTGAGTATTTTGTTACTCACCCCTGCACGAGCTTCGCCCACACATGTTGTGTCGGGTTTAGGCGACATGCACTTTGATATAGACCTCAGTGGCCTAGGACTAGGCATCGCCTAGTGAGATACGAGAGACATGAAATACTTACAAAGCTTTCAACAACCACTCCTTTCCTACCCTTAATATGGGGTCTTATACGGACATTTTACAGAGAACTTTTGTACTTTTCTATTTTCAGTTTGTCGTTTGATGGGTTTGTATTCTATCCCATTTGACTTACAACTTATTCCTTTACTCATTAGTTGATTAGTGGAATTCTTGTTTTCCTTTCCAGCTATTTGGGATGTGGTTGTGTGTGTGTGATTACATACAGGTTCTAAAGAAAATGCCTCCCACTCATGGGATAATTCCTTCGGTGATAGTCGCCTGCCCCTGATCATTGGGAGGCAAGCTTGGGATAGTCACGACATGGGCCTTAGGAGACGGGCTGTGACATATATAACTCACCTCTATTGATTTATCCATTTTAAATTTTATTAGGCTTCTATTTAGGCCAAAACTAAAATATAATAGAAATATTCTCACACTAACCCATTTACTATATGAAAATGGATACATTTCCTAGGTGAGACTTTACATGGGTGCCTCAGAGTTTAGTAAATTTCATATATAATAATAGCATAAGAACATGGTACTTTCGGTTGATGATTAACACTAGCCTTGGTTTTCCGTAGATTTTCCTAATACTAGTTATGGAGACTAATACCTTTCTTTAAATTAACTATGAATTACATTTATATTCTTTATAGTAGTTACATATAATTAAACTCTTAGTGAAGCATCACAATCAAATATTCATGACCGACTAAACTCTATAAAAGTTAATGGATTCTTATTAAGTTCATCATTTCATGTTTCAAATATTTCCATCTAACCAATTTTATTGTTAATTAATTTTTTTTGTGTAAAGGATCAATAATCATAGGAGTATGGGGGCGTACATGCCAAAACCAATAGTATTGGAGGTTTAATCATCCCCATAAAGGAGCTTGTTGTCATGTTTAGGAATTTTTTTATATATTTAAGTCATGTTTAGAAAATATTTACCAATATCAATACTTTTTACCTTTTTTGGATGAAATAGAATTATTGGATATGACGCATTTAAAATAACACTTCATAAATAATTACATTATACAATGTTATTTTTATAGATCTATACTAAATATTGGTTAGTATTTAATTTAAATCTATATAAAAATCACTCTATAATTCAATTTTATCGAAAAAGGTAAAGTATTTTATAAAGAGTCTGGAGGATTCGTGGTATTGAAATTGATCCCATAAAGGTATTTCTATGTATCACTAGGCATGGGAATAAAAAACCACAATGTTCAAGGTCATGGTTTAAATCCGTGTGATAGGGTGTAACACTCACCTTTGAAAAATGAGGTTTGCAAGTTTTAGTTCAATAAGAAGGAATAATTTATAATTTAAAGTCAACCAAGAAAGGATTTATGTGAATTTTAATATAATATGTAATAGATGTTATATAATATAATTTAGGGTCATGTAGTAAGGACCACCATGTCATGTTTTTTTGGTCAAGTGAAAAGGAAAATTTTTGTGCCCTATAAGGTCATGTACCAAGAAAAATTACATTATATAATTTATTTTAATATGAGTAAGATCTCAAGGAAAAAGGATGATAAGGATTGCATGAGTGTGGGGAATATGCATAAAAAACATGAATAGGAGATCTAGTCAGTTGTCATGATGACAAAATTGGGTGTTCCACTAATAAAGGGACAATAATTTTTAAATCCTTGAAATGAGTTTTCATAGGATCCATAGGAAGGTGTAGATATTTCCCTAAGAAAGAAACCAAAGAATTCATATTT
This sequence comes from Viscum album, assembly GCA_963277665.1. NCBI lineage: Eukaryota > Viridiplantae > Streptophyta > Magnoliopsida > Santalales > Viscaceae > Viscum > Viscum album. The sequence continues at coordinate 678,605,487 of OY728165.1, forward strand.
ATAATAAAATATCAATGTCGATATTATAATTTTTGAGTAATTCCATGATCTCTTAAAGAATTTTTTTATATTATCAAGGGTGTATATAATTAACCACACCTTGAGGGAATATGATAGAAAGATGAATGGTATAAGGTAGATATTTTATAGGATGAAAATTTATAATTATCAAAGTGGTACGTGATCATATAAATTATACACATATGAAAGATGAAAAATCATGTAAGTGAATTTATAGAAGAAAAGGGTTTTGGTGAATCTACCCACTTAGGAAGAAAACCCTAGTGAAACTAAAGCATTAAGGATTGTATGACCACATATCTAAAATATAAGGGCTTCATTGTGAAACCCACCATGTCACTGCTATTTTTTAATTTGAGTTTTATTTATTTATTTATTTATTCCTTGAGTTCCTAGGAGTTGGGGTCATAAATTTAATGATAAAATAACTATCATGGATCATAGTTAGTACTTTGTTAGTAAAAACAACATGGATAACTATGTGGGAGAGGTGTTGGGGGATGGTGTGGTTTGGCATAATTTTCACATAATTTTTCAAACTATGTGTTAATATCAAAAAACTATGATTCTTATTTTTGATGATAAAGTGACTCTTACATGGTTGGTGAATGGTTTTCCTAACTGTTTAGTCAAACCATGTGGGACATCTAGTTCATTATAATTTTCTAATTTTACCAAAATACCCTTATGAATTTTTACCCAAATCCCCCTCTATTCATCCCCTTTTCTATGAAGCCCCCCATGGTTTGGAGCTTTTTCCACCTTCATCTATTGGAAATTATTCCTTGATGTTTGGTGATTTCCTTTAAGGAAATCTTTATTTCTTGTGGTTTACTCCTCATTTACCCACATATCACCATTTTCTTCCATTTTCATGGAGTTTTGAAACCATATCATGAAATGTGGTCAAACATAGGGATATGGATGGGGGATTTATGTGTCTATATTGTGTTTTATGTATCCGAGGAATCCTAACACTCCATTATTATGGTTTTCATTGAATATAATCTGTTTTAATTGGGTTTCAAGGTAGGTATTTCAATTTAATGGTGATTTTACATGTATTTCCTTTGGTTCTTGATTTTTTAATCAATTTTCCTTTTAAATCATGTCACTATTGATGGTTTATATATTTTTTTAATGATTTATGAAATTTAATGGATCCTTTTTGGTTTAATGTTGATTTTTAGAAGGAATCAGTTTTAATGCGTACTATATGTTTAATAAAATCTCTCATAGAGGATTTATTTTTTCAAAAGTATTTAAATAGTCATTATGTAGGGTTTTACCATGTGTATGATTTTTGGTTAATTATGGGAAGATGTGGTTTATGAAATGAATATTTATAATTCTGTATGTGATTGGCATGTGTATCCCATGGGAGACCTTGGTTGTGCGAGTAACTTAGGTACTTAAATCATTAGATTACCTCATATACAAGCTATAGAAGTGTTACCCATGAGATTGAGGGAGCCCATGGAATGTATATTATTGAAGGAATAGATACATATCTTATAAATAATGTGTCCCATGTGGACTAAGAGTTCCCCTGGAATGTAGGGCCTGATAAAGACCAAGAGATCTTCTAAAATTGTTGTACTCATTTAGTCAGCTATCGAACCATGTCTTAGATAATTTGTACTCAATCCCATTGGTTAGAGCCCATAATTCTTATTATTTTTGACTTGTTTAATTTTTATACCCATGTATTTATACAAAAAAACTTTTTTGGATACATGATATTGATTATTTTTATTCCATGTGTCCTCACTTACTTTTTATTTGAGCCTATTTCACTGATCTTTTTGAAACATGTTTTTTTAGAAAACTAAATGAATTTCCAAATAAATGTTATCAAAGTGAAATTGTTCTAAATATGGATTTTAAACTACAGTTATTGGTTTTAATAGATAAATTAATTATGTTGTTTCATAGTGGTATCCTATTAGTATTTTTACTCACACACTATATTTTACTTTGGAAGTATGAAAACCATATTTTATAGGACACATGTAAAGGTAAGGGCACCATTCACTTCAATGTATCTTCTTGTTTACCATCATCCATGGTTTTTTTGAGATGGTAAAGATGATGTTTTTATAGAGTTTATCTTATTTGGATAATTTTGGTATTTTTAAATCATTTGTGATGTTATGTATTAACCTCTTTGGTCTCAATCCCTATTTTGATATTTTTCTTATTTTGATTGTTGGATATCATATGTATGTTTTATTTATAAATTGTTAAATAATGTTGATTATGATATATATTTTGGTAATTGTTGTGTTTAATCTATTTGGTTGTTTATATCTATTAATATTTCTTATTTATTGGTGTGGCCATCTAATTCACAGGCATGCCATGCCATATTTTTGTGGGAAAAACATTTTGCAAATGGTTAAGTGTGATGCCCTGATTCATTTTTCCAACCCATGGTTAGAAATTTAATTTGGGAATTGTAGAAGAGAGTCCAGAGCATCTCTTCATGTAAACCTATCTTGGTTTGGTTAAATAGGGTATCAAATCCATCTTTTTTATTTTGGGGTTATTGGTAGAAAATATTGAAGACTATCAGGGCTCGATAGGTAGGTGCAGATGAATGTTTGGATGGCTATCTGTCATACCAAACCTCAATTTCTCAAAGATATTCAGGATTTTTTTTACAATTTGAACCCATTTTTTTGGTTTCTGATGAAATTTAATGTCTTTAATCATTTATTATGGGTTTCAAGAATAATCAATGAGTGGTGTTGATGAATTTTTATTTTCAAGGTGAAATGTGATAGGAATGAAGAGGTACACAATTTAGGTTAATGATTAGTAGTAACTATGTTGATTCCATGCCTCTAGATTAGAAAATATTCTATTTCTATTTTACATGGTTGGAACAAGTTTTTCAAAACTGTGCGTGTAAACCGTAAATAGTGGAAAAATATTTCAAATTTTGAAAACTTTCACCCATTCTTCATTTTTATTTCTTTTTGAAGCTAATTCTGGTCATTTGGGATTTATTTTAAGGGTTTCATTGTTTAATTGATTCTTATTTAGATTAAATTAGTTATTTATTGAGTTTTTTCTCTGTCTTTTCTAGATAATGCTTCATAGAATGGACTCTTCTAAGAAAAAGGAGGGAGATTCTTAGAATTATCCATTGAACAACCGTCTAATTGAACCTAATTTGATAGAATAAATTATCAAATCCATTAAACTCCTTGGAAAATAGGGTGAAATAATTTAGGTATCAATAGTATACCTTGATCGTGAATTCACTAAGTAGAACCCATTAATTTTCCTTAGTAAAAAAGGTATCCTTGATCTTGAGGAATATATTTAAATGATCAAGTGTATCTTTATTTTTTTTAAAGACCCCATGAGACCTCTAAAGTTGGATTCACCACATACATTTTGGATGTACTTGGTAGGAAGTAGTGCGAATCCATGATTCAATTAAAAAGGTATGGGGATCTCATTTGTTCTACAACTAATAATTTGTTTAATCAGTAGTTTTATACTAAAACACCAATGGTACAAAGGCCCATGAATTTATGACCATGGAGAAAGGGGTTTTTTTAGTAATTGAAATTCTACTCGATTATATGAGTTATTTCTCCTGTATATGAGCTCCTCATGAATGACTATATTAGGGATATACATTTTGAAATGTGCATGAAGGTTGATATTAAGTAGACGATTATTATACTTTTGATACCATCTTATTCCCAGGTGGTGGATAAAGTGGTTATGGCTGAGGTGTATTTTTCTAGTATTACTAGTCATAGTGGGATTTCTCAAGAGGTTGGGGGTAGCTAGAGATACTACTCTAGCCAGAAAAGGAAGTGGGATTAGCCTTATTAGAGTAGTAGAAGAGGTTCTCAACAGTCATCATGTTCAGAATCAGTGAATTATTTAGATAATAAGTCCCTAAATTGTTTATAGTGTGAGTATCCTAGACATAATATACCTGAATTTCTAATGTCTCTATAGAAGTTCCCCCAGTTTGGAAAATTGGTTCATCTTTAACATCTCTATAAGAACCTCCATAGGGGAGTAGAGTTGGTTCTTTATTTTCTAAGGGTTCACAGGTCCAATTTGAGGCTTCTAAAGGCATGGGGTCTCACCCTCAGTCAAAAGTAAAATATCAATTATATAGTAAGGATTAGGGTGGGTTTGATTAAGGATGCTTTTATAGAATGAAGATTTATCCTAATATCTATAAATCTAATCTATCCATCATAAGAGGTATTATGTTTATTATTTATTCTATTGTTGTGGAATTTTTTAATACAAGTGCTTCCCATTAATTTATCTCATTAAATTTTATTAAAGATTTGGGTATAATATTGAATTTTTTTTATTTATTATTAATTTAATCTCCCCATTGGGTAGGAATAAAGTGCATGTTTTTATGTTCTAAGAGTGTCATGTTTTGTTTGTCAATGTGGAGGTGATGTGGGACATCCTTGTGTTGGACCTGGAAAATTTTGATCTCATAATAAACATGGATTCTATGATCATATTAAAATATAATATTTAATGTTATCATCACAAGGTCTAGTTTATAGTGACCCAATCCTCTCACACATATTATTACATGATTTTTCATATAAAATATCTAATAAACACAACCTAGGGATCTTGATGCTTGGCGTCTTTGGAAGACATGTTACATAAAACATCAACATGAAAATAACATAAAAAATAATTATTTTAGTCTCTATAGTGAGATAATATATCCCCTTGAACTTATAAAACTTCATAGGATAACTTGGTGAATACATAAACAAAAAGGGAGATCTATAATGCTCATGAAGGGAATAAACATGATAAAGAAGCATAAAATATGAGTCAAATGGCATAACATGATATCATAATGTAAAATCCATATTAATTATCACATGAATTCATTTCATAGATAAGATGGAATCATAAAATCATGGTATAATATGGATTTTGAAACATAATAATACATTATGTCATAAGTATAAGTCAATGCTTACTGTTGAGACATCATAACATGGTGGATAGAGTCCCATAATGCATTAGGTTTACCCCATAATCCAATAATTATCATGTCATGAGATATAAACATTACTCAATAAATTTAAGTGATATTTTGGATAACTCAGCATAATATGTACATTCATATGTTTTACATATAAGGAAATGAAATGTAATACATAAGAATCCGAAAAACCCATAAAAAGGAAATGGGTTACATAATCATGTCTTATAGCATAACCAAATTGAATATCATAATGGTTTCCATAAAATAAGGTAAAAAATAATTCTTTTATGTTAATTGATGAAAATAACTATATTCTAATAAAAATAATTTATAAGTGAAGTGAATACATGAAAAGGTGTGCAGAAGTAACTTTGGAAATGTACCTCTTAAGTAGGGTTTTAGGGAAAACTGTAAAGAATCATTAAAGTTGGTAAGGGAATAATAATTTACATAAAAAAACATAAATAAACTAAAAAGTTTTTCCATAATATAATAATAATTATTTGAAACCAAGGATGGTTTAAAATATTTTATGGAGTATTACTTTAAATGGTTTAAGAAACATAGAAATTTCCTTTATTTGTATTTTCTTAATGAAAAAATTGTGAATGAAACATTAAATTTGTATATACAAATCAAATAACTATAATGTTAACTAGGTATATATGTGAGGGGAATATATATATATATATATAATATTAAATTAATACATGATAATAATAGTGTTATGGAGTTATTTTTAGAGGAAAAATGTGTGGCCCAAAATAAAGCATGGCAATTCAGATGTTTCCTTGCCACAGGTCTGGATTCACTATGCACTCTCACTTAACATCACGAATTATAAAATTATATTTATTAAATACATTATTTATAAACAAATTATAATATATTTTATTTATTATCAATATTTTATGTTAATTTAGAGTCATTTAATTTAGATATAATATCTATTTCTACTACCCCAAGGTCATTTGTTTTCATAGTTCCATGGTCGCTTTAGTTTATAGATAAGTATTGAAGTTATTTCTAAATGGGAATATAAATATACAATTAAAATGAAATTATACATTACATTACTTAAGTTTTATGGTTTTAAATATCCACATATTATTTTACATAGGGGATGCTCATTAAGTATAAATGTTATCGTTATACAGTTAGTTCATTTAGGCGGTTTTACCGGCCATCATGAACTATATTAATTTTATTTAATTCAATGATTATTAATACATTATAAAAAATTAAATAAGTTATAATATACTTAATATCATCATATTTAAACATAATATTATTTCTATAACTATCCATGAAGGCGATAGAGAGAAAATGTATGTTGTTCATGGAGGTGGTGAACCCACCATGACATAAACAATCATTTTCATTTTTAAATGAATTGAAACAAGGTTTGATAATTTATATTCCATTAACACAATAAAATTATAGTATATTTATTATACTAGATTCATCATGTCATTTTTTATGGAATAAGTGAGGTGGAGGTATATGAAAAGAATATTAAAGGATAGCTCGGTTAAGAACATTACCTTATTGTATGTCCTCTCTTGGACAAAAACAGAAGACATATTGGTTTTGTAATTTAGTAAGAATAGAACTAATTATACATGGGTAGAGGTATGAGAATATATTTGGGTAGAATATGGTCAATCTATTTATCTTATAAAGTGTGGGGAGAAGGTGTGGTATTTATATAGGGAAGAGAATAGTTTTTGTGAATATAATATTTATTAGTTTATTATTTTTTCTTAAGACTACCATTATTGTTGATTATTTTGACCATATAATGTAATTAGTATAATTTATTTCGAGATAATGGTTTATTTCATCATATATGACTCAAATATTCATGTATTTAACTTATAATTTTATATACTATATGTTTCCATATTTCACTATTCACAAAATTCAAATATTTTATAAAAATTAAACAAATTCATTCTAACCATTTTTTAACATATATATTCTAAAAATAAATCCATTTAAATAAAATAGTTTTTCAAATATTATAATATTAATTTTTAAATAAAAATATTTTTTATTTGAAAAATTATAATTTTAATTTTATGATCAATTTTATGACCCTTTGAAAAATTAGTTAGAGTATCATAAATTTATATTATACAACTTAATATTATTTTATAAACCCATTTTATGGAAATTAATTCTATTAAAGTTTTATATTTATCATATACATGTAAATAAAAAATATATGTTTTAAAAAAATCCAAACCCATATTTTATCATTTTTTATTTATATCAAGATATAAACATTCTATATTTTCATTTTATAAGGTAACTAAATATTATTTTAAAATTATATAGGTTAGGTAACTATTCTTATGACCAGGTTACTATCCCTAATGACTAGATTACAATTCCAATGGTAAAATTTATAGTGGTCATATGGGTTTCCCACCTTCCGTAAATTTCTCATATTACAGTTCTTCATTCACTTATATTTTCTCTTAAGATTATATATTTAATGACCCGTCCACCAGGGCCTGTTCCGTGACTACCCCAAGCCTGCCTTCCATAGGCCAGGAGCTGGCGACTAGCACCAGAAATTCATATCCCAAAAAATGGGAAGGCATTTCTGAAAGAACCTATAAACTCACACAACCAATAAGACAACGAGATAAAAGCACAATGTAAACTATACAGTAAACAGAGTGGGTACAATAAGTAAAAGGGGACGGAATACAAGACAAAATGGAATGTATAAGGAAAATAGAAAAGTACAAGTAAAACTAAAAAACAACTCCTGTGAATACCCATTAATGATCCTACCTAAAGGGTAGGTACAACTCTCGAACGGTCGTCTCTGCGGTATGCCTTGTCTAAGGTCTTCCCCGAGCAGCCTCTAGTCCCGATACCCTCATCCTCTGTCAGCACTATCCATCGTTTACACAATACACAACGAGGTGCAGGCATAACCTGTGCAAGGGTGAGTATAACGATACGCAGTAGGGACCCTGAGACCCACCAAGGTCTCTAAAAATCCACAAAGGATGAACCAAAAATCATGGAAATAATATTCTACCCTACATAGGTATATTCCCATACATATACATAAGTTATCAAGATAAACTCATCTCACATAGGAGGGATGAATACCACAAAGGTAACACCATGAAGGTAAGAGTACCACACAGGTAACTCCACGAAGCTATAGTACCACACAGGTACACCATGAAGATATAAGACTCAACTCAAACAGGTATAAGTGAAGTATAGAATTACAGATGATTAGTCGTGAAGCTAGATCATCTTATTCTGTCAAGTGGTACTACTGTAGATTATAAGGAGTTTGAACCACATAGGATCGATAGGTACTAACCCCCACAATGACCCACACAGGATCTGACCCAGACAGGATGGGTATGTACTGACCAACACAGGATCGCTGAGCACTGAACATAAGATCTGACCCACATAGGATCGGTATGCGCTGATCCACACAAGATCGTTGAATGGTGAACCACACAAGATATGACCCACATAGGATCGGTATGCACTGACCCACACAGGATCGCTATTCACTGACCCGCACAAGACCGATAGGTACTAAACCCCACAATGACCCACATAGGATCTGGCCCACCTCGATTCGATAGGTAACTAACCTCTATATTATTTTTCTCCAACCTCCACCTCACTGCCAGCCACAGGATTCCTCTCACCCGGTGTGCACGAGTTCCATAGAATCTGTCCCTCGAGATATCGGTCATACCTAGAACACCATGAAGTCCCATAGAGATGTATCTAAAAGTCCCGTTATGTCATAAGGGACCCAACGCAACAGACAACACATCAATCGGACACCCGGTTGGTAAGTTATTAGCATTTTCACTCCGAGGGCCCGGTTGGATTCGGGGTTCGATCAAACCTAAACATACTCCAAATTTATCCAAAACTCAAGTGGTCTATTCCAAAAGGAATATATCTATCCAAGGATTCTGGTGCCACTCACGGTTCATCAAAAGGACGCCTGGTTATCAAGATATGGAAAAATAGGCGAAATTGGGTCCGGATGGGCCCGGGTTCGGTCCGACCCGGTCGACCGACACGATCCGACCCGACCTGGGTTGACCTGACCCGGTTCAGGTCGACCGGACCTGACCCAGGTCTGGCCTGGATGGACTGGGCCTTGGCGGGCCCATCCCGCTAGGCCGGGGTCCAGCCCGACCCGTGTAGGGTGCGGCCCAGCCCACTGGCGCGGCCCAGCCCACTGGCGCGGCCCAGCCCACTGGCGCGGCCCGCTAGCGCGACCTACTGGGTGCGGCCTGCTGGGCGTGGTCAACCCGAGCTGGCGCTGAAGGGGGAGCGCCCCCCTTCCATTCATAATGCCTAAAGGCATCACTTTAGGATGCTACCACGTCACCCGGGGGACCCTAGTAGGTCCTGCCGATCCACTCAAGCCGACCAATACTCCAACCGGTCCTCCTCCCAGCAGCACGGTTGCACACCACTGCTCCACCACTACTGGCCAGGTGTCGAACGCTCTTCAACCTCCACTACGTCCAGACAGCCGCGACCTCCTGCTCCTCGAGTAGCGCAGACGCGCGCCGCCCCAGCTTCCTTATGGCCGACCGGTGTGCCGACCCTCATCCTCTTCTGCAGGTCACCACATCTCCGTTCTTATCCCAAAAAATAAAATAATCGCATATTCATGATCCTCGAATTGAGGGTTCAACGTCCATATGTCATACTCAACAAAATATTTTGTTTCAAGCATCATTAATTATTTTGCATTGAAGAACGCACAAATAACGCGTGAAGAATCTAAAGGGATGAGGCAAGGTATAAGTGCGGTATGATGGCCATGTTTGTTTGTCCATCGTCGTTGTGAAACCATAATATGAAAAATCGATAGATAAATTCAATCAGAATTAAATCTCCTACCTCAATTTTCTGTTGGAGGTGGCGCGAGGAAGAAGATGAAGTCATTGAAGATTGACATCGTCATTCGTCACTCCCGCAAGACGCTCCAAGGTTGGTTCCATGTTCTTCGATTCTGAAAGTCGTTCTTCGTTGGAGGATCTCTTTTGTTGGAGAAAGATATTTCCATCTCTCCAAATCCCTCCCCTCTATCTCAAATCCCTTTTCCCACATGAGTTGTGGTTCCAAACTAAATATTCTTAAGCATTAATTTAATTAAAGTTTTTCCATTAATTTAATTAAGTGGGAACATTAAATTTGGAGAAAGCCAAGAGTGTCCTCCCATTAAATGAGGGATTCGGGTGGTCCCCACCACTAAACATTAAAATGGGAGGTTTTAAAAATAAAATAAAAGTTTTTCATTATTTTATTTTTATTCTTTAACTCTCCCACGTAATTATGGGAAAATAACTTTCACCCTAGACCTACTACGATCGAGGTGAAGGCCTCCTTAAGCGAATATCGGCGTTGTGAGTTCAACGGTGCCCTCAGATTTCAATTCCGAGCACTGGATCAAAAGTTACAAAAACCCACTCGCATGTTTATTGATGGTACCTAAAAAAAGTTCAGAAAATTCATTTTGGGCACACCGGGCCTCAAAATCACACTCTGTCAATTTTTGCGGACTCATAAAAATTACATATAATTAAAAATATTACATGGAAAATTCTGGGTCTTTACATTCTCCCCACCTTGAGGATTTTCATCCCCGAAAGCCACAACACAAACTAGGGAAACAAGTGGGGGTACTGAGCATGAATCTGAGACTCCCACTCTCATGTGCTCTCCTAGAGGTTCCCGTGCTAGCAACGAACGTGCACCAGAGGTATCGACCGCCCATGAAGGAATCTCTACTATCGATCCTCAATCTTTACTTGAACCTACGTAAATGTCACCCCATCGTTGATGTCCAGCTCACAGTGGTCGATGACTTGAGATGGGTCAAGAACGTATCTCCTCAGCAGTGATACATGGAAGACGTCATGCACATTCTCTAACTACGATAGGAGGCAATGCAGTAAGCCACCTTTACAACTCTGCTAAGAACATGAAAGTTTCTTATGAACCTTGGAGATAACATTCCGCCTCGACCAAATCTCTGCAAACCTCATCAAGGTGAGACCTATAGAAAGACATGGTCACCATCCTCAAACTCTAGAGGTCTCCTTCTCCTGTCAGCATAGGAATATTTCCAGCTCTGTGTAGTATTCATCTGCTCCTAGATGATCTGCACCTTCTTCATGGTAGATCATACCATCTCTGGTCCCACAAGTGCTGGCTCCCCCAGGTCAGTCTAGCACGGAGGTGATCTGAAAGGTCGTCCGTAAAATGCCTCGAATGGTGCCATACCGATAGTGGAGTGATAGCTGTTGTTGTACATGAACTCCACCAAAGGCAAGTGATCCTTCCATATACGGCCAAAATCAAGGACGTAAGCACACAACATGTCCTCAAGGGTCTGTATGGTCCGCTCTATCTGACCATATGTCTGAGGATGGAAGGTGGTGCTCAACCAAAGCTATGTTTAGAATTCCTCCTGCAAACCCTTCTATAGACGGAATGTAAAACATGCATCACGATCAGAGACAATCATAGATGACACTCCAGGAAGCCATACAACCTCCTTCACATAGAGGCATACCAAGCTATCTACTGATCCCTACTCTCTAATAGGTAGTAAGTGGGCCGACTTGGTGAGTTTTTTAATGATCACTATAGTGACCCAAGACTTTTACATAAAACATTTCATGATTTTGAGCATAATTAATCATCAGAGTATAAGCCAAGGATCATTAAGTCTAGTGTCTTGGATGACTAGGTACATAAAACATAAAACATGGGACTAAAAAAACAACTTTATTTAATCTCCATAAAGAGATCCTAACTTCCTTCGAGCTCTTACATCTGCATAGGGTACCCTGGGGAACACATGAACAAAGGGATGGGCTAAAAATGCCTAGTAAGGGAATGATCATAAGGATACACCTCAAGCACATGAGTTAAGAGGCATGACATAAAGATATCCAAAGCATGAAACTTATAAAATCATTTTATATAATAATGGTATAATATAAACATGTAATCATATAAATGTGGCATAATCATAAATCATATATTTAGTACGGTTCAAGGATAACCGCTAATCCCATTTCCCATTTTAGCACGGGTCAAGGCTAACCGCCAATCCCGTTTCACATCGCATCTCATGAGACTTAACATTACCCAATGCATTGGAGCGCTATTTGGGCACACCCATATCAACATTTTCATGAATATTCTTTCCACATAAATATTATTACCACATATACAATCATACATAAACAACCATACACAAACATAAGGGTATCCATGGAAGGAATTCGATACCACCATCATGACATAAATCATAACCAATGGGTGTATCCTGAAAGTGTCCATGTAAGGAATGAATTATAAAATACATGGAATTTAATAGGGTAAAATAGTCATATTACATGGTAAGTGGTGTAAAAAATAAGTGATGACATATGAGAAATGTATTTTAGAAACATTAACATTAACACATTTTTGTGCGGTTTTATGGAAAATACTATAGAGATTTTAAAATCGTAAAGAAGAAATTATTTTATATAAAAGAAAAATTAAACCAAGAAGTTTTTCATAATAAAGATACTGAATTTACATGGACAATGGTTTCTTAAAACAGAGGATAGAGTGCACTTAAAATTTGGTTAAAAATTCAGGAATTTCCCACAAAACAGGTTTGCTTATTGGAAAGTTCTAAGGAGGGTATCTTTCAAAAACATGTATATCCATGAATGAAAGTGATGAAAGGGTATTGATATTAGAATAATTTAAAATCATCCAGAATTCATAAGATTCACATAAATTTATTTGATAACACCATTTTGAATGAAAGATAAGGGAAACCAAAAGAACAAAGAAGGTTTGGGTAGAATTCGTTACAATTTTACCAGCATGGTGTCAGGTGTTCCTAAGAGGGCTTGATGAGAGAGAAAAAGGGTTTCTAATCACTTATAGAACATTAGGGAAGTATGGGGAAGGTGTTTAAAACTACCCCATCACTTTGTATTACACAAAAAGGAATAGCATATAGAACAATCTTGATTAATAGTGAATCGGGGAGGATCCCTTACCTTAAATCCGGTGGTGTTCTTCCTTTGTTATTAATGACCTGAATAATAAAATTAGGATTATTAATCCATAATTACATAACCTATTCTATATTTAATTGATTTATTATAACCCTTTTTAGTTCATTCAATTCCTTTTTGATTAGTTATAAGGTTCGATTTCATTGTTCAGGCTCGTTTGTTTACTTGGATTTAAAAGATCGGTTCACTTATATTCAAGTTTGGATTATATGAAAGATGAAAGTGATTTTCCAGAATTGAAGTTACATTATTTAGTTCATATCCAAGAGAATACATGGTTTTAATTTTAATTAGGCTACTTATAATGATGCTGAATTATTATACATATATAACCATAGTGATAACTGTTTTTGTTGATCGGTGGATTTGATTACAAAGAATGTGTTTTGATTTATAACTTAATTCCATTTTTACCAAAGGATTACAAAACCAAAAATAGGTTATATTACATATATAATAATTTGGTTCAACCAGAACAAAAAACGGCTTCATGAATAGAATTAAATATAATAATATAAATTGATAAACCGTTGTCCTTGAATGTGCTAAATTAGCAAATCTCAAACGATGCTTTCATTTATTCAAATAAAAGGGTGGGGAAAGGGGAGAAGATAATTAAATATACCACTAGAATTAAGAAATTATAGTACATGTATGTTACTAGATTAATCATACTATTATGGTGAAGGGAGGTGAGGAAACAAATAAAAAAGAAAAGAAGTTAAAATAAAAGAAGAATTTTGGGAAGAGGAATTTACCTCTTCAGACTTCCTCCTTTGAGAACCTCTTAAGGGGAGAGGTTTTGTAATTTTGTGGAGGCTGAGAGCTTTTCTACGTGGGGGAGGACCTTAGGGAGAGATTTGGGAAGAATTTAGAGATTTCTTGGAGCTTGAGAGGAGTTTAGAGTAGAGGGAGTGAAGGGGGGGTTTTATAGTGGAGGAGAGGAGGGATTTCATGATATTATAATCCTTAATTTAATATTTCTTCACAAACCAAAGAATAGTAAGTATTACATGAAAAATAATAGTAAATGGGTCATGTGAATTCAAAACAAGTGGGCTTACATCAGCAGAACATCATCGATGACTCAATTAATCCAATATTTAGCATTTATCGTGAATTATCAAATTCTACTATTCATAAAAAATTCAAGTATTTTAGAAAAATCCCAAAAATTCACCCTAACCATTTTTGACACATAGAATCCAAAAATGAAGTCCATTTTTCCAAAATAATTTTCTAAATATGATTATTTTAATATTTAATTAAAATAATAATTTATTATCAAAACCAGTTTTAAAACATTCATTAACTTATTCTAAAATATAGGTATATTGTACTTCCAACCTAAATATTATTTTTATACCACCATAGGTGAGGTTACTATTCATTAGGGTATATAACTATTCATAAGGGTATGTAATTATTCATTAGGGTAGGTTACTATTCAAAAAAAATTATTTTTGTTTTATTAGAATCCAAAAAACGTCTTGAACAGAACTGTGTATGTCGGATTTTTGAAATTCCAAATAGAGAAGTGACAAAATTATGTTTACAGGTAACTTATCACTTAGTATTTCATTATGTTGTGTTTTCATGTGATTTTATGACATAAATATATGAAGGGAATTTCCATTGGAAACTTTGGGTCGTTACATTCTTCCCCCCTTATGTAATTTCACCCTCAAAATTTCGTTTTACATTCTATGCCAAAAACAGTTGCGGGTTCTTTTCCTTCATTGCTTCCTCCAATTCCCATGTTGCATCCTCAATCTTATCATTCCCCCAAAATACTTTGAAAAGATGGGTTGTCTTGTTGCGTAGAACCTTATCTCTCTGATCCAGAATCTTTACTTGCTGATCCTCATAGGAGAGATCATCTTCTAGCTGCACCACCTCTGAGTTTAGTACATGTGAGGGATCAGGTATGTACTTCCTCAAGAGTGATACATGAATAACATCATGAACTTGATCCAGATTCAGTGGATGTTCAAGCCAATAGGCCACAGATTCATTGCAGTCAAGGATCTCAAAGGGGCCAATATACCTTGGGATTAGCTTCCCTTTCATCCCAAATCACATGACTCTCTTCCATGGAGATATTCGAAGGAAGAATTTATCTTCAACGTCGAACTCAAAGTCCCTTCGACGGTTGTCAACATAGATCTTTTGCTGACTTTGAGTAGCTTTGATGTTTTTCTGGATGACTTGAAACTTCTCTGTCATCTCTTGAACAAGATAGAGTCCAAGTAGCTTTCTTTCTCCAACTTCATCCCAACAGGTTGGAGTTCAAAATCACTTCCCATATAGAGCTTCATATGGATCCATATGAATACTCGAGTGGAAGATATTATTGTAGGAGAACTCAACCAATGGGAGATGCTTATCCCATCCACTTTTGAATTCTAGAGAGCAGGCTCTAAGCATATCTTCAAGCCTCTGAATAGTTCATTCAGATTGGCCATCAGTTTGGGGGTGATAGGTCGTGGTAAAATTTAATTCAGTACTCAAAGCATGTTGAAGACTCCTCCCGAATTTAGATGTGAACCTTGGATCATGGTCAGAGATAATTGAGAGTGGAATACGGTGTAGTCTCACTAATTCCTTCACATATAAATTTTCAAGTTGTTCAAGCAAGAGATATTCCCGAATAACGATGAAATGGGATGTCATGGTGAGTCCGTCAACCACAAACCATATTGCATTATTTCCCTTCAACGTCTTCAAGAGACCCGTGACGAAGTCCATAGTACCATTTTCCCATTTCCACATTGGTATAGGCAGTGGATTCATCATACCTATGGACTTTTGTCACTCAGCTTCAACATGCTGACATACCAAGAACCTTGATATATATTCCGAAATCTACTTCTTCATGTTATCCCACCAGAAGTGTTCTCTAAGATCATGGTACATTTTGGTACTCCCAGGATGGATAGAGAAGGTCGGGCTATGTGCATAATTCAATAAATCCTTCTTTATTTATGGATCATATGGTACACAGAATCGTGTCCCAAATCTTACAACTCCTTCCTCATCAATTTTGAAATCGGAGGATTTCCCATTTTTAACAGCTTCCACCATTTTCTGAATTTCCACATCCTTTATTTGAGCAACCTTTATTTTCTCCATGAGGGATGGTTGAGAAATCATTTGAGAAAGGATTGATGATGTTCCTCTTTTAATGATTCCCATGTCCTTCCTTTTCAAATCTAATAAGATCAAACCCTTTTCAATTCTCATAATTGATAAAGATGCATGATCCTTTCTACTTAGAGCATCCTCCACATTGTTGGCCTTACCGGGATGGTAGTGGATTGAGAATTCATAATCCTTGATGAGATCTATCCATCTTTGCTGACACATATTAAGCTATTTATGGGTGAATATATATTTGAGACTCTTTTGGTCAGTATATATCTCACATTTTTTCCCATAGAGATAATGCTGCCAGATTTTCAACTCAAAGATCACAGCCGCTAACTCCAGATCATGCGTGGGATAATTTTTCTCATGTATTTTCATCTTCCTTGAGGAATAGGCTATCACTTTATCATTTTTCATTAGCACACATCCTAATCCTTTCTTAGAAGCATCACTATACACCACAATGAGTTCTACACTTGAAGGGAGTGTGAGTACCGGTGTAGTGATAAGACTCTTTTTCAACTACTTGAAACAGTCTTCACATTCCTGTGTCCAGACGAACTTTACTCCCTTCTGTGTCAGCTTTGTCATTGGGTTTGAAAATCATGAAAAGTTCTTCATTAATCATCGATAATACCAAGCTAGACCGAAAAAAGCTGCGAATCTCCGTTATAGAAGTTGACCTTGACCACTCTTTAATTGACTTTTTCTTGGAAGGGTCCATAGATATACCGTTCCTGGGGATAACATACCCCAAGAATGATACTTCCTCCATCCATAACTCACATTTACTGTACTTTTCATACAAATTCTCCCTTCAAAATGTTTTTAACAAAGTTTCCAAATACTCCTCATGTTCCTCCTTGCTCTTGGAGTATATCAGAATATCATCAATAAAGACCACCACAAATTTGTCGAGGTAATCTCTAAAGAATCTATTCATAAAATCCATGAAGATTTATGGAGCATTAGTGAGTCCGAATAGAATCACTATGAACTCATAGTGTCCATACCTCATTCGAAAGGCAGTCTTGGGAATATCTTCCTTCCTCACCTTTAGTTGGTGATATCCTGATCAAAGATCCAGCTTAGAGAAATAACTAGCCCCACGAATCTGAATGAAAAAGTCATATATCCGTAGAAGGGTATACTTGTTCTTTATAGTGATTTTATTGAGCTCACGATAATCAATGTAGAGGAACATTGATCCATCCTTCTTCTTGACGAAGAGGACTAGAGCACCCCACAGTGAAGCACTCGGGCGTATAAAACCCTTCTCCATATTCTCTTGTAACTGCTTCTTAAGCTCTTCCAACTCTACGGTGGCCATTCAGTAAGGAGTCATTGAGATTGGCAGAGATCTAGGGATATGTTCAATTGAGAACTCAACCTCTTAGTCTAGAGGAAGACCAGGAAACTCTTCAGGGAATACATCAGTGTAATCCATCACGATGGGCATGTCATCAAACATGATTCTCTCCTTTTTTCTCAATCATTTGAGCTAGATATGCATGCTCATAAGGAAGAAATATACAAACTTGAGATGAAGATTCTAAAGGAGACTCATATTCCTCCATGAACTTGTAAAGAATCAAAGTATGCTTCGGGATGCGAAGAGTAATCTCCCTTTCCCAACAATGGATGTTGTCCTTGTACAAAGTTAGCCAATCCATGCCCAAGATAGAATTGAACTCCAATAAAGGAAGTATGAAATGATTTTCTAGGAGGTTAAGTCCACAAACATTAACTGGGGAGGAGTTATAAACCATGGTTGCAATAATTTCCCCATTCGCTGTTCTCACAGATAACTTTTCCTCCAAATTTTGAGGTGGTGTTTGAATAGTTATACTAAACTGTCAAGATATGAAAGAATGTATAGAACCAGAATCAAATAGTACATTCGCTATTCTTCAATGAATAACAAGTGTACCTATCACCAAATAATTTTTTGGCTCCACCTTAGCAGTAGTGATAGCATTAGGCCTTCCTTGTAGCCTTGGAGGTTGTTGCTGATTGCCTCCGACAACCCTCAACTTAGGAAAATTGTTCACATAATGATCAAGCTCCTTGTAGTTAAAACACTACACTACAGGTTGAGTATTGATGTGAACCTTCCGTTATTTTTCAACATTAGCGGGATTTTTCATATCCCTTTGGCTGTTCTTGGCCAGATGAACAAAATTTCCTCATTTGAAGCAATTCCTGGTTCCATTGAGACAATCACCAAGATGCTTCTTCCCACAATTCTTACAAAGGGGAAAGTGGGGCTTCTTTCCATCATGGGATTTTTTTGATGAACCACCCATGTTGTTCTCCATTTTCCACTTCTTTTTAATAGGCCCATGAGACCACTGAGAGTCTCCAATCTCCATTTCAACCTTGGTAGCATAATGGAAAATCTCCTCATAACTGTCGAAGTCTCGAATTGCCAACACTTTTCATAGAATCAGCTTTAGTCCACTAAAGAAGCGATCCACCTTGATTTCGGTGTTCATGACAAAGCCAGAGGCGTACCTTGCAATCCTTGTAATGTTTTATTCATATGCCCCGATGGACTCATCTTCCTTCTGCTAAAGTCCAAGGAACTCTCATTCCATCTTGATATGAAGAGTTTGAGGAAAATATTTGTTGAAAAACATCCTCTTGAATTCCTCCCAATATATGGAATCAATTTCCTCTTGGGACTTCATATTCTTGATCAGTCTCCACCACTGATCAGCTTCCCCATCAAAACGATAGACTTCCAGTACAACTTTCTCTTCTTCCGAGCATTGGAGGACATAGAAAACTTTTCAATGGAGTTAATCCATTTTTCTGTGAGGAGGGGATTAGAAGACCCACTAAACATGGGACGCCTTTGCCGCATAAAGGATTCTACGACAACTTTCTCTTTCCTTGGAGGAGGGGGACGTTCTAACTGATTCAAGTTATTACTCATAACTCGAGCCAGCTGAGCAAGTATTTCCATGAAATTTTGAGCACCCGCTTCCATAACATCAGACATGTCATTAGGGAAATCATTACATTTCCTATCACATTCCTTGTTGGAACATGTTCTTCTATTTACTTCCATTAACTAAGAAAAAGAAAGTATAATTTGAGGTCTTGAATACTTATCTATTGAGCATAAAAATGAAACATTGAAAATTAAAGGATAAACTTATAAAGAATAAGTACATCCTAATTTTGATTCCTTAGATTTATATCTAGTTTATCCTCGATCTATTTCTAAACTTATATTCTTATGGGATTTTTTTGTCCCTTAAAAATGGTTTTTACTAAGCTCGTGAATCTACCGAAGAATATCCCCTGGGATTGTTGTAACCAAGAGTGCAGCAAGGCCCATTATCATGCACCAGTTCCTGTTTGAGTCTATCTCAAAGCGGTGTCTTTGGGTTTTACCCCTAGATAGATCTATGCTAGAGCTTCCTATACCTGCTCGTATTCAGACATGGATGTATTTTCTTGATAAACCACTTACTCTATACTCACCAAACTTTAGGACTGTTTTATTATACATAGTCTCATCCTTAAGGTTCTCACTAAGGTTCTCTATTCCTAATCTCCAAAAATAACTACACCATCCTCTGATACCAGCTATAGTGACTCAAGACTTTTACATAAACATTACATTATTTTAATCATAATTAATCATCAGAGTACAAGCCAAGGATCATTAAGTCTAGTTTCTTAGAAGATTAGGTACATAAAACATAAAACATGGGACTAAAAAAAACATCATTATTTAATCTCCGTAAAGAGATCCTAACTTACTTTGATCTCTTACATCTACATAGGGTACCCTGGGGAACACATGAACAAAGGGATGAGCTAAAAATGCCTAGTAAGGGAATGAACATAAGGATACACCTCAAGCACATGAGTTAAGAGGCATGACATAAAGATATCCAAAGCATGAAACATATAAAATAACTTAATATAAGCATGGGATTATATAAACATGGAATAATATAAATGTGGCAGAATCATAAATCATATCTTTAGTACGGGTCAAGGCTAACCGCCAATCCTGTTTCACATTTTTGTACGGGTCTAGGCTAACCGGCAATCCCGTTTCACATCGCATCTCATGAGAGTTAACCTTACCCAATGCATTGGAGCGCTATCTGGGTGCACCCATCTCAACATTTTCATGAATATTATTTCCACATAAATATTCTTACCACATATAAAATCCTAAATAATCCACCATACACAAACATAAGGGTACCCATGGAAGGAATTGGGTACCACCATCATGACATAAATCATAACCGATGGGCGTATCATGTAAGTGTCCATGTAAGGAAAGAATTAGAAAATACATAGACTGTCATAGGGTAAAATAGGAATATAACATGGTAAGTGATGTCAATCATAAGTGACAACATATGAGAAATATATTTTAGAAACATTAGCATTAAAACATTTTTGTGCGGTTTTATGGAAAATACTATAGTGCATTTAAAATAGTAAAGAAGACATTATTTTATATAAAACCAGAATTGAACCAAGAAGGTTTTAATAATAAAAATTCATAATTTATAGGGACAATGGGGTCTTAAAATAGAGGATAGAGTGCACTTAAAAATTGGGTAAAAATTTGGGAAGTCCCCTTAAAACATGTTTGCATATTGGAAAGTTCTAATGGGGAATCTTTCAAAAACATGTATATACCTGAAAGAAAGTGATGAAAGGTTCTTGATATTAAAATATTTTGAAACCATATTGAATTCATAAGATTAACATAAATAGATTTGATAACACCATTTTGAAAGAAATATAAGGCAACCCGAAATAACGAAGAAGGTTTGGGTAGAATTCGTTATGATTTTACCGGCATGGTTTCAGGTGTACCTAAAAGGGATTGATGCGAGAGAAAAGGTGTTTCTCATCACTTATAGAACATTAGGATACTATGGTGAAGGTGTATAAATATACCCAATCACTTGGTATTATACAAAAAGGCATATCATAGAGAATAATCTTGATTAAGAGTGAAAAGGGGAGCATCCCTTACCTTAAATGCGGTGGTGTTCGTCACTTGTTATTATGACATGAATAAAAAAATTAGGATAATTAATTAATAATTAAAGAAACTATTCTATATGTAATTTATTTATTATAACCCTTTTTAGTTCATTAAAATCCTTTTTTATTACTTATAAGGTTCAATTTCATTGTTCGGGATCGTTTGTTTACTTGGCTTTAAAAGATCAGTTCACTTACATTCATGTTTGGATTATATGCATGATTAAAGTGGTATTCCAGAATTTTAGTTACATTATTTAGTTCATATCCATGAGATTACGTGGTTTTAATTTTAGTTAGGTTACGTAGAGTGATTTTGAATTATTATACATATATAACCATAGTGATAACCGTTTTTGTTGATCAGTGGATTTGATTACAACGAATGTGTTTTGATTTATAACTTAATTACACTTGTACCAAAGGATTACAGAACCAAAAATAGGATATATTAAATATATAATAATGTGGTTAAACCATAACACAAAGGTCTTCATGACCATAATTAAAGATAATAATAGAAATTGATAAACTGTTGTCCTCGAATGTGCTAAATTAACACATCTCAAATGGTACTTTCATTTCTTCAAATAAAAGGGTGGGGAAAGGGGGGAAGATAAAAAAATATACCAATAGCATGAAGAAATTCCAGTGCATGTATATTACTAGATTTATCATACTAGTATGGTGAAGGGAGGTGAGGAAAGAAAAATAAAAAGAAAATAACTTAAAAGAAAAGAAGAAATTTGGGAAGAAGAATTTACCTCTTGAGACTTCCTCCTTTGAGAACCATTTAAGGGGAAAGGTTTTGGTATTTTGAGGAGGCTGAGATATTTTGGACGTGGGGGAGGACCTTGGGGAGAGATTTGGGAAGAATTTAGAGAAGTATTGGATCTTGAGAAGAGTGGAGAGAAGAGGGAGTGAAGGGGGGTTTTTTATAGTGGAGAAGAGGATGGATTTCATGATATTATAATCCTTAATTTATTATTTCTTCACAAGACAAAGAATAGTAAGTATTAAATGACCAAGAATAGTAAATGGGTCATGTGAATTCAATACATGTGGGATTACATCAGCAGAATATCATCGATGACTCAATTATTCCAATATTTAGCATTTATTGTGAATTATGAGATTCTACTATTCATAAAAAATTCAAGTATTTCAGAAAAATCCCAAAAATTCACCCTAACCATTTTTCGATGTGTAGAATCAAGAAATGAAGTCCAATTTTCAAAAATAATTTTCTAAATATGATTATTTTAATATTTATTTAAAATAATAATTTATTATCAAAACCGGTTTTAAAATATTCATTAACTTATTCTAAAATATAGGTATATCGTACTTCCAACCTAAATATTTTTTTGTACCACCACAGGTGAGGTTAATATTCATTAGGGTATATCACTATTCATAAGAGTATGTTACTATTCCTTAGTATAGGTTACTATTCAAAAAAATTATTTTTATTTTATTAGACTCCAAAAAACATCTTGAACACAACCGTGTATGCCCGATTTTCGAAATTCAAAACATAGAAGTGAAAAAATTATTTTTAAAGGTCACTTATCACTTAGTAGTTCATTATGTTGTGTTTTCATGTGATTTTATGACATAAATATAAGAAGGAAATTTCCATTGAAAAACATTGGGTCGATACATTCTTCCCCCCTTATGAAATTTCTCCCTAGAAATTTTGTTTTACATTCTAAGGAAAAAACAAGTGTGGGTACTATTCCTTCATTTCTTACTCCAATTACCATGTTGATTACTCAAACTTATGGTTCCTACACAACACTTTGACTATATGGGTTGTCTTTTTGTGTAGAACCTTATCTCTCCGATCCAGAATCTTTACTGGATGCTCCTCATAGGAGAGATCATCTTCCAACTGCACCACCTCTGAGTTTAGTACATGTGAGGGATCGGGTATGTACTTCCTCAAGAGTGATACATAAAAAACATCATGAAATCGAGCCATATTCTATGGAAGTGCAAGCCGATAGGCCACAGATCCTATACGATCAAGGATCTCAAAATGGCCAATATACCTTGGGCTTATCTTCCATTTCTTCTCAAATCGCATGAATCTATTCCATGTAGATATTAGAAGGAAGACTTTATCTCCAATGTCGAACTCCAAGTCCCTTCCACAGTTGTCAGTATAACCCTTTTGCTGACTTTGAGCAGATTTGATGTCTTTCGGGATGACTTGAACCTTCACTGTCATCTCTAGACCAAGATCGGTTCCATGTAGCTTTCTTTTTCCAACTTTATCCCAACAAGTTGGAGTTCTACATCACTTTCCATACAGAACTTCATATAGAGCCATCTGAATACTCGAGTGGAAGATATTGTTGTATGAGAACTCAACCAATGGGATATGATGATCCCATCCACCTTTTAATTCTAGAGAGCAGGCTCTAATCATATCTTCAAGCTTCTGAATAGTTCTTTCAGATTGGCGATCAGTTTGGGGGTGAAAGGCTGTGCTGAAATTTATTTCCGTACTCAAAGCATGTTGAAGACTCCTCCAGAATTTAGATGTGAACCTTGGATCACGGTTAGAGACAATTGAGAGTGGAACACCGTGCAGTCCCACCACTTCCTTCACATATAACTTTTCAAGCTGTTCATGTGGGAGATATTCCCGAATAGCGATGAAATGGGTTGTCTTGGTGAGTCGGTCAACCACAACCCATATCGCATTATTTCCCTTCGATGTCTTCGGGAGACCCATGACCAAGTCCATAGTAACATTTTACCATTTCCACATGGGTATAGGCAATGGATGCATCATACCTTTGGACTTTTTTCACTCATATTTAACTTTCTAACATACCACACACCTTGATATATATTCCGCAATCTAATTCTTCATGTTATCCCACAATAAGTGTTCTCAGAGATCATGGTACATTTTGGTACTCCTAGGATCGATAGAGATGGTCGAGCTATGTGAATCATTCAATAGCTCCTTCTCTATCTCTGGATTAGATGGTACACATAATCGTGTCCCAAATCTTACAAATCATTCCTCATCAATTTTCAAATCAGAGGATTTCCCATTTTTAACAGCTTCCACCATATTTTGAATTCCCACATCCTTTCTTTGAGAAACCTTTATTTTCTCTATGAGGGATGGTTGAGTAATCATTTGAGAATGGATTGATGATGTTCCTCCCTTACTGATTCCCATGTATATCCTTATAAAATCTAAGAAGATCAGATCCTTTTCAATTCTCATCATTGATAAAGATGCATGATCCTTTCTACTTAGAGCATCCACCACCTTGTTTGCCTTACCAAGATGGTAGTGGATTGAGTAGTCATAATCCTTGATGAGATCTATCCATCTTCGTGGGCAAATATTATGCTATTTCTGTGTGGATATATATTTGAGACTCTTTTGGTCAGTATATATCTCACATTTTTTCTCATATAGATAGTGTCGCTAGATTTTCAAGACAAAGATCACAACCTCCAACTCCAGATCATGCGTGGGATAATTTTTCTCATGGATTTTCAGTTACCTGAGGCATAGGCAATCATTTTATCATTTTTCATTAGCACATATACTAAACCTTTCTTAGAAGCATCACTATACACCACAAAGAGTTCTCCACTTGAAGGGAGTGTGAGTACCGGCATAGTGATAATCCTCCTTTTTAAATCCTTGAAATACTCTTCACATTCCTGTGTCCAGATGAACTTTAATCCCTTCCATTTCAGCTTGGTCATTGGGTTTGACAATCATGAAAAGTTCTTCACAAATCATTGATAATACCCAGCTAGACCTAAAAAGTTTCCGATCTCTATTACCGAAGTTGACCTCGGCCACTCTTCAATTGCCTTTGTCTTGGAAGGGTCCACATATATCCATTTCCTGGTGATAACATGCCCCAAGAATGATTCTTCCTCCATCCAGAAATCACATTTACTGTAATTTGCATTAAAATTCTCCCTTCACAATGTTTTTAACACAGTTTCCAAATTCCCCTCATGATCCTCCTTGCTCTTGGAGTATATCAGAATATTATCAATAAAGACCACCAAAATTTTTTCGAGGTAATCTCTAAAGAATCTATTCATTAAATCTAGAAGATTGCTGGAGCATTAGTGAGTATGAAGGGAATAACTATGAACTCATAGTGTCTATACCTCATTCTAAAGTCAGTATTGGGAATATCTTCCTTCCTCATCTTTATATAGTGATATCCTGACCGAAGGTCCACCTTAGAGAAATAACTGGCCCCATGAAGCTGACCGAACAAGTCATCTATCCGTGGAATGAGATACTTGTTCTTTATAGTGATTTTTTTGATCTCACGATAATCAATGCAGAGATTCATTGATCCATCCTTCTTCTTGACGAAGAGGAATAGAGCACCCCACGGTGAAGCACTCAGGCATATAAAACCATTCTCTATATTCTCCTGTGACTGCTTATTCATCTCTTCCAGCTCTACGGTGGCCATTCTGTAAGGTATCATTGAGATTGGCAGAGATCCAGGGATAACTTCAATTGAGAACTCAACCACTTGGTCAGAAGGAAGACCATGAAACTCTTCGGGGAATACATCAGTGTAATCCCTCACGATGGGCATGTCTTCAAGTATGATTCTCTCTTTGACTCAATCATTTGATCTAGATATGCATGCTTATAAGGAAGCAATATCCAAACTTCAGACGAAGATTCTAAAGGAGACTCATCTTCCTCATTTCACTTGTAAAGAATCAGAGGATGCTTCGGGATGTGAATAGTAATATTCCTTTCTCAAAAATTGATGTTGGCCTTGTACAATGATATCCAATCCATGCCTAAGATAGAATCAATCTCCACTAAAGGAAGTATGAAAATAATTTCTTGGAGGTTCAGTCCACAAAAATTAATCGGGGAGGAGTTATAAACCATGGATGCGATAATTTCCCTATTCGCTATTCTCACAAATAACTTTTCCCCCAAAATTTGAGGTGGTGTTTGAATAGTTGTACTAAACTTGAAAGATAGGAAAGAATGCGTAGAACCAGAATCAAATAGTACATTTTCTATTCCTGAATGAATAACAAGAGTACCTACCACCACATCATTTTCCGGATCCACCTCAGCAGTAGTGATAGAATAATCCCTTAATTGTTGCCTTGGATTTTGTTGCTAATTGCCTCTACAACCCTCGAGTTAGGGAAATTGTTTGCATAATGGCCAAGCTCCTTGCAGTTAAAACACTTCACTGAAAGCTGAGTGTTGATTTGAACCTTCCGTTCATCTTCAATATTAGTGGGATTTTTATATCCCTTCAGCAGTTCTTGGCTAGATGACCAAACTTTCCACATTTGAAGCAATTCATGGTTCCCTTGATACAGTCACCAAGATTCTTCTTCCCACAATTCTTTCAAAGGGGAAAGTGGGGCTTTTTTCCATCATGGGATTTTTTTGATGAACCACCCATGTTGTTCTCCATTTTTCGCTTCTTGTCACTAGGCCCATGAGACCACTGAGAGTATCTAATCTCCATTTCAACCTTGAGGGCACAACGGAAAATCTCATCATAGCTATCGAAGTCTTGAATAACCAAAACTTTTCATTGAATTGGCTTTAGCCCACTAAAGAAGCGATCCACCTTTCTTTCGGTGTTCATGACAAAGACAGAGGCGTACCTTTCAAGCCTTGTAAAGATCACTTAATAAACCCCGATGGTCACATCTTCCTTCTGCTTGAGTCCAGGTAAATCTATTTCCATCTTGAGATTGAGGGTTCAAGGAAAATATTTGTCGATAAACATCCTCTTGAATTCCTCCCAATCTATGGATTCAATTTCCTCTTGGGACATTGTATTCTTGATCAGTGTCCACCACTAATTAGCTTCCCCATCAAAATGATAGACTTCCAGTACAACTTTCTCTCCTTCCAAGCATTAGAGGACAAAGAAAATCTTCTCAATGGAGTTAATCCATTGTTCTCCGAGGAGGGGATCCG
The DNA here is from genome assembly GCA_963277665.1 of Viscum album. Lineage (NCBI taxonomy): Eukaryota > Viridiplantae > Streptophyta > Magnoliopsida > Santalales > Viscaceae > Viscum > Viscum album. The sequence continues at coordinate 678,632,782 of OY728165.1, forward strand.
AAGACCCGCTAAACATGGGTGGCCTTTGCCGCATGAATGATTCTACAGCAACTTTCTCTTTCCTTGGAGGAGGGGGACGTTCCACCTGATTCAAGTTATTATTCATAACTCGAGCCATCTGAGCAAGTACTTCCATTAAGTTTTGATCACTCGCTTCCATAACATCAGGCATGTCATTAGGGAAATCATTACATTGCCTATCACATTGGTTTTTGGAACGTGTTCTTCTATTTCATGCCATTAACTAAGATAAAGAACGTATAATTATAGGTGTTGAATACTTAGATATTGAGCATAAAAAGGAAACATTGAACATTAAAGGATAAAAATATAAAGAATAAGTACATCCTAAATTTTGATTCCTTAGGTTTATATCTAGGTTATCCTCGATCTATTTCTCAACTTATATTCTCATGGGATTTTTTGTCCCTAATAATGGTTTGTAGTAAACTCATGAATCTACCTAAGAATATCTCCTGGGAGTGTCATAACCAAGAGTGCAGAAAGGCCCATTATCATGCACCATTTCTGGTTTGAGTCTAGCTCAAAGAGGTGTTTTCGGGTTTTACCCCTAGATACATCTGTGCTAGAGTGGCCTCTACCAATTCGTAACCAGATAGGGATGTATTTTCTTGATAAAACACTTACTCTATACCCACCAAAATTTAGAAATGTTTTCTTATACTTAGTCTCATCCATAAGGTTCTCGTTAAGGTGATCTATTCCTAATATCCAAAAATAACTAGACCATCCTCTGATACCAACTATAGTGACCCAAGCCTTTTACATAAAACATTTAATGATTTTAAGCATAATTAATCATCAGAGTACAAGCTAAGGATCTTTAAGTCTAGTGTCTTGGAATACTAGGTACATAAAACATAAAACATGGGACTAAAAAAAATTCTTTATTTAATCTCCATAAATATCTCCTAACTTCCTTTGAGCTCTTACATCTGCATATGGTACCCTGGGGAACACATGAACAAAGGGATGAGCTAAAAATGCACAGTAAGGGAATGAACATAAGGATACACCTCAAGCACATGAGTTAAGAGGCATGACATAAAGATATCCAAAGAATGAAGCTTATAAAATCATTTAATATAAGAATGGGAAAATATGAACATGTAATCATATAAATGTGGTAGTATCATAAATAATATCTTTAGTACAGGTCAAGGATAACCTCCAATCCCGTTTCCCATTTTAGTATGGGTCATCGATAACCGCCAATCCCGTTTCACATCGCATATCATGAGACTTAACCTTACCCAATGCATTAGAGCTCTACCTGGGCGCACCCATCTCAACATTTTCATAAATATTCTTACCACATAAATATTCTTACAACATATACAATCATACATAATCAACCATACACAAACATAAGGGTACCCATGGAAGGAATTGGGTACCACCATCATGACATAAATCATAACCAATGAGCGTATCATGAAAGTGTCCATGTAAGGAAAGAATTAGAAAATACATGGATTTTCATAGGGTAAAATAGGAATATAACATAGTAAGTGGTGTCAAACATAAATGACAACATATGAGAAATTTATTTTAGAAACATTAGAATTAAAACATTTTTGTGCGGTTTTATGGAAAATACTATAGAGATTTTAAAATAGTAAAGAAGAAATTATTTTATATAAAACCAGAATTGAAAAAAGAAGGTTTTCATAATAAAAATACTGAATTTACAAGGAGAATGGTGTCTTAAAACAAAGGATAGAGTGCACTTCAAATTTGGGTAAAAATTTGGGAAGTCCCGTTAAAATAGGTTTGCTTATTAGAAGGTTCTAAGGAGGGAATCTTTCAAAAACATGTATATCCCTGAAAGAAAGTGATGAAAGGGTCTTGATATTAAAATATTTTACAACCATCCAGAATTCATAAGATTCAAATAAATATATTTGATAACACCATTTTGAAAGAAAGATAAGGCAACCTGAATGAACGAAGATGGTTTGGGTAGAATTTGTTACAATATTATTGGCATGGTGTCAGGTGTAACTAAGAGGAATTTATGAGAGATAAAAGGGGTTTTTCATCACTTATAGAACATTAGGGATGTATGGGGAAGGTTTATAAACATACCACATCACTTGGTATTACAAAAAAAGGCTTAGCATAGAGAACAATCATGATTAAGAGTGAAAAGGAGAGGATCCCTTACCTTAAATCCGGTGGTGTTCTTCACTTCTTATTAATGACCTGAATAAAAAAATTAGGATTATTAATTCATAATTCCATAACCTATTATATATGTAATTTATTTATTATAACCCTTTTTAGTTCATTAAAATCCTTTTTTATTAGTTATAAGGTTCAATTTCATTGTTCGGGCTCGTTTGTTTACTTGGCTTTAAAAGATCGGTTCACTTATATTCATGTTTGGATTATATGAAAGAGGAAATTTGTTGTCCAGAATTTAAGTTAGATTATTTATTTCATATCCAGTAGATTAAATGGTTTTAATTTTAATTAGTTTACTTAGAGTGATGTTGAATTATTATACATATATAACCATATTGATAACCATTTTTGTTGATCGGTGGATTTGATTACAAAGAGTGTGTTTTGATTTATAACTTAATTCCATTTGTAACAAAGGATTATAGAACCAAAAATAGGATATATTACATATATAATAATCTGGTTAAAACATAACAAAAATGGATAAATGACCAGAATTAAAGATAATAATAGAAATTGATAAACCGTTGTCCTTGAATATGCTAAATTAGCACATCTCAAACGGTGCTTTCATTTCTTCAAATAAAAGGGTGGGGAAAGGGGAGAAGATAATAAAATATACAACTAGAATGAATAAATTCAAGTACATATATTTTTATGGATTTATCATACTATTATGGTGAAGGGAGGTGAGGATATAAAATAAAAAATAAAAGTGCTTAAAAGAAAAGAAGAAATTTGGGAAGAGGAATTTACCTCTTGACACTTCCTCCTTTGAGAACCTCTTAAGGGGAGAGGTTTTGGTATTTTGAGGAGGCTAAAAACTTTTGGACGTGGGGGAGAACATTGGGGAGAGATTTGGGCAGAATTTAGTGAAGTATTGGAGCTTGAGAGGAGTGGAGAGAAGAGGGAGTGAAGGGGGTTTTTTATAGTGGTGGAGAGGAGGGATTTCATGATATTATAATCCTTTATTTATTAATTCATCACAAGACAAAAAATAGTTAGTATTCCATGACCAATAATAGTAAATGGGTCATGTGAATTCAAACCAAGTGGGCTTACATCAGCAGAACATCATCGATGACTCAATTAATCCAATATTTAGCATTTATTGTGAATTATCAGATTCTACTATTCATAAAAAATTCAAGTACTTCAGAAAAATCCAAAAAATTCACCCTAACTATTTTTTGACATGTAGAATCCAAAAAGGAAGTCCATTTTTAAAAAATAATTTTCTAAATATGATTATTTTAATATTTAAATAAAATAATAATTTATTATCAAAACCTGTTTTAAAACATTCATTAACTTATTATAAAATATAAGTATATCGTACTTCCAACCTAAATATTATTTTTATACCACCATAGGAGAGTTTACTATTCATTATGGTATATCACTATTCATAAGGGTATGTTAATATTCATTAGGTTAGGTTACTATTCACCAAAAATTATTTTTGTTTTATTAGACTCCAAAAAACATCTTGAACACAACCGTGTATGTCGGATTTTCGAAATTCCAAACACAGAAGTGAAAAACTTATGTTTAAAGGTCACTTATCACTTAGTAGTTCATTATGTTGTGTTTTCATGTGATTTTATGACATAAATATATGAAGGGAATTTCCATTGGAATCATTAGGTTGTTACAATCACCTAGATAGAATCATGATCCCTGGATGTGCGTGGATGTCCTGTCATGAAGTCCATAAAAATTCCATCCCATTTACACTCTGTCACCTCTAGTGGATGAACTATGTCTACTGGTACCTAATGCTATGTTTTCACTTACTGAAAAGTGAGGCACCAAGAGACAAAATCTACCACTGTTTTATACATTTTCCTCCACCGGAGGTCTCGGTACATCTTTTCTACTTATGGATGTACCACCGGAGGGGACATATGGAACTACCTCAATGCTACCTCCCGAAACACCACTAGTTCCATAGTACATCCTCTGAAGAGGATGATGTGCTCCCCACCTTCTAAAAATAAATCAGGTACCTATCCTGTGGATATCTGAGCACGTTGAGCCTCGCAGTCAGTTCCCCCAAGCTACGCCTCCCTGAATCGCTGAAGGAGTGGGGGAGTGACTGTCAGAAACTGAAGATGTGCTGCTCCATCTCGATCCAAATATGATATCTGAAAAGCGGCTAGCTGCTCTGTTGCCTCACTCAACAACCGTATACCAGATCTCCTACAAAGTGCATCTGCTACTACGTTCCCCTTCCCAGGATTATATACTATCTCGATGTCATAGTCCTGGAGGAACTCAAGCCAACGGTGTTGTCTCAGGTTCAGGTCCTTCTGAGAGAAGATATACCTGAGACTCTTGTGATCAAAGTAGACTGTAAAACATTCTCCCATCAATTAATGTCTCCACATTTTGAAGATGAAGACCACTACTGCTAACTCCAGGTCATGGGTAGCATAGTTCTACTCATGCTGCCTTAGCTTTCGAGAACCATACACGATCACTGCTCGCTCCTACATAATGACACATCCAAGCCCGGTCCTTGATGCGTCGTAGTAGACTATGTACCCAACACCCTCCTCCAATATCCTCAAGATGGGGGCACTCTTCAGTCTCTACCTCAGCTCCTAGAAACTCATATAGCATTTCTATGACCACACGAATGGTTACCCCTTCTTCATAAACACCAATAAGGGTTCCAAAAATATGGAAAATTCAGGCACAAACCTCTGGTAGTAAACAACCAAACCTAGGAAACTCTACACCTCCGTCACACTTCTAGGTGGCTCCCAAGAAAGCACAAACTCAATCTTCATTGGATCCACCGAAAATCCAGCCTCTCAGATGACGTGTCATAATAAGTGTACCTCTCTGATCCAGAATTGGAACATCAAGAGCTTACTATAAATATGGTGCTCTCGGAGTGTGTCTAGAACTATCTGTAGATGATAAGTATGCTCCTCCTCCGTCATTGAGTATATCAGGATTTCATCGATGAAGACTACCACAAAGTGATCGAGGTAAGGCTGGAAGATTCTGTTCATGAGTCCAATGAACACTCTTGGGGAATTGGTCACACTGAATGGCATAACCAAGAAATCATAATTTCCATACCTACATTTGACAGATGTATTTTTCACATCCTCATATCATACCCTAAGCTGATGATCGCCTGATCTGAGGTCTATCTTTGAAAACCATTGTAATACCTTCTACTGATCAAAGAGATCATCAATCCTTGTGAGTGGGTACTTATTCTTCATGGTCACCTGGTTCAGGTGATGATAGTCCACACAAAGTCTCAAACTCTCATCCGCCTTTTGGCAAACAAAATCGTGGCTACCTAAGGAGAAACACTGGGCCTAATAAATCCCTTGATCTGCAAGTCCTCTAGCTGTACTCACAACTCTCTAAGATATGCGAGAGCCATCCGATATGCTGCTGTAGATATTGGTGCTATCCCGGGGTACAAATTGATGTAAAAGTCCACCTCTCTATGATGACGTATACCCGGAACATCATTAGGGAAAACATCAGTATACTGGTCCACCATTACAAGATAGCTCGGAATCTCAACATCAACTGATCTGAGGATAAGGCTAGCCAACTGATGTGTGATCGGCTGCACCCTCCTCTGAGTAAGTCCATCCTGTGCTACAAAGGTTCCCTTCTTTCCGGTGAAGGAAAAATTAGTCCCTTCCTTGCAGAAACACCACACATTTCACCTAATGCAGTTGATCTGATCATGGAATGTGGATAACCAGACCATACCCAAGATGGAATCATAAGGCATCGATGCCACTACTATAAGATCCCAGCTAAAGCTCTCACCTCCTAGATTAAGTTCACATTGCTGGAACCATAGTGTAATCATAAAATTTTCTATCGTAGGTGTCTTTTACCATAAGGATCAAGCCAGTGGCTGCACTAGAATCTTTGAGCTCTGAACGTGGTCTATGAAAATAAAATAATGACTAGCACCTGTGTCTATAAGAACTTCAGCTAAGGTGGAGTAGACACAGATCATACCTCGTATCATCTCCGGAGCACCGTGGTCATAAGCCTCAACTACCTGGAGCTGAGCTCACCCCAGTACAGCTGCTCCCTGTGGTCAGGGTTGACCACTTGGAGGTGGTGGAGGTAGAACCTAAAATCACCACCCACAACCTGCTGCACGTCCTACTCTTCTACCGTGTCTTCCTTCTACTTATGGACCTCTTCGATCAAATCTTTACCTCTACCCAGGCGGTCCTTTGACCGTCTGCGGGTCGTCTGTACATCGGGTCGGGCAGTCACGATCCATGTGACCCTGCCACTTGCATGAGTAACACTTCCTGATCCTCGCCTGTCCTGCTCCATCTCAAGAACCCCTCACCACTGAACCTTTATCCCGTGGTCATCTACTTGTAGGTTTGGTCCACTTGGACCTCAGTGGCATCTGTCTGCTGCCAGCTACCGATGAATCTTCTATGTGTTGTCTGGTGGTGGGTCTCGCTACTGGTGACTGCTCAGCAAGGAATCTCTCTACTAAGAGTGCTCGCTCTAACACCCCCACCTGTGTCAGGATGCTGATAGAAACCATCGAGGATCTAATCTCCCATCTGAGCCCCTGTATGAAGGTCCGAGCCTTAATGAAATGATCCCATACCATATCAGTGGAGTACCATGAGAGGTCGGTGAACCTCACTAAATACTGACCTATAGTCATGCTACCCTACTAAAAGTGGAGAATCTCTTGAATACGTACTGAGCATAGGGTCACTGGGAGGAACTCTTCCCTTAAAAGGATCTCGAAGTCCGTCGAAATGAGATTCACCCTATTGTGAATATTGAGAATCATGATCCACCATCTCCTCACTACTTTCTATAGAAGACTGGTGGCAAGGATCACCATGAGATCAGCTGGTGTCCCTACCAGTCAAAAAACTCTAACCCCGACCTCTATCCAATCCTCAGCCGCCTGTGGGTCCGTCTCTACCCAGAAACTCAATGGTCAATGGTGCTAGAACTCATAAAATGCGCTCAACCAGCGTTCACCCTCTACTGTTGGGGATGGTGGCATCAACTTCCCAACAGGTAGTGGTGCTGCTGGTACACCACCTGATGGTACAACTGCCGTAAGGGTTCCCTACACCGACGCCTCGTCGCTCGATGGGATGTCATCACAAACTCTACCCAGAACCCTAGCTGACTGTCTGCGTGGATGCATCCTAAAAAGAAACAGGTGCACCATGGTCATTATGTTATACCTGGTGAGATGACTCAAAGATATCACAAAGAAAACATATTGAAAAAACACACAAAATCAGTGTTTTCATGCACTTAGTCAGAAATCAGAAGTTATGGTCCTGGTGTACGGATACATCGACCATCACAACAACAATGGATTCCACAAACTGAATACCACACTCATCACACTTAACACTATTTCCGAATAAAATGATCAGATTCCATGTTCTTCAGTAGAACTGAACTCCTCTAAGAACCCCAAGGTCTCTAAAAATCCAAAAAGGATGAACCAAAAATCATGGAAACAGCAGTCAACCCTACTTAGGTATATACCCATACATATACCAAAGTTATCAAGATAAACTCATCCTACATAGGAGGTATGAATACCAAAATGGTAACACCACAAAGGTAGGAGTACCACACATGTAACTCCATGAAGATATAGTACCACACAGGTACACCATGAAGATATAAGAGTCACCTCACACAGGTATAAGTGAAGTATAGAAGTACAGATGATTAATCATGAAGCTAGATCATCTTATTCTGTCAATAGGCAGTGCTGCTGATTATATAGAGTCTGATCCACACAGAATTGATTGGTACTAACCCCCACAATGACCCACACAGAATCTGACCCACACAGGATCGGTATGTGCTGACCCACACAGGATTGGTATGCGCTGACCCACACAAGATCGCTAAGCTCTGACCCACATAGTATTGATAGAAACTAACTCACACAATGATCCAAACAGGATCCGACCCACCCAGAGTCGATAAGTAACTAACCTCTATATTATCTATCTCCAACCTCCGCCTTGTTTCCAACCACTGGATTCCTCGTACACGGTGTGCTCATGTTCTGTAGTATCTGTCCCTTGAGATATCAGTTGTACCTCGACCACCATGAAGTCCCATGGAGAAGTATCCAAAAGGTCTGTCACATCATAAGGGACCCAATGAAATATATTGTACATTAATTGAACACCCGGTCTGTAAGTTATTACCATTTCTACTTCTGTTCCTGGTTGGATTTGGGGTTCAATACAACCTGTCCGTACTCAAACTTTATCCAAAACTCATGTGGAGTATACCAAAAGGGCCGTCTCGATCTATGTATTTTGGTGTTGTAGACGATTCATCAAATAGACGCTTGATTCTCAAGATATGACCAAAAAGGATAAACTAGGTCTGGATGGGCCTGAGATTGGTCTGACCCGGTCTGACCCGGAGTGGGCCGACCCGAACCTATTCGGGTCAACCTGGCCCAACCCGGGTCAGCCCGGATGGCCTGGGCCTTAGCTGGCCTGGCTTGCTGGGCCAGGGTCCGACCCGACCCGTGTAGGGGAGGCCCGGCTTGGCCCGCTGGGCGTGGCCTGCCGGGCATGGCCAGCGGGGTGCGGCCTGATGGCGCGACCTGATGGAACCGCCCGACGGCACAGCCCGCGGGCACGGCCTACCGAAGCTTGCTCCAAAGGGGGAGATCTCCCCTTCCGTTTAGAACGCCAAAGGGCATTGCCTTAGGGCACTGCCACGTCACCCCGAGGACCCTAACGGGTCCCGCCAATCTTCTCTGACAAGAAGGTGCTCCGACCAGTCCTCCTCGCAATGGTGCGGTCACGCGCTACTACTCCACAACAACCGGCTGGGTGCTGGCTGCTCTTCGACCCTGCTGCGGCGAAATAGCTGTGACCTCCAGCTCCTTCGGCGGCGTGGACGCACGACGCCCCACCTTCCTTGCGACTGTCTGGTGTGCCGGCCCTCCTCCTCTACTGCATGTCACCACATCTCCATTCTTAGCCCGACAAATAAAATTATCACATATTTGCAATCCTTGGGTTGATGGATCTGCGTCCATTTGTCTCGCTCAATAAATATTTCATTTTCAGCGTCATTAATTATTTGGCATTGAATAACACATGAAGAACATGTGGAGAATCAAAAGGGAAGAGGCAAGGTATAAGTATAGGATGATGGCCATGTTTGTTTGACCATTGTCATTGTGAAACCAGGATATGAAGAATCAATAAATAAATTCAATAATATATGAATCCCCTACCTCGATTTTTCGTTGGAGGTGGCACAAGGAAGAAGATGAAGTCATTGAAGATTGACGTTGATGTTCATCACTACCAGAAGATGATCCAAGGTCGGTTCCTCGTTCTTCGATTCTGGAATTCGTTCTTCATTGGAGGATCTCCTTTGTTGAAGAAGGATCTTTCCAACTCTCCAAAGCTCTCCCCTCTTTTTCCAATCCCTTTTCCAATGACAGGTGAGGTGAAAAATTAAATAAGCTTAAGCATTAATTTAATTAAAGTTTTTACAGTAATTAAATTAATTTGGGACATTTATTTTGGAGAAAGCCAAGAGTTTCCTCCCATTAATAGAGGGATTCAGGTGTTCCCCACCAATAAACTATTAAATGGGAGGTTTTAAAAATAAAACAAATTTATTTCTTTGTTTTATTTTTATTCTTCAACTCTCCCACGAAATTCTGGGAAACTAAATTTCACCCTCGACCTACTAAGGTCGAGGTGAAGGTCTCCTTAAGTGAATATCGGCACTGTAATTTCAGCGATGCCCGCAGATTTCAATTCTGAGCACCAGTTCAAAAGTTACAAAAAATATCTCGCACGTTTACTGAACGTACCTAATATTTTTTTCAGAAAATTAATTTCGGGCACACCAGGACTCAGAATCATGTGTCGTAAATTTTTATAGACTCATAAAAATCCCATATAATTAAAAAAAACTACATGGAAAATTACAGGTCTTTATAATATATTTTTTCATTTTGAAAATGAATATTAAATTACTAATATTGTTTTTCATGATTTTAATCATTCTAGGTGATCAAGAAGAACCAAATTTATATATTATAGTTATATTATTTTTAATTTTTTTTATCCCATTGTAATGTTCAATATTTTTTTGACTATATATATAATCTAAATGTAATGTTAATGGAATATAATTTTTTTTCGTTCTATCATGTAGTATATGTGATTTATATAATATCCCATTACTAATTATGGAACATGTATAAAATCAAAAGGGGAATTGTATTGATATGATTTTGGGTCATTAAATTCTCCCCTACATAATAAATTTCACCCTCAAAATTTCATTATAACCAATAAGATGAAATTAAATAAGGGTACATTTATTCATTTCTTCCTATAATTATCATGTATCCTCCTTGTACTTATGGTTATACTATAGTACTTAGAAAAGGTGAGTAATATTATTGTGAAGATATTTGTCTCTACGGTCTACGATCATTATTGGATGCTCCTCATAAGAGTTATCATGATCCAACCACACAACCTCTAGATTACTTACATGTGAGGTAATTATTATATACATACTCAAGAGAGATACATAGAACATTCCATATACATGATATGAGGTAGTAAGGGGGGGGGGGGCTTGTCAATTGGCCATAACCCTAATAGGATCAAGAATCTCAAAAGAGACGATATATCTGGGAATTAAATTTCCATTGTTCCCAAATATCACATCTCAATTCCTTGGAGATATAGGAGGAACACATTTTTCCAATATTAAACTCCAGGTCTCTTATATAGTTATCAACATATGTCTTTTTTTGACTCTAAGATGTATTGATGTGCTGCTAAATGGTCTTGACCCTTTCAACCATTTCTTCTAAAATTTCAAATCCCAGTAGGATGTGTTAACCAACTTCATCCCATCACATTGGTTCCCTACATCTCTTCCCATAGATATATTCGTTTGGATCAATTTGGATTATTGAGAAGAAGATTTTATTATATGAGAAATCAACTAGAGGAAGATGATAATCCTATCCTACTTCACAATCCATCGAGAATGATATCAACATATCCTCAAATTTCTCAATATTCCTCTAAATTTGGCCATAAATTTGGGGATATCAATCCATTCTAAAGTTCAAATCGATATTTAGATTATTTTAGATAATTTTATTGAACTTGTAGGTAATCCTTAGACCTTGATTAGATATAATCAATAATGGTGTTACATGAAACCTCACAACTTACCTAGTATATATCCTTTAAATTTTATCAAGTTAGAAGTACTTTTTATTTATATGAGTAATCTTATTAAGTCATTCTAATAAAACCCATATGGAATTATTTTCTATGTATTTATTTGGAAGACCTATTAAAAAAGTACATAGGGATGTTTTAAAATTTCTAGGTAGGTATGTGTATTGGTTACATAATTCTCTTGGTCCTTTTCCTATTTTAATTTACTTATTGACATAATATGAAAATTAATGTATATTCTGTGAGATCTCTCTTCATATTGTCCAACCAAAAGTACTCTCTGAGATCTTATTAAATCTTTATACACCTTGGGTTTATGAAGAATGTCTAACTATGTACATTATTCAACAACTAATTTACCTTTGAAATTGACGATATACACAGTCATAATCAAAATCTTATAAACCATTCATCATTAATTTTGAATTATAAGGATTTCCATTTTCTTATAGATTCCACCATCTTTTATATCTCTACATCATTTCTTTGAGCATCAGTTTTTTTTCTATAATGGATAGTTGATAAATCATTTGATCTAGGTAAGATTTTCTTCCTTCACTAATTACTTCCATGTAAATCCTTTTCATGTATATGAATATTTGATCCTTATCAATTCTCATCATTGATAAAGTTAAAATATCCTTTATATTTAGAACACACACAACATTATTTTCCTTACCAGTATGGAAATGGATTGAGTAGTCTTAATCCTTGATTATCTCTAGCTCTCTTCACTAGAACATATTAAAATACTTATATGTGAATATATACTTGAGGAAATATGATCCATATATATTTCACACATTCCCCATAGAGATAATTCTACCAAATATTCAATGTGAATATCATTATATCCAACTATAGATAATGTGTTGGATATTTTTTCTCATGGAATTTCAACTTCTTTGAGGAATAGGCCACCACTTTATCTTTTTTCATCAGTACAAAACCTAATACCTTCTTGGAATCATCTCTATATACTAATTTTTTTTCCATATATGTTTGTATTATGAGTATTGGTGTAGTGATAATCCTCTTTTCTATTCCTTTAATCTCTCTTCGCATTAATTTCTACAAACAAACGTAACTAAATTTCAAGTTATCTTGATCAGTGGGTTTGATAGTAATGAAAAATTAATAAAAAATAATAAATAGTACATTTATATACCAAGGAAACTAGGTATATCTATTAAATATATTTGTCAAGGACACTCCCTAATTGCCTTTTTGTTAGATGAATACATATATATTACTTTATTGGTGATAATATTCCCTAATAATGATACTTCCTATATCTAAAAATCAAATTTACTATAATTTTATATATATTATCCTTTTGTAATGACTAAAACATTATTAAAATCCTCCTCATGCTTCTACTTACTTTTAGAGTATATCAGAATATTATTTATAAAATCTACCAAAATGTTTTCAAGGTGATATCTAAATAATCTATTCATGAAGTCCATGATTTTTTTGAATCATTAGTGAATCCTAATGGTGTCAATATTAACTCATTGTTTCCATAACTTGTTAAAAATTTATTCTTGGGAATATTTTTCTTCTTCAAGTTTAATTGGTAATATCATAATTAAAGGTCCACATAACTTTTGGTGCGAATGAAAAATCTATAGGTTTACCATGAAATCATTGTGAAGTTTATCTCATATTCCTTGATAGACTCATCATCCATTTTCATCAGTCCAATGAACTCCCTCTCCATTTTAATATAGAGAGTTTAGAGAAAATATTTATTGTATTTTTTTCTTGAATCATTCCCATTAAATGGATTTTATTTCCTCCTTAGGATTCATGTTCTTAAATAGTGTCCAAAAATATTTGAATTCTCCCTCTAAGTGGTAAACAAACAATATGAATTTATCTTGTTTTAAGTATTAGAGGATATAAAATATATTTTCAATGGAGTTAATTCATTATTCTATAATGAGGGGATTAAAAGATCCACTAAATTTAGGAGACCTATGTCACATAAAGGAATAAATCATAACTTTCTATTTCTTAGAAAAAGAATGGTGTTACACACTACTCATGTTATTATCCATAATTAGTGTTAGTCGTGCTAGTACTAATATGAATTTCTCATCACCCAATTCTATTAGGCTAGAAATATAATTATGGAAATCATTTCATTACCCATCACATTGGTTTTTTATTAATTCCTCTTATTTTCCACAATTAAATAATATAAAAGAAAATTAGTAATGTGAATAATCAAAATTATAATCTTGTAAAAAGGGAAAAGTGAAATTAGAAGGAATAACTCTTAAATGACATGTATATCCTCACTTATGATTCTGTAACATCAGATACTCATAATGATTTTATAATATTACAATATATTCAAGTGCTTCATAATGGTTCGTTAAGAGTTTGTGAATTTAGAAAAACATATCCACTAGGAGTGTCAAACTTTGTGGTTGAAAGGCCTCTTTGTCATACACCAAGTGAAAATTGAGATAGTACCCAATCCACCATATCTGGGGTTATTATCCAAACTATTATAAAACTAAGTCTATCCAGCACTAGGGTTTTAACAACACTTTCAAAAAGTGATATTAAAAACCCCCATTCTCATTGCTCGAAAAGCACTGTTAAGGAGGCTCTTTAACGACTCTTTTTTAGCACTATTAAAGGGGGTATTTAAGAGAGATAAAAAAGCACTATTAAAGGGGGTAATTTATGAATAGTTGTAAAAAGCACTGATAAATTCCCTACATTTATTAGTCCTAGTAAAAAATCACTGATAAAACAGGAATTTATTAGTGCTTCTATAAAATTGATGATGGGGGGGGGGGGGGGGGGGGGTCCTTATCAGCACTTCTAAAAAAGCGCTGATAATAGGAAGGTCATTATGAGAACTTTTCTAGAAGTGCTGATAATGAACTACCTTTATCATTTATTTTTTACAAGAACTATTTCAAGAAAAATTATATATCATTAATGGATACCCGTAGCAGAATTTATAACCATTTGGAGGCCTTCTAGGCCTTTTTTGACTACAATAGAGGTGATTGAGGGTTACCATGGGTCACCGAGGCATAAATATCATTGTAATATTTGATTTGATATGGGTTAGAAGAAAAAAATACCCCTACTTCAAAAATAATTATGGCTTTTTGAAAGGCCATCAAATGTGAAAAACCCTTAAAACACTTAAAACTCTAAAAATACTAAAAATATTATAACTTTCAATCCGGGAATCCATTTCATATAAAAATACTAGTAAAATATAAGGTTACCAAATGATATAAAAGCTCATGATATTTAAATAATTTTATAATCAAAGGAATAAAATATGTTATAGTTTCAAATATGTTAGAAATCGAACTCCAACTTCAAACCATAACTTTTGATCTGGGTATCTGTTTGTTATATATCACATATCAAATCAAAGATTGAAAATATCTATATGGAGGAGATGGTATTAGAATTAGGTCAATGAAATATATCTAGTTTTTTAGTCCTATAAAGTCCCTGAAGGCCTCCAAAATTTAATTTTTTTGTCACCGACTTTGATTTTATAAAAATCAAAACAGATATAACTTCTAATCCGGGTGTCATTTTAGCCTTTTCCTTATATAATATGAAATATCATTTCATGATATTCGATTTGACTAGTTTTTTATCTGAAACAGACTCTCATATTAGAAGTTATGGTCCTTTCATGGTTTTTAGGGGTTTACAATTTTCAGAGTTTGTTAACATTTTTTTGTGTTTTATGGGTTTTTAGAGTAAATATCCATTTAAAAATATATATAAATAAATATGTATTTAAAAAAATATAATTATATATATAAACTTATAAATAAAAATATAAAAATATATAGATAAAAAATATAATGAAATATATATAAATATATAGATATATTAATATATAGATATATTATAGAATATAAAACAAAATAATATAGTGGTGAGGAAAATGTTCTTGTGTATAATATGGAGGTCTCATGTTCAAAACTCATTGGTGGCGAGGACACGTGCAGGGGGTAGGATTATCTAAACTGCTGATAAAGGGGTGGGAGAAGCACTGATAAAAGGGGTTAGGTGGGGGGGGGGGGAGTACAGGTAAAGGGGCGAGGGTGGTGTGTGGAAAACAATTATACCTTCTATTTTTGGGGCCTTTATGAGTGATTTTTATAGCATTGTTAAAGGACTACCTTAAAAGCTCTAAAAAAGAGCTAATAAAGGTGGTCTTTAATAGTGCTAAAAAAGTGCTGAAAATTGTCCCCTTTATCAGTGATAAAAAACCAATGACAATGGTACCTTTTAACATGTAGCACCCCAAGCTTCCAAGGTACGTTTCCCTTTGATTAATTAAATAGCTTAAATTGTGCGCAACTTCGAGATTCTGACACACCACGACCAATCAAAGTAGCCGCTATGAATAGTAATACCCAATTTTTGAAGATTTATAAATTTTATCTTTCAAAATAGAATTCATTTTTGGATTCATAATATCAATATTAGACTAGGGTTAATTTTTGGTATTTTTTAGAAAACATTCAAAATTTGATGAATAGTAAAAAATACTAAACATTAATTAATAACAACTTTTTTAATCCAAGTAATTTATAGTGATAAATTATAATATTGAGAGGTTTTATATTATAATTATAATATATTTTTACCATTTAATACAATATTAGTAATTTGATGTAATTTCACAATTAAACAAGACATAAACAAGTGTCAATCTATTGATAGTCATTATTTCTTAAAAAACACGCTCTTTGTTTTGACAATGGGAATTAATTTTAAAATAATTTCTGCCACTTCTGTGTTTTGAATTTAGAAAAATGGATTCCATATTTATAATCAAGAGGTCCAAATTGTGTAAATAGGTAAATTGTATTTTTATACATTTTCAATAATTACTTCGGTAAATATTTTATTTACCACGGTTAAAGGGTAAATCTAGTAAATAAGGGTAAACAAATAATATTATAATAATATTAAATTACCCTAACACGTGTCCTAACTCTATTGTATTATACATGTCTGACCACGAGAATCTTTGGGTCGATTCTGGGACCCCATAGAGCCACTTGTAAGTGATAATGACACTTTATATTAATTAAGTTAAAGTAAATACAAAAATGACATAAGCACATATCTTTTAGTAAAACAATTTTTACATAGGGTTATACATGTTATATCTTCAAATATAAATATTTATTATAAAGATAAAAATATTTCCTACATAATGGTATTTTATTTATAATTTTTAGACATCGAATAATTAAATTTATTTATGACACAATGATAATGAAGTATTTTCATTATTAATGAAAGAATCAAGTAAATGGTATTATAAATGTTAAAATAATTATAAATTTAAAGTATTGATGACATAAACTAATTTTATAGTTTTATATGACATTTTATTATATCTTAAATGAATTTATTTAGAATTAATAAAGTTTTTAGGACTTTAACAAAAGTCAATTATTAAATAATGTCAAAATTGACATAAAAGAGTTTTCAAAACAAATATTATATTATTAATCTATATTCTCTTTCTAAAAATCTAAGGATCGTCCTAAGGACTTATATAATGATATATTAATCATTAATGAGACACTTGGGGTTCTATTTTATATATATATAAAGTTTATTAACTATATAATATAACAATACAAAGAGACATGGTAAATGCTAAACTATTTAACTAAGAGTTAAATCTAAAAGTTAAGGTTAATATAGTGACCCAAACCTGTATAAAACCTATTTGTTGAGTGATTTTAGACCCATTCCCGCCTTATACTTTAAATAATACACTTTGGAGACATTATAAACCGAAAATAATTTTATTATAAAATAATATTTCTAACTTTTCCTAAGGTGCCCCCACCCCTCTTATAAAAGGGCACTCCCCCTTCTCTCTAATTCACACCTTCAAAGCCTTTTGGCTCGAACAAACCCAGAACAAATATCCTCTAAACTTCCCTCAATTAATCCTATAGGCCCTCCTTTGGTCATAATGCAAACTTATGGAGCTCTTTTGATCAAATCAAAAGGAAGAACCCGAAGAAGAGATAATAATTTCACCACCCTCTTTCAAGTTATTCTCTTCTTCCACTTCTTCTATATTTGTTATTTCTATTATAAAATAATAAATCAAGTATCTTATATATAATATAATGTTATTATAAATATTTCACAACAATATTCATTATTATATCCATCCTTTGAATGACATGTCACCATACATGCGTACATATGAATTACCGTCTCCACGTCGTGGTGTAATTGTTATTCAATTCATTATTATTTGGATGGGTATAATAATGATGTGTAATTAATTTAAATAATAAATATGACATTATAATTATTGTTTATATATGATATACTATCCAATTATATATTATTTTAACATCAAAATAATGATATTATCGCTCAAGCGTACATACAGATTACCGTCTCCATGAATGTGATGAAATTCATTCCCCATCATATCCATTCAAGACTAAATTTCATTTGATGATTAAAAATAACGTTTAGAGACATGATATAATTCTGTATATGAATACGATACATCCCACCCATAACAAATATGGCTCGCATAACAAATAATATAAAAGAAAACGAATCCATTAACACTCGAAACGACGATAATACAAAGATATTATTAACAAATCAATGTTAAAAGATCATATATGGTATCATATTAATGTATATGATTTTTTATAACTCAATAAAAATTATTTCACCATTATACAGGAGGTTAAACTACCCTCAACCAAGGAAAAAGTACAATGTAATGGGTTTATTATCTCACTTTTAATTCCTTGAGATTTCCATTGCTCGCCACTTATTTATTGCATGTGGTGTGTGTACTGCCCATGATTGTACTCATTGTGGGATATATACATCATCATTTTATGATCCTTCTTTCATGGCTGTATGTTTTGTAAGTTACCAAATCGATAAGGGAATTTGAAATTTCAATTTCCACTCATTGATCTTTACGCATAATTCATCGATTATTTTAGTCCAAGATTATGTGTGGAATCACTATTAATTTGATTATGTCATAATTTACACTCCCCTTTATGTAGATATACATTTGATACACATAATCGCTCCATTTATAAATTCTCAAGTCATCGATATGAACTTGATAAGTGTAATTTTAACTCAATCTCTATTTGTTGAGTTAAATATCCAATTCATTGGTGTTGTTTTTGCAAGAATATGTGTGAATGTCCTCTAATTGATTTACACTGAATATCCAATCATATTGAGTGTATTTATATTTTTCACACATAATTATGTCGTTGATTTATCCTTAACCTAAGGATACAATATTTATAAGAGATTTCATTTCAATTTACATTCCATTGAGACTTCTTTGTTGTTATACACCAAATCACTTTTATATGGTGTATATAATGTACTTTCAGATAGTATATCATGAATCCATTTATTCTAATGATATTACATAGTGTTGATTACCTCAATTATTTTTATTCATGTGTATCTATTTTGGTTAGGAACTCTAACTAAAATCTAATTTTAAATGTTTTAAAGATTTATTATTCTAAATCTTTCTCATTAATGTCCATGTTTTAAAAATGGTTTTAAGAATTTATATATATAGAAATTAAATTATTAAAACTAAAATTCCATTTAAAAGTTTCAAAGTGGTATGATACACTTTGATTCAAAAATATATTTTTAAATTTCTTCTTGACAAATAGTGTGACTTTTAAATGATTTTAAGAAAAAGGGGGATATTTCTCTCTAATAGTTTTGATGATTATTTTCATCATTGTCAATATCATTCATTATTATCGATTGAGGTTAATCTGTTACAATAAAATCTTACATATTGTATTGAATAAGTTATGTATTACTGTGGATGTGATATTTTTATACCATTCTTGGTTTGTGGATAAAGTATTGACATTTCGTATGCTAGTTTTAATATGAATGTTTATGTTATGTTTCAAACTTTTCATTTAAAGAATTCATTAGACTTAGTAAGTGATGGGTGGAGCCGTCTATAGCTCCTTGATGCATCGGTAGGTCTCATGAGACAAACTAGTGTCTTGGAACAATGCCTTTAAAAAATCTTATTCATAGTCTTGGCACAAGGCCTTGACTATGTGGTTATGATAGTCTGGCATTATGCATTCCATCATTATGAAAGTGTTTATTGATATTTCATGTGATTATTTGACTAATAGAATATCCATGTGAATAAGTAAATGGAATAATTTGAATTTATCTTTGCCTTATTATGGTGATGTTCAAGTTTAAAAGGTATTTGTTCTAGTCTTATACACTGCCTTAAATGTTTATGCTTATTTAGGAAAGTTTCTGCTATAATGTTATCCTTACTGAGCATCTGAGCTCACCCCTATCTATGTTTTATTTTTCCCAGGTTGCAAAGAAGTATATTATGAATTACCTCCAGGGATTGTATATGGGATCTCAGTGTTATCTATGGAAACAATGTTGTTGTAGTTTTTTATTTTATGATATAATGTTAACCTTATGAATGTATCTAGTACATTCAAGGATACTAAACTAATCATTTTTTCAAGACTTGATCATTTTTGATCATTGAAATTATACATAATAATGCATTGACTATGGGATTCTGGGGTAAGGGCGTTACAATTGGTATCAGAGGATGTTTAGTACAAATCTTGGAAACAAGATTAAAATAAACTCTGATTAGAGCATATAGCCCTAAGATAAACTTTGAGGATTAATATAGAAGAACTTCCTAGAATTTTGGTATTGTATAGATTTTGTGATTTTTCCAAGAAATAAATCCCTATCTAGATATGAGCAGGTAGAGGAGGCTCTGGCATAGATGCACCTAGGGGTAAAACCCGAAAACACCATTTTGAGCTAGACTCAAACGAGAACTGGTGCACGACAATGGGCCTTGCTGCACTATTGGTTATGAAACTCCCGGGGGATATGCTTAGGATAATTTACATTTTATTTACAAACAGATTTGAAGTTTTTTAATATAAGATGAGAATAAATGACCTTGGTTAATCCAAAGGTGTTTCAAATTGAAATATGGTGTCATGATATTCTCTAAATGATTTTATGACTACTGTTACTCACACAATGATTTCTAGTTTTAGTCAATGGCTAGATTCCAAGGAAGTCATAGTAACTTTGAGAATGATGCACAAGGTGGGAACCGTGGTGGAAATGAGAAAAAAATGGAATGTTGATAGGCGTAAAATATATCGTGTTCATGAAAAATCAGTTTTCCAAAAATATGATCAAAACAAAATATGTTAACCAACTCCTGAACTCAAAAAATTAGATAAAGGCGATGAATTATAAGAGGCCCATTAGTAAATACCATGGGGAAAAGAATCCTCAATTTCCATCATGAAGGAAATGTTGAAGGAGACACCCATGATAGTGTCTCAATGGAATAGAGAAATGCATTACGTGTGGGAAAGAAGAACATAAATTGAATAATTGTAAAGGAAAAATGAAGAGTACTATGGAAGAAAATAAAAATGGTCCCAAGAATCCATTTAATGTCATTTGCTGTAAATGTAGGGGACCTGGCAATTACCTAAGTGAATTCCCTATTCTATAGGATATTTTCTTGGTCAAATAAGAATCTATGTGGAAATAAATGGTTGGACAAATGTTTAAAAGTATTAGTTCTCCTTGTTGATGGGATAACTTTGGAATAATTTTATCTTGTATTTTTAACCCTGAAGTTTTCCATGTGAGAATGATATTTGAGGAATACTTATCTTTTCTCTTGTGGATATAGTTATAAATAACCATTTTGTTTTATATGATCATTGGGTTTGAGGAAGTTACAAGTTATTATATTTTAAGATGAAAATGCAAGGTATGAGATAACATTTGTGGTTAAATTATGTTATGGTTATTTTGAAGAATTTATATCATTTTGGTAATGTTATAAAATATTGTTTTTGAAAAAGGACAACATGCAGACCATGTGACAAACTTTCGCGTTGGACAAAGCTGTGGGAATCAAACCCACAACCAAAGTGTGATTGGGATTTATCGCCTACCACTAGACTATGTGAAGTCCCTGGTTAGTGTGACTAATTATTTTTAGTTAAAAGACTTTATTTATCAATAATAAATTGATTTAGGATCTTATGTCCTATCAAATGAATACCCTTTTTATAGGAAAATGATTTATTAATTAAGTGATAAATGTTATTTTGGAATATGTTCACTTTGATAGGAACACTATATGCCCAAGGAAAATAGAATACTATGGGATTTCATTTGAGGAGTAACGGTGGATTTTTATCTATGTTTTTATTGTGGATTTATAGTGATTTAGGTTATTTATGGAAATTATTATCCTATAATATAGAATATGTGATTAGGTTAATTACTATTAAGTATGTGACTTTAAGAGTAGTTGATGTCATTTAGAGATACAATTAAACGTGGAAGACTACATAACCAAAATCTTCTATGTTTTGGGTTTCAATATAATTTTGTATTATATTGAAGGATTTTAAGGACAATTGTTTGTTGAATGGTATTTATTTAACTTTGGGGTATTTTTGGTTTAATTTTAGAAATTAAGATTAGTGTTTCTTCCTCTAATGGAATATCCTTTTGGGGGATCATCAGATCTTATACTAACTGTTTTGGTTTTGATTAATCTCTAAAGACAAGGTAAATATATAGTTTATCCTTCGTGGATCATGTGATTCTATAGATGTTTATTCTAGCTCTTCCAGGGTGACCAAGTCTTCTTGAATACTCACCATTTAAAAAAATGAGTTAGTGGTAGAAATTTATTAAAGAATGAAACTATACATAAAAATTAAGTATATCACTTTATTTTCTTAGTCAATCTCATAAATTAATTCCTAATATTTATGTAATGTAACTTAAAACAAAAAAAATATTTTCCATTTACTTTCCCTTCTGGGAGACTAATGACTGTTTGTGCCATCACAAGTTTGTGGTTTTCTTGTTGTTAACTTTCTCCTGATCATGTTTTCTATCCCTCTCCATCAGAACTTGATGCTTAGTTTATCTTCCATATCCATGTTTTCCTACATGGAATCCTAGTATGGGTTATCTTGGGTGACCTTGGTACTTCTCTTTCTTTCTTTTAAAGTGATAGTTTTATTGACTCTTTTTTAGATATGAGAATTTACATTATATTCTGAAGCCCAATTTTAAAAATTTAGAGGATGCAATTTATTGATGGAGGGGATAATGTAACACCACAATCTTCCACGGTACGTTTCCATTTGAATAATGTAATAGCTTGCATTGTATGCAACTTCGAGATTTTAACACACCACGACCAATAAAAGTAGCCATTATGAATAGTAATACCCACTTTTTAAAATTTTATAAATTTTATCTTTCAAAACGGACTTCGTTTTTGGATTCATAATATCAAAATTATCCTAGGGTTAATTTTTGGTATTTTTTAGAAAACATTCAAATCTTGATGAATAGTGAAAAATACTAAACATGAATTAAAAACAACCTTTTTAATCCAGATAATTTATAGTGATAAATTATACTATTTAGAAGTTTTAAAGTATAATTAGAATATATTTTTACCATTTAATCCAATATTGGTAATTGTATGTAATTTCACATTTAAATTAGACATAAACAAGTGTCAATCTTTTGATAGTTATTATTTCTTAAAAAACACGCTCTTTGTTTTGACAACATGAATTAATTTCTGCCACTTCTATGTTTTGAATTTAGAAAAATGGATTCCATATTTATAATCAGGAGTTTCAAATTGAGTAAATAGTAAATTTTATTTTTAGACATTTTGAATAATTAGTTCTGTAAATATTTTTTTTACCATGGTTAAAGGGTAAATCCGGTAAATAAGGGTAAAAAAATAATATTATAATCAAATTAAATTACCCTAACACGTTTCTTAACCCTATTGGATGATACATGTCCGACCATTTTCATCTTTGGGTAGATTTTGGGTCCCCATGGAGCCACTTGTAAGTGATAATGACACTTTATATTAATTAAGTTAAAGTAAATACAAAAACGACATAAGCATATATCTTTTAGTAAAAAAAATTTTAGATAGGGTTATACATGTTATCTCTTCGACTATAAATATTAATTAGAAATCTTAAAATATTTCCTACATAATGGTATTTTCTTCATAATTTTTATACATTGAATAATTTAATTTATTTATGACACAATGATGATGCATTATTTTCCTTATTAATGAAGGAATCAAATAAATGATATTATAAATGTTAAAATAAATATAATTTTAAAATTTTGATGACATAAAATAACTTTATAGGTTAATATGATATGTTAGAATTGATTAAATGAATTTATTTCTAATTAATAATTTTTTTAGGATTAAAAAAAAATCAATTATAAAATAGTGTCAAAATTGACATAAAAGAGTTTTTAAAACAAATATTATATTATTAATTGATATTCTATTCCTAAAAATATAAGGTTCTTCAAAAAAAATTATATAATGATTTTTTCATCATTAAAGAACCACTTGGGGTTATCTTGGAAGTATATATCATGTTTATTAACTATATAATATAAAAATATAAAGAGACATGGTAAATGTCAACTATTTAACTAAGAGTTAAATCTAAATGTTAAGGTTAATATAGTGACCCAAACTTTTCTAAAACCTATTAGATGAGTGATTTTCGACCCATACTCACCTTATAATTTAAATAATCCACTTTGGAGCCATTAGAAACCGAAAATAATTTTATTATAAAATAATATCTCTAGCTTTTCCTAAGGTTCCACTCACCACTTTTATAAAAGGGCACTCCCCCTTCTCTCTAATTCACACCTTAAAAGCCTTTTGGATCTGCCAAAAACTACCCAAATATCCTCTAAACTTCCCTCAATTCATCCTATATGACCTACTTTGGTCAAAAAGCCAACATAAAGATCCCTTTTGATCAAATCAAAACGAAGAACCTGAAGAAGAGGTAATAATTTCTCCACCCTCTTTCAAGTTCTTTTCTTCTTCCACTTATTCTTTCTTTGTTATTTCCATTCTAAAATAATAACTCTAGTATCTTATTTATACTATGATCTTATTATAAATATGGTACAACCGTCTTCATTATTCTAACCATCCATTGAATGACATGTCACCATACGTGTGTACGTATAGATTACCATCTCCATATCGTGGTGTAATTGTTATTCAATGCATTATTATTTGGATGGGTATAATAATGATGTGTAATTCATGTAAATAATTAATATTAAATTATAATGATTCTGTATATATGATATACCATGCAATTATAAATTATTTTAATATCAAATGAATGATATTGTAGCTCGTGCGTACGTACGGATTTCCGTCTCTACGAACGCGATGAGATTCATTCCCCATCGTATCCATTCAAAACTAAATTTCATATGATGATTAAAAATAATGTTTAGAGACATGATATCATTCTGGATATGAATAAGATACATCCCACCCATAACAAATATGGCTCGCATAACAACTAATATAAAGGAAAACGAATCTGTTAAAACCCTAAACGACGATAATACAAAGATATTATTAACAAATAAATGTTAAAAAATAATATATGATATCATATTAATATATATGATTCTTGTATAATTCAATAAAAATTATTTCACCATTATACAGGAGGTTAAACTACCCTCAACCAAGGAAAAAGTACAAAGTAAGGGGTTTCTTATCTCACTTTTAATTCAGTGAGATTTTCATTGTTCACCACTTATTTATTGCATGTGGTGTGTGTACTGCCCATGATTGTATTAATTGTATAATATACATTAATTTATGGATATAAAAATCATCATTTTATGATCCTTCTTTCATTTGTGTATGTTTCATAAGTTACTAAATTGATAAGGGAATTTGAAATTTCAATTTCTACTCATTTTACTTTACGCATGCTTCATTGATTATTTTACTCCAAGATTATGTGTAGAATCACTATTCATTTGATTATGTAATAATTTATACCCCCTTTCTATGGATATACTTTTGATACACATAATCACTCTATTGATAAATTCTCAATTCATCTATATGAACTTGATAAGAGTAATTTTTACTCAATCTCCATTTGTTGAGTTTAATATCCAATTCATTGGTGTTGTTTTTACAAGAATATGTGTGATTTTACTCTGATTGATTTACAATAAATATCCAATCATATTGAGTGTATTTATATTTTTCACACAAAATTATGTCTTTTATTTATCCTTAACCTAATGATACAGTCTTTATAAGAGATTTCATCTCAATTTACATTCCATTGAGACTTTTTTGTTGTTATACACCAATTCACTTTTATATGGTGTATATAATTTACTTTGACATAGTATATCATGAATACCTTTATTCTCATGATATTACTTTATTTTATTACCTCAATTATTTGTATTCAAGTGTCTCTCTTTTGGTTAAGAACTCTAACTAATATATCATTTTAAATGTTTTAAAGATTTATTATTCTAAATCTTTCTCATTAATGTCCATGTTTTAAAAATGGTTTTTAGAATTTATTTATATGGACATTAAAGTTTTAAAATTTAAATTCCTTTTAAAAGTTTCAAAGTGTTATGCGACACTTTTATTCAAAAGTCTATTTTTAAATGGTTTCTTGAAAAATAGTGTGACTTTCAAATGATTTCAAGAGAAAGAGGGATATTTATCTCTAATAGTTTTGATGATTATTTTCATCTTTGTCAATATAGTTCATTATTATCAATTTAGGTTAATCTGTTACAATAGAATATTCTATATTTTATTGAATTAGTTATTTTTGACTATGTATGTTCTATTTTTATACCATTCATGGTTTGTGGATAAAGTATTGACTTTTTGTATGCTAGTTTTAATATGAATGTTTATGTTATGATTCAAACTTTTCATATGAGGAATATATTGGACTTAGTAAGTGACGAGTGGAGCCTTCTATAGCTCCTCGATTCCTTGGTAGGTCTCATGAGACAAAATAGTGTCTTGGCACAAGGTCTTGACAAAATCTTTTGTTTAGTCTTGGCACAAGGCCTTGAAAAAATCTTATTTGTAGTCTTGGCACAAGGCCTTTACTATGTGGTTATGATAGTCTGACACTATGCATTCCATCATTATAAAAGTGGTTATTGATATTTCATGTGATTATTTGACTAGTAGAATATCCATCTGAATATGTAAGTGAATTTATTTGATTTTATCTTTGCCATATTATGCTGAAGTTCAAGTTTAAAAGGATTTTTTCTAGTCTTATACACTGACTTAAATGTTTATGATTGTTTATGAAAGTTTCCACTATAATGTTATCCTTAATGAGCATCTGAGCTCACCCCTTTCTATGTTTTATTTTTCATAGGATGCAAAGAAGTATAGTATGACTGACCTCCAGGGATACTCTATGGGATCTCAGTGTTGTCTATTGAAACAATGTTGTTGTAGTTTTCCATTTTATGATGTAATGTAAACCTTATGAATGTTTCTAGTACATCCAAGGATACTAAACTAATCGGTCTTTCGAGACTTGATCTTTTATGATTAGGCCAATGATATGTAATAATGCACCAACTCTGGGATTCTGTGGTCGGGGCGTTGCATATCAGCAGTTTTTTAGCACTGTTAGTGGGGTCCTTTATCAGTGCTTTTTTACGATAACTTTTAAAGCTAACCCTTTAGAATTTCTTACTTTATCAGCATTTCTATAGCTCTGATAAATCCCTTTTACTATAACTATTAAAGAACCTATTTCTAGTAGTGCCATAAGTACATTTGTGCTATATTCACGTCCACATTTAGTATCTAGTTAGGGTTCTCATTGCTTAGAAACCACTAAATCTATACTTATCAAAATATTTAGGATTATTTCCTATACAAATACTTATCCCTAGGATTTATGCTAATGTATTCTTGTTATAATACCCAAAAAATTACCAATACTTCCTCTTATACCCACTATAGTGACCCAATTATCCAACATAAATAATGACATGATTTTTAACATAAATATATAATAAACAAAACCTAAGGGTATAGATGATTAGTGTCTCTGGAAACTAGGTATTTAAATCATAAACATTAAAGTAAAATAAAATTTTGTATTTTAATATGTAATGTGATATTATCAATCCCTTTGAGCTTATGAAACAACATAGGATAACGTGGGGAATACAGAAACTAAATGAATGTGTTATAAATCACGGCAAGGGAATTAACATGATAAATGAGTATAGCATATGAATCAAATGACATAAAATTATATCATAATGGACAAGGAACATGAATTATTAGATGAATTCATGACATAAATTTCATATAATCAAATAATCATAGAAACATTGGGATGAAAAAACATCATAATACATAACATCATAATCATAAGTCAATACACACTTCCAATACATCATAACATAATAGAAAAAGTTCCATAATGGATTAAGTTTACTTCATAATCCCATACATATCATCTCAAGTAATATAAAAACTACCTAATGAATTGGAGGTCTATTTGGGTGCACCCATCATAACAAGTACAAGAATATGTGTTCCACATAATAAAATAAAAAAGAAGTCATAAGCATCAGAAAAAACCCATGAAAAGGAAATGGGTTGCATAATCATGTCTTATAGCATGTCTAAATGGAATATCATAATGGTTTCCATGAAATAAGAAAAAAAATTATTCTTGGATGTTCATTGATGATAAATAATCATAATTCAAGAAAAATGATTTCCATGCGAACTGAAGACATGAAAAAGAGTGGATAAGTAACTTAGGAAATATACCTCTTAAGCAAGGTTTTAGGGAAAAGGGTAAAGAATCATTAAAGTGTGTAAGGGGAATACTAATTTCCATAAAAACTATAAATGAACTAAAAAAGTTTTACAAAATAAAATTATAAATTTTATAAAACATGGACGGATTAAAACATTTTATGTATTAGAGCTTGAATTGGGGTAAGAAACATATAAGTTTACTTTAATCGACTTTTCTTAATGAATGAAATTGATAAGAAAACATTAAAAACATGTATATACCCAATAAAGGAATGTAACAATAACTAGGTAGATATGTGAGCATCACACATTGATAAATATAATTTTAAATTAATACATGATAATAATATTGTGATGAAGTAAGTTTTAAAGGGAAAAGTCATGAAAAAAATAATGTAAGGTTCTTCAGAAGTTCCCTTACCTCATGTTTAGATTCACATTGTAATTTCACTTAATTTTATGAATAATAAAATTATAATTATTAAATAAATTATTGGGAACCTTATTATAATATATTTTATTTATTATCATTCTTTTATGTTAATTTAGAGTAATTTAATTTATATATCATTTCCATTTCCACTGTCCCAAGGTCGTTTGTTTCATGGTTCCAATGTCATTTTAATTTATGATTAATTAGTGAAGTTATTATAAAATGGGAATAAAAATATAGAATTGAAATTAAATGATATTAATATAATTAAAAAATTTAAATTGTCCAAAATTTCTTAATATTTTCTGACATATGGATGATTCATTTAGTATAAACACTATCATTATATAGTTTGTTCATTTAAGTGGTTATACCAACCACCAACCACCAAGAACTAGATTTGTTTTATTTAATTAAATGATTATTAATACATTATGTAACCTGAAATAAGTTATAATATACTTATTATAATCATATTTTACCATAATATTATATCTATTACTATTCATGAAGGTGGTGGTGTGAAATGGAGTATGTTGTTCATAGAGCGTAACCCACCATAATATGAACAATCATTTTCATTTTAGAATGAAATGAAAAGAGGTTTGATAAATAGTATTACATTAAAAAAAATAAAATTATAGTTTGTTTATTATAATAGAGCCATTATGTCATGTTGGATGGAATCAGTCAGTAAGAGTTAAGAGAAGAGAATATTAAAGGATAGTTCGATTAAGAACATTACCTCTTTGGATGTCCTCTCTTGGATGAAACCTTAAGACACCTCAGTATGATATTTTGGTATGAAAAAAATACTTGGATGTGGGGAGAGGGATGTAGATATATTTGGGTTTAATATGGAAATTCTAATAAGCTTATAAAGTGTGGATAGAGTGGGTGGTGAGGGTTCATATTTATAATGGGAGGAGATAAGTGTTTTTGAATATATTATTGATATATTTATTATTTCTTATCAAAATTCCCAATAGTATTGATCATTATGACTATATATAATACTTAATGCATGTTATTTTGAGATATTTATTTCTTACATAAACCACGACTCAATAATTAATGCATTTAACATATAATGTTAAATACCAAATTTTTATGTATTTCACTACTCATAAAAAACTCAACTATTCCAAAAAATTCCAAAAAATTCATCCAAACCATTTTTTGATGTGTAGATTCAAAAAATGAAATTATTTTGTTAGTTTTTTTTTAAAAATTTGATAAAATTAAATTTTAAATAAAATCCTAATTTATTTAAAAAAATACCAATTTTAATATTTTGATTTTTTTGACCCTTTGAAAAATTACTTATGGTCTCATAAAACCATATGATTAAACTTAATTTTATTTAATAAACACATTTTATGAAAATAATATTTCATTTTAATTGTATATTTATCAAAAAAAATTTAAATAAAACATATGTGTTTTAAAAAAATCCAAACAATTATTTTATCATTTTTAATTTTTTATTAGTATCATGATATAAATTTTCTATATTTTCATATTATAAGAGAAAATAAAAATTATTTTATAATTACATAGGTGAGGTTACTATTTTAACTATCATGCTACTATTAATAATAATCAAATTAATATTCTAATGGTTACATTTGTAACCGTCATATGAGTTACCCAAATTCTATAAATATCTTATATATTATTCATTCTTAATTCATTTTTATTTTCTTACAAGGTAATATATATTTTTATTTTAAAATTGAATATTTATTTATTAATATATTTTTTAATTTATATTGTTTTGTTCATGAGTGTGATCATTTTAGGGGATTGATTAGATCTAAATTTTCATCTTATAGTTATCTTGTTTTTTATATTTTGTCCCATTTTAATATTAAATATTTTATTGAGTATATTTATACTATAAATATAAATTTCAAGTAAATATAACATAATATTGTTGGTTCTATCATATGGTGCGTGTGATTTATATAACACCACATTAATAAATATGTTATAGGTGTAAATTCAAAAGGGGAATTCTATTAGTAATATTCTGGTATATTACATAGTTTCTAAACCCTAACAGGAGCATGCACATTTTCCAGGGAAAGATAGATCTTAGGCTATGGAGGGAAATACCCATTTTCCCATATGTGGGATTGATTTCATGCCAGTTTTTCAGGTTATTCTTTAATACCATGAAATAAGGAACAAATAAACATCTTCCAGTGGTGGAAGAATTGTACTCTAAGGTATTTCCGAATGATTTTTATGGGGTTCCACACCAAAAAGAGGTTGAATTTACTATCTAACATCTCCTAGAGAGGTTCTACATTTTCATAACATCATATCGATTAGCTATTTATAACATGATAGAATTAAAATTCAGTTATAGGACCATGAAATAAAGGGATTTATTCATCCTATCATGTCACTATGGGAATCACCGGTTCTATTTGAAAAGAAGGTAGATAGTGGTTTATGATGTTTCATAGAATATCACAAGTCGAATCAGGTGACTGTTAAGAGTAAATAGCCATTGAGTTGAATCAACTATCTTTTTTATTGAGGGTTCGAGGTGAGTATGTTCCACATATTTACTTCAAGATCTAGTATATGAATTTTGATTTATTTTTTTTGACCTTACCAATGCTCATATAGTATTTATCAATTTTATGAACTAGATATTCTATTGTTTTTTATACTCCATCATGGATGTGTTCATTGATGACATCTTTGTGTATTCCAAGATAGAGGAGGAATTTAAAGACTATATGGGGGTTATTTTGGGATAATTGATAGATAATTTCCTTTATGATAAGATTTATAAATTCTAGTTTTGGATTCAATAACAACATTTTTTGGATCATTTGATTCATAAGAAATAGATTTCAATAGACCATTATAAGATCTAAGAGGAAATGTCTTGGGAATGTCTCATGGACATGTTTAAGATTTGGATATTTTTGGGCTTTGATGGGTACTATAGGAGTTTTTTGGGGCTTATCTAGGATGGATTACCCATTTATATCCTTTAATCTAAAATGGATGAATTTTGAGTGGAGTGAGAATTTATAGATATATTTTTATGATTTATTGGTGTGGTTGGAATCAACCTTAGTTTTGATTCTTTCTGATCTTGTGATGGAATGTATACTGTTCTTTTGTGCCTCTATAATGGAAATGAGAAGTTTAATATTGTAGGATGATCATGGGGTGTCTTATGGATCTATTTATCTATTAACACAAGAAAATAATTACCCCATCCTTGAACTGGAGTTGGATTAAATGATGAATACATTGAATACTTGGTGCTATTACCTCTTTAAGGAATTATTTATAATTTATTTTAATCATAAGAGCCTAAAATATATTTTCACAATGAGGGCCTTGATAATTAGATAGATACACTGAGTGGAGTATCGTAAACATTTGACTTCAATATAACCTACACCCATGGGAAGGGGAATGTGGTCATTGATTCCTTTTGTATAAAGTTACCAATCCAAGTAGTGAATGAATCCATGGATGAGTAGAGTCTGATGGGATTGTTTTTTGATCTGATTTTGGAGGTGTAAGGGGATGAAGGGTAAGTGTCCATGACTAGGGTTTAGGTAATTCCATCAATTTTTGAGTAGGTTTAGTGTGAGTACACATCTGAACCTAACTTTAATCATATCAATAAATCTTTAAATAGTGGGGAAACCTTAGGTGATTGGTCTCAGTCACTTGATAGTACCCTTTTATTCAGAGAGAAGTTGGTCGTCCTTTGATCTTAATGTAGGAGGTGATTCATGAGGGGAATTATTCTTATTGGTTCATTAACCTTGGATATACCAAGGAATTTTATACCTTGATGAATAAGTATTAGTGTTTTGGGATGAGAAATTCAATTTTGGAATTTGTTTGTCCGTTTTTTTACATGACAATGGATCAAGCCCAATCATTAGAGATTGTCTGGGTTGCTTTGGGCTCTTCTCGTTCTTTTATGGAAGTTGGTTGAGATATAAATGGAATTCACTATTGAACGAAATTGTTCTCATAGTACAAAATATTCTATTTTGGTGATTATAGATTAGTTGACTAAATCATCTAATTTTATTCAGATTATAGATTTGATAAAGGTGGAGAAACATTGATACCTATATGTTTGAGATATTTTCACCATTCATGTGGTTCCCTTGGATATAGTTTTTGACCATGATACTAGTTTTACTTCTGGATTTTGTAAGATTTTCTAGGATTCTATGGGAACCCTGATGAAGTTGTGTATAACGTATCACCCATGAATGGATGGTTAGACAGAGTGGGCTATCTATATTATTAAGGATATGCTTCAAGCCTGATTGCCTAAACTCTAGGGTTCATAGAAAATGATATTTTAATTGGTTTAATTTCAATAAAAAATATTTATTAGGCCTTAATAAATATTAATACATTATAGATTTTTTATGGGTGGTTATGTAAGTCTCTGTTGTGTTAAGATAAGTTGGGTGAGCATACCTAATAGGGGCTAAGTCCCATATAGGTGACAATATAGAAAGTGTAGCTAATTTATAATAAGTTAATGATGGATTAGAGTCACTATAAATCATATTAAAATCATCATCAACACTCATTAGAGTTTGAGGTCAGTGATCAATTGTTTTGTTGACTATCAGTTCGACTAATACATTATCACATGGTAAATCAAGAGAAATTGGCACTACTTTATGTGAGGCCATTTTAGATCATGGAGAATCATGGGAAGTTATCCTATTAGTTGGAATTTAAACTGTGACTAACCACACTCAACAAGGTATTAAATGTATCCCAATTATATAAGTACCTATCAAATCCATATCATGTCATAAAATGGGAGTATTTAGAGATCGAACTCGACACCTCCATTATAGATCATCCTATTCATATCATAGATTATCAGAATAAGGTGGTATATGGTAAATTTATCCTATTTTTCTATGTGATTTAGAAATATGGTTTCAATATCCATGAGACATTAGAGCAAGGATCTTTTTTAGATATTAATGGATTCACTAATTTTATACTATGTATATTTGAAAACTTTCTGGGGGTAGAAAGTGGCATGGTGAGTAGAACAGTGAAACGCTTTATGGGAACTAGAATTTTTTATTTTTTACTTATATTTTTTATTCTTGGAGTTCAACGTAGTTGGGGGATAAAAAATTAATGTTTTAAAAGAAACTATCTTGGTTCATAGTTATCTCCAAATTAGTAGAACCATATAGCCAACCATAGAATATAAGTCTTGGGGGATAGAGAGGTTTATCATGGTTTCCACAAGTATTATCAAACTTTTTGGATTTTATAAAAATATATATTTGTATTTTAACCCAAATTCTCATATATTTATCCCCAATAACATGCATAGCCTCCCCCATGGATTAGAGGTTCTCCCCCATTCATCTATCTGAGATTATTCCTTTGAGTTTGGTTATTTCCATCAAGGTAATCTTGATTTACATTGATACTATATTCTCTATCTTCCAATTATCTTAATAAGAGAAATCTTTACTGGCTATTTATCACTTATATGGTGAAGTTAATTTGTTTTAGACACTAATAAAGAACACAATTTCCAAAGAGTAAATAAAATCCAATGAATGGGAAGGATTCAAGAATTTTTTTCAATAAATATTTTATGAAAACTCTACATGTTAAAATAGATAGAGATTTCCTTAGATTAAAGAAAAAGGAATATGATTCTATTTGGGATTACGATAAATAATTCCTAATGATTTCATGGTATGAAACTATATTTTTAATCGAGTTTAAAATTAAGGTGGAAATTTAGTTGAGATATAACCAATTAATTCTGATGAAGTAATATATTCCCAAGACTACCTTTCAAATAAGGTTTGAACACTAGGATTTTATAGTGATTCCATTTGGAAATAATAATTATCCCATAATATTCATGGAATTCATAAGTAGGTTTTTTATATATTATCCTAAAAAATTGATGGATGTATTTATATATGATATGTTGATATACTCTAACAGAAGTGAAGAGCATGGGGAGGATTTGAATACCGTGATAATGAATTTATAAAAAGAGAAGTTATATGAAATGTATTGTAAATGTGAGTTTTGTATGGAGGAAGTATCATTAATGGAAAATTTTATTACCAATAAAAGGATATATATGGATCCATCTAAGAAAAAGGTGATTGAGGAGTGGCTAAAAACAACATCTTTAACAGAGATCCATAGTTTCCTTAGTGGTATCCTACTACCCTTTTTCCTCACACCTCTTATATTCATTTTGGTGTATACAAACCTTTTTTTGTAGGAAAAAGGTAATGATATATGAACTATATAGTTCTGTGGATATTCCTAATTACCATCACCTATGGTCTGTTTGATATGGTGGAGAAGATAGTATCATGATGATTTGTTTATGTGGATAATTCTAGGATTTTGGGATTTTTTAGGATGTTATGCATTGAACAATATATTCTTGATCCCTGTTTTCAGTTTTTTTTCAATTTTTATTGTTGAATATCATATGAATATTTTATTTATAAATAATTAAATAATGTTGATTATTATATATATTTAGTCTATTTATGTGTATACTCAATTTTGATGTTTATATATATTGATAATTATTTTTTGGGTGTAGTGGTCAATTTCGGGATGGGTCATGTTATATTTTCAATGAAGAAACCATTACCAAATGTTTAAGTGTGTTTACCTTATTCTTGTCACCAGTTCATGGTGCTCGTGAATGCTCTTTGATCCTTATGGTAGAGAAGTATAGGTGATGTTTCGGGTCAAACCAAACTAATTGACTATATTCTCTATGATAATTGATGTTGAAAAATACTAATCCCTAGGTGATTCATAAGGTCATACTGAAATTTCATTGAATTAATGGTGGTAATGGGAAAATTCACTTCACTCAACCTACCTCAAAATCTTTCATTAAAGATGAACTTAACCAAGGTTTAAATTCAAAACCTTGGAAAATTAATAGTTCACCAAGATATGATACATGAAAACTTCTAATAACCCATATTCACTATCTAATTTATTATCTCTAATATTTTGATTTGAAAATCACCTTGTAGAGTTTATGGGGATTTTTTCTCTAAGACTAGAGCTTATCCCACCATTGTGATATCCGTTTCTATCTCTTTCTATGTGTATACAATGATATCTTTAAGGGTTAATTTATAAGAAAAAGTGATTTAGTCATCCATCCATGACCTTGAAATGTAATTATACTTGATATGGGAATAAAATCATCTTCTTTGGTGTATAATTATATTTTATCATGATTCACACTCATATATCATCTTGTTCAATCCTCATCATTCATCTTGGCACACCATTATTCTTTTAACCGAATTTATCCAAACT
Source organism: Viscum album (assembly GCA_963277665.1). NCBI lineage: Eukaryota > Viridiplantae > Streptophyta > Magnoliopsida > Santalales > Viscaceae > Viscum > Viscum album. Next base: position 678,668,852 of record OY728165.1, read on the forward strand.
TCTCCTTAGGTTTCATCTGACTGTGTTAAAGATTTTTGAGCACCTAAACGGATATTTAGGGGTTTTTAATGTTATTCCATGTAAAAATTTATATATATTAATATATAACATGTTAATAATATATAAAATGAGAATAAATTAATGAAAAATATGTTTTAATATCTAGTGAAATTAAGGATTATTATCTTTTACACTATTATTACAGTATAGTTTAATCTAGTTCATGATTATTTATACCACACCTAGGATAATAAATAAATTATTTATCCTATAAATTTATTTAATAACACTATATGTTGTAATATATTTGACTTCAATTTTATAATCAATAATTAATAGTTAATTGAAACTTTCCTTGCTTACCACTTATCCACATAGGAACAAAAAAATTAATTCAATGATTTAAAGTTTTATTTTTCAATTTAGAAACTAGAATCAATGTGACCCCTTATAATAAACTCTTTATTATCACCAAATACTATTAAGTCGTCATTATTTATTCTCAAATAATTGTTAATATTATTTATAGATACCTAGTTATCTTAAAAAAGATTTGAACAATATATACTAATAACATAAATTATTGATAAAATAGACAAAGTATATATAATATTACTCATATTTTTTTCTCTTAAAATATTTAAGGGTTTTGTATATTTGAATGTATATTTCCATAAAACATTTGTATTTATTTTTTTAGATTATTCCATGCTTACCTTATTTAACACTTTACCAATGTTTCTTTTTTTAACATGGATATGAAATTATTTAGATATATCTCTATAGATATTCTTAAATCAAATGTATATTTCATCACCAAGATCTTTTATCATGAAAAAAATATCCCAAATAAATTTTTCCCTTTATAATACCAGGATTCCATTTTTATGATAAGTATGTTGTTGATATACAACAAGAAAAATAAAACTACACTACCAATAAACTATTTTTATACACCAAGTTAATTCTAATTTTTTTAAAGTAAAACTCTTTAAAATCTGTATAAAAATAAATATTTTAACATTCAGAATCTTTTTTCAATCCAAATATTGATTGTTGAAGCATAATAATCTTATTAAAATTACATATACCTTTAAAAAATTTAGGATATAATATATAAAATAGTTGAATTAATTACAAAAATGGAACTAATTTTTAACATCCACATGATATATATCATAATAATAATATATTTTTATAGATAAATGGATTTGAATGTATTTGTTGATTTCCATTAGAGAAAATGTTTCATCATAATTATTAACATTAAATTGTTTAAAACTACTCAAAAAAATATTGGTTTGTATATATATAATTTTCTATGCATTTAAATATTATTATAAAACACCCACTTTAATTGAAGGAGCTTCACTCAATCATATAGATTTACTAGGTTTTATTTAGTGTCTTGTAATTTTCTAAGCCAGGACTTAGCTCAATTTTGAGTATGTAGGGTCTTAGGACTATCACAAAGGTAAGATGGAAAATTATCCTCATAAAAAACCTTGGTTTTTTTCAAGGGTTTCATTGGTCTTAGGATGTGGTGTTTATATCCAAGTACATGATTAGAGAATTTCCAAGAATGTTCATCTTTATGGGATATTTTTTATTTGTTACTAAAATAAATAATTATCCTATGAGATCAATGGTGGTTTAATGAACCTGATTTTAAATGTTTGAAATACATGGAAATTCAAAGATGTATTTTGAGATAAATCACTGAGTTGGCATTGAGGTATGAGTGATTTAGTGTCTTGATAATAATGTAATAAAAATATTATAATATGTATCCTAGTCCACAGGCATGTATTTTTTATGAAATATTTATATCACATTAATGATGTTGTGGATGGGAAAACTAAGAGCTTATTTGGGGTTGGAGTGTGATGTTTACCCTAGGATTGAAGTTATTTTAGTTCACATTGGGACTCCCAAGAGTTCACTATCAGGGGTCAATAAATAGATTAATTGAATAAATTTATTTATTGGTTTAATTATTATAAAACCCTAGGTTTTACTCTATATAAACAGAAATATTGTTTTTTCTCTAGGTTTAGTTATTTTTATTGATGGAGGATTCATATCTTGGATAAAACAACATATAAATGGAATGAGAGTGGATCTACTGTAATGTTCTTGGATAAATTATGTGGTGAAGATAGTTCATTTTAAGTACTAATGATTCTTAATTGATGCAGGGCATGTTATTTGATTATTTTATCATTTCTTATAATATTTCCAAGAATTAATTGATGATCCACAATTGATTCATGATTCACATAACTAGGATAATTTTTTGATTAATTTTTTTCATTGGATAAATCTTGGGGCATGGTTTTTATCTTTTTCCTTAATTTTTATTACTATGATTGATGTCAAATATTGTACCAATCATTGATGATATCCAATTTATTTTTTATTTTATTTTCTCCCACCATTGATCATGTATTATCCTTCATCCTATTAGTAGACTATCGATTTGATCATTAATAGTTCAATTCAAATAATGATATAGTCTTAAACTAGAGATTGTATGTTATGATCAATAATGAGATCATTGGAATTAATAGGAATCATCAGGTGGAGGAACAATTATGAATAGAAAATGAAGAAGTTGTATTTCCTAGAGAATATATATGATAGATCCATGGGATTCAATATAGATCCCCATTTTTAGTAATCAATGAACAAAAATTTAACTCCAACATTGGTTTCCCTATGAATGGCATGGCCAAAAATGTTATGGGCCAGTTCTGTAGAATGATAAAAGTTTATAGTGATGTTTTTAGGATCGGAATTGATTTTGGTTTAGTGAAATTAACTACACAATATATAGTTATAAAGCACACACACTATGTACTTTGAGGATACAACAACTAGGGTTCCGATCCAACTTAAATATAACATGTTTTGTGATTGAATCACACCATGTGACCATAATATATATTTTCTATGTGTATAGGGATTACATGAATATGAGACCATTTTGACTTACACAATATGTGGGATAGGACCACACCCCATGTCGCATGAATTTAAATGACATAGTAGACTGTTGTATATGATGAGTACTACCTCAAGATCCACACACTATTCATTATAACCTATATTACATATAGTTTGAACTTTACATGGTATGAGGGGTGCCAGTGCACAACCATAACACAACCTAGAACAACATATTGTATATCCTAATTCATATGTCATATAATCATTTAAGACCAACCTTTTGGTCATATCTCATAGTTCAAACTCATATTTGGATTTTTGAGTGGTATACCCTGAGTGATTTTCCTATAGAACATGATGAAATATTTTCTTAAACATCTGTAGAGTCGCATGAGGTGATGAGTAATTACTATTTTTACAATCAACTGTCTGTGTGATAAATGAGGTAACTTCATAGTCTACAAATAGGGATTTTTATTTTCCATTCATACATAGGGTGTGATATCCTATATCATAACCTTCAGGTAGGTTTCAATATCCACCTCCATATTCCCAACAGATAAAGATCCTCTACCCTCAAGGTTTTCTCCTCATGGGGTTTTAATATCTCCTGCACATGTATAGGTGTGGGATCCTCTATATTAACTTATGATATAGTTATGTATCCCCATCATTTATTAATGGTAGATCCTCTATTTGATGATTCACTTGTCAGATGATTTGTCTTCTAGTAAGGTGTGAAATCCCCCATGGTATTCTTGAAGAGATTATATGGTTTGATATAATAGGAAATTACCAAGGTTATATTAATTTTATAATATTTTTAGGCTAGAGGGTGCAGTGATCCCTCATATGAAGATAATTATTTATGGATGTTTGTGATACCATTATTGTGTTCTAGAAGTGTAATAACTATTAAAAGTCTATAAAGTATAGAGATCTATGGGAAATGTGATTCATCAGAACCCCAGGGTTGATTTTGAGACGTGGAAGATTGTTGGATGAAGAAGTCATACTTCATGGACTGTTTGGTGTTTTGAGAACCACTAATTTCTTGCATGATATGATATTCAAGGATTAGTTATGAGATGATAGAGACATGTCCCTTACCTAGAAACCTCTAGTGATCACCATATCTAAATTTTTATTCCTCATGTTTCATCTAGTCACCCATTATATCTAGATGCTTAAGGTGACTTGATATTATGGTTTCCTCTCTCCAACTTCATTTTGGTCTCCTGTTGTATCAGTAGTTGATCTCACATGTTGCTTTTAGTTCTTATTTTGTTTTATGGGGTTTATTACTGGGTATGTGTATACTCACCCCCGTAGGGGCCTTGGGCACACACATGATGTTTTTATTCATACAGCGCACATGTCATATATTATCTTAAGGACACAAATTTGTGTGGATTATTTGGAGCTAAAACTTGGTGACTTTGTGGGATATGGTGATGACATAGTTTGATGGTACTAGGAGATAATCGTTTCAAGTAATGTTTATATTTGGAGTCAACCTATAGTGAGGAACTCTTCATATCATATGCTTATGTTGGTTTTACATTCTTAGTTTCAAGGTGTGTATCTTTCCCTTTTACATTATGTTTTATGTACTAGTTATCTATGTGTATCTTAGTGGTTATCTAATTCATGTGTTGTTCACTATTCAATTTAATATATATATATATATATATTATTCTGGTATTTGGGGTTATCTTATGAATTAGAGACATGTTTTTTTACATATTATTGTGGTCCAAGGCCTCCCTTATTGTGAGATATACCTACTCAATGCTAGTTAGTAGCCACTGGCCTATTGGTGGTGAGATAGGCATACCACCCTAAAATTTTAGATTATGACTCTTTAAATTTAATCTCTTGGATAGCTTACGTTTCACACAACACCACGTTTAAATGACCAATGATATATTATTAAAAATATTTATTTTAACACGACCATTATAACCTAGCCATTATATCTGCATGAATGAATTGTATTAACCAAATTATAAAATTTATATATTATATAATTAATAACTTTTTTACATCCATCAAAATTATTTTACCATCATATGATAAGAATTAATCTAATTTTACTCATTAAAAGGCTATGTTTTTCAAAACAGAAATTTTATCAAAATAATTTATAGTTTTAAATTATACTTTTGATTGGTTTTGAAGTATAATTATATTATTTTTTGTCATTTAATCTAATATTGTTCAATGATATTATTTTCATATTAAAATTTGATATAAACACATTTCAATTTTTCAATGTTTTTTTTCACTTTTAAAAACCAGTTTTCTCATTCCATCAACAAGATGAATATTAATTTAATTACTGAAAATTATTTATTCTGAATTTTGAAAAATTCATTCCATATTTAGAGTCAGTGAGTATAAATTATGTAAAGAGGTTTATTTTAGTTTTTTTTGAAATTATAAACAGTCGCATTAGTAATTTTTTTATTACTATGAATAAGGGTAAATCATGTAATTAAAGGTAAAAATAATATTATAAAATTACCCTAACACCTATAAAAACACTATTTGATGATTAAATTAGACTTTTATCTTCAAAGGTAATCAATGGAATCATTTAGTGGACACTTTTTCATGAATATGACATAGATATTATTAAAATCATTGAATGTGAAAAAATGTCACACTCTCATTTCTTATAAGTATAATAATTTTAATATAGAGATCACCAAGAGATAATTTCGAACATAAATATTCTATGGAAATATGAAATAATTATATACATCATATTAACTTATTTATATTTTTTAGATATTAAATAATTATCATTATTGAAGACATAATAGTGAAGTATAAATTATTTTATTAACAGAAATATTAAACAAATGATATTAAAAATATTAAAGGAAATATAATTTTAAGTAATTAAGATGATCCAAAAATTTTATATACTACTATGACATGTTAGACGTATATTAAATAGTTTGGTTCAATGTTATCTTTCTGTTTTGATTTTATTTAATGTCAATGAAATAAAGTGTCGAAATTCACACTATTGATATTTTATAGAAATAACATTTTATTAAATTATTTAAAAATATTAAAAATATTTAAAAACCAAAAAGTGATAATTATATGGTCAAAAATGTAATAAAGTTTACATTTTTTGACAATTGACACAACGTAAGTAAATATTTATAAACTTTTAATATTTAGAATATTATTACTAAAATTAAAATTTAATAGATTAAGTAAGGATAAATAAAAATGATAATGTTTAAAATAAAATAAAAACATGTATGAATTTTACTAGTTGAGAGGATTTAGAGGAATATTCATCTTATATTCTAAATAACTCACTTTGGAGAAATTTATAATAAAAAATTAAATTATAAAAAATTAATATTTTTGAGTTTTCTAAGGTGATACTCTCCTATCTTATAAAAGGGAACCTCTATTTCTCTTTTATTCACACATATAAAGTCATTTGGATAAGAAAAAAACTTCCAATTTAACCTAATAAATTCAACCACTTCATCCGAATGACCCTAATTTTGGAATAAATTCATCTTAAGGTGTCATTTTGTTCAAATCAAAAGGAGACACTCGAAGAAGAGGTAATTGTTTTACCAAGACTTTCAAAGTTATTTTCTTCTTCTACTTCATTTTCCTAATTTATTTCCACACTAAAGTAATAAATAAAACATATAATATATTATGATATGTTTTTATGATTTTGGGAAAACAATATTCCTCATTTTTACTCATCCTATGAAAAAACAATATCACCATGAATTCGTACATACGACTTACCATCTCCATGCCGTGGTGTAATTTTTTTTCATCAATAATTTATTTGGATGGGTATAATGATGATTATAATGGATATAAATAATGAATATTACATGAAAATGTTTCTGAATAATTAATATATCGTCCAATTCCATACTGTTTAATATTTAAAGTAATGATACCATTGCTCGTGTGTACGTATGACCTACCATCTCCACAACGTGATTATATTCATTCTCCACATTAACCATTAAATAATGATTATAAAAATGTACAAGTTGATGTAATATAAAACTTATGAACTTAATATCATTATTTATTTGAAAAAAATTAATCATATGCATAAAAAACATGAATTACACAACAAAACATGCATAGGAAAACGAAGCAGTTAACATCCAAAACAATGGTAATAATGAAATATTATTAGAAAATGATATAATAGGATCATAAATGATATCATAAATATGGATATGGTACTAAAAAAATTTAAAAAAATTATTTAACAATTATACAGGAGGTTAATGCACCCTCAAATAATGGAGAGTATGAGGTTAGAGTTAATTTCACAAAATCTTTATTATCTAGGATTGATTTTACGTAAGAATTTATTAGGAAATATTTATCATCCATGTACATATTTCTTAAAAATATATTTCAAAATTTTTTTAATATTATTTTAAAATTTTTTAGTGAAAATTTTACTGATGTTCTATTTTATAAAAGGAATCAATCTGTTGTTTTCCTTACAAGGTAATTTGTTTTATTTTTTTTGATAAAGTATGAGAAAAATATTTTTTAACATATATGGTGTGTGTAACACCCCATGCTTCCAAAGTATGTTTCTCTTTGAATAATCCAATATCTTGTGTTGTATGCAACTTCAGGATTCTAACACACCACGACCAATCAAACTAGATGTTATGAATAGTAATACCCACTTTTTGAAATTTTATAAATTTTGTTCTTCACAATGGACTTCATTTTTAGATTCAGAATATAAAAATTAGGTTATGGTGAATTTTTGGTACTTTTCTATAAACTTTCAATTTTTATCCAATAGTGAAAAATACTAAATTTTAATTAAACACAACTTTTTAATCAAAATAATTTATATTGTTAAATTATATATTTGAGTGGTTTTAAAGTATCATTAGATTATATTTTTATCATTTAATATAATTTGGGCCATTTGATGTAATTTCAAATTTATACTAAACATAAACAAGTGTTAATCTTTTGATAGTTATTATTTATTAAAAAAATGTTTTTTGTTTTGACAACATAAATTAATTTTAATTTAATTTCTTCCACTTATGTGTTTTGAATTTGGAAAAATGAATTCCATATTTGGAACCAATAGGTTCTAATTGTGTAAATATGAATCTTTTATTTTTAGACATTATGAATAACTACTTCGGTAATTATTTTATTTACCATGGTTAAAGGGTAAATACAGTAAATAAAGGTAACAAAACTAATATTATAATAATATTAAATTACACTAACACATGTCCTAACCCTATTAATAACACATGTCTGACCATTGGGCCACTTGAGAGTGACAATGACACTTTATATTAATTTTAAATTAATTTATTCCACTTATGTGTTTTGAATTTGTAAAAATGAATTCCATATTTAGAATCAGTAGGTCCAAATTGTGTAAATAGGTAAGTTTTATTTCTAGACATTATGAATAATTACTTCGATAAATATTTTTTTTACCGTGGTTAATGGGTAAATTCGGTAAATAAAGGGATAAAATACATTATAATAATATTAAATTACCATAACACATTTCCTAACCCTATTTACTGATACATGTCTGTCCATGGAGCCACTTGAGAGTGATAATGACACTTCATATTAATTAATTTAATGTAAAGACAAAAATGACATAAACATATATCATTTATTAAAACAATTTTTATTGGGGGTTATATAAGTTATCTTTTAGAATATAAATATTCATTTGAAAGATAAAAATATTTCCTACATTATGGAATTTTTTTTTATAATTTTTAGACATAAAATAAATAAAATTATATATGACACAATAATGATGTAGTGTTTACCTCATTAAAAAATGATTTAAATAAATGAGATTATAAAAATTAAAAAAACATTAAAAACCTTTCCAATTCGTATTGTATGATTTTATTTCGAACAATAGTCTTCTTATATTCATCTTTAATTAGTTTTGGACCTTTAGAAACCAAAAATAATTATATAATAAAATAATATTTTCAAACATTCTTAAAGTGCCCCTCCTCCCCCTTATAGAAACCCCTCACCTCTAACCCCTTTATCACACCTCTCAAGCCCTGTGGCTCATCCAAAATCTACCCAATTAATCTCTCCACACCCCTATATTCATCGTAGAGGCCTTACCTTTGGTAGAAGTCACTTCAAGGAAGCCTTTTGTTTCAAACCAAAGGGATTTACCCGATTTAAAGGTAACATCTTCTCTTAAGTTCTTTTCATTTATTTTACTTCTTCTAACCCCCTAAACCCTCTTTATTACATTATTTTATTATAAAAAATGTATACTAAATATACTAGTTTGTTCTTATGATATTTATTTTAACTACACTTACACACACCTCCATCTAATGGGTATAAAACATTGTGTTTCCGTGGACGACGAACTACTATCTCACAAAATGATGATTGTTCCATCTTCTACTACCACCTATTATAGTGGCCATTATGATGGAACTATAATTATATATGATATTTATGATATTTATTTTATCTATAATATTCTATTATTAACTTTTATATCATACCTTTATTCTTTTCATGTTGTATATATACGATAATTTCATTTGAGGAAGTGCGGACTACCGCCCCTCAAAGTGATATTACTCGTTCATACCACACATGGAACACATAAAGTATGGTGTTAATGAAATTATGTAACATATATAAAATATTATATTATACTATAATAATAATATACATATGTATCATTTGGTCTTCTTTCCTTTTAAAATAAAAAAATTGAAATGGAAGTAGCGTTCGTGCGTACGTACAGATTACCGTCTCCATGAACAAGATGAGATTCATTCCCCATTGTAACCATTCAAGAATAAATTTCATATGATTATTAAAAATAATATTTAAGAACATTATATTATTTTGGATATGAATCAAATACATCCTATCGATAACAAACATGACTTACATAACAAAACATATAAAGGAAAACAAATCAGTTAACACCCGAAACAATGATCCTACTAAAATATTAATATTAAATCACTATTAAAAGATCATATATGATATAATAATTATGTATGCAGTTATTTTATAATTTAATAACAATTATTTAACTATTATACAAGAGGTTAGCGTACCCTCGACCAAGGAAAAGTAAAGGTAAGTGTTTATTTGACAATCTCTTTATTATCTGAGGTTGTTTTTACCTAAGTATCTACTGTGTCCACTTTATTATCCACATCCATATTTCTTAAAAATGAATTTAAAAACATTTTTAATATTGACTAAACTATGGTTTAAAGTCATTTATATATATATATATATATATTTTATAAAATGGTATGAATGGAATATTTCTGTTGTTTTCCAAACAAGGTACTTTATGACCTTTTCAAAAAATTAAGGTAAGAATGTTTTTTTAACTTATATGGCTGGTGAGACTATTCTCTACCATTATAACACCTTTGAAGTTTCCCTTACACTCTTAGAATAATATTTTCAAAATGAATGTTTTTTTAATTACATGACATTTAAATGATTTCAAAATAGAAAGATATATTTCTCTCAAATAGTTTTGATTTCATCTATGTCAACATCCTTTAATGGATTTATTCTTGTATGAAGATGATTTATTATGATAAAAAACTTCCATATTGTATTGAAGGTTTTGTGATATGTTTGACTATGGATGTGTTATTTTTATAACATTCATGGTTTATGGTTAATGTATTAAAATTTAAGATGCTAGTTTTAATACAAATGTTTATGTTATGTTTCAACCTTTTCATATGAGGAATGCATTGGACTTAGTAGGTGAATGGTGGAGCCCGCTATAGCTTCTCGATGCATCGGTAGGTCTCATGAGACAAACTAGTGTATTGGCACAAGGCCTTGGCAAAATATTATTTTTAGACTTGGCACAAGGCCTTGACTATGTGGTTATGATGTTTGACATTATGCATTCTATCATTATGAAATTTTCTATTAATATTAAATATGATTATTGGACTAGTATAATATCCATGTGAATAATTAAATGACATTATTTGATTTATCTTGGCCATATTATTCTGAAGTTTATGTTTAAAAGTGTTTTGTTTTAGTTTTATACATTTCCTTAAATGTTTATTCTTATTTATGAAGATTCTACTTTATTATTATCCTTACTGAGCATCTGAGATCCCCCCTTTCTATGTTTTATTTTTCCCAGGATGTGAACGAGTATTTTATGGTTGACCTGTAGGGATAGTCTAAGGGATATAAATGTGTTCAAAGGGGAAAAATGTTTTTGTTGTTTTTATCTCATGATGTAATTTAAAACTGAGGTATATATCTATTACTTCTAAGGATAATACCCTAATTGGTCTTTCAGGACATGATTCCTTATATCATGCTAATGTTTTGTAATAATGCACCAAATCTAGGTAACTAGGGTTGGGGTGTTACAGTTGGAATTAGAGGAAGTTTAGTACATACCTTGGAATCCATATTTAGAAAAATCTAATTAGATAACATTACCCTAAGATAGACTATTAGGATTAGTATAGAAGCACTTCCTAGAATTTTGGTAATGTAGAGATTTTGTGTATTTTCTATGAAATACATCCCTGTTTGGATACGAGCAGGTAGAGGCAACACTGGCACAGATGTACCTAGGAGTGAAAACTCCGACAAGGAGTTTCGGGTTTTACCCGGGGTATCCTAGTACATGACAACAGGCCTTGCTGCATTCTTGGTTATGACACTCCCAGGGGATATGCTTAGGATAATTCAAATTTTCTTTATAAACTATTATGAAGGGTTTATGAGTATATACCTCATCAAAGAAATCATTTTTATGATTATGGATTATATCCATAAACTATTCAATTTATGTTATGTGTTTTACATGTTTGGAATTATGTATTGGAATTAGTAAACTTATCTAGTGTATTCCATTGTTTAGAAATGGCTCCTAGTGGAAGGAATGGAAACTGTATCAATGTACATAATCCATGTAGGGATTTCCCTCCTACTCAAGATAATTATAGTGGAGATGGTGATGCAACTGGTGCTGATCAGCTTATCACCATACTGGGATAACTCAATAAAGTTATGAATAACAACCTTACCCATATGGAGCACCCTAATCCACAATGTGGAGGAACAATGTTAGACTGATTCACGAGGAAACAACCACCAAAATTCAACAGGACTACAAATACATTTGTAGCTAAGCAATTGATAAATTCCTTAGAGAAAATATTTCATACTTTGGGGAGCAGCGAAAGGGAAAAAATTGTCATGGTAGTTTATCACCTCACGAGAGATGTAGATCAATGGTGATCATTGATTAAAAACATAAAGGAAGATTAAGAAGTATAAAATATGGAATTTAGGGAGTTTAAACGGCGATTATTAGAAAAATACATTCCTCATAACCATCGAGAGGATATGGAAAGACAATTTCTGAGTCTAAGGAAAAAAGAGGATGAGAATGTTGCAAAGTATGAGGCTAACTTGACAAGGTTAGCTAGGCATGAAGCAGATTATACACGTAACCCAACGAGTAGTATTGATTATTTAATGGGTTAAAACCATTTATCCATTGAGAATTTTTCCCACAATCCTTCTTATCATATGAAGATATTTTCTCATGTGCTATCAAGATAGAAAATGAATTCTATAAGTCTTACAAATTTAAAGAAAAGAAAGAGAAGAATGGATCTACTGAACACTTTGAAAATGGAAATAAGGGAAATAAGGGAATATTGGATTATAAATCCTATGGTAAATGTGGGAAGAAACACCCATGTACTTTCCTGAAGGGAATGAGAGTCTGTTACTAGTGTGGTGAAAAAGGCCACCAAGCTCGTGATTGCAAGGGAATGAAAGAGGATGTAAATGTTGAATGCTACAATTGTAAGGAAATGGAGAATTATGCAAATGAATGTCCTATGTTCCAAGAAAACTTGCCTCATAAAAGGCCAAGGGAGAAAGGCCAAGATTATATGATCACTACTGCTGAGGTTGAATCTCTGAAAGACGTGTTGGTAGGTAATTTAATGGTTTCCTCAAGTTTAGATAGTGCTTTATTTAATTCTGGATCATTTCATTGTTTCATATCTTCCCAGTTTTCTAAGAAAATTAGATATTTCCAATTTGATTTAACAAGAAAATTATCAGTTAAAACTTCTAAGAGAAGTAACATTGCAACAATGTTTTGTGAATCAGTCCCCATTAGGGAATATAAATATTCTTTATCCACTAATCTCATCATCATACTCATGATTGAATTTGATATAATCCTCGGAACGGATTGGATTTTTGACCATGATGCGAAAATTTATTTTAATTAGAAGGAGGTTATAATTTTTGATGATGATAAAGAGTACCTTATCTTTAAAGAAGAAACGTCACCACCTGATTCTTATCTAGATCCACCCCCAGTAGCTCAACTAATTTCAGTTTTTGAAGAGGAAGATATTTAAATAACTATGGGTGAGGAAAATAATGTTCAAATAAAGGATGTACCTATTGTGCAAGAATATGTTGATGTGTTACCAGAGAATTTACTTAGACATCCTACAGAATGAAAAATTGATTTTTCCATTGATTTAATTCCTGGTTCAAGACCCATATCGAAGGCCCCATATAGAATGGACTCTATGGAATTAGTGGAACTAAAGAAAAAACTTGATGAATTGAGTAATCAGATATTTATTCAACCTAGTGTTTCTCTATGGGGTGACCCTATTCTTTTTGTTAATAAGAAAGATGGATCTATGTGGTTGTGCATTGACTACAGGGAGATCAATGCTATAACAATAAAGAAAAAGTATCCCCTACCTCTCATTAATGATTTATTCGATCAACTTCATGGATGTCAATATTTTTCAAAGATTGATAATCGATTTGGATATCATCTATTGTGTGTGAAGAAGGAAGACATTTAGAAAACGACATTTCAAACCAGGCACATGCATTATGAGTTTACAATAATGCTTTTTGGACTGACTAATGCACCCTCTATTTTAATGTATCTAATGAATAGATTTTTCAAGGAATATCTTGATGAATTTGTATAGGTATTTATTTATGATACCTTGGTATACACCAAAATCTACAAAGATCATGAAAATCACATGCACACTATTCTAAAGACTAATAGAAGAAACGATTATATGAGAAGTTCAGAAACTGTGAATTCTAGATTCAAGAGATTTCATTTCTTGGACATATTGTCTCCAATGATGGAATCTATGTGGATACTTCAAAAACCAAGGAAATACAAGAATGGATAGCACCGAAATGTATAACTGAGGTACATAGTTTTATTGGTTTAATAGGTTATTATCGGCATTTCATCCAAAATTTTTCTTGATTGGCTAACCCATTAACCAAGATCATACTTAAAGGGGTTAAATTTGTTTGGACAAAAGAGTGTGAAGAATTTTTTGAAGAACTGAAGAGAACATTATTCAATGATTCTATATTGACACTACCATTGGGGAATGATGGGTTTGTTATTTATAGTGATGCTTCAAAGAAAGGACTTGGTTGTTTCCTTCTAAAGAATGATAGGGTTATTGCCTATGCATCATAGCAGCTAAAATTTAATGAACAAAACTATCACACTCATGATCTTGAGTTAGAAAATTTAATCGTTGCTCTAAAGATATGGAGACACTATCTCTATGGTAAAAAATGTGATATTTATACTTATCATAAGAGTTTGAAGTATATTTTCTCACGAAAAGAACTCAACATGAGGCAAAGAAGATGGCTCAAACTACTCAAGGATTATGATTTCACCATAAACTACCACCAGGGGAAGGAAAATAAGGTGGCCGATGCTTTGAGAAAAAATAATCATGGAGTTTTGAACAAGATGAGAGTTGAAAGGGATCCTATGATCATGGATCTAGTAAAGATTGATATGGGAATTATCATATAAGGTGAAATATCAATACTTTTTCAAATGGTTGCTAAACCATCTTTACTATAAAGGATAAAAAGTTCTCAGACTGATGATGCAGAGTTTCAAATGAAAACTAAAGCTGTAAACGATGTGAGATTAATCGACTACATATATGAAGATGAGATTTTGAAAATTGGGAAGAGATTTTATATTCCTGACATACTTGATCTAAAAAGAGAATTGTTGGATGATGTTCATTGCTATAATTTCTCTATACACCCTGGTAGCACTAAGATGTATAACGATTTGAAGGAACATTTTTGGTGGGAAAAAATGAAGAGAGAGATTGTAGATTATGCGTTAAGATGAATTGTTTTTCAACAAGTGAATTCTAGAAGTCAATATACTAGAGGAGTCATGAAACCTCTTCCCATACCTTAGTGGAAATGAGATGATATTAGGATGGAATTTTTCATGGTACTACCAAGGAATCCTAGAAGGAATGAGGCAATATGGGTCATTGTTGATCATCTTACCACGTCAGCACATTTTCATGCAATAAGAGAAGATTTACCACTTGAAAATCTATCAATAATATATATTAATGTTGTTTTAAGACCTCATGGAGTACCCCTATTGATTGTTTCTAATCGTGATCCTCATTTTAAATCAATATTCTGGGAAAGTATTCAGAAGGACGTTGATACTGAACTTCATTTGAGCACTTCCTACCACCCTCAAACTGATGGAAAATCAGAACAGACTATTCAAACATTGGAATACATGTTGAGATCTTGCTCACTTGACTTTCAAGGTATGTGGGATCAATATTTACATCTGTTAGAATTTTCCTATAACAACAGTTTCCATTCAAGTATTTAGATGGCACTATATGAAGCATTATATAGAAAGAGATGTCACACACCAACTTGTTGGGATGATGTTGGTGAAAGAAAACCCGTAGGTCCATAACTTGTTGAGGAAAAAATGGAAAAGGTTAAGGTTATCCAAACCCACATCAAAGTAGCTCAAAGTAGGCAAAAGTGCTATGCCGATAACTAAAGGAAAGATTTGGAATTTCAAGTAGGAGATCATGTTTTATTAAAGGTATCTCCATGGAAAGGTCTTATAAGATTCAGTAAGAAAGGAAAATTAGGTCCCAGGTACATTAGAACTTTCAAAATTCTCGAAATAATTGGAGTTGTAGCTTATCGTTTGGCAATGACACCAAGTCTCTCCAAAGTTCATGATGTGTTCCACATATTACTATTGAGAAAATAAATTCCCGACACAATGCATGTACTCACCTATGAGGAAATTGAACTGGAACCCGATCTGTCTTATTGAAAAGATCCTATCAGAATTCTTGATACGAGATAACAAGTGTTGATAAACCAGATGACTCATCTAGTAAAAGTTCTATGGAGAAATCATAAGATGGAAAAGGAAATGTGGGAACCCGAGGAAATTATGATAAAGAACTACCTGAATATTTTTAGGTAGTAGTAATATAGAATCATTGAGGATGAAATTATTTGGAGGGAAGAATTTAACACCCCAAGAATCCACAGTATGTTTCCATTTGAATATTGCAATAGCTTGCACTGTACGCAATTTCGAGATTCTAACAAACCAAAACCAATCAAACTAGCCATTATGAATAGTAATACCCACTTTTTGAAATTTTATAATTTTTTTTTCAAAATGGACTTCATTTTTGGATTTTGAATATTAAAATTAGCTTAGGGTAAATTTTTGGTACTTTTCTAAAAACTTTCAATTTTTTTATGAATAGTGAAAAATACAAAATTTTAATTAATGACATCTTTTTTAATCGAAATAATTTATAGTGTTAAATTATACATTTGAGTGGTTTTAAAGTATCATTAGATTATATTTTTATAATTTAATATAATTTTGTTCATCAGATGTAATTTCACATTTAAACTGGACATAAACAAGTGTAAATCTTTTGATAGTTATTATTTCTTAAAAATAGGCTTTTTTGTTTTGACAACAGGAATTAATTTTAAATTAATTTCAGCTACTTATGTGTTTTGAATTTGGAAAAATGGATTCCATATTTGGAATCAGGAGGTCCAAATTTGTATAAATAGTTAACTTTTATTTTTAGGCATTAGGAATAATTATTTCGGTAAATATTTTATTTACAATGGTTTAAGGGTAAATCCAGTAAATAAGGGTAAAATAATAATATAATAATAATATTAAATTATCCTAAAACAATTAATAACCCTATATAATGATAAATATCCAACCATAGGAATCCTTGGGCAGATTTTTCGACCCCATGTAGTCACTTGTGAGTGATAATGAGACTTTATATTAATTAATTTAAAGTAAAGACAATAATGACATAAACATATATCTGTAAGTAAAGAAATTATTACAAGGGGTTATATGAGTTATCTTTTTGACTATAAATATTCATTTGAAACCTAAAAATATTTAATACAACATTTTATTTTTTTAATAATTTTTAGACATCACATAAATAAAATTATTTACGACATAATAATAATGCAGTGTTTACCACATTAAAGAATGATTTAAATAAATGAGATTATAAAAATTAAAAAAAATATCCAAAAAAAGTCCAATTATTATAGGATGATTTTATTTAGAACACGAGTAATCTTATCTTATACTTTAATGAGATTTTTAATTTTAGAAACTGAAAATCATTATATAATAAAATAATATTTTCAAATATTCCTAAAGAGAACCTTCTCCCCCTTATAAAAATCCCTCACCTATAACCCATTTCTCACACCTCTCAAGCCCCTTGGACCATAAAAAAGCTTCCCAATTTATCTCCCTACATCCCTCTATTACTCATAGTAGCCTTACCTTAATAATAAGAAACTTTAAGGAAGCCTTTTTGTTCAAACCAAAGAGAGTTACCTAATTTAAAGGTAAAATATCCTCTTAAGTTCTTTTCTTTTATTTTACTTCTCCAACCCCCTAAATTCTTTTTATTATTTAATTTTATAACAAAAATAGTATCCTAAATATACTATGTTATTGTTATGATAAGTATTTTAACTTCACTTACACACACCTCCATCTAATGGATATAAAACATAATGTTTTTATGGATGACGAACTACTGACTCACAAAATGATGATTGTTCAATCTTCTACTACCACCACTTATGGTGGCCATTATGATGGAAATGTAATTATATATGATATTTTTGGTATTTATTTTATCTATAATCTTCTATAATTATTTTTTTATAGCATACCTTTTTTCTTTTCATGTTGTATATATACGATAATTTCATTTGAGGAAGTGCGGACTACCGCCCCCTCAAAGTGATATGACTCATTCATACTATACATGGAACGTATAAATGATGGAGTTAAGGAACATATGTAAAATATATAAAATATTATATTACACTGTATTAATAATATACCTATGTATCATTTGTTATTATTTCCTTTTAAAATAAAAAAAATGAAATGGAAGTAGCGTTTGTGCGTACGTACGGAGTACCGTCTCCACGAACACGATGAGATTCATTCCCCATCGTAACCATTCAAGAATAATTTTCATTTGATTATTAAAAATAATATTTAAGAACATTATATCATTCTGGATATGAATCAAATACATCCTATCCATAACAAACATGACTTACATAACAAAATATATTACGAAAAACGAATCAGTTAACTCCTGAAACAATGATACTACTAAAATATTATTAACAAAGAAATATTAGAAGATCATATATGATATAATATTTATGTATGTGGTTATTTTATAATTTAAAAACAATTATTTAACTATTATACAGGATTTTAACATACCCTTGACCAAGGAAAAGTATATGGTAAGGGTTTATTCCACAATATCTTTATTATCCGAGGTTGTTTTTACATAAGTATCAACTGGAAACACTTTATCATCCACATATGTGTTTCTTAAAAATTAATTTCAAAACATTTTTACTATTTAGTAGACTATGGGTTAAATTTATTTATACCCTTTTTTGACTTTTTATAATATGGTTTTAAAGTAATATTTTCATTATTTTTCAAACGAGGTACTTTATGACCCTTTGGACAAATTAAGGTAAGAAGTTTTTTTAACCTATATAGTGGGTGCGACTATTATCCACCATTATAACAACATTTAAGATTCCCTTAAAATATTATAAGAATATTTTCAAAATAAACTTTTTCTCTTATAATTAAATGACTTTTAAATGACTTCAAAATAGAAAGAGATATTTCTCTCAAATAGTTTTGATTTCATCTATGTCAACATTCTTTAATTGATTTTATAATTGTTTGAAGTTGATTTATTATGATACAAATATTTTATATTTTATTTAAGGTTTTGTGAAATTTTTGACTTTAGATGTATTATTTTTATACCATTCATATTTTATGGTTAATGTATTAACATTTTGTATGATAGTTTTAATACAAATGTTTATGTTATGTTTCAACCTTTTCATATGAGGAATAAATTGGCCTTAGTATGTGATGGGTGGAGCCCTCTTTGGATCCTCAATGCATCGGTAAGTCTCATGAGAAAAACTTGTGTCTTGGCACAAGGTCCTGACAAAATTTTATTTGTAATCTTGGCATGAGGACTTGACTATGTGGTTAAGATGTCCGAAATTATGAATTCCATCATCATGAAATTAGCTATTGATATTACATGTGATTCTTCGGCTATTAGAATATCCATGTGAATAAGTAAATAACATTATTTGATTTATCTTTTCCATATTATGCTAAAGTTTATGTTTAAAATGATTTTGTTTTAGTTTTATACATTTCCTTAAATGTTTATTCTTATTTATGAGGTTTCTGCTATATTGTTATCCTTAATGAGAATATGAGCTCACCTATATCTCCATTTTATTTTCCTAGGAAGTGAAGAAGTATTTTATGGATGACCTACAAGGATAGGCTAAGGGATATAAGTGTGTTCAATAGGAAAAAAATGATGTTTTTGTTTTTATCTAAAGATTTAATGTAAAAATTATGTATGTATCTTGTACATCCAAGGATACTAAACAAATTAGTCTTTTGGGACATGATTATTTATATCATTCCGATGTTATTGAATAATGCACAGACTTTGGGTAACTCGGGTCAGGGCATTATAGTGTGAGTAGATTTTTCGGCCATCATGATGCCTTAACATTTTGATGCTTTATTTACAATCATACAAGATTATTTTAAGTGAAAATATTTTCTTTGTAAATTTTATGGCATTTTAAATAACTATTTTCAATAAAAATGGGTAGTTATCTAATAAACTTTCTAATGATTTTATCAAAAACATTTTTATCTATGTCATCATAATTTTTTGTAACTTATGTTTAAGTAAGGTCAATTTATTATGATAAAAACTATCATATTATGTTGAAGGGTTTATGTTTAGTTTGACTGTGGATGTTCTATTTTGATACCATTCATGGTTATGGTTAAATTATTAACATTTTGTGTGTTAGTTTTAATACAAATTTTTGTGTTGGTTATCTTTTACCCCATTCATAAGAGGAATGAATTGGGATTATTATGTGATGTGTGGGTACCAATATATCCCCTCAATGAATTGATAGGTCTGAAGAGACAAACTAGTTTGGTTTTTTACTTACTTATGTATGGTCTTGCTGGGAGGCCTTGACAATGTGGTTATGATGTTTGACATTATAAATTACATCATTATGAGATTAGTTATTGATATTAAATGTGATTATTTTACTATTAGAATATCCATGTTAATGTTTAAATGGAATTATTTGATTTATTATTTCAATATTATGTTGAAGATTATGTCTAAAAAGCTTGTGTTTTAGTTTTATACCTAGACATAAAATTCTATTCTTATTTATAAAAGCTTCTACTACATTTTTTTACCCCTATTGAGTATCTAATCTCACCCATTTTTTATGTTTTACTTTCCCATGATTCCAATGTGTGTAATATGACTGATATAATGGGTTTATATAGGAGAATAATGGTGTTCCCAAAGGATTATCTATATTTTTTTTCATTTATTTAATTGTAATGTAAAGTGGATTAATGTAATCTATTTTCTAATATTGCTAAATGGATTGGTCCTTCGGGATATAATTACAAATAATCATTCCAATTTATCCAAATAATCCACCATCTTTGACCTTCTAGGGTTAGGGTGTTGTAGTTGGTATCAAATTAAGCTTATAAACAACATTGGAAAATATATTTAGAAAATGTAGATTATGGAACATAACCCTAAGATAGACTTTGAGAATAAGTATAAAAGAACATCCTAGAATTCTAGTGATGTAGAGACGGTGTGGGTGTTCCCAAAAAATAAATCCCTCTATGGATACTATAATTGGAAGTGGTTCTGGAACATATGTACCTAGGAGTAGTAACTTCAACAAGGTTTTCTGGGCTCGACTCGAGGTAACCTGGTACATGAAAACAGGTCTTACTGTGCACCTAGTTTAGCACTCCTGAGGGATATTCTTAGGATAATTAAAATTTTCTTTACTAATTGTTATAAAGGATTTATGATTAAATATTTCCGAAAATAAACTATGTTTATGATTATGAGATTTGATATGCATAAAATTTCCAATTTATGTTAATAATTTTTCTAGATTTTGTATTATAAATTATTATATAATCTAATATAGTATATTATATTGTGTAGAAATGACACCTAGTATATGGAATTTAACCTTATCAATGAACATAATCCATTTAGGGATTTACCTCCTATGCACGACAATTATTTTGGAGCTGGAGCTGCAACTGGTGCCGAGAAAAATATAACCATACTTGGACAGTTGAATAAGGTTATAAACTATAGCCTTACTCATATGGACCATCCTAATCCATAACATAGAGGGACAATGTTATATTTCATTATGAGATAATGACCTCCAACATTCAATGGAACTACAAATCAATTTATAGCTGAACAATGGAAAAGATATTTAGAGAAGATATTTCTTACTCTGGGAAGCAACGAAAGGGAGAAAGTTGTCATGACAGTTTATCACCTATCCATAGATACAGATCAGTGGTGGTCACTTATTCAAAACAATAAATAGGAGTAAGAAATTGAAATTATGGAATGGAAGGATTTTAATGAAATTTTCTTGGAAAAGTACTTCTGTAATGAATAGAGAGAGGATATAGAGAGACAATTCTTGAATATAAGGAAAAAAAAGGATGAGAATGTTTCAAAATATAAGGATAACTTTACATGGTTATTAAGGCATTCTATAAACTAAATACATAACCCAAGGAGTAAGATTGATCATTTAATTTATGGGTTAAAACCATTTCTCCAAAAGTATTTGGTCTCCTATACATTCTCATCATATGAAGATATAGTCTCATGTTCTATCATGATAGGGAATGAATTTTCTATGTTCTATGACTTTAAGGGAAAAGAAGAGAAGAAGAGGATGATTGAGAAAGATATGAATAAAGGGAATAACGGAATGCATGATTTTACTATATGTGATAATTATTGGAAGAAACACCATAGTAATTTCTTGAAAGGAATGAGAGTTTGTTATAAGTTTGGAGAGAAAGGTAACCTAGATCATGATTGTACGGGAATAAAAGAAGTTATAAATGTTAAATGCTATAATTGTGAAGATATGAGACATTATGAAAATCATTTTCCAATGCATCAAATAAATATATCTCAGAATAAGTAAATGGATCAATGTCAAGAATATACTATTACTATGTTCGAAGTGAAATAATTAATGTATTTGGGTTTTTGGATTAAAATTTTTTGTGATTATATTTTTGTTATAAGATTAATGTGATATATAAGGATTTTACTACTATACTTATTCATTAAGTATTTGAAGGCATGAAATTTTCCTTAAGGTTTTTATTGTGATTAAATATTTGGTATGTTTTAATAAGACCTACATTACATTTTTTTGGGGAATATTATATTATGATTGATTTTGGAAATTTAGAGACCTTTTTGGACTGTTAATTTGGACATAAGTATTTTGGATAAGTCTTAAGGTTGAAATAGATTAAGATAAACATTAGATATTATTGTTTTAGGTAAAAGTATGATTTTTTGGATATTTTGGGCTAACAATTTTTGTTTCAGTAAAAATTTATAGGATGAATGAAATACTTATTGGCCTTATGATTTATCAAAAGTTCATTAGGCGTGAAAAATTTATTTGAAACTTTCATTATATGTGTAAGGGATGAAGTAAAAATAGATTGAAGTATAACCAAAGGATGAGATTATGCTTATGATATGAAAAAATCAATTAAGTGCTTATCTGAATAGTCAAATAATCTTAAACACTAGAGAAATGATATTGAAATAAAAAATTCCATCTCAGTAATTTTTCCAATGAATCAAATGTTCCCTTATATCATTGTAGATTTAAAGTGTTCTGATTGTTAACATTCTTCTAACCATGTTCGCTATCACTCTCCATCAGAACATGAAGAATATTTTTTTCTTTCATGTCCATGTTTTTGTATATGGAAACCTTGTAGGTGTTATATCTGGAAACCTTCATAGTTCCCTTTCTTTATTTTAATGTGAAAGTTTTGTTGACCCTTGTTCCGATGTGGGATTTGAATAAAGGAATTTTGAATAGTCAAACCTCAGTTACCAAACCTGAATTCAAAAATTGTGAGGACATAATTTATTTAATGAGGGGAGAATGTAACACCCCATGATTTTACATTATGAATATTTTTAAATTTAATATCTTTGATAGCTTATGTCTCATACAACACCATGATTAAATGAACAATGATATATAATTAAATATCGTTATTTTAACATGACAATTATAAACAAGCCATTACATCATTATGAAGGAATAATATTAATCAAATTATGAAATTTATATATTATATAATTAATCCAATGTTTTTACATCCATCCAAATTATTTTACAGGTATAGGATAAGAATTAATCCATTTTTATGCATTAAAAGGCATTATTTTCTAAAAAAGAAATGTTAATGCATTTTAATGGAGAACTCATTTTTAAACCAATATTTGAATTTTTTATATTTTTAGTTTGAAAAAATATAATTTTATTATAATGTGTAATATCAAAATTTACTTTAGATCATTTTTTGGTATTTTTCTGACAAGTTTGATGTTTCGATGAATAGTGAGAAATATTAAATTTTAATTGAAAACAACTATTTTCATCGAAATAATTTACAATATTAAATTATAATTTTGATTTTTTTAAAGTATAATTATATTATATTTTTATCATTTAATCTAATATAGGTCATTCAAATTATCTTCACATTAAAATTGGATGTAAACACATGTCAGTCTTTTGATGTTTCTTTTTTTTTACTTTTAAAAACATGTTTTATCATTCCATCTACAAGATTACATTAAATTTAATTGCTAAAAATTATTTATTTTGGATTTTTAAAAATGTATTCCTTATTTTTAATAAGTTTTTTCAAATTATGTAAATAGGTATCATTTATTTTTTTGACGTTATGATTAGTAACATTAATAATTTTTTTATTACTGCGGTAAAGGTAAATCAGGTAATTAAAGGTAAACCTAATATTATAAAATTAGATGAAAACCTGTAACAATACTATTTTATGACTAAATTATACCGTTATTATTTATTTTAATATATTTAATCATTTAATGGATACTTTAATATGAATATTGCATGGATATTATTAAAATCAATGAATATGACCAAATGTCACACTCTCATTTCTTATAAGTATAACAATTTTATTATAGAGATAACCAAGAGATAAATGAGATTATAAATAGTATATGGAAATATAAAATAATTATCTACATCAAATTTATTTATTTATAATTTTTATATCTAAAATAATTACCATTAATGAAGACACAATAGTTAAGAAGAAATTATTTTATTAATAGAAATATAAAATAAATGATATTAAAAATATTAAAAGAAATATAATTTCAATTAATTAAGATTATAAAATAATTTTATATGTGAATATGACATGTCAAGAGTATATTAAAGTGTTTGGTATGAAGTTTTCTTTCTTTTTAGATTTTATTTAATGTTAAAGAAATTAATAATGTATAAATTAACACAGTCGATATTTTATAAAAATAAAATTTTATTAAAATGTTTAAAAATCATAAAAATATTTAAAAAAAAATTGATAACTATAAGGTATAAAATTTTATAAAGTGTCCTTTTATGGACAATTGAAACCACATAAGTAAATTTTTATAACCTTTTAATATTTATAATATTATTACTATAAATATAATTAATAATATTAATTAAAGATAAATAAAAATGATACGGTTTAAAATAAAATAAAAAAATGTATAAATTTTATTTATTGAGATGATTTAGACCCATAAGCATTAAAAATTACAAATAATGCACTTTATAGAAATTTTAAATCAAAAATAAATTTATAATAAATTAATAGTTTTGAGTTTCCTAAAGTGTCACTCCCCTCTCTTATAAAAGGGAACACATCCTTCCCATTTATTCACATCAATAAATCAATTTGGATTAAAAAACCCTACCCATTTGTCCTCTAAAATTACCTCACTTCCTAATAAAGTACATAATTTGGATATAATTCCAACCTAAGGAGTCATTTTGTTCAAATCAGAAAGAGACACTTGAAGAAGCGCTAACTGTTTTACCAACTATTTCAAAGTTATTTTCTTCTTCTACTTACTTTTCCTAAGTTATTTACATAATAAAGTATTAAATCCAGAATATAATATATTCTGAAATGTTTTTTTATTATGGGACAACCATATTCATAATTTTTACTCATCCTATGAAAAAATAATATCACCATGCGTGCGTACGTACAAATTACTATCTCAACGTCATGGTGTAAATTTGTTTTCATCACAACATTATTAGAATGGGTATAATGATGGGTATAATTGATATAGATAATTAATATGAAATGATAATTTTTATTTATAGTTAATATAACCTCCAACTCCATATCATTTAACCATTAAGGGAATGATACCATCGCTCGTGTGTACGTATGACCTACCATCTCCACGACACGATGAGACACATTCTGCAGATTAACCATTCATTAATGATTGTAAAACTGTATAATATGAGTAAATATAATATTTATAAACATAATATAATTATTTTTTGAATAAAATATTTCCTATTCATTAGAAACATGAATTACACAACAATACATGCATAGAAAAACAAAGTAGTTAACACCTAAAACAACGGTAATAATAAAATTTTAATAAAAAAACAATATTACAGGATCATATATGATATCATAAATATGGATATGGTCCTATTATAATTTATAACAATATTTAACTATTATACAAGTGGTTAACTCACACTCAACTAAAGGAGAGTTCAAGGTAAGAGTTAATTTCACAATCTCTTTATTATCTGAGGCTACTTTTATGTAAGAATTTACTAGGACATATTTATCATCCATGTACATCTTTCTAAAACAAAATTTCAATTTTTTACTATTATTTTAAAAAATTTCAAAGTCATTTCTACCCATGTTCAATTTTATAAAATGAATCATTTTGTCATTTTCATTATGAGGTACAATGTTTGACTTTTTTGACAAAGTATTAGAAGAATGTTTCTTTAACTTATACAACATGATAATTTTTTTCCACCATGGCATTGTAATAATGTTTTGAAGAATCCTTTGCAATATTAAAAGATTATTTTCAATGAAAATATTTTCTTTTTAAATTTTATGAAATTTTAAATAACCATTTTCAATAAAAGGGGGTATTTCACTAAAGATGTTTCTAATGGTTTTATTGAAAACATTTTCATATATGTAAACATACTTTGTTGGATCCTATTTATAATTGAGATTGATTTCTTATGATAAAAATATCATATTATGTTGAAGAGTTTATGATTAGTTTGAATTTGGATGTTCTATTTTGGTACCATTCAAGGTTTAGGGTTAAAGTATTAAAATTTTGTATGATAGTTTTAATATGAATGTTTATGTTGGTTGTGTTTTACCCCTTTAATAAGAGGAATGAATTGGACTTAGTATGTGAAGGGCGTGGCCCTCTATATCCCCTTGATTAATCAGTAGGTATCATGAGACAAAATAGTTTGGGTTTTTACCCATTTATGTATGGTCTTGGAGTGGGGCCTTGATGATGTGGTTATGATGTTTGACATTATACATTTTCTCATTATGAGATTTGTTATTGATATTACCTATGATTATTCAACTAGTAGAAAATCCACGTGAGTGATTAGATTGAATTATTTGATTTATTATTTCTATATTATGTTGAATATTATGTTTAAAATTCTAGTGTTTCAGTTTTATAAATTTCCTTAAAAGTTTATACTTTTTTATGAACGCTTCTACTATATTGTTTACCGTTACTGAGCATCTGATCTTACCCCTTTATTATTTTTCAATTTCCTAGTATTCCATGATGTGTATTATTACTGATATATAGGTTTAATATAGTAGAATAATGTCATTATAAAAGTATTATATATGTTATTTTTCATGTTTTGAATTGTAATGTAATTTTCGTACATGTAATCTATTTTCCAAGATTTCTGAACTGATCTATCTTTGGGGATATAATTCCTTGTAATATTGAAAATGTATTAGAATAATGCACCAAATATGGGCTTTTGGGGTTGGGGTATTTCAATAGGGGTGTCACTATTGGCCAATTTCTAGCTTAGGAAGGGCCCTGATGGGCTAGGACATTCTAGAGTGGTATCAGAGTGAGTCTGTATTAGGGATGGTGTTTGAAATTATTAGTCATTTGAGGACTAGTTTGGTCAAAAATGGAATCATTGTTAAAGGGGTCTAGATTTTTTTATTAGACTAGGGATGCCAACATAGGTGCAATAACTGACATATCCTTTCACCCAGACTGTGATAACCTGTTAGTTGAACCATATCTCTAAGACATTGTTTCAGGTTAGAAGTTTGTTGGTACATGCATTATATAATGGTGAATTATGATATTTCATATCATTTTGATATTAGAACATTGAAATATTATCAAACCTTTGTAGGTTTATCCTACTAATTATAGGGTGATACCTATTGATATCCAGCTTGTATATAGATGCAGGGTCATGATGTGTGCATGCCAATAGTTTGGATTCTCACAATAGATTAGAGAGTGAGAAAGTGTGGTTTTTTGAGACTCAGTTGAGAGATAGTGTTTCCCCATGATTTGATGCAGTTTCAATCCCCTTCATGCTTAAATTGGTCTCTTTTTATATGATGGATAGTAGTTACCACAAATTTCGATGAGACTATATGCGGCCTGAATTTTATTTTTCCATTTCATGAAAGAGGCCACATGGGTGTTTGAGGTGAGACCAGTCCTTGTAAGGTATAGGGTAGACCAGAATCTAGGACTCATGTTTCCATATGATTCAAAACATTGTAGATAGTATGTTGGTTATTGTCTAGAAATTTTTATATGGAACATTGAGTCATTTGAGATTGATGTATTTCTCAAACTCACAATAGTACTACTCTTTCATGGATGGAGTTTGAGCCCTTTACAGGATAGAGTCATAGCTAGAGATGTTGGAACGTCCAATAGATGATGCGGCTATGTTACCATACACATAAAAGTGAAAAAGAATTTTTGATGTATTTTTTGACCATGTTTATCATTGGAAATTTTTCATCTTGGTTATTTAGGTAGGGACTCTAGAGGAGGAGATTACAAGTTTTTGATGGGATTTACTTCCACTCCACCCATACTAGAGCCACCAAAGGGAGCATTAATTGGTTGAGAATTATAGGTGAATATTTTTTTTGTGGGAGTGGGTTATCTTTTCACCTATAAACTAGTAGAGTAGGGATGTGGATGGACCTCCACATTAAAGGGGGTAATGAATCAATGACCTTTTTGTTGTTTATCCTAGTGATTAATGGGGAGTTTTTTGGAAAGGGATCAAGTGGTAAAAAAGTATTTGGAAACAAATGACGTGTAAATACAATCCCATGAACAATAGTTGGTTCCTTTCTAGTGAAGAGTATTTATTGTAAGTGATATAAGATAAAATGTGAAGGATACGTCTTTGGCCGGACCAAAATAGTGTAAAAAAATTATGAATTGAGTCCATATTTCAAAGATCCTCATACTGGTTGAGGTATTTGTGAGATTTATATCCATTTTTTGTTTGACAATTGGATATTTCAGTGAGAATACTAAATAGACCTTTATCTTCTATATAGGTTCCAATCATGCTGGTCTTCTCCCTCATTCCCATTTCGACAAAGTGAGTTTATCCTTGGTTGGAAAATAGGTCATCATTGATTTCTCATGGTAGAAAACATGTCTAGTGGTACCCACCTCCATATAAATTAGTTATCCATTTTTTGTGAGTGTGGATCTATGTACTATGTGTTTTTTGATAACAATATCTTCTGATTAATGGAAAATAATTCATAAATTCTTATGATGGGTGAACATGGTTTATCCTTGATGAAGGGATGACATATGCATCGAACTAAATTTTAGTGATGCTGAGTACCTTTTTTATTTATAATTCCTTAATATAAATCTCTCATTAAGTTGATTTATAGTGATACCTATCAAGAATTCTTGTTCTGATATTGTTAGACCAAATTTTTTTATATGGGAAATGAATTATTGATGTTGGCGTTATTGAAATTGATGAGTTTAGAGTGAAAAAAACTTACATATTGTATAAAACTTCTTAGTAAAGTATTTTTTCATGGATATAAATAGAGAAATTGAGATGGTACATTTGGGGGTATTTGATTCTTTCTTGGATTGTGAGACATTATTCACTATTATTCAATGGCAGAGGATCCAAAATTTTTCCCATTGTGTGAGTGGTACCATAGTGTTGTCGATTTAGATTTAGGGAATCTATGAAACTGAATGTATTTTGTAATTGGACTTATATGTTTTTGGTTAAATATGGGAGTGGATTAACCAAATTTCCCATGTGGATATTGGACTTATCATAATGCTTGTATTGAGTATTATAATAAGATTACGAGAAAAAGAAAATCCATTAAATCCAATCCCTTGGTATGGTATTCCCAATGGATTTTTGTGTGTCAACCCATATCATTAAAAACATTATTATGTGATAAATTAGGAGGTTTTTACAATGTTTGTGGATGTTGGTTACTTGGGATAATTATTGGGGTTTGGGGATGACAGAGTACGAATATCTGAATGTTCAAGAAGCGAATTGAGTAATTTGATGAGCAGTGGTGTGACATTGAGTAAATGGATAAGGTTATTGTTTTTTCTAATGTACTTATTTATATATTTAAAAAATTATCAATAAAAACTCAATTGGGTTGTCTTAGATAGTGGGTGAAAATATTTGGTAGATCCTAATGTAGTCAAGAAATCCCTGTGAGTGTTATGTCACGGATTGAGAGGAAAGATCTAGGAACTCTTATGACACAACATAAAAATGATATACCCAGTTGTTTTTTGATGAGTGTTAGATGTGGTATTGATATGAATACATAATATCATGCAATATTGTATATTTTTCTGTGCTGGCATGGAAATATGGTGAAGTGAAATATGTGGAAGTGTGGTGTAGACAAATTATTATCATGAAAATGATATCTAGAATACTCTTTAAAGTTGGGGAGAAAGGTTATTTTGTAAGAGATAATATTTTTTATAGACTCCATTTTTTGTGGATATTGAATTTTTTCCTTATATGTGACAAGATAACCTTTAGGCGAGGAAAATTTTTGGGCATTGTGTCATTGAAAGACTCACTTAAAATAGATGTATGTTTCCCATTTGGTTATTATTTGGGGATGAAAAGAACTATTCTTTTTGTGGTGAAAATGTTGTTCCATTCTTAGGAGGGGATGCACTAAATTCACTTAGATCTTATACCCTTATAGATAAAGGGATTTTATGATATGGTGGGTTTTCTATTTGAGTTTTTTTCATGATATTTTTTATCATCTCTAGATGGTTTATATTTTGGGATGGAAATGTTTTATGGTGGGAATTATTTAGTGAACTAGTATTTTCCTAGAAGAGTATTATCTCAATTTTGAGTGTGTAGAGTCTCAGGACCACCTAATGGAAAGAAGGTAAATTTATCCTAGTAGTTGACCCTGGAAAAAGTTTCTAATGGTTCTATTGATCTTAAGATATGTTTTTACCCATTGATATAGAATAATTATATTTTTAGTATGTTATCATTTTTGGGATATATTATATTAGTTACTAAAATAAATAATTATCCCACTATCTCAAAAGTGGTGTTCTGTCCTTTGTTTTTGATCATTGAACCTTGGAGAAATTTCTGGATTCATTTATATAATTATAGCTAAGTTAACATGGAGGTATTGGCATCGAAAATGATTGATAATATTGTTAGAAAAATAATATAATATTTTTCCAAGTCTTCATGCATGTATTTTTTGTGAAATTATAATATGTCATTAATTGTTCCTCAGATGGTAAAATTGGGACTACATTTGGGTTTAAAGTAGGTTATTTACCTAAGTAGTGGTGTTTTTTGGTTCACATTGGGTATCCTGGGTGTTTTTTGGCATTATTGAATGAATAAATTTATTTAATCAATTAATTTTATGGTTTGATTAATAGATAAACCCTAGGTTTTATTCTATATAAACCTAATTATGGTTTTTCTCTTGGGTTATCCATTTTCAATGGAAGAATCATAGAGAAGGATAGGATATATGATTTTGATCATGATGGAAACATTTATTGAGAATAATTATAATGTATCTGCATTGATGTTCTTAGACAGTTCATATGTTGATGATATAATATTTTAAGTTTTCAGTGAACCAGGATTCTCATACATAAGTATTCATCTTTTTAGATGAATATTCAATAAATTACACAAAAACAGACTTGAGTATCATATTGGTTTAGTGTCTTTGGAGACGAGGTACATAATCTACTGACTTGGTGAAATATCTTTAACATATACCATAAAGATATTCTCCTTTAGTACTCTTCATAAAAATACCATACTTAAAACCTTACTTTATAACCTAGGGAAATAAAATATAAGAAAGGGTGATCATAGATGCTTAGTAAGTGTAAACAATGGATATATGCAAGAATAACATGATCATAAGGGTATGCGGACATGAGCATAAAATTTGAATACCATACCCTCAATATCAAATATCATAATCTTGAGCCATGAAATAAATATTATAAGTTCATAAGACTTGAATAATAATAAAATAAAATAACATGATTCATGAGTTAATTAAATTTGAATAATACATATAATTGTTTCATACACATAATCATAGAAAATCTTATGTCAAGGTTATGTAATAATAAATTAATAACATATAAGCTTGAATAATCACCTAATTATTTACTTTGAGATTGGGATAACATCTCTTGTACCCTTTAGTTTTGATCTTGATATAACCTCTTATGTACTCTCTTGTTTCATGCTTGGGATGAACTCCCATGTAACATCTTGTTTTTTGCATGGGATAACCTCTTGCGTATTCTTTCAGCTCATATAACATTAATAATTACCCAATGAATTGGAGGGATATATAGGTTCCACCAATCACATAATTCACACATTTTTTTTTCTAAAGTATCAAAAATAATTCATCATATCATAACCCATTAAATTAAATGGGTTTCATAAAACATTTCATTAGAGCATAACCCATGGAAAAGAAACAAGTTTCATAACAATTTCATCATTTTCGTATATCATAACCCATAGAGAAAATATGAGTTTCATAAAAATATTGTCATCAGAAACATACAAAATTCAAGGAAAGAATAATAATTTCATCCTTATATCATATACCTAGAAAATAATAAGTAAAATCAAAGGATGTCATCTTAAATGGAAAATTATTTTGAAATAAAAATTACTTGGAAAATTTCCTAAAGAAAATAAACATTACACTTTGAAAAAAATTTAAAACATAAAAAAATTTCAAAATCATTTTCTTTGAAAATTACCATTAATACTTATAAAGGGTTATTTACGACATTTAATGTCCCTGATTCTAGAAAATAACATTCACACAGTACATTTTAAAATAAATATTCCTTCTACATTTTTTGTAAAAGACAAAGACACATTCTTGTAAAAAATGAAATGAAATGAACATTAATTTTTTATTTTTTTAAAAAAAATTTAGAAATGGTTAAAAATTTATTTTAAAAATAATTGGATAATAATAAAAAATAAATTCAGAATTTTTTTTGAAAAAATTGTTTTGGAAGAAATTGGGTTTTTGATCGAAGAGATAAATTAAATCATATTTTCTTAATTGTTTTTTGAACTATAGAGTACATAAAAAGAGGAAAATGAATTAAAAAAAATATTATCCATAAATAACTAGAGTATAATAAAATTCATAAGTTTATTTAAAGATAAATCATAATATTTTATCATTGAAAATATAGTCATAAATAATCTTGATAAATGATGATATTGTAGCATAAAATCTTTACTAATTTGGTAACATTGAATTGTAAGCCCAATGAAGGAATAACATTAAATAAAACATAAAATATATTGAGAATAAATAAATTCATTATATTAAATGTAAAAGGGTCTTTATAGAAACCACATAAAAGAAGATAGACACATAACATAACATATGTCTCAAGGAAGGAAAATTCAGATAAAAATACCTTACCACTTTGGTAACATTTAAAAATTAAACCCCATGAAAGAGGGATCTTAAAATTTATATTTAAATACCCATAACATTAAGGATAATCATCATGAAATAAATTCAAGTGAGGTATATACATCAAATAAAAAAATATGTGGTGAATATGAAATTTGTCTCACAAAAAAATAAAAGTGCAATGTAAATCCATTACATTAAGTCTCAACTTCTATCATAGGAATACATACCTCATGTGTAATAAATATAAGTTTATTATAAATCTATTATAGAACCATACTTATATATCAGACCATATATCATTTACTTATGACAACTTATTACCCATTTATTAACAATTCATTGTTAAAATCATATTTCAGGTAGTTTCTGCTTTGTTTTTCACATATATTTTATTCTTTTATTTTTAGTCCTTTTTTATCATGATTAAATAATATAAAAATTTTAATCATGATATAAATATTATATATATTCATTACATATTTATTTATTATAATCAATGAAATACACCATTCATGGAAATGGTAGACCATACAAACACATGGCCACTGTATCTATTTTCTCGACGAATGAAATGAAAGAATGATAAATAATATATTTCCATTATAAAATCATTTTTATGTAAAATATATAATATATTTTCATTAAAAAACCTTATTAACTTTCATTTAATGCATGAATAAATCACATTTCTTCACGGACGGTAGTCCATTGTATACACAAATGACATTATCCTATTCCCATAGAATGGAAACTAAGTTACATGTGATATCATGATTCAGAAGAATAATAAAATTATATATATAATATATAAATAATAAACCCATAATTATATGTAGACATTAGTGGTGGTTATGAAAAAAAATAACATCAATTCGTGATACCGTAGTCTGTCGTACTTAAGTTTGATGTTTTTATGACCCATTTGATAGAATAGAGGAATAATTTAGGTTATTATTTTAAAATAATAATACAAAACTATGTGAAATATATTTATTTTATCATATCATTAAAATTTAATAATAATTTAATGATGTGGAAGAAGAAATAAAATACAATACCCAAGTAGGGATGTTACCTTTTCTTCAAAAAACTTCTTTTGTCATACACCAAACGGTTTATTAGGTGTTATTTATGACAAAAATTAGGCTTATAGGATGCTATTAGGGAGTTAAGGAAGTTATTTGGGTAGGTATTGACTGAAAAATTGGGATTTTAAAGTATGAAGAGGAGAGGAGAGGGGGAGGAATTTTATGAGTGAGGTGAGTGAAACACATATAATGTTAGAAAAAACATCTGCCCACATTTTTCACATGATAATGACTAAATAATTGGCCATTATAGAACCTATAAGATATAATGTGGAAATATGGCCATTAAATGGGAGTTTTATAAGTTTTTATTCATTTTTAACACTTATATATTTAGTTTAACTCCTCGATAAATCCATTTTTACCTTAACTGTGGTAAATATGTTTTACTATTTTTACTATTAATTATGTTCAAAAACTAATTTTAACTTATTAAATAATATATATTATTATTATTATTCAAAATATATAATATATTTTTCAAAATTTATTTCATAGAATAGGAAAAATTTAATTTAAAATTAATCTCACAAACGCGATGAGAAAGCTGGTTTTAAAGAAAAATGTTCAAAAGTTTTAAAAAAATTTATATCAAAATTCAATACTAAAATTATTAAAACGAACTAAATTGGATTAATAGATATATAATTAAAATATAATTTTTAAAATTATCTTAAAACTATTTTTATGTTTTTAAAATATATAAATAAATGACAATTTTTAATAACAACATGTATTTTTCACTATTTAGTGAAATATTTTTCTTTTTAGAAAATTTTCCAAAATTTACCCTAAGATAATTTTAAAATTATGATTTAAAAATTAAAAATTATTTTCTAAACCAAATATTCTTAATGTTGTAATTTTTTTAACAAATAATTACCCAAAAGATGATATTTTATAGAAAAATACATTTTTAAGTGTTAAATTGGATTTATTATAATATCTTATTAGAAAACACATAATATGATTATTAAAAATATGATTGAATATATAATATATAAATTTCATTAAATTGATTCACTAAATGTTATTTGGTTAATTTATTTATGTAACACACATTTGTGTTAATAAAAATAATTTTTCAGAAAGATATCTCATTTAGTTTCAAAAAGATTTTTATTTTAATTTATAATTAATTGGTCACTAAAGAATTATTTATATATACATGTGTAAACCATACTTTCATAATTTAGTTAATTTTATTCATACCTTCCATTCTAATGGCTAGTTGATAACTATTATATTAAATAATAATATTTTAATAGTATGTTATATTTCGTTTAAACTCAGTGTTTCATGTAATTAAAGCTACACTCAATGTTGTTTGAAATGTAATATAGACTTAGTGTTTCATATAAGTAAAGATTAAATTAGTGTTATATATAACATAAAATATCGAATAGATTAACTTTATTTTAAAAAAATGTATTTCAAATTATCCTAGGTTGATAAATTTTACCCCCTTTAAAATTATTTTTTCCATAATAATTAATCACATTGTTATAGAAAACTAAGGATAACTCAACATCATTACATATGTAACTTCCTCAATTTGGTGGTCTCACCAAAAAACACTAACCAGGTGAGTGTTCCTATTTTATAGAACATTCTCTGTTCACTCTAGAATCTCATCCTATTATTCCTTAGAGGAAATATCAGGGTCCAACAATACAAACTCTGAGTTCAACACATGTGGAAGATCAAGTATCCACTTACTCAAAAGAGGTACCTAGAACATATCATTAACTAGAGAGTGGTTTTATGGAAGCTAAAAATGATTTTATAATGTCCCGGTATGATCAAGTATTTAAAAGGGACCGACATACCTTACTATTAGTTTTACCTTATTTCTTCCATAGAGAAATTTATAGAAAAACCCTCTTTGCTACTTAAAATTCTAGATCACATTGATGATTATTAGAATAAAATTTATATCAAATTTTTTATACAATTATGTTCTACTAAATGGATCTGAACTCATCTACTATTTCATCATCTTTCTCAGGTTCCAATAGCTTGATTTCTACAACATCATTCTTGTATGTTGGAGTTTTAAAATTACTTCCATAAAGGGATTAACATAGAGCCATATTAATTATTTATTGAAATATATTGTTTTAAGAAAAGTTAACTTGAGGAAAGTGTTGATCCCAACCACCTTTTAAATCAATATAACAAGATCATAACATATCCTCTAGGGTTTTAATTTATCTCTTAGACTGACCCTCTATATAAGGATGATGCATAATACTGAAACTCAACTCTATATCAAGAGCTTACTGAAGACATTTACAAAACCATTAGGTTAAATTTGGATCCTGATTAGATAAAATTTAATGTGTCACCCCATGAAACCTTACCACTTCCTTAATTTATATTCTAGAAAGAGGATCCGTAGATAAATCTTCATAGATAGCAACAAAGTGTGGTGACTTCCTAAGGTGATCAACTAAAACACATTATTAACTCAAAATTAAAGAAAATATAAACCCTAAAAATTACCAATACCTTTAATCATATGTCTAAAAAGTGTAAATGAATTCCTCGTTAAATAAATTTTTCACCAAAACATATTCAAAACCAAATGGTTGTATTTCTATGAATGTATCATAAAAAATACTTAATATTCATAAAACCCCATCATGTAAAACCTCAAAAGAGATTTCAATGCCTTTGAACTTATGTTCATCCTTAAATTCATAAACTCCTGATGGTATCCATAACTCTTAATTTAATATTACATGGAGACATTTACACTTACAAATGTTAATTTACCATTTATTCCTTATATAATCTATTATCTTATATAAAAACATTTTCTTTGAAAGCTTGGGTTCATCATTGTACCCATATAAGATCAAATGTGATTTAATTAATCTAGAATCCATGTAGAGGGAGATAATCACTTGAAACTTCACTAAAGTATATATAATAAGATTTTTATTGGGATGATTCCTAAAGAATAAAATATGAAATTCCAAACTAAGTAGGGGAGGATAAGTGTTCCCTAATTTTCATGATCCACTTCATCTATTGTGATTGTATAAGCTTTACCTGTTTCCATTTTATTTAGATGTTGTTGTCGATTGTCATCCACATTAGTCCTTATATTGGGGAATTGATTCACATAATTCCCTAACTCCTTGGACATAATACATTGGAGTGTGGGTGGTGCATTCCTTTGAGCTCTCTACCCATTAATTTCATTTATTGGCCTCTTCACATCACATTGAAATTATTTTTCTTGATAGATTGGATTCCCACACATGTAACACCCTCTTGTTTTTATCATGAATTCACCTGATTACTTATTCCCACATTTGTAGAATGTATGTGTTTGAAATTTCATTTTACCTTATGATTTATTCAAGTTATCATGAGAATATATCTTTATTTTCTTATCAAAACCATGGGAATGGTTTAAATATCCAATTTATATTTTTACCTTCAGTGTACATAAAATGAATTCTTTATAGCAAATAAATTCTCTAATAACCAATGCCTTTTAAATAATTGTTCTTAATACACCAAATAATCAATCTAATTTTATTTCTATACCGATGGTTTAACCATAATCATACCATGAAAGCCATGTAAAATTTTCTTCATAGGTATCAATAGATTCACAATCCTTATGTTTTAGATTGAGAAATTCCTTTTCCATAATTGTTCATAGAATACATGGGAAGTACTTATTGAAAAATATATTCCTAACCTCATACCATTCCATGGGGGAAATTAACTCATCTTGACTCATATTTTTAATAATGTTCCACCATTGATCCACTTTATCTTTTAATGGATAGAGAACCAAAATGAATTTTTCATTCTTTGAATAGTGGAGAATGAGAAATATATTTTCAAAGGTACTGATCCATTTCTCAGAGACTAATGGATTAATATACCCAATAATAGATGGTTGAAATTTCCTCATGAAGAACTCAATTAAATGTTGTTACCTATTTTCCTCATTTTTATGTTCATCATGATTCGTATCTTGATAATGTTTTGTGAGCATAGTAATTTGGTTTTTCATTCTATCTCCCATAACATACAGTTTCTTAGGAGGAAAATGATTTCATTATCTATTACATTTAGTATTAACACTGTTACTTTGGGTTCCATCCATTGACTAAAATCATAAATAATTGTGTGATAAAATTTAGTCATAGTGGAAAACCAGATAATGATGAAAAATAATTTATAGGATGTCTAAATCATGTTTTTTTTCAATATAAGGAACATTTGGAATAACCTAGGTAATTTATGATCATTATTCAAATCCTTCATGATGGATCAAACATATTTTTTAAATTTCCAAAACAATTCCCTTTGGAGTGCCAAAATAGATGTGCAACAATGTTCATTTTCATGCACTAGGTGATGATTGAGTCTAGATCAAAAAATCCTTTTAAATGTTATTACCCCCATGTATCTCTGGGCCAAAGCTACATCCGCATCTAGTATCCAGACATGGATGAAATTTCCTGAAAACTGATTTCTCTATAATTTACCAAAATTCCATGACATTTTCCTACACATGGACTCATCCTTAAACTTATCCCTAGACATATCCCTTGAAATAAAATTATAAATATTATAAGTTATCTCACTAATGTTTTATAATCCTAGTTTCCAAAGGTTATTTAAACCTATTATATGATACCAAATATAGTGACCCAGGCTTATTATACCTAAATATAACATCATTTTTTTGAATATTCTATGTACCCACTTGTTTCGTCCTTGGGATAAACTCTCATGCACCCTTTGAGATTATATAACATTAATACTTAACCAATGAATTAAAGGAAGATATAAGTTTCAACGATAAAATACTCCAAAAATTTGTGTTCCATAAGTTCATAGAAAATTCATCATATAAAAACCCATCAAAATAAATGAATCTCATAAGGTATTTCTTATAGCATAACCCATGTAAAAGAGATGGTCTTTATAGTCATTTCATCATTTCAATATAACATTACCCATAGAAAATATTTGGGTTTCATTAATATATTTTCATAATAAAAATAAACCATTTATATAAAGAATAATAATTTTAACCTTGCATCATATCCACAACAAATAATAAGTAACATCAAAGGATATCATCTTAGATGGAAAATTATTTTTAATGAAAAAGAACTTGTACTATTTCTTAAGGAAAATATATTTTACACTTTGAAAAAATAATTTCAAAACACAAAAATTATCAAAATCATTTCTTTTGAAAATAAAATTGTATCCTTATAAAATAAGGTATAAAAAATTTAGTTTTCTTAATTGAGTAAAATACCACTCATGGCGTACAATTTAAAACAAAGAATCTTTTAACATTTTTGGTAAAAGACAAATGGGCATTATTTTTGAAAACATCATGAAGATACCTTTTTAAAATAATATTTAAAAAGTAAAAAATTATTAAAAATTTCTTTTAAAAATAATATAATAACAGTAAATC
Source organism: Viscum album (assembly GCA_963277665.1). Taxonomy (NCBI): domain Eukaryota; kingdom Viridiplantae; phylum Streptophyta; class Magnoliopsida; order Santalales; family Viscaceae; genus Viscum; species Viscum album. The sequence goes on from OY728165.1 coordinate 678,708,945, forward strand.
ATTTTTTTGAAAACATTTTTTGAAAAAATAATTTTGGAAGAAAATGGATTTCTGATCGGAGAAAAATAAAGTCAAAATTTCTTAATTTTTTATAAATCTTGAGTACATAAATAGAGTAAAATGAAGGAAAAACATGAATTATCATGAAATAACTATATTATAATAAGATTATTGAGTTTATTGAGATATATTTCCTAATATTTATTCATCAGAACAATAATCATAGATAATCTTGATAAACAATGAGATTTTAAAATAAAATATTTACCACTTTGGTTACATTGAATTGTAATCCCCATAAATGAATAAAAATAAATGAAAATTAGAATATAATAAAAATAAATAAATTCATGATATTAAATTTCAAGGTGGTTGTATATATACCTCATAGCGGAAGATAGGTGCATGTATAACATATGTCTCAAGGAAGAAAAATTGAGACAAAAACCACTTACCACTTTGGTAAGTTTTGAACCATAAACCCCATGGAATAGATATTGTAAAATTTACATATAAATCACCATAGTTTTAAGGAAAATAATCATAAAATAATTTCATGGGAATTATATACCCCACATAAAAGAAACACGAGGTGAATATGGCATGTGTCTCACATAAAAATAAAATTTAGAAGGAAATATTTTACCTTAAGTCTTAAATTTCTTCATACATGTTATAAAATACTTTATAAAAAATATAAGTTTATTATATAAATATATTACATAACAATACTAATATATCAAAACATATATGATTTACTTATGACCTTTTATTACCAATTTGTTAAAAATTATTTATTAAAATAATTTTTCAGGTAATAACAGATTTTATTTTCATTATGTTTAATTTTTTATTTTTGGTACTCCTAATTATATCATGATTTAATAATATATATAATTTTAACCAAGATATTAATATCATATATACATTCATTACAAATGTATTTATAGTAATCCATGAAATACACCACTCATGGAGATAATAAGACATACATACTGATGAACGTTGTTTTCATTTTATTGATGGATGAAAATAAAGAAAGTTAAATAATATATTACCATTAAAGAATATTTTTTTTGTAATAATAATATTTTTATTAAAACTATCTTTATTACATTACATGTAAAATGTGAATGAATCACATTGGTTCTCGAGGCGATAGTCCTCCATACACACAAATGAATTTATCGTATTCCTATAGAATGGGATGTATAAAAATATATGTTATATAATTGTTATAAAAGAATAATAATATCATAAATATCATATATAAATAATAAGTCCATCATTATATCCATCCATGAGAGTTTGTTAAGGAAAATGAATAACATCAGTTTGCAAGGCGATTGTCTACCGTAGAAACGAATTCTGATTTCTTGACCCATTTGATGGAAGAGGAGAATGATTTTGGTTATTACAGTAACAAACTAACATAAAAATAAATTTAAGATACTGAGGTAATAATTTTATACTGGTTTAATATGAATTGAAGTAGGTGGATGAAGAAATAAATTTAAACTCTTAATTAAGGACTTTACATCTTCTTTAGAAAAAATCTTTTGGTTTCACCAAAAATATTATTAGGTTTACTTTATGACCCAAATATAGATTCTAGAATGATATTTGAGATTTAATGAAGTCATTAGGATTGTTATTGGATTAAAGGTTAGTTTTTAAAGTAATAAGTGGAGAGTATAGGGGGTGGCCTTTTATAAGTGAGGTGAGTGAAAAAATTGTAATTTTTTAAAAGAAAAAGCTGTGACCATTATTTTCACATGAAAAAGTAAAAAAAAATGAGAATTTATATATAATATAAGGGAAAAATTCAAAATATTTAGTAAAATTTTCATTGGAACAGTTTTGGGTCATTTTTAACAAATATTGTTTTAGTTTAACTCCCATGTAAACCCATTTTTACCTTTACTCTGGTAAATAGTTTTTATTGTTTTTACTATTCATTATAGTAAAAAATTAAGGTGAAATTTTTAGATTATATAAATTTTTATTATTCCAAATATGGAATCAAATTTTCCAAATACCATTCATAGAATTGTGAAAATTTAATTTAAAATTAATCTTGGAGGTGCGATGAGAAAGTGAGTTTTCAAAGAGAAAATGTTCAAAAGAATAAAATGTTTGTATATTAAAATTCAATATAAAAATGATTATAGTTAAATAAATTTGATAAAAATATATATTATTTAAATAATTTTTCTTTTAAAACCATATAAAAACAAATTTTTTATTTTAAAATCATTAAAAGAAATGATAATTCTTAATGAAAACCAGTACTTTTTACTATTCACTAGAAAATTTATCCTTTTAGAAAATTCCAAAAAAATTAACCCTAAAATAATTTTTAAATTAGGATTTAAAAAAGTAAATTTATTTTTTAAATATTTTTTTTAAATGTTTCAAAAATTATTTTTAAAAAATTACGCAAAAACGTGACAAAACTATTGTTTATAAAAATACTGTTTTTAAGAATAAAATTGGATTTATTCTTATCTATTATATTGAAAAAAAGATAAATTCTAAAATTTTGAATGAATATATGATATATAAATTTAATTAAATTGATTCACTGAAAGTGACTTGGTTAATTTAGTTTTGTAAAATACATTTGTGCACATAAAAATAGTTTTCAGGAAAAGATTTACTTTATTTTCAATAAGGTTTTTATTTTGTTTTATAATTAATTGGTCATTAAATAATTTATTATATATACATGTGTAAACTATATTTTCATAATTTTTTTAATCATATTTATATCCTCTATTCTGACAGCTAGTTGATAACTATTATACTAAATAATAATATTTCAATAGTATGTTACGTTTCATTTAAAATCTGTGTCATTTTTAACACAAGCTACACTTAGTGTTGTGTGTAGTGAAAGATAAAATTAGTGTTCCATGTAACACAAGATGAACTCAATGCCGCATATAATAAATAATTATCAAAGATATTAAATTTCCTTGAAATAAATATTTCAAAATACATCATAGTGTTACAAAGAAACAATGATTTTCCATTAATATAGGGAACATTATTTGATTATTTTATTCATTTTTAAGATTTATAGTCATGATTTAATGATCTATAATCAATTACTTATTTATGTGGCCCTATTAATTTATGGATTTTAATTTGGATTGGGATAATTATTTATCTCTAGTTTTTATTTATTTATTATATTTAATTTCCTATGATTAATGGAAAAGATCACAATGACCATAAATTATAATCAATTTATTTTTTTATTTGGTTTTCTCCAACTATTCATCACATATTTATCATTAGACTATTGGTAGGTTTTCTATTCGTCCAATACATGACCAATATAATTTTTGATTGAATCTTGGAAGATATTTTTGTGTATTGTGATTGATGACTGGAATATTTTCACATAGAAGAATTAATAGGTGGTCATGAAATCATGAGAGGAAAATATGGAAGTCATATTTCCCAAACGATATATATGGGGGAGTCGTGAGATTTGATGTGAATCATCGTTTACAACAATCAATGTTAGGATGTTTAACTACAATGGTGTTTTATTTGTTAATGGGGTGGACAATGAATATCTGGGCATATTTTAGGGAGAAATTGATGGTTTTAGTGAAGATTACAGTACTGGAATTGTCTTTGATCCAAATAACTTGATGAAAAAATGTGTAGTTTTAATGTTTTTTAATATATTTCTACATGTGATTGAATTTTTATCAAATTAAACATCACACACTATGTGATTCAATCTCATGTCGTGGAACCCTAAGATAGATACTCTGTGTGTACACAGAGTAAATTCCCATGATAAAATTTGTCCTTAATGACAATGTGGTCTAGAACTATACACCACATCCCTTGAAGTTAGATGACACGAGAGACTATAGTATACAACTATTAAAACCTAAAGTCCCAAATTCCATATATACTAACCTATATTCTATATAAGTGGACCTTTAGACACCATATGAAATGCAGATGCATGACCGAGACATTTACATGGATTACAAGCAATGTACACAAGTGAACATACTATGTACTCCTTCCATAGCCAAATTTTGGCTATATAACCCTTTTTAGAAACATATTTGGAATTACCAATAGTTTATCTTGAGTTTTGTTTCATGTATAATTAGATAATTTCTTTTCTTAACAACAAAATAGTAACACATGGTGATGATTAATTATTATTATTATTGGTAATTATCTGGGTGAAAAATTGTTTAATTTCATCGTCTAGAGACATGGTTTTAATATATCCATTGCATAAATAGGGTGTGAAATCATTTATTTTAACCTTCTATTATGGTTCAACATCCACCACTTTTCACGTAAAGGAGTTTGATCACTTATCCATGAGGTTTTCTTCTGACATGGTTTTAGTATCTCCCTCACATATTGAGGCATGATATAATTTATCTTGACTTTCAGGAGGGTTAGGTCTCCCCCTTTTTTATTAAGGGGTGATCATCTACATTAGGGTTCTATTTTTAGTTTTTGTGTCTTCTAGTGAGGTAATAAATCCCTATGGTGTTCTTGAAGTGGTTATGTGGTTTCATTTCTTGGGTTGTTATGAAGGCTGGAATGATGGTAAGTTATTATTAGACCTGATGATGTGATTATTTCTCATATGTAGATCATGCATCAAGGATGATCAGAATCCTATTCTTGGGTTTTAGAAGTACCATGACTTTTAAAATTCTATTCAAAATAGACTTCAATGGGACTTGTGATTATGTAGTATCCCATATATTTTATTTGAGAAATGATACATAAATGGATAAAAAATTCATAATTAATGGATTCCTCAGTGATCTAAGAACCTATAGTTCCTTGTACGATGTGGAACTCAAGGTTTAGAGCTCAGATAATCAAGATTACTATGTGTCCTTTATACTTGTAGTGATTGAGAATGTTTGGATTATTTTTCCTTGAATTCAATCTGGTCACTCATTAGTTATGAAGGATTGATCTGATTTGGTATTCTATTTCTCATATTCTTCTTCCTCTTGGCCACAAATTGTAAGACGATTTGAGCTAATGATTTGCTTTATGTTTTAATTTTTGTGTTTGGGGTGTCCTACTTGTATGTTTATAATCACCCCTCCAAGGTCCTCAAGTAAACACATGATGTGTCTATATAGATGGTTCATAGGTCAAAGATTGTTTTACAAAAAAACTTTTTCATGGTTTTTTTGGAGATGGCACCTGAAAAATTTGGGGGAAATAGTGTTTTTATATTTTTGTATCACTAGGAGATAATTTAATCAATAGATGTTCATATTTAGTTCGGGTTTTTTATAAGGACCTCTTTATTTAGGCTTCTGATTTTCGTTTTAATTTTGTTTTTTGGGTGTGTATCTTTATCTTTTATGTTATTTTTTATATACCAGTTATCTATTTATATCTTAGTGGTTTTCTCATTCTTGTATTTTCAATTTATTTAATATATATATATATATATATATATATATCCTTGTGGTATTTGGATTTATCTTGTACATTAGAGGCATGTTTGTTTTAGGTTTTTAGAGGATAAGGCCACCCATGTCATGAGATATTTTAACTTGATGCTAGTCACCAACCTCAGACCTATTGGATATGGGATTGGGGTGGAACTTTTTGCCAACTTTTGACCTAGGTGGGGCCCTGGTGGGTCAGGTCATGTCAATAAAAACCTGATTAGTATACATCAATTAATATTTTAGATGCCATTACTTCTAAAAAATTTTCAGAGTTAAAATTTATGATAGCCTATTTGTAAGATATTATCCCATATTCTATGATCATTGAATCACATTAAAAAATAATAATAAACCCATATATTTTTGTTAGAAAATCTACCATACCTTCATATTTATTGTGTATACCAATCTAGTTCATTTTCTATCACTCTCTATGTTTATGGATCATATATATGAGGAAAAATATATTATTATTTATCTTAAACTTCATGAATTTCATGATTTATCCCTATTATTTTATTGGAAATAAATCCTCCTAAAATAATTATATCATGTAGAGATATAAAAAATTTACATTTTAATGGATTATAGAATAATTAATACCTTTTATCTTTGGGATAAGTATTGAATAGACATTTATCTAATTTTTGAATAAGTTTTCTTAAGGTGATATATTACATATTTTTAAGAAAAACCTATATCTCAATGAAAAAATTCGGATCATTTCTAGTATATATCTCATATGGTGTCTTTTAAAATCCCTTTAATGGAACAAAATTTAATTTAAATGAAACAATATCTAGACCATAATTCCAAAATGAAATGCGAAGGCATGTATGACCAGGTAGAGTGAGTTTTGATACTATACCATAATAGCTTTGATAGTATGAAAATTATTAGCTTAAACACTCCTCACCTCGATCAGATTAAATTATTTTGATAGATTTTCCAATTTTATTTTATGCTTCATTTTTGAAATCTTTCAAAATTCATATTTTTTTTTCATATGATACAACTACCTATACCATTTTAAAACCTCATCCCACTAAGATACCTCTCTAAATAAATAAATAATCAAGAGTGAAAACCATAATTCTGTATCCAATAGGATAGGGGATGCTACTAGAAACTAAAGGTATAAATTACACACATATATATAAATTTCCCCAAATATCTAGGATTAGATTATAAATAAGGAATAATGGGGTAGAATCACTAAAATAAATTCAATATCCAATGTAAATTTCATGTATATAATTTCATGAATTTTTTTACAACTATATCAGTATGAAAATTTAATTTTCTATAAAATACTATTGAAAAATCCAAAAAACAAGGTAACCCTAAATATACTAGTATACCTCAATAATGGTATACATATACAAGATCCAAGTCAAAAAATCCACCAACCACCAATCTATCACTATCTAATACCTCCATAATAACACTATTGAATACCTGAAAAATATATATAAGAAGTATGTGTGAGTATAAACCTAATAACTAAGTTCAAACCATAACCTCCAACTATATTTATGTGATTAAAACATATTAATGCATCCCTAAGTGAAAAATATAAACTTTAAAATCATTTAAATTCATCTAGATACACCCAACAACTTACCATAAGTGTTTTACCCAAACCAAAAAGTTATATATTTAATATAAAACCCACATATCCAAAATCCTCAATATAATTCCCCCTCCCAAAAATCACTTCCATATAACTAGTAACTTTCTCCCAACATCACACACCATACCAATAACTTACTACTAACATGTTCATATAATAATCATAATATAAAAATTAATATGTATATAAAAGTAAGGTTATGAGAAAGGTTTAATCTATTGGTCATCCAATTAGACATACACTATCTGGATGTTGGGATACACTCATACTTCCCATAATGAAATGGAAATTCAAGCAACAAATGAATCGGCGTGGTCACTAAAATAAGAGAATAAAAAAAGGATAAACAAATCCAAAAGTTTCTATAATCCATAACTACACATATAGGATATCTACAATGAAAAATAGCGGCACATATATCACCATATCTCTTATATCCTATGATAATGAATCCCTTTGGATCTCTTAATATTCCAATAAGTCATCAAAATACCCTCCACTTATGAATAAAAAATATCCAAGGGAGAGAACATGGGATAACACATATCCTAGGAAAATATATCACAATAACTATGGTAAGGAACAAAGGAATACCTCACCCACTAAGCCTCCCCACTTGATCCACACTATTTGGGATTCCATATCTCTAATGGGACTTTTGGGTACACTATTGAAAAATAAACCTATCAAACCCATCATCTATAACCAAACTATAGATTACCTCATTTACATAAAAAATCTTACATATACCAAATTAAAACATCTTGAATAAAACATTGTGTGTCTAAAAATTCCCTCTATAATAATAAATTTGTGTTACAAACCTCAGAGACTCCTCTAGAACTATTTGTTGGGTCAGCACCTTCCAAACCACTGGAACCATAGCCTCGAAAACCTACCCCTTCCACAGTCAACTGATTTGAGTATTCGAAATGATAAGGTAATGAAATAAAAGTGATAAAATTTCTATACCAATTATAAATTTACTATCTATTTAAGTTCATACTGATCATCTACAAAAGGTCCCCAAGGACCATCTGATTATAAAAAAGTGAAGTAGAACAAACATTCCACAACAACACTTTCTAGAATCACCCTTTAAATATATAATTTCATTATATCCTTTTATAATTAATCTAACCCCATTAATTTGTTAAAACAATTCTATAAATACGCAATACAAATGAAAAAAATAATATGGTAACAGGATCATAAAATTTTTAAGGTCGAACATCCCTTCAAACCCACCAATAATTCCATACGTCAACAAAAAATTAGACCAAGTAACATTAACCTTACTTCAACAATTCTACTGCATCTGAATTTAGTCACTCAATAAAAATATAAACACTATCCCTAGTTCCATAAATCCCATGCTTTCTTTATTAAATCATAAGATAGTTTTAGAATGTACCAACCATCTGAAAGAAAATGACTCATACCTAAGGGTTAAATTTGTCTATAAATGAAATCACTTAAAATATTATCTTCCAGAATATCTAGACTAAAAAATTCTTCTATTTTTTACCTCCTTATAAATCACATCCATTAGTTAATAAATCACCCTATAAAAAACACTGATCATGAACAATATATAGAATAAAATGAAAACCACCCATAAAAATATACAAAATTCGATGATATAATATACTTTGAAACTCATGATGAAAAATATAATTTTTAATATTAACAACTACCATAATAGAATAATAAATACAAAATCACCTACCTCAAATAGATCACTAATATAAAAGAAATCTAGAATGTCTCTATTTATAAATCCACCGATCATTGGGCCTCAAAAACCATCTATGACCTTGGGAATCAAAAAAATAGAAGGAAATCCTCCAACAAAACAAAATGACAACCTATAAAATTTCAATTACTACCTTTGAATTCATATACAAGAACTATTCATCCATATTTCCTGTAAATAAGATAAATGATCCCCCAAAGGATAATTTGTAGACAAAGGTGTCTAACATATTCTAGAAAAATTTTCTAGAAATCACCAGAAATCCAATAATCAAGCTCTATAAATCATAATGAAAATAAGTCATGAAGGTAAATATCTTTTTTTAGATGAAATGAAATTAAAAAAAATTAAAATGTAAAATTATTTGTAAGGTGAAAAATTAGTAGATTTATTGTATGGTTTAAAATGAAAAATAACCCTCAAAATCAACACAAACTACTATATAATAAAAATAGGACCTCTATATCCCCCATAATATTAAAATATTTCATCCTAGAATCACTAAAAAAACTCAAATAAAACATCAATGTCATCAAAATCATAGTCATTACAACCAAATAATATCTTAAAAAAAATAGGATAAACTAATAAACTAGAAAAAATATTAAAACTATAACCGTATGTAGGACTCCTAGATATTTATGAATCCCATTTGGTTTCTATAGAAATATAAAATCCTAATATAGCTTGAAAACACCCCAATAAATCATATGGGAATAACTATATAAATATTTTCTAATCTATGAAATGTGAAACATTCCTTGGTATATCCCCAACTAGGAAACAATTTAAATCTATAGGCCACCATTCCAACTTATTGAAACAACATGAATGGGATAATAAACATCATCGGTAACTTACTAAACTGACCAAGACTATGTTTCCAACACCATAGAGACACTAATAAGAATAAATGATCTCCACTCTTGAAGTCTAGTGGAATATTCCCTAGATCCATATAAGACTTCCTATTACTATGATCTATCCTCATTCTTTCCTAAATAAATTGATCGCAATCGAATATACTCTATGCTAAATCAAGTCCAACGAACAATATTACATTAAAATTGACCCATTATAATGGATATTAATAAAGTAAATCATAACGTCCTTATATAGTGCCATAATAATAGGATAATGATAGATTTTATTGGATAAAACCCTACAAATGGTAAGTGATCAGACTATGAATGAAAAAATCTATTATGTATTCTCATATAATATCCTCTAAATCATGGATCAACCTCTTGGTCTCGCTCTCTACCTATGTATAAATTGAACTACTCACACATAACCAATTGAAAAAAATTACATTGTAATCCCCTTTAAATTTTACATTCAAACAACACTTTATTATTATACATAATTGAATTAGAAACTCTATTAAATCCTACCACCACTAACACATAACATCATGTCAAGGAATATAGCTAATAATTTTCTCTAATGGGTAAAAATGAGTATTCCTCATAAATTGATCTATTAATACCCATATGGAGTCCTATAATCAAGGTTCACAAGTTAACCGAGTCAAAAAAATCCATGGACATATCCTCTCACTTATAATATGGAATTAGTAATGGTTAAAACAACCAAATGGAACTATATTCTTATACATCACTAGTTAATAAGTAAGACATCTAGAAAAAACTCTATCAAAAACCTCATCAACCCAAAATACTATTTTTTCCCCTTAAATCATGATACAAAGTATTTGAAAATACATTCATCATTCCCATGGTATATGTTATCTCAAAATCATAATCATGATATAACTTAGCCCATTTACTCTACTTCAAATTCTCATTCCTTTAGTAAAATATATAACTCAATATCTTATAATCCCTAATGATTATAAAATGACCATGATGTAGATAATTACTCTACATCCTCAATGTAAATAATTGTTGTTAACTCTAGATTATTTGTATCATTGTTATTCTCATGGGGGAACAATTATATTGACCCATAAGTAATAACCACATTATATTGAAATATAATATTACTCGAACCATGGTACAAATCACCAAAATACAACACTTAAGGAACAACCTCTTTTAGAAGTCCCAAAATGGGTTCATAGGTCAAACTATCCTTCAAATAATTAATAGATTCATGTCACTCCTTTGATAAAGAAATGGCATAACACTTCCTTGTCAATGTTTTTAAAGGAGTCAAAATTCAAGAAAAATATAGTATAAACATCCTATAATATTCAGCTAAACCAAGTATACTATGAAAAAATGAAACACTAATAGGAGACTACCAAGCTCCTACTTCCTTGATATTATTTGGGTCAATATAAACACAAATCTTTGAAATAACATGACCAATAAAATGAAACTCATGATTATTTAACCAACATGTTAAAAAATTCCCATAAAATTGATTCTTACACAAATAATTCTAGAAGATACATAGATATCCTAAATTCAAATCCCCTTATATTGAATATACCAAAATATCATCAATAAAAAACACTAAAAACTGATTAAAAATGGATAAAGGAACCACTATTCAAACCCCATAGACATTTTTGGTGCATTTGTTAAACTATATGGTATCACCATATATTTATTATGCACATACCTATAATGAAAGGTCATATTTTGGGCATCCGCATCCCAAATACTCAAATAATGATATCTGAAATATAAATAAATATTTGAAAAAAATCACATATCAAAGACTATAATAAAGATCATAAATCATTGGAAAAGGATACATATTATTTATAATCACCTATTTCACCTAATGAGGGACAATAAAAATATTCAAACTACCATATACCTTCTTAGAACATATAATTGGTGTACTCTATAGTGAAAAACTAGGTCAACTAAAATAATTTATAAAAAAGTCAATAATACAATCTCTCAGTATATAAAAATCAACTAGAATTTTTCATTATTAAAATAGAATGACTGACCTTGGAATTGGGATGAAACACAATACTAAACTCAACCAGACTATAAAATGGTAAACTAACAATCCCATTAGACAAAACAACAAAAAAATCTTGAAAAACATGGTGAAACTCTTCCACCTATTCCAACACTGTACCTAATGTCAAACTCACTATTTGTGAAAAAATAAACTAAAAAAATATATAGATATTGATAAGTGATATTGATTTTCTAAAAATATAGTAAGATAACCACCCAAACTTGATAAATAACCTTGTTTCAATAATATTATAGAAATTACTTCACTAAAAACAATAAACACATGTTAATAATAATATAAAAAGGTTGTATTTAAAGTAAAAAAATATACCATGATAGGTGATAATTTCCAAATGTTTTCTCATATCACCACTAAAATTATAATAATGTAGAAAAACTATAACAAGTGTTGAAACCTCTAATGGATAACCCAAGCCCTCAATATAAAAACTCAACTCATGAATAAGACTTATAAATTATAAAGGAATGAGTATCATTGGTATATATCAATATATAATAAAGTACTTGACAATCACATTTGTTACTATTCACAACTTTTAGACCCTTAAACTTGGAAACCTCAATGGTTAGAAATTGACTTCTCTTAGCTACTCTACCATGATGACCCAACTAACTATGTCGGACACTTACTTGATCTTGATACTAAACATGAGGTCATTATGCCCCAACCTATTGTTTCATTCAACTTGATCCTACCTATATCAAAAAACCAATAAGATGATGATCCTATTATTGTGAATAGAATTGTTACTATAGAGGTATATGAAATTAATTGGAAGGAACATCAACCATCACACCCCACATGAACCTCTATCGATATGTATGACAATAATAACACTCATACCCATTATATATAACAATACCACAAGGAAAAAAAATCAGGACTCAAATACCATCACAGAATCTTGAACTACTAACTCCCAATGACTGAAAAAATGCTTTAAAAACCATCTATGATCATAAAAATTTCTTAAATGTATGTTATAATGAGAAATTTGATTCAAAATTACATAATAATTGCCACTCTTCTAATTTACCAAATAAATAAACCTAATAAAACAAACAGTATACTATCTCAACACACTTAATGACCAAAATATAGTTAATAAGTCTAAAAGTGCCTATATTCATATGGATCTCAATATAAATCATTTACAAACAATTTATATCTATCGCATCCTTGTTATATATCATATCTAAATAATAATGAAAAAATATGATTTTTTCAGTTAACTCTTAGACATTGGAACTCCCCAAGAAATTTGATAAAAGATCCTTTTGATATACCAATCATATAATAATTGAAATGAAATCCTTCTAAAATTTTTCTTGAATATAATTTGACTAGACTAATATATCTGATAAATCATTCAGATATAGAATCCACTATTTTAGAGTGGTTCCACTTGACAACCTTAAAACTAAGGGTACACGATGATCCATTTATGTCTAAACTAATCAAAAAAATTTACCCTCCTCTTCCATTCAATACATAGTCTCCTGATCTGAGAAAAACCCCTCATAACTTGAAAAATTATAACATTGAAAGTTCACAAATAATGTACCCCAATACTCATCCACTATTGAAACTACATGCTCAATCCACTGTTGAAATATCTTGGGCTACTATAGATCCTCCTCCTGCATATCACTTTGATAAAGATAAAACATGATAATTATATAAATCAAAGTACAATTAATCAAAAATAGACCAAGGATATAAATATCATAAATATAAATTCAAGTATTAAGTTCCATACCATGCGAACTATAATTTTATTAGTACATAAAATCATCATGGCCTATGTGAAAGTATAAGATGCATGTTTTATACCTATAATAATACCCTAGAAACAATATATTATCCCTTATTAATAATTAATAAATTACTAATATCTTCATAAAGGATCATAAGGATTCTTTATGTCCATATCCTTGTTTCCCTAACCTAGTTTACATATTGAGTTAGAGTATATTACTACCATAACACCAAATACAACTTCACATGTGCATACCCCAAACACCATCATAACCCTTATATCTCTTACCAATTTATCATGACTTGGCCCTACTGATTCCCCTCCCTAGATCTATAATATAATTGACGATGACACCCCAAGTCTTCCTTCAATAGGCTAAGGGATAATGTTTTAAATCAATGGAATAAATCACATATATATGGGATACATTTACCTCATTAACTAGGTACTAGATATAAATATAAAATAGTGAGTTAGAATATCCCAAATAAATGTAATATAAAAAGTAATTATAATGTATATTAATTTAAGAAATTTTATAAAACCATATCAATAAAAAATAACTATTAATAGTAAAATACAATAAAAAAGTCCCTAAAACAATGAAACTAAAAATATCATAGTATACCTCAACTATGGTATATGTGCACTAGCTATTACTCTAGTTATCCACTAACTTCCAAGATAATTATACCTAAAACTTCATATAGAACACTCTTTATTATCTAGAAAATGAATATAATAATTAAAGGTAAGTATTGACATAATCTGTAGGTTCCCACTCAAGCCTTCAGTAATATTGATTTGGTTAAAGCTAACTAATGCAATCGTGATTATAAAATATAAACTAGAAAGCTAACCCATAATCAGGTAAATTCTCAAACCTCTTGAGCTTCTCTAGACATCATCATAAACATACTCCCCAAACTAAAAAGGTATATTAAATATATATAACTCACACCACTAAAATCCTAAAAATATGTTCCTTAGAAAAATACCCCCTCCATATTTTTAACTTGATTCCAATGTCTCACATTATTCCACAATACATTGGAAATGTTTTCATATTATAATCATGCATATAGAAATCAATATGTATCCAAAATTAGGGTGAATATAAAGTTCTACTCAACTATCCATCTAATAGTTAGCGAATAGCCTAAAATTGGGACACATCCGTACTTCCCTTACTCTAGTGGTGATTTCCATAGTGAATGTCTCTAAACCATCACTCAGATAATATAAAACTCAATATAGATAAACACGACTCATAATTCACATTAACAATTAAGAAAATCTTAGGATATCCAAAGTTAAAAATCAGTGTACACATCTCTCTGCATCCCTTACACACCATACCAATGATTTAATATATATATATATATATTTGAATATTCCGCCAAAACATCAAAATACCCTAAAACTAGGAATCACTTACATATTAATGAGAGAACATGGTCATTCACATATCTTGGTAAAATACATCATAGGAACCAAGGAAAATAATAATGGATGACTTCACATTGTGAACCTCATTATTTAGACAACACTACCTATAATTATCTACCCACAATTCATATTTCAAATACACTATATAGAAGTGAACTCTTGTCAGAACCACATGTCATTGTAGTTTTATAATTTATATTATTTTGTTTATTTCTATATTCATTTATTTTTTTGGACTTCCAGTTTGGATTTATTTTTTTAGAACTTTTTTTGTGCATGGTTTATACATGGTCACCGAATGGTTAGATAAAACCTTGAGAATGACCGTTATATGGGTTTCATGAGGTACAACATTAGTGAAAATAGTATAGAAAATAATTTAGGGTTACCCTTATATAGTTACCTTTCTATGTACATTTTTATCACACATAGGTTAATCTGCCTGGGTAGTACACAATTAAATAAAATCATAAAGGGTACCTTTATACAAGGTATGTATAGTACAGAATGTGTGTGTGGTTATGAGAAACCATATGGAAATCATTTTATAGTCTTAATAGATCCATTTTTTACAACTAGAACATGGTTTTACAAACAATTGAGTAACCGTGAGATCTTCCTTGTCTTTTAGAAATGTAAATTTTCAGTTTTAATCTTCTAAATTTTTAATGGGGTTTCTCCCCTCTTTCTTATCCTATTTGTTTTAATGAGCTAGGGTATGTGAGATGAAGCTACTACCTTCCTCATTTGATAATTTTTATCTCCCACACTTCAATTTTCAGTTGATTTCACATGGTAAATCCATCATCTATTATTATTTCTTTCTCATTCCTCCCCTCCTTTATCTTTTCTTCGTCATCCATTCATTCTATGAATCGTTGGGAATTATAGGGTTATATTAGGGTCTCGGGTGACCTTATTTTTACGGATTTTGGACTTAAGGGTTTTCTCAGGCCCTCTTGTGGTTTATTTTAGCATTCTCTATTGAAGGTGATGAAATCCAGATTGATTGTCATTGAACTAAGGTATGCGATTTTGTGCTCTTTATTTAAATGGCATGAAACTGTAAGCTTAGTTATTTAAATTCACCTATATATTTAATTATAAATATATGTGTAATCATCAAAAACTATATTCATTGAACTCTTTCATCTCATAGAACCTCTGTTGAGATATAAAACATATCCTTACCATGACTTCATATCATTCTAATATGTTTTCAAAATATCATCAGTATAACCCATGAGGACCAGCTTCTCATCTCCTCCATATAGTAGGAACATATACTTAGCTATTTTTAGATACTTAAGGATAACCTTAATAGAAAACCAATGTTGTTATCTTCGATCAGGTTGATATATTCCTACCATGCTCAATGTGTAGGAAACATCAAGACTAGTACATAAAATGTCATACATGATTGATACAATCACCAATGTGTATAATATTATTCTCATTATATCTTTCTCCTATTATTTATGAGAACAATGTTTCTTAGAAATATGTATATAATGTTACACTAGAACGAATACCCTATTTTATTGTTATATGCTAAATATATTTCTTACCGGGTCAATGTAGGTACTTTGAATTAATACAAGAATCATATTGTATCAATAATAGATGATCTTTATCCCTAAAATATATGATGCTTCACATAATTACTTTATAGAGAAAAACTTCTTTTATCAATCCTTATCATACTATAAGACTGATATGTCCTTACTAAGAAGTAACATGTCATATACATATATCACTAGGATAATGGTCGCATTACCACTAGACCTTTTGTAAGCACATGGCTCACATTCTTTCTTAATAAATCAAAATTCTTTTATATCTTCATCGAATAAAATGTTCAATGATCTGGAATCCTATTTCAATCCATAAATGAATCTCTACAACTTGAAAATATTTTTAGCATCACTTGGAGACACAAACCCTTTTGATTGTGTCATATAGAAATCTTCATGAATGTTCATATTAAGGAATGTCATTTTGAAATCTATCTGAAAAATTTCATATTTATGGTAAGATGCTATAGAAATTAAAATTTAGATGGATTTAAACATGTAAATAGGTAAAAAGTTTCATTTTTGTCAATTCCTTGACATTGTTTAAACCCTTTATCCACTAGCCGTGTTTATAGGTATTTGATTTAACTTATATGTACATTTTTATCTTTAATAAATATTTTCATACTAAAAACTTTACATAAATTGGAGCATCAACCAAAACCCAAACATTGTTCTAATACATGGAATCCATTTCATAATTCACAGCCTCTTTCTATCTTAAAGATTCTGAGCTCTCTACTACCTATTTGTGGGAGAGGGGTTCATCATTATCAATCGATAATGAGTCACCATATTTGGTGACTAGAATACTATATTTCTATGGTTCTATTACCTCTTTAGTCCTCCTATGTAGTACATGTGTTTCAGAAACTAATTCTTCCATGAGGACCTAAGGAATATATTCTTATAACAACTCTTTTGTATCTTGGTCATCAACTTCATCGAAGTCAATATTTCTCCCACTATATTTTTAAGGATGTTTTCACAATCAAGAAATATGGATTATATAGTGATAATAACATTATTATATATGTGGTTGTATAGGTATTATCCCTTTAATTCTTTAAGATACCCTATAATGATACACTTTTTTACCTTGGATGATAGTTTTTTTCCTGAGAAGGCCTTAATAAACACCTCGCAACCCCATATACATGTATGTGACACAACCTTTTTCTTTCCACTCCATAACTGGAAGGGAATTTTGTTTTCCTTTTTAGATGGTACTCTCTTTAGTGTGCATGATATAGTTGGTAATTCATATCCACAAAAGGATATTAAAAGAGTTTAATGACTCTTCATTGACCTTATTATGTCTAACAAGGTGTAATTACTCTTTTCACTAACAACATTCCACTATGTTGTGTAAAGTAGAGTAAGTTGATATAGAATCCTAAAATTCATTAAAATTATTATAAAATATTGGTTAATATATTCACCATATTGATTCAATCAAATCTTATTTATCTTCTTTCCAAGTCAATGCTTTACCCCATTCATGAATTCATTGAAATTATCAAAGGAAATAGACTTATACCTCATAAAGTAGGTATAATGATACCTACTCAAGTCATCAGAAAAAGTTATAAAATAAGAATACCCACCTCTATATTCTACTAGAAATGGTTCAAATTCATTAGTGTGTACCAATACTAGAAGCTAGGTGGATCTTACACCTTATCTACCAAATGGTAGTTTTTTCATTAAAAAAACATGAAATATTTCATGTTTTTTATCTCAAAAGAGTATAAATAATAATCTCAATAGAGCTTTGTCAAACCTCTTAATTTATATGAAAAAGATGGTGATTCCATAACTGGGAGTTATATGAGTCATGTGAACATGATTCATTATCTATTTCCATTACTTGTTTTTCATAATTTATATGATTAACACCATTATTTAAATTTTCTATACCATAACATATTTTTTTTCTAAAAGAAACAAATTTTATTTCCAAATTTAACAATAAACAATATTTATCTAGAAATGATATAAAAATTGTGTTATTGGTAACAGTTGGTACACAATAATAATATCCTAAAATTAATATCATTCTTATTGGAAATGAAAGTTGGTAATCTCCAATGGCTAGATCATCCTACCTTGCACCATTGGAAGCTCGTAAATCCACCTCTCCTCTAGAAATAATTTTTGAATATACTTGGTTTTTGCATTTGGATACAAATGTCAACACCACAAGATATATATAATCCTCAATGTGTAGATATTTAAAGTCTATACTTGATAACAAACACACCTTTAATTTACCCTTTCTTTTGGGTGCATTTACTCTTCTAGTGTCCTTTCTTATGACATGAAAAACATACTTATTCCTTTTCTTTATCCCACCTCTAGATTTTACTCTTCTTGGAAGTCTGATTCTTAGAATTTTAATACATGTATGAGTCTTAGTCCCCGTCAAATTATTCTTCAATTTCTTATTCACTATAAGGACTGTGGATTTATCAAATCCCATTTCCTTGTCCACTTATAGAACTAGAGTATGATGTTATAAAAGAATCTTCTCATTGTTGATATTGTTATAACTAAAAATAAAACTAGAGAAGGATATGGTTAGTGAGGAAATTATGAGATCTTGTGCATAACTTAACCGGGAGTTTAATCCCTAATATGTATAAGAATTTAATGTAGAAAATAATATTAACTATATGAGGCCCAGCTAGATGCAACTCTATAAGATTATTTGTAAAAAATGCATTGGAGATATTTTATCTCTCTTGTATCACCTTCTCCTGATCGGTATCTTGAAGGTGAGACATCATACTATATACATTTATGTCCTAATGTTACTTTATAATATCATTGGTAATATCTGATATCATAAAACACTGAACATATATGGAATCATTAAAATGTTTTTCATATAGAGATAAATCTTCATCACTAACCTCTAAACCATTTTTTTTAGGAATATGTTCCTCGAACACATACAATTTCCTTTATGGTGTCGGATGAAAAATAAATTCATTTTCCACTTTTTGACATCTATGCTGGGGATAAGGTTATCATTCTCAAGTATGGATAATAACGATATGTTTGAAGTAATATTTATTACCATTTCTAAAAATAAGAAGAGAAGAATTTTAGTACTCTATCTGATAAAATTAGACAAATAAATTAATATTATATATATTAATCTCTCACTATTTTATCGAAACCCAATATACCTCTCCATTGGATATAGAATATATAATTTCATGGAAATTAAAGTGGAAGGTATCTATATCCATATTCTTATCACCCCAACTATGGTCAGTCATGCAATTTGAAGGGTTTTTTGGTAGGCATTCAAAATGGCAACTACATTAACTCATAGTTCCTTTATTTGTTGAGCGGACTCCCCATTCCTAAAATCCATAAATTATATTTTCTCAACCTTTTCCTCTTATTCACACCAAGTAACACTTTGGAAGTAAACCGTTGATTTGAAATAAGTTAAGTCAAGCTAAAAATTCAACTTAGAATTCTTCTATAGTTGAAAGCATACCAACTTTAGTTGGTCAAGCACTTTGAACTATTGTTTGATTTTAACTTAAGTGTTGGAAGGATATACCGACATAATGTATGTAATTCATATATTTTATTTTAATGTTTTATTTTCTAATTATTATCTATATTAAATTATTGTTAACATTAAATAGGTTTACTTAAGCAATTAACCATGTATTAGTTAATGTTTATGCATAAGACAATTAATTTTTTTCCTATCTTCCATACTGATTAATTTATTAATTAAAGTGATTGCGACAAAACATCCATAATGAAATAACCATGCGACTTGATAGAAATAAAACAAAAAAGTGGTATGATCACAATATTTTTCTAATTTTTAGCTTATCTATAAAATGATAAACTAACCATTGAACTAGGGAAAATCAACATGAACCATTTTTTGGTTTGTGTTATAGTTTTTTTCTTTTCCACCGACGTATCTCTCTTAGATTGGTTTTGACTCAGCTCTAAACTTGAACTTCCTTGACCATCTTGGGATCTTCATCCATTACATATGACTTTACCCACACACAGGTGAGGGGAATCAAAGGATTGGTTTAGTGGTTTAGAGAAAATAAACCGTGTTCACAAAATCCCTTAAATAATACAAGGAGGATTGACATGTAGGTGAAAATTTTAATTTAATAATAAATTAAATAAAACCAATAACATATAAAGGCATGTTCTATGCACATCATAATCCAAATACCTGAAAAGAATTAATCATTTAATAAATTTACAATTCAATTCTAATCATTATTATTTAAGATAAATCATGATCAAATAAATTAATTATCTTCTATATTTAACGAACTATTTTATCTTAATTTTCATCCTAATTTTATAGATATTCTCATCCATAATAATTTTAAATAATTAAATAAATTTATTGAAATTTATCTTAGGGAAAAAATGTACCTCGGTGGTAACATGGTGACTACCCATTTGAACTACCTAACATGTATTATATTCATATACTTTTTATTCATGTGGTATCTAATATTCATGACTTATTATGTAATGTCATGGCACAAAAAAAACATAGTATTTACACTGCATGTAATATTTTGGTGCACACAGAGTAATAACTATATTATGATTTCTACATCATATGTAGTTCTATACATTACATAGAAAAATAATTATAAATATAATATATATAAATCCAATCACACGACATGTACTATCAACATAATAACCACACAAAACACATGTTGATAAGGTTTAATCAGTATAATAAATTAATTTTTAATTTTACATAATTTGGTAAAAGTATATGGAATGTATATTTAAGCTACATGTTCTATATTATTATCACCATTTATCTGCAACACATTCCTAGGGTCTCGTATTGAAACCGTTACATGGAAAATATTGTAGTACAAGGAGTGAACATGGGATACATGGTGTGTGGTCTCTAAGTTACACAATCCAAAGTCATGTAGAATATGTAAGAAGATATATGGACCCTATTTACATAAAATACTACACATCGTTTATAGATGTTAGAATAAATGTACTACAGCTAAACACATTCCCAAATGTCCCTTCAAACATGCAGGTTTTAATAAAATTAACAACGTGTAAAAAATTCACATAGCTTTAATTAATTATAAGTTAATTCTGGGTGCATTAAAAATGGGGACATGGTGTGTACCTTTGTGTTACATAGTTTTCACTCTTTTTATATCTTGAGAGACTCATCAAAATTTCCAGAAGAGCACATAAAATATATTTCATTTGTAAAATTAACCAATTTGTTTATATTTTCAATAAAAAATAGAAATAATATCAGATCTTTTGATTTAGATTAAATAATTATTTAACTGGAATTGAAAATTAACAAAAAATGCACTAATAAGTCAAAGATATTTAAAAAATTATAAATTATTATGTGACCACTTTGATACAACTTGATGTTTTAGATTAAAAAATAAGTGAAGAATATGGCATTCCCAACTCTTATTTTTGTTGTGATTGATGATTAATCAATGAATTAGAAGATTATAAATTTTGTGATCAATAGAATTGAATCAAACAATACAGATAATAGAAGAATTTTGGAACTAAATAATAGGATCTTCAAGTATTATTTATAATTAATTTAACCATGTATAAAATTTCCTTTCAAGGAATTCATTATTTTTTTAAGGATCCTAAAATGAATCTCTTTTGTACCATCATTACACTGTAGGAATCATAAATATATTCCCTCCAACAATGATTATAACAAATCTAGGTCATAGGTACATATTTTATTTTATTTTTACTATTGGATTTAGAGCTACCAAGTTTTGGGAGTTGGAGACATAAGTTTTGGTGGAGGAAGTCTCAGGTGAATAGTTTGATAATGGTTTTCTTAAACCATGTGGACTCCAATGGATAACCATGCAAGGGTGTGCACGGGGGAGATAGAGGGCTCTACATGGATGATGCACAGTTTTACAAACTTTATTATACACTAGGTTTAACCATGCAACCTATGTAGGGATGGACAATAACTCTGCATGGCTAGAGAATAATTCTCCCAAACCACATGTCGTTCTAGGGAAAACTATGTGACTTGTTTTTGGATGGAAAATGGAACCTGCATTGTTGGCCCACGATGTTCATAACTGTGCGTCTAGAGCAAATGACCCTATCCAACTCATTATAAAGTGTAAATTGAACCTTTTTTACTATGCCTATTTCTCAATTCATTAGTGTTCATTTTCCCTCCCCTACCTACTTAACCCCTCCTATTTTGCTATAGATCTCTCCTCCTCCTCCTTCCTTAGTGGATATATCTTAGATTATTAGGGTTTAATATTGATGTAAGCTGGGTTCTTCTTTATTTGTTCCTCTTTTCCTCTATGTAAGGCTTGTTATTCCCTTTTCTTAGTGATGAGAAACCCTAAGGGTGTTGTGGGATGAATCTAGGGTTGTTGATGGGGATCTTTGTTTGATTTGTTTCATGGATTGTTTTGGAAATTTGGGTATTTTAAGAGGTTTTTCGAAATGGGGTGGCATGTGTGCACCCTAAGTGATTCATAAAATAGCTCAAAGATATTTAATGGATATAAATTGATTTCTAAAATGGTTTTATAAATATTTTTACCTTAGGAATGGTGTTTTGATAAAATAGGCATGTCTCATTGATGAATTGTCTTATGTTATAGTTTGATTGATATGGGAACCTGTTTCTAGATGTGTTGACATTGGTGTTACACCTGGTTTTACCCAGGTGTGAGAATGGTGGTTGTACGAGTGAGTGTGTGAGCCTCCAAGGGAGGACTGCGTGAGCTTCCATTTGTTTTCAAGGGAGTGAGTGAGCCTTTTAGTAAGAATATTGTGAGATCTTCCTTGATCTTTTCTGAGAGACTATGTGAGATTTTGGAATTGGGTTTAGGGAAGAATGTGTGAGATTAAATTTCTTTTCTAGATAGTGTACATGTTTACTCAATCTAATTATACATTATGGTTAGAGACTATAGGAAAAATTACTCATACTAGTTTGGTTTATCTTCCTATTTCATTTCATTATTTCTTTTGATGTGATGATGTGTGTTATCACAAATAGTTCATCTTTTATTTATATGGTTAATTGATGTTTATTATATGATATCATTGTTTATTCATTTTTTTTATGTTTAAGGATATTGTTCTGTGTGGCCTTGTTTATTTATTAGTGACATTCTTCCATGTTTTTTGGGAAAATAAATTTTCTCTTTAAAAAGTAAAACCAAAGGTGTTTTAAGGTTTATGTTGAAATAGTGTATTTTGAAAGTGGTTTAGTTTATAAATGGGTTTCAAACTAGTTTATTGGATACATGGGTAAAAGCCTTAACAATTTCATGGTTGTATCCTACTGGTATTTTTTCCTTACACCCTACATGGGAAATTTTTTGTGCATTTTCATATTTTTTTTGCAAGACATAGGTAAATGTAAGGGAACCATGTTTCAAGGTTGATATTTCTAATTACTATTATCTGAAATTTTTTAGAGGAGCTGTGGTATCACAAGGATGGAATCACATGGAATAATTTTTGATATTTGTATCAATTAGGTTGTATTGGGTCCCTATTTGGTATTTCACCACTTTTTTGGGTTTGGGTTATTTGTTTGGAGATACCATGTGTATGTATTGTTATGGAATGATTGTACTTGATGTATTTCAATTATGTAATTTTATTCTATTTTATATTGAATATAACTATATTGGTTTATCCATACACATTTAATTATGGGTAATGCTGATTTCCTTATGGAAAAATCATTCCCAAGTGATAGTTGGTTATGCCCAGTGCTTTTCAATAGACTATGGAGATCAGGAACGTGCATCAATTCATTAGTCATGATGAGTCGGGTGATGGGTTAGGTAAAACCAAGATGGTTCATTAATTTTTTTTAATAAGAGGTTTTTAATTATGAATTAATAGGTTTTTTGGAGGTAGTACCTTTAGGACTCGAGAGGTAGGAATAGGGGAGTTCTTGGACAACACTTATTCATGTTGTACCTTGGGTTTTCATGAATGGATCATGATTTTAGTTATGTTTTGATCCCATTTATAGGAGTTTTTATGATTTTTCACTTTCTTTTTGAAGTTTCTAGTGATTACCATGTAGGGGTTTCCTTTTGGATCAATTTTTTGATTTGATGTTGGATTGTGTTTGATGACGTTTTCACTTTTTTTCTTGTAGATAATGACTCCTAGAAAGTCCTCATCATGGAATAGAGAGGATGTTATGGAGATTACCCCATTGGATAATCCTATTTTTGATCTAGATTTAGTGGATTCATTGATTCATACAATTAAAACCTTATTTCAAAGATAATTCATGTGCTGACATGAACTGTGGACCATGCATAAGAATTTTTGAGATAGAATCCTCAAGTTTTTCATTGTGATAAGGGACCCAATGAAACTGAGGAGTGGTTGAGCCATATCAAGTAAATATTAGAGTTACTGAAGAACCATGATACCTGTAAAATAGGATTTTCTATATACATGATATAGGGAATGTGTAGGAAGTGGTGGGAGTCAATGGTTCTTTTGGGAAAGCATAAGGATCCCACATGGGCCAATTTCAAAGTGGAATCTAATTATTAATTATACCCAAAGATATTGAGATCAGATAATGACCATGTGCTTTTAAAGCAAGAGAAGTGTTGTCATTAAATAATGGAGTATTCCATTAGATTCACTAAGTTGGTTCATGTATTTATAGATCTCCTCATTAATTATTACCTCAATGATGAGAATTCTATGATGGGTTTGAGGGCATAGATAAGATCTATGATCATTTCTCTATGTCATCCAACTTATTTAAAGGTATTTGACATGAAAGATATTTTAGAGGATGATTTGAATGGAAAAAAGGTATCAGTGGTGTCCCATTTGTTGGAGGTATCCAAAGTTCTTATTTAGGAAAAAATTGGATGAATGATGAGTTTAAGAGAAGTAATGGAAGGAGTTTTTAGTATTTTTCAGGATTAATTTCTATGCTTTCTATGGGGAATAGAATAGTTTTTTATTATCAGTTCGGGAAGAATGGTCACACCAGGAATCAGTTCTTATAGACTTTGAGGACATTCCAATAGTGTGGAAAATCGATCCATATTCCATGATTTTGTTTGTTGTCTTCGAGTGAGAGTGGTGTAGGATCCATCTTTCTGAGGGGCTCTTAGGTGCATTCAGATGATTTTAACAGTATATGATCTCATCATCATGGAAGGGTGGACTATCACTAGGGAAATAAGACTCATAGTACGTCTGAGCTTGGGAAACTCTAAGTATAGAAAGTCATCCTAGAGGGCTTAAATTCCAGTCCAACAATAGTTCAAGGAACAATATTTATTTCTTCTTATATGAGATCAGTTTTAATTAAAAAATGTGGATCCCATTCTTTCATTTCACTTAAGATTATTGATTACATAGTTATGTGGGATGAGTTGATTCCCAATATGTAACGCCCCGACCCCAGTTACCCAGAGTCGGTGCATTACTTCGTAACATTGGCATGATCACAAGAAAGATCAAATCTTGAAAGACCGATTGGTTTAGTAGCCTTGGAAACACTAGATATATTCATAAGTTTTACATTACATCATAAAATGAAAAACTACTACAACAACATAATGTCTCCATAATCCACACTACTATCCCCTCATAATATCCCTGCAGGTCATTCATAATTTACTTCTTCACATCCTGGGGAAAAAATAAAACATAGAAAAGGGGTGAGCTCAAATGCCCAGTAAGGATAACAATAAAGCGGAAACTTTCATAAATAAGAATAAACATTTAAGGCAATGCATTACTAAAACAAAAGCCTTTTAAAATTGAACTTCAACATGGTATGGCAAAAGTAAAATGAAATAATGCCATTTACTTATTCACATGGATATTCTACTAATCGAATAATCACATGCAAAAATCAATAACCACTTTCATAATGTTGGAATGCATAATGCCAGACTATCATAACCACATAGCCAAGGCCTCGTGCCAAGACTACAAATAAGATTTTGTCAAGGCCTTGTGCCAAGACACTAGTTTGTCTCATGAGACCTACCGATGCATCGAGGAGCTATAGCGGGCTCCACCCGTCACTTATTAAGTCCAATACATTTCCATATGAAAAGGTTTAAACATAACATAAACATTCGTATTAAAACTAGCATACGAAATGTCAATAATTTCACCATAAACTATGAATGGTATAAAAATAGCACATCCACAGTCAAACATATCACAAAACCATCAATACAATATAGAAGTTTTGTATCATAATAAATCAACTTCAAATAATCTTAAAATCCATCAAAGGATGTTGACATAGATGAAATCAAAATTCTTTTTAAAGAAGTATCTCCTTTTATTTTGAAATCATTCAAGATCCATATAAAATAAAACATTTTCTTTGAAAATATTCTTATAAGCTTGTATGTAAAGCTTCGACAATTTTATAACGGCAGAAAATAACCGCACCCGCCGTATAAGTTAAAAAAAACATTCTTACCTCAATTCCGTCGAAAAGGTTAAAAAGGACCTTGTTTTGAAAACGACGGAAAGATTCCTTTATAAAACTCTTATAAAAAGTCAAACAAGGGTATAAATGACTTTAACCCATATTCTTGTAAATAGTAAAAATGTTTTGAAATACATTTCGAAGAAACATGGATGTTGATGATAAAGAGATCCCAGTAGATTATTACGTATAAACAACCTCGGATAATGAAGAGATTGTGAAATAACCCTTACCTTGTACTTTTTCCTTGGTTGGGGTAGGTTAACCTCCTGTATAATGGTGAAATAATTGTTATTAAATTATACAAGAATCATATACATTAATATGATATCATATATGATCTTTTAATATTTATTTGATAATAATATCTTAGTATTATCGTTGTTTCGGGTGTTAACTTACTTGTTTTCTTTCATATGTTTTGTTAAGTAAGACATGTTTGTAAAGGATAGGTTGTATATTATTCATATCCAGAATGATATCAAGTCCTTAAACATCATTTTTAAATCATAAAATGATAATTACGCTTTAATGGTTACGATGGAGAATGAATCTCATCGCGTTCGTGGAGACGGTAGTCCGTACGTACGCACGAGCGACAATATCATTCTTTTGATATTAAAATAATATATAAATGAATGGTATATCATATATACAGAATCATTAACATGTTATATTTATTATTTACATGAGTTACACATCATTATTATACCCATCCAAATAATATTATATTGAATAACAATTACACCACGACGTGGAGACGGTAAGCCGTACGTACGCACATATGGTGACATGTTATTCAAAGGGTGGATAGAATACTGAATATGGTTGTACCATACTTATAATAACATCAAAGTATATGTGAGATACTGGAGTTATTATTTTAGAATGGTAAGAACAAAGGAATAAGAAGTGGAAGAAGAAATGAACTTAGAAAAGGGTGGTGAAATCATTACCTCTTCTTCGGGTTCTTCCTTTTGATTTGATCAAAAGGGCTCCTTAGGTTGGCTTTATGATCAAACTAAGGCCTCTAGGTTGTAGTGAGGGATGTTGGGAGAGTATTTGGGCAGAGTTTGGCCGAGCCAAAAGGCTTTGAAGGTGTGAAGAAAAGAGAAGGAGGAGTGCCCTTTTATAAGAGGGGTGAGGGGCACCTTTGGAAAAGCTAGAAATATTAATTTATAATAAATTCATATTCGGTTTCTAATGGCTCCAAAGTTGATTATTCAAAGGTTAAACTGGGGATAGGTCGAAAACCACTCAACCAATAGAATTTAGACAGGTTTGGGTACTTATATTAACCTTATCTTTAAGTATTAACTCTAAGTTAATTAGTTTCACTTTTACAATGTCTCTTTGTATTTTTATATAATATGGTTAATAAACTTACTATATACATCCAAGCGACCCCCAAGTGGTCCATTAATGATTAACCTATCATAATATAAGTCTCTTGGCCGAACCTTAGATTTTTAGGAATTTAATATCAATTAATAATATAATATTTGTTTTAAGAACTCTTTTATGTCAATTTTGACACTATTCAATAGTTGATTTTTGTGAAACTCATAACAGATTGATTACTTAGAACAAAGTCAATTAAATCAATCCTAATATCTCATATTATCCTATAAAATTAGTTTAATTCATTAAAAGTTTCATATTATATTTATTTGGGTATTTATAATATCAATTATTTTAATTTTTCACTATAATAGTAATTACTGCATCATCATTGTGTCATAAATAAAATAAATTATTTAATGTCTAAAAATTATAAATAAAACATCATTATGTAGGAAATCTTTTTATCTTTCTAATTAATATTTATAATCGAAAATCCAACATGTATAACCCTATGTAAAAATTGTTCTTCTAAAAGATGTATGCTTGTGTCATTTTTGTATTCATTTTGACTTAATTAATATAAAGTGTCATTATCACTTACAAGTGGATCCATGGGGTCCCAAAATTGACCCAAAGATGCCCATGGTCGACCATGTATCAACCAATAGGGTTAAGACACATTTTAGGGTAATTTATTATTATTATAATATTATTTTTTTAACCCTTATTTACCGGATTTACCCTTAACCATGGTAAATAAAATATTTACCGCAGTAATTATTCAAAATGTCTAAAAATAAAAGTTACCTATTTACACAATTTGGACATCCTGATTACAAATATGGAATCCATTTTTCTAAATTCAAAACACAGAAGTGGCAGAAATTAATTTAAAATTAATTCCCGCTGTCAAAACAAAAAGCGTGTTTTTAAGAGATAATAACTATCAAAAGATTGACACTTGTTTATGTTCGGTTTAATTGTAAAATTATGTCCAATGACCAACATTATATTAAATGGTAAAAATATATTCTAAATATACTTTAAAACCACTCAAATTCACAATTTATCACTATTAATTATTTTGATTAAAAAAGTTGTTTTTAATTAAAATTTAGTAATTTTCACTATTCATCAAAATATGAAAGTTATCCGAAAAGTACCAAAATTTCACCTTAGGCTAAATTCGATATTCCGAATCCAAAAATGAAGTCCATTTTGAAATATAATATATATATAATTTCAAAAATTAGGTATTACTATTCATAACGGCTAGTTTGATTGGTTGTGGTGTGTTAAAATCTCGAAGTTGCGTACAATGCACGTCATTGCATTATTCGAAAGGAAACATACCGAGGAAGCTTGGGGTGTTACACAATATTATATTTTTCTATCCCTATTGGGTGTAAATAAGGATAAAGGTTTTAAGTTACCTATTTTCCATTTTAAGCTGGTATGGAGGTCATTAGGCCTGAATGGCCAGAAGGCCTTGTTTTTTTTATTTTATTATGGATAATCCCAATTTTATGTGCTGAATGGGAACCCATACATGACTCGTAGGCCCAAGTCACAAGGCATGACTGACCTGCAATACCTGACCCAGAGGCCCAGAGGAAAACCATGCCCATTACATGACACGTATGCCCAACCCACCAGAACTATCCCTCCCCAAATTCTGGATCATTGATCACCTTGCTCCCCACCTTGCATTGCAGATCGGCTATCGTTGCCCCATATAAAGTTGCACGGTGCCTGGTCCCAATGGCGGCTGCCATACCATCTCATTCTTCCAATCGAGTTAGCTCTGCTTCAGGTGGATGCTACTCAGGTTGATCTGATCCTTTTCTGGGCCCTGTTTCGTGTGAACTAGGCTACTCCATGGTCTTTGTGGCTTGAAGTCCTTGTTTCCCTAAGTCCATTGATGATCCGAAGGCCCTTGAGACCCGTAGTCCCAAACCGGTGGCCCGAAGGCCAAAATCATGTGAATAGTTCTGGTTTCTACAGTACCAACCAGTAACTACTATAGTACTGATATAGTTAATACTACATTATTGCTATATTACCTCAAGAAATTTGCCTTCATATGGTTTTAAACCTGATTCTCTTAGATTCCAAGCAGGAGCCCTTACCAATCAGGTACGGGCGCGTTGGCTCATTAGTGACTTCCTTGTTTTAGACCTAGATATTTTTTCCTCATTAGCGACATGGATTGGTTGAATAGATTCATGGATATTGTCAACTATTATCTTCATAGGGTCTAGTTCTATACTCTTAATTAGAGCACTAATTTCTTCCATAGTGGGATCCATAATTAGGGAGGGTAGGTCCAGTTACTTCTATGTTAGGGTTGGTATAATTCTAGCTATCAAAGTTGTTCCTTGAAGATATTGAGTAGTGTTACACAAGTGATCTTCTATTGGTCATGGATAGGTACCCAAACATGTTTTTATAAGATTTAAAAGGATTTCCACCCTAAAGAGAGGCTGATTTTTCTATCGACCCACTCTATAGTACAATCTAAGTTTCCTTTATTTCTTTTCAGATGGTTTTAACTGAGCTGGGGAAGTTTAATTTTCAAATAGAGGATCATGGAAACAAGGGTTTTATTCTCCCCATCATGTCACCATGGTATTCTCTAGTTCTATTTTTAAATATGGTTAATATTAGCCTCCAAATTTTCATAGACTACTATAAGTTTAACTAGGTCACAATGAAGAATAAATACTTATTTCCTAGAATTGATGATATATTCAGATATCTTAGAGGGGCCCATTGGTTTTTGAATACCGACTAGAGATTAGGGTACCATAAATATAGGGTATCAAAATAGGATGTCCCAAATACCACTTTTTGATGTTGGTATAGACATTTTTACTATTTGGTTATTCATTTTAGGCTTTCCAATGGTCCTGTTATTTTCATTGTGCTAATGAAATTGATCTTCCATCTATTTTTTTACTCCTTCATGGCCATTTTTGTGGACAACATATTTGTGTATTCCATGATGGATGAGGATCATATGGGAATCTGGATGTTATTTTTATTATTTTGAGAGATCTTCATCTATATTCCAAGTTGTGAAAGTTCAATTTTTAGATTCAATAAGTGAAGCTTCTAGGTCACGTAATTTTTGAGGCAGGTGTTTCACCGGATCCATAGAAGGTTTGATCAGTCATGTATTGGTATTATCCCAAGAATTTGTTCACGGTTTATAGTTTTCTATGATTATCTAGGAATTATAGTCATTTTGTTCAGCACTTATCAAGGTTAGCTTCTCCCTTTATGAATTTTACCAGAAAAGGTGTGATGGTTTAGTTGGATGAGAAGTACTAGAGTACTTTTGTGAAGTTGCAGACCCATTTGAAATCCCCTACAGTTTTGATTCGACCCAATCCCATGATTGTTTATACAGTGTAATATGATTCTTACAGGGTGATTTTGCGGTGTGTAATGATGCAGGATGACCATGTGGTGGCCTATAGATCATGATAGCTATTCCCACATGAGTATAATTATCACACCCATGACTTATAATTTGTGTATGTAATTCATGAATTGATTATGTGTCGAAATTACATCTTTGGGGAGTGTTTTATATTTTATTCAGTTCATAAGACCCCGAAATACATTTTCACTCAGAGGGAACTAAATATCAGGTTGGGGAGATAGGTGGAGAACCATCAGAGTTTTGATTTCGAGATTTCGTATACATTCGAGAAGAGAAATGTGGTCACTGCCATACTGAGTAGGAAGCTTCTATTATAGGTATTTTGGGAGTCGGTGGACGAGAGGGGTCTGATGATCTTGTTTACTAATATGAGGAAGGTCATATATGTAGACAAAGGGTAGGTATTCTTGGCCAGTGTGCAGGTTACTACTTCTCTCATTGAACAAGTTAGAACTGAGCAAGATTCCAACCCCAAGTTATAACAGATTAGATGTTCTTTAAATGGTGGGGAGACCACAGGTGATTGGTCTCTTTCTTCATATGGTTCTCTTCTCTTTCAAAAGAAGATTTTTTTACCTATGAGTCTGAGGAAAGAGGTGTTACATGAGGTTTATCATTCTAGTTGGGTCATTCATCCTAATGTGACCAAGATATTTTATTCCTTGAGAGTCTTGTATTAGTGTCCCAAGATGATACATGTAGTGTCTGAATTTATTTATGAATGCTTGACCCACCCAATGATCAAAGATGAGCATCAGAGACAAGATGAGTCATTACAACCTCTTTCCATTCCCATGTGGAAGTGATAGAATATATCTATGGATTTTATGATATAAATTCTCTAAAATATTAGTGGGAAAGATTCAATATGGATGATTTTTGATCATTTGATGAAATTATCTCATTTTCTTATCATTAGGGAGTTGATCAAATGTAGAGGACCTTATATGCCTATATGTTTGAGAGGTTGTTTGGATTCAGGGAGTGACCTAGAATAATGTGTCAGACTAGGATTCCTATTTCACATATATATTTTGGAATGGAATCTAGAAAGTTATGGGAAATAAGTTGTGCTTGAGCAGTGCATATCAAGAACAGACATATGGCCAGTTTTATTGGACCATATAGACTATTAATGATTTGTTGTAGGCATGTGTTCTTGATTTTGGTTGTTCTTAAGAAATGAACCAGGTGTTGGATGAGTTTTCATATAATAATACCTTCCATGCATCGATCAGGATAACCCGATTTAATATTTTTTACATGAATTAATTCCAATCCCTATTATATTAGGATGAGATGGGTGATAATTCCTTGGTTAGATCAAGACTTATCTAAGTGATTTCATAGACAATTAGGATAATTTAGAAACTGATAGTGACATCTCATAGGCACATAAAGTTGTATGATGATCATCTTCTTCATCTATTTGAGGTTTAGGTGTGCGATTATTTGTTTATCTAGGTATTTGATTAGTTTGTACGACCCTACTTGGGAAAACAGAGGAATCTAACACCATTTTATGTTGGGTAGTCTCATATTGTGGAGAATTTGGGAATGTGGACTACCAGCTGGAGCTTCCACCATGGATAACATTGATTCATGCAATCTTCTATGTATCCTATCTAAATAGTTACCATCAAAACCATTCCCATGTGTTTGAGTAGAGATGATTTGGAGATGGATCCTGATGCCACTATAGTAGATCAACCTTTTTGTATCATGGATGTTCATAACAAAGTGATCTGGGGGAATGTAGTCTCATTGCTCTGAGTGCTCTGGTATCTTGGTGGAGACATCCAGGAGACATGGGAGCAGAAATGTCAGGTCAGGGAGTAATTTCCTCAAATGTTTTATTCTAGAAAATTATGAGAACTTTTTAGCGGTATAAAGCGTCATAATGGGTATTTTATGACACCCTCTAGTCACCAATACAATATTAATTTTTCATTTATTTCATTTTTCCTATTGGATTTAGATTTATTGAGTGATGGGTATTGGAGACAAAAGGTTTGGAGGAGGATGGCTCTGGTTCATAGTTTTATCATGGTTTCACCAAACAATGTGGCCTCCAAGGGCTAACTATACAAGGGTGTGTAGTGGGAGATAGGAGTCTCCACATAGTTGGTGAATGGTTTTCCAAACCATGTGGTACCCCAAGTGTAACTATGTTTCCTATCTAAGGAGGACAATAGCTCCACATAGATAGAGCATGATTTTCATAAACTATGTGGGGTTTGAAGACAAACTGTGGGTATTTTTTTGGGTGGATAGTTTCACATACACAATTAGTGCATGACATTACTAACTATAAAACTATACCATGTGTCCCTATCCAACTCATTAATAATATTGAATTGAAACTTTCCTTTATCGATTTCTTAAGCCTAGATGGTTAATTCTTCCCCCCCTATGTTCATAGACCCTCCTCTTTGGATATGGAACTCTTCTATCTATTCCTTGGTGTATTTACCTTGGATTATTGAGGATTAATCTTGAGTTAAGTTTGTTTATTTGTGATTTATTCCTCCATTAACTTCTTCAAGCCTTTCTCTTTCCTTGTCTAAGAGATTTGGAACCCTAGGGTGGTGTTTAAAAAATAAAGGGTTGTTGATGGTCATTTTTGTTTTAATTGATGTATATTTGGTGTGTGAGGCCTTGTTATACCTTTTCCAAGTGGTCTTCATCAATGGAAACAAAATTTGGGCCAAAATAAAAGTAGGTGTCTCTATTTATGGGGTGGAATACCTTTAAATTTCTAATCGCCTTTGTTTTTATTATTTAATTTTCCATTAAAATGATTTATTATTAGTTTGTATTTTATGTTTGATTTATTTCATAGATTTTTGTTGGAAATATTGTTATTTAAAGAGAGGTTTCCAAATGGTGGTGGCATTTTTTCACCCTAAGTGTTTGATAAAATGGTTTAATGAAATTTTATGGGTTTAAATGGATTTCTAAAATGGTTGTATAAATGGTTTTATCTTGGGAAGGGTGTTTTTATTAAATGGACATGTCTCATTAATGAATTGGATTATGTTATAGATTTATTTATATGGGAAATTGTTTTTGGATGTTTTAGAATTTGAGTATCCCACAGATTAAATAGGTTCTGAGCG
Source organism: Viscum album (assembly GCA_963277665.1). Classification (NCBI taxonomy): domain Eukaryota; kingdom Viridiplantae; phylum Streptophyta; class Magnoliopsida; order Santalales; family Viscaceae; genus Viscum; species Viscum album. The sequence goes on from OY728165.1 coordinate 678,743,999, forward strand.
AGGTGGTTTTCTGAGTAACTATGTGAGACTTAGAGGGAGAACTAAGAAAAAATCAATTTATTTCCGTGGGACTGTGTGATTTTTTGGGTATAAAGGACATGTGAGTATCCATGTTTCATGTTGAGTGAACAAGTGATCTCCTGGAAATGGTCCTAGGGAATTTTCCATGATACTTGTTTACTCACTCACATTAGACCTTACAGTTATAGCTCCTAGTTTCACTAGCTCATGCGATTTTGGATTATATTCTTATTTTATTTCATTAGTGTTGTTAATGTGATAACATGTGTTATGATGAGGTATTAATCTTCCTCTTATAGGTTTAATTGATATTGATGATATGATCTCCTTTTTATGCCTTTTTGGGTTGTGTTTGATAATTTTGTACCTTGTATCTTTGTTTATCTATTTGATACATGTTTGTAACATGTTTTTGAAACCAATGTTTTTATTTAAAAAGGAAAACCAAATGGATTGTAATGGATTATGTAGAAATAGTTTTTTTTCGAAGTGGTTTATTTTTAAAATTATTTTCAAACTAGTTTTTTAGTAGCATGGGTAAAAACATTAAATAGATTCATAGTGGTATTATACATGACTTTTTTCCTCATAACCTACTTGGGATTTTATAGATTTCATTTTGTAGGACATAAGTAAAGGTAGGGTAACTATGTTCTAGGGTGTCTCTTCTAGATTACCATCGTCCAAAATTTTATGGAAGAGATATGGTCTCATAGGGATAGAATCACGTGGAGTCATATTTGGTATTTCTTACCATCTGGTTATATTTCACCCTTGTTTGGTATTACACCCCTTTTTTTTGGGTTTGGGTAGTTTATTTTGATACAAATAATGTATTTATTATTATGGAATGATTTTACTTGTTGTATTTTTTTATGTTATCTTCATTACTTTTATGTTGTATCTAATAATATTGGTTTTTCTATCCCTTTTTATGGATAGTTAATGACAGTTTATTTATGGTGAAATCATTCTAAAGTGATTGTTTGTTATTCTTAGTGTTTGCACCATCTCATGGAAATCAGAAGGATTCATTAGGTCGTGTGGTAGTACAACTCATGTGACAGGTTTGGTAGACCTAGGTTGGTTTGTTACAATGATCCAAACATGTTCCACAAACCTCCAAATGTCACCATAGGAATAATCAGGTGCTATCCGAATAGATCCTAATGATTGCTTTGTTTTCCTTTGATGAACTTGAGAATCACATTAAGGAAGGGTTATGTTAAATATTTATAGACTTGAGAGTGGTATTGGAGGAGGATCACTCTTCTTTATTGAGAGAGTTCCGAGATAGGGATCTCTCTATGGATTTGAGGGCATTATCTCTGGATCTCATTGTATATAAAAAATAAATGGGCTCATATATGAATATAATATAATTGGATATAAAAATATATAGGGTTAGAAAATAAAAATTGAACATTATCCTTTATTATTAATATAATCCCAATGAAACCCCATGTATATAATAATAATATTGTTATTTATTGACATGTGTTAATATCATGAATTAAATTAAATATTATTTATTCAAATATTAGTCAATATATATTATATGATCATTAAACTCGGTTCCCAATTCATTCAAAATATTGATTAGGCATTAAATAATAACTATTTATTTATTAAATAAATATCACTAAATTATTCTTTAATAAATATATATATATATATTAAATTCACTAAATAGAAAATAAATATTTATTAAATATTCATCCCACAAAATATTCTCTAAAATAACTAGTGATAGAATATATGTGATCAAGAAAACATAAATAGTTATTAAACAATATGTGGGAATAATATTTTTACAAATTTTTAAATAATAATAATATTTAACTATGATTCTACATACACTTAGTGTGTGATCCTCTAGGTCACTTTTTATTGGCATTAGGAAAAGTAGAAAAAATTAAAAGGTTAGAATGTAGAAACATTCCAAGGAACCCATAAATATAGAAGTTAATACTGGAATTGAATAATAACTCATACATATGCTTACTATGTAATATAATCCTTTTATCATGGTATCTCAAATCAAGTAGGTTGTATGATGGTTCCATCAACCTTTGTGCTCAATGAATTTTTCTTTGACATTATAGAATGAAAACATGCCTTTAGAAAACCATGTCCATAAATTTATTTAGGTTATACAATATCCATTACAGGGTATGAGATATTAAATTTAATTAAATTATATAAGGGGAAAATCTTTTCTTTCATTAATCATTTATGAAATATTACTCGCTAAACACCCAACGTATCCAAACTCTCAGATAAAATATATCATCATGGTTTTGAACAATACATAAAAGTACAAAATTTTTAATACTTATTAATAATAATATTAAATTATTAGGATCAATATAGAAGTCTATATATCAGAACATCCAATGACACATATAAATGTGGATTTTATACTAGTGGGTCTCATTATCATAATATCTTACAATAGATATTTAAAAGGGAGTACACCAATATAAGGCACCTAAAAGTCCTATGTGTCTCCACCCCTGATATCATGTATCATTTGTATCCCTCAAATGATTTCATCTAGCTATAGAACATATATTTAAGAATACTACCATGGAAGTTCTGGTTTCTTATCATAGTTAGGAACTGCTATGACCTTTCAGTGTGACAACTAATATTAGGACATTATCAAGTACCATGTTATGAAGAAGAACAATAATGATGTAATAAAAAGTTTATTAATATTTAAAAATAATAAATATAGTTTTTCATACACATAATCTCGTTCTAGGGAACTAACTAAAGTAGTTAAGTGTTTCAAAGTGATTATTCACTTGGTATAATGGTTTCTCCATGGTTTCTAAAGGGTTATGATTTGTAAAATGATCTATGTATTCCATGAGTTTATAAAAAGGATTAAATGTATTATTTCAAATTAATATGGTGTTTTGTAAAGTGATTTGACCCTAGTTGGATCGTGAAATAAATTTAAATGTGATGTTTTGAATCTTTGGAGATTTTTGATAAAATAGCAAGTTAATTTCATGATGGGTCTGTAAATAAATTTTGATGAATAATTTTAGAAGATGTTTTGGAAATGGGATTAAATAAATCCATTTTAAATATCCATTTTATATAAAATTTTAAATAATGATAAATTTCTTGACATTCTAGGCCTTTTTTGGAGAATACACACTTAACACTTTTTAATGATTTTCCAATGAAGTGGGAGTGTGATGCAATCCTTACCCACTGTTTGATTTTGATTGATATGGATTGTATCCTGATGTTAATTATTTATATTTCATGTTACATAGATAATGTTATTGAGGATGTTTATTAAATGGGAGTTAGAGGTGAGGTGAGATTTAGTATTTTCCTTTATATTTATGGTATTCCTTATTGACTTCTCAGCACATATTTATTTCTTTAATGGGATCACTAGGAACTAATTTAGAAGTATATTTTTATAAAAAATGATATTAATACACTACTAGTATCCCCTAGTTATGTGATAGGGCTATTAAATAGTTCCATTGATTTGAGCCCGAGTACTGGCTAGTCTGGTGTCCTGTGTTAAGGATGAAACATAGGTTGATAGTTGGTCCTTGTTTGGAGATTTATAACATCATATAACCTCATTTATTAGTGTATTTTATATGATACTATATTATTATTCATACTAAACTCTTATATTTTGTATTTTCTATCTCTATTATAATCTTTGGCACCATGGATACATGTTTTGTGATACAGTGGCCTAATGTTTTGTTTATCACTCTTGAATTTAGGTTACTATATTATTTTTTTTGTAAATATCATTCATAAATATATTTATAAAATTAATTTCATATTTAAATTTGAATTAGTGTTTTCGAATAAGTGTCATCATCATGGAGAATATTTTCCAAGTGATTTGGTTCCATTTAATAGAAAAGAAATAGAGGTTTTCAAAATTCCAATAAATGTGATACTGGATTTTATATACTTACAAATGAAAAAATATTTTATTATTTTATTTAATAATAGAATAAATTTAATTTAATTTAAAATATATTTTATATAATCCTAGGTGGGGTCCTACTAGGTAATGGTTTTCTTACACCATTTATATAATACTCAGTGCACGCGGTTCATATGTTTCCTTTTCAAGTTCCCTTGAATTGTTATTTTAATTTTGGTGTTTAATTTTTCATGATTTTTGGATTGGGATGTTGAGAGTTACTGAGGAGAAAAAATTATATGGTTGGTTATATTTTTTTTCTCTTTTTATTTTAGGGATGTTATATATTAGCCTCTATAGTATAAACCATTTTTTATTTGTTTATTTAGGAGTCACTGTTTATTTTTTTTATGTTTAACATATGTGATGTTTATTTTTATGTTACATACTCTAATTGTATGTGGATATATTAATCAAGTTTTAAATACTACCCATTTGATGATATTTTTACACCCAAGTGCTTGTCACTAGCCCGAGGTGATCAAAAATAATATTCAGGCCTTGCTATAAACTGATTCAAGTTCCCAGATCAGGGGTGGCTTGGGTTAGTTCAAGAAAATATAGTCTCAAAGAACCCTATTATTATTTTACGTGTGTTTGGGTATAAATTAGATTAGTAATATTATAGGAACTTATGAGGTATAATATTTTTTGGTTCCTAATCACCACCTCAAATGATTAAACTTGAGTAACAATAGGTGTTTTTGACATGAGTCTTGATTTTGAGTTTGATTTTGGATATACTTGATGGATTTTGATATGTTTGTAGTATGTTTTGATTCTTGATGAGTGCATCAATTATTTTAGGAGTAGTATTGAGTATTATATGTAAAATGGTGAATGAACTAGGGATACATGTTTAGTTCACATGTTATGGTAAGCTATTAGTATCCTATGTAATGCAGGGTTTTAGCCATTACATAGCATGACACATGGTTAGTTCATGGTTTACTAGGACATTTTTCCAAACCATTAAAATTTATATTTATACTCTAGTAATATTATGTTGCCTATTTTATTTTTTAAGGTATATGAATGTTTTCTATCATTAGTTTTATTAAGGGAGTTTTTATGGTGAATGAATGTGAATGAATGTGGTTTGATTTGATATTTATGTTTATATGTTTTTATTTGTCCCTTGAAGTTTAGTTTTATGTTTTTGAAATTGGTTTTGAATTATATTTTTATTGAATAATTTAAATTTTATTTTGTTTGTAATGAGGTTAAGGTATTTTTTAGGTGAAAAATATGTTCTAGTTTAAAATCTGTAAATCATAAAATATTAAATTTTGATGTGGGTTTGTTTTATGTTGGATAATAAGAGTGTTTTAAAACTATTATTGGTTTTAAAATGAAAATTTTAATGTATTTCAGGATTAAAAGGGGATTTAGTTTTGATATATGGTTTGAGAGGATTTTAGAAAGTGTTTTGGAAAATTAAAATGGGGTTCTTTGAAATGTTTGCAAGAAAGGATGTGACTAAGAGAATGTTAGTTTATGTAAAGGGTGTTTTGGAAATTATTATTTGGTGTGAGAATTTAAGGAATTGTTTTAAATGTTTTATTTGGTTGGATGAGTTATATTTGATAGTGTTTTAGTGTATCTATATTCAAGGTATTTGATTTATGGATAATATATTTATTGAGGTTCATGTTTTTTGTTATCTTCTACATGCGTCCCAAAATACTCTTTATTATAAATTTGTATAGTTAATGCCTTGCCCATTTTATTCTATATGAATTGGAATTTACAAGTTCTTGTATCTTCCTTGAATTAAAGTATAATGGTAAATACATGTCTCTTTTGTTCTCTAGGACTTCATAGATTGTCTTCATCTTTCTCTTTATAGTGTTCTAGGTTCAAATTAAGTGGTGGAGCAATTGTGAAATATTTAGGTTCACATGTGGTGAGTTTGGATAAAATTGGATCATTGGTAGGAAATAATTGTGGGTGTATTATCATGGAAATGTGTTTTTGACTTAGATATTTGTTTTTCTTGGGTGGATTCATTTTATTATATATTGAGCATATTTAGGTATATAATTTGGTAATGGTGTCGAATAATGGATTGGTGGGTGAATTTTTTCTTTGAATGTGTGTTGGGATGAGGATTCCTTGTGGTTATTATTTTGATGGGTCGAGAATGGGTTGGTTTGGGTCAATTATAGAGTAACTGGGATAATGGGTTACTTCATACTATTTTTTAGTTTAGGGAACTAGTTTTGTTTTTTCTGGTTTCCTATGATATGGTGTTTCATATTTGAGGTTTTAGTTTTCCTGATTTGAGTATTGTGACCCAGGGTCTAGGGCCCATGTTATTTTCAAATGAGGTTTGTTGGTGGTGATTATTTTTTTCCTTATAGTTGGGATGTATTTTTGATTACAATGAGGGTTTACCCTCATTGGGGACTAGTTTTTACTTTGTGTTTTTCTTTATTTTGTTAAGGTGTAGAGCTAATTCCTTGAAGATTGATTATGGATAGTGGAATTATGATGTTTTGGGGTTTTCATGTGGACATGTTCTTTTTTATGGTGTTTTTATAAGAGTACCAATTTATTCATTTCACTATTTTAAATTAATTATAAATGATGGGGAGTCCTATAAAATTTCATCACCCTATTATATATTTCAAGTAGATAGTTCTGGTATGGCTATGCATGGAGATATGGGTGTTGTTTCTAGGATTTTGAATGGATAGTTTTGGTGATAAATCACAATGAGTGTTTTATTTTAGTATTCTTTGTCATTATTTACCTTTATTGTTTACCTAATACATTCTAGGGAAATAATGTGTCTTGATGGGATAATTTTCACACCCACATGTCACCATAGCCATAGAGTTTATATTATATTATTTGTATTTCATGATTTTTTTTGAATTGTGGATTTGAATTAAATGTTTTTTGTATTTTTTTGTCCATGAATAGTTTATAAAGGTTAACCACATGGATGGATAAAACCATGTGGATAAAACTTATACGGGTTACCCAAGGCAAATGATTACTGCACATGATTTGGAATACTATGCTAGGTTAACCTTATAGAGTGTACTTCCAAAATTCATTTTGAATGTCTGTGGTTTAATTTTCACAGGTAGAACATTATCCGAAGAAACAATAAGTAGTACCTTTATATATGGGCTTTATATCACATGTTTTGTAAATTATAAATAGAAATCAAGTTGAAACCATGAAAATTATTCTGGAGTCTTAATAGAGCCATTCTTTATTATTGGCACGTTATTTATGAAATGATGAGGTGATCATGTGAGATTCTTAATCTTTTAAACATGTGGATTTCTAATCTTTTTCATCCTTGATTTTATAAAGGTCTAACCTCTATTTCTTATCCTTTTTGTTTATCCCAAATAGGGAGCATGATAGGAATCCACCCTCTTTATTGGTTAATTTTGAGCTCCCTCACTTTGATTTAAAATTGATTTCCCAAGGTAAATCCCTATTCCCTTCTAATTTATTTATCCTTACATTTACTCTTCCATTTTCCTATATTTCCATCCTTATCATGATACCTAGGAGTTTATAGGGTTGGATTAGGTCTTTTAGTGAGATGATTATCCCAAAGCTGGGTTTTTAGGTATTTCGTGAGTCCCCTTGTGGCATGTTTTATAATTTTCCATTGAAGGTGTTGACTTTTGTATTAATTAATATTGAACCTGGTTATTTGTTTTTGTGATATTTCATTAAATGGAATAAAATATTATTATTTTATGTTAATATCCCATTTATTATCAAATCCTAGCTATATGTTAAGATTATATTGGGTTTTCTAAGTTTTTCAAAGATAATAATCACTTAGTATAATGGGTTCTCCATGGGTTTTCAGGGGTTTTGATTTTTAAAATGATCTATGTATGCTAAGTGTTTATATAAATGGTTTAAATTACTTGTTTCAATTAATTTGTTGTTTTTAAAAGATATTTCACCTATTTTGGGTCATGAAATAAATTTAAAAGTGATGTTTTGAACCATAGAGGGGTTTTAACAAAAAAATGAGTTGATTTAATAAAGAATTTTTAGAAAGATTTGTTGAATTGTTTTAAAAGATATTTTGGAAATTTTATTAATGGTTTTATTTTGAAGAATAATTTGAAATTAAATTGAAAATGAGTAGAAATCAATTGGAATTCTAAGACATTTTTAGTAAAGTCCCATCTAGAATTTTTGAATGATTTTTGAATTATGTGGGTGTGTGAGGATCTTATAAGCCCATGTTTAATTATGCTTGATAGGTATTGTAGATCTAAGGGCATGATTTATATTTCATGTGATATGGATGATGTTATTGTGGTTGTTTCCTATGTGGGAGTTAAAGGAGATGTGATTTTTTTTACTTTATTCCATTGATATTCCTTATTGAAAACTCACATCTATTCATTGATTTCATGTAATAACTAGGATATGAGTGAGAGGTATTGGTTTATTATACACTAGATAGTTTCATGCTACCAGTGTCTCTATATTTATGTGTTAGTTCTAGTATAGAGTGCCAAAAAATTCTTTGTTGGGAATAGGATATGCAGTTAGATTGTGTTAAGGATGTAGACTAGGACAATAGTTGATATGTGTTTTGTAATTTCTAGGGATATCTCACCTTAGGGCCTAAGATATTTACCATGATACTATATGAAAATTCATAGAGAAATTTATATATTTTATGTTATCTATATCAATTGGCATCTATGGAATCATGACTACTGTCTTTTTGATGTAGTGTCTTAGTTTTTTTTCATTGTTGATTTTAGATTCTTCTATTAAAATGTTTCTAATGATTTTTGAAAAGCGTATTTATAAATAAATTCCAAAATTAGTTTTGAATGAGTATTTTGAAAAAAAAATATATAAGACCAAAATTTTTTTCCAAGTGATTATTTTTATTTAAAAGAAAGAAACAGAGGTTTTCAAAATTCCCATTAATGTGACATTTAATTTTATATACTTATGAACTAAAATCAATTTTATTAATATATTTAACATTAGAATATATATAATTTATTTTTTATGTAATTTTACAGGTTCCTTGGGGGATCCTATTTGGATTAGTTTTTCTCACACCCTATATACACCATTCGCTGTATGTAGTTTTTATATTTCCTTTTTAGGTACCATAGCATTGGCCTTTTTTTGGGTGTTTGGTTGTTCATGAATGATATCATGGGATGTAGAGAGTTATCGAGGGGTAAAATGGATATGGTTGGTTATGGGTATGTTTTATTTATAATATTTAGGATAATATGTATCAGTTTATATGGATTATACCATGTATGATTTCATTATTCATGAGTGTATATTGATTCTTTTTTATATTAAGTGTATGTGATATTTATTTTTATTCCATGCACTCTGATTTGATGTGATTATTTTAATTTAATATTAAAATCATTTCCATTTGATTATTTTTTTAATACCCCAGTTCTTGTCACCAACCTACAATAGTCAAGAATGCACCTCAATCCTTTTTGTAGACCTGTTAAGGTTCCCAATTCAGGGGTGGAATGGGTTGGTTTGTGATTACTCTTCAGTCCTACTACCCAAAACCACCCTCTAGACTACCTCATCCACATCAACTAATCAATTATATACTACATCACACCATTTAGGACATATTTTTGGGTCACTAACCTCTCCATATGAGACACTAAATCTAGGTTTCAAGCTTCAATGACTCCAATAGAATCATATATTAAGTTTCTTTCAAATATCTTGAATTTTACCCTTTTAATCAAAACCTACAACCCTCAATGATCTAAAGTTTAAAAAAAGATAAGGGAAGGAAATAAAAGGGATAAATGTTTTGATCCTTCCAAAAAACGACCCTCTATTCAAGGTGATATTAAAAATTCACACAAAGTACCTAATGACCATATGATTAAAGATAAAATAATAAAAATAAATATATAGTCATTGTACTCATTAAAATTACCATATGGACCTCTTATTCCAATAATCCATACAAACATCATCTAAAACTATCAATCCATTACATCCTTTCTATAAATTAACCATCCAAAATAAAACAATAATAATCGAAAGTGAAAAAATATCCATAAAGGCCAAACATAACTTTAGAACTACCCAAACATTATGAATTCATCTAAAAACAAGACCATGGAAGATTTAGATTTTTTAAACATTCTATATAATCCCAACTCCAATATACATTTAATATTTAGAAAATATATGGAGGAAAACCAATAAAACCACCTCATTTCTTTAGTTAACCATAAAAAACTTCTTAAAGGTCCCAAAATTCCAAAATACAAATGATTTAACCCAAATTTTTTTATCCAAAAATAAAATTACCAAAAACATTAATACACCATACCATCCACACTCACTAATCCATCTATAAATTATCTCCTTCTAAATCACATATATTGACCAACACAACACCATTCACAAAAAACTAATTAGAAACAACTCATTAAATATAAGTAAGTCCACCCAAGAAAATAGTCAAAAACTATATAATTTAATATAATTTAAAAATAATTGGAAAAATCATGTTATTATTCATAAAGGATAAAATGAAATAGGAAATAAAAAATAATCTACCATAAATGAATCACTAACACTAATGGAAACTTCAAATACTACCACTATTAATTTAACACCCTTATAGCTTTTAGATCATGATGAAACATTCCAAATATCAAAAAAAGAAGGTTCTAATCTAATTTAACAAAAAAACCCTAAATGATTTCATCTACTCCCTTTTAATTCCATTTCTGTAATTATTTCCTTGAATTTCCTTCAATTTTAAAGGTAGAAAATAAATTAGAGAATTAAAATATTGAAAATTGATCACTGAAGGGACTATTAATAGACTAATGGGTTTAAAATTATGTGTCACTTTCCATAAATATAACAACCAAAATTATTTAATTAAAAATAAATTCAGAACCAGAGGTAAATAGACTATTCTTAACAAAAAGTCATTACTGAAATTCAAATTTGATATTATTTTTAACTTGTAATATAATGACATTTTCGCTATGATTCAAAATAATAATAATATTATCAAAATATATATAATGAAACCAAAAACTCCATATACCAAAAAAATTAACCATTAAAGGTAATTTAGTACTCAAATCCATCGTGGGATATTTTACTTATCAAACCAAATATATTTGTATGTAACAGTTTTAATGAATAGTTATCTCTTTTATCTTTACCCTTAAAATGAATTTTGATATTTTAATTAATAAGAAAGATTATCATACATTGAATGATTCATAATCATACTAATCCAATTATCTATAATTATATAGTAATTGCACATTATTATTATTTATATATCAATGGTGAAAATATCATATATAATTGTAATTGAAATGATTAATTTTCACCAAATTATAATTTATATTTTATATGGGAATGTTAAAAACTAATATATATAAACCATTAAATATGTTAACACTATATTTAATAATTTAATTCATATAATTCAAACAACTCTTTATCTTCATTATAAAAAAATCGTCCCCATCATGTTAGGATATAAAAAGGAAATTCCAATTTTTGATGTAACATGATAACATTTTTCAAATGATAATTAAAATCCACTATAAAAAAGTAGATTCACTATCCCCATGGATATTAAAACAACTCTTATTTCATTCCCAACTCATAGGTCCACCTCTTCCTCAATCCAATTCCTATGTTCTCTGACAAGTATCACATTTCCCCAAATATTCAATCAACATCTTTAATCTAATATCCATGATTAATAGATATAGAAATTAATCTAAGTAATTTATAGTTCTTCACACCTATGATTCTATGATCTATTATAAATCCATTTAAACATATTGAGTGATTTCATGATTTCATATAGATTTTAAATCATAGAAAGAGTGGATAAAAACATTAGAAATATTATTTCATGAATCGTTATTATAGATTTCAAAAAAACATTTTTTCCTCATATGAGGTCGAGGAAAATATCTTGTATGGTTTTAATATCAAAGAAATGTTTTAGGGGTTTTTTATTTATGTGATAATTTTGTGAATTGAGGTTCCAATTAATGTATTTTTCATCAATGTTATAGATTTTAATCAGAAAATGAATCATTTGCAATCATATATTAAGTCATAGAACTCATAGGAATTTAAGTGTACTTTTAAGTGAATTAATTTATTTATAAATATATAAAATAATATTTTAATGAAGTTTGGATATAAAATCTATTTAATGATGAAATCAACCAAATATAAAATGTTTATTTCTTAACCACATATTGATTTTTGACTTTTAAAAAGGTATTGTGAATTTTAGAGGAAAATGGAGAACTTATTGATCATTTCAGTTGGATAATTATATATAAAACACAAGAAGTCATGGGGAAGTAAGCCAAATAATGGTTTGATGTTTAATGTCATGTTCAATTCTAGAAATTCTCATCAATGAAGATAAACTTGGTAATTTTGGTTTTCTATGTTGAAGAAAAATGGGAAGTTATTATGGGTCAAAGATGAAGAATAAAAAAATATAGAGAAACACATCACAATGAATCTATTGGGGTTATAAAATTTATTTATGGAAGTCATTGTTTTTAAACTAATGATTTTAGTTTACATTATGGATCAAAAAGATTTCATAAAATTCTAGGGTATATTATATGTGCTATTTTAAATAGAAGAATAAATTTTAGAATAATTTCAAATTGTTGAAGTAAAAAAATTTAAGGCCCACCTCAACACAATTTAGTTTGTTTTATAATATCGCTTTATTTTTTTTGTCGATGGAACTTAGATTGTGACACAAGGGATTATCTTACTCAATCATTAAAATTTTATAAACACATAAAAATTGATTTAATGGTTTGAAGTGATTTTTAGGATGACAATGAAGTGTCAATGCGATATTTGAAGATGAAATTTAACATTTTAATTTGAATTTATAAATTAAAAAATGTATAGAAAGTAAAGTGCTTCTTATCATGGTATGAAAGAACTATAAGAGTATAGGTGATAGTAATTGAGTGAAGTGAAGGAAAATACACCCAATGTTTGTTCAAAATAATGATATATATTCATTAACATCATTACTTAAATGTGCAATTATCAAAACTTTAATATAGAAGGTTTACTTTGAAAAAGATAAACTTCATTTATTGTGGAGTATGTTATTAATTTTTTTCATATTGTCCGTTAATCAAGGAATCATATACACAACAATATATATTAATAAAATATTTAGGAATATTTAGGATCCTCTTGAATAAGTGTTTGATTATTTAATTTTGGTATTTTAGTATTTAATGATAAGGTGAAGAGGTGATACTTCTGTGATAACATTTCAGTGACATTCATTTAATATTAAAATCTTTAATTTATTTTACATTTTCAATAGAAATATTTTAGTGTGTGGTATCATATTATAATTTCTTGGATATATTTATAATTTTACGAGGAAGGTTATAATTGAATAAACTTCTATGTGTGGTATCACATCATATCATAATTTGTTGGTTTGTTGTTTCAAGTTATAAATTTGATGATATTAAGGCTATTTGAAGTTGTTAATGTGAAGTACACTTTTTTTATAGATGAAGTAAGTTCTATGTGTTTCTTTATATTATAGATAACATTAATTTAGTGAAGATAAACTATTTTCCTATATTTTATAATAAAGATTACAACATTAAAAAATAATTTTTTTACCATACATTCTTTCATTACGTATAGATTGTGTTACCATTTTAACTCATGGTTTTACTCTGGTTATGCAAGGGTAAGTTTTGAATCTAGCTAATAAAAAAAATTTGTGATAAATAAATGAAACATAAATCATTAAGGTCATGGATATCAATACATGGAATAGAATTTGAAACAAAATATAGAATATGAATGACTAGAATGTTTGAGTGAATGAGGGAAAATATAAAATCTAGTATATATTATTTGAATTCATTATTATTATTTATAGATAAGTGTGGGATAATTTATTTAATAATATTAATTAGATTGTTATACCTATAATTAGTTTATGAGAAACACTATAAGATTCAATGATAGTCAATAAGACTCTCCATATCATTCAAAAAAGGGTTAATTCTGATGTTTCTTCTTTTAAAGATAATTATTTGAGTTCATTTCCATTATATGACTTACATAGTGCCTTGGATTCATATCAGACAAGGAAATGTACCTATTTTTATAATTTAATAATTATGAGAAGGAAATATATTTTAGAAAATTTAAGACTTATAATACTTATAAGTAGGTTTATTAAAAAGATAAATATTTAGATTTAATAGAGATATAGTTATAAAGTTTAACAATCATATTCTACTTATATTAAGAACTATTGAATAGGGAAAAGGGTAATATCATAATATAATTCCTTTTATATTTTTTAACTATAGTAGTATTGGAAATTTTACTATAAATTCTCTAAAACTGAAAGAAGAGGAGAGTGAAGGTGAGGATGAGGAATCAATGGAATTCACCAGGAAGAACACTTCCCAATTTACAAAAAATAAGTCACGTTATAAAGGGAATAAAAAATTACTTTTAAAATTTCAAAAGGAAGAGTTATTTAATGAAGATGGATGAAGAATATTGTGATCCTAATTGAATATATAAAAATTCATCTCCATTTGGTCATAGTGGAAAATTATTGATTGATAAGGTGAATAAATAAGAATTATCAAGTGGAGTAGATAAATAAGTAAAATATATGACATTAATTATAATAATAGAATTAAATGAATTTATTAATGTGATATAGAAACTAGATAAAGATAATAATAATCTATTAATGGTTCCTTATATATCAAATGAAGTTGAGAAATCACAAAGAGTAATGTCAATATATTTAGTGAAGGAAATTTAATGTTTAAATATATCACTTACGTAGAAAATGAAATTATTTTTTTATTGATAGAAGATGTTAAATAAAAATAATTTTTTTTAATTATAATTTTTTTAATGATAACGATTATTTTAAGGAGTATAATTTTTATTTTTAAAAAATAGTGTGGGGATTTGGTTAAAGTTCAATGGTAAGTGAAAAGGCTTGTAAAGTATCCAAAATTTATCATGATTATTAAAATAATAAGAAATAATATTTTAAGGATATAACATTTAAATAATAGTAACAAAATAATACTAAATATTAATGAATGAGAAATAAGAAGAATAATTTTGGATCAAAATAATAATGACTAAATTGTGAAAATAAAAAAACCTTGGATTAAAGAATGAATATAATATAAATTGAAATGTTAAAATTTTAATTCAAATATATGAAATGTATATGAATTTATTTTTAAAACCACCTGATTTTATTTCATAAGAATTTTTTAAGATTAGTGGTCAAAAGTGTATTGGATAATAGGTGTCATGGTTTTTATAAAAAATAGTATATGCTAGAGGGTTTTCATTTTTAAAATATTATCAGTTTCATGGTGGATATGGGAATGTGTCAAAGAATTTTTGGTTTAATAAATTTAATTCATAGAATTATATAAATTTGAAAAATTTTTATTCATGTTTGGGACCCACTAATAGAAGACAAGTTAAAATAGAAAATGAAAATTTAGATTTTCAAATGAAGAATTTGTTTCAAGTTCAGAATAAATTCTTTGGAATATGTAAACTTATGAGTCACATGGAAGTGTAATTAAATACTAATTTCCCATCACAATTAAAATTTAATAGTTCTCAAATATTTTATTAAAATAAGGAAAGAGTAATGGAGAATGTTCTTGGGGTGGAAGTTGTTTTGAAGGAGTCACAAAACAATTATCCTTGGAAACTCAACAACATGTATTCATTACTTATAGAATAGCAGATGAGATTGATAAAATTATTTTAATATTTTATATTAGGACCAATCATATTTTTTAATAGTGTATCACTCAACATCACACTATTTGGATTAGTTAGGAATAGATATAACAAGATAAAATCAAATAATACACTCTTTCTTATGCTTTGAAACATAACCTATTGAGTGTTTCATAACTATATGACAATGTTAATGTGGTGATATTTTTTATTTATGAATGACTGTTTAATATCTTGAAATATATATGCGATACAAATCAATGAAAATGGACTATTGGTAACCTATTTTACAAGAAAGACATTGAAAATTCTTATTACTTGAGAATAAATGGGGGTAAGGAGTTGTATCATAAAAGTCTGGAACATATTTAAAAAAATATCATGTACAAATTTAATAAATTAGAAATATTTCCTAATGTTTAGTTTTGGGAAAATTTAATGAATATTGGAATTATCAACCCTTCAAAATGGAAATATGATGAATTTTTCAAACAAGATGGCGGAGATTACAAAAAATGATTGTTTATAACTTTTCTATTTCTATATTTATCAACTAATGAATAATAAGTAAACAAATAGTGAAAAATAATTTATATCATTTATTTATGAATTTACTTGGTTCACATGCATCATGTTCATGAGACAAAAATTCAAATAATTCAAGTGATTTAAGAGTTTCATGATAATAATAGAAAATAATTATGGTTATTACTTGAAGATATTTTATTTAGATAATGGGGATGGATATATTAGTAAATTTTTTAAAGATTAATATATAATTAGTGAAATTTTCTTGAGTAAAATTTATCATATTCTCCAAAAAAATTAACTAATAGAAAAAATAAAATTTTGATTAATATTGTTTGAAAAATGTTCTAGTAATATAAAACTTATCATTTCTTTTAGAGATAATAAATTGGGAAAATAGTTCAAATTAAAAATCCTTTAATGTATCATAAAAAATTTGATATTTTATTATGATATTTATTATAATAAGATTCTAATATTTAATTATTTAAATGTGTATGATAGGTCTTTTACAATAAAATTAAAGTAGAACAATCTTAATAAGTTTTAGAAAAGTAAAGTTGATAAAATTTTCAGTGTATTCCTACCTAATATATGGAGATATAAATGATAAAAATGTTATCTATAATGATTATTAATGTCACTGGTATTAATGAGTTTTAATACCCATTTTATGGGTTTGAATTGTAAATAACAATTTCTAATGTTACTAAATAACATCATTAATTAGTAATAAAAAATTTGGAAATTTAATGAAATATAGAATAGTTGAGTAACGTTGATGAATAATATCATGGTACATTCTTATCTAGTGATGAATTAAAAATAAATTTTGTTTGTTCAAGGTTTAAAAAAACTATTGGAGGTTGCAAACGTCATAGTAATAATAGAAAATTGGTTCACAAAAGAAAATATTTGAGGAAAGAACACATATTAATTGATTTATCAAGCCAAAATAAGGAGTTTAATTGATTAATTAAAGAATAAAGATTGTATTCATTCCATAAATGTATAACTAGATCATATATATAAGGGAAAAACTTGGAAGTTGGTTCCAAAATAGAAAAAAAATATTATTTAAATAAATTTGTTGTTTTGTAAAAAATTTAATAGAAAGGGAGAAGTCATGAGAATAAATAAAGGATTTTTTATAAATTTATTCATATTTTAGGGAATTTTTTTGATGATATATTTATGGGTTTATATTATTGAAACGATAATCATATTTATTTCTTTTTCATCTTAAAGAAGATATATGATTTAATGAAAGGATTTCATGTTTACATTTCTAAATTATAAACTTGAAGAGGATGAATACATGGAGAAATGCAAATGTATTTTCCATTAAGATAAAATATGTGTTTGAAGGTTTTAAAAATATATATATGGGTTAAAAAATCTAAAATCATGTTTTTTTAATCTTGAAACATGTTTAAATGTTTTAGTATTCATAAAAGGGAGAGTGGAGAAAAACCTCTATATCATAGGATGGAAGAATTAATATCTAATTTTTATTATATATTTTTATGATATTATATTTTCTATAAATTAATAAGAAATTTGAAAGTCAATTTTCTCCAAAATAAATGATATTTTTTAGATACAAACTATCACTGAAATGAAACACTTATTGAGACATCAAATTTATTAAGAGAAGAATCACAGTTTTCTTTCTCAAGAGAAAAATTCCACAAATATGTTAAATAAGATTAGAATAATGTATTTAAATAAAGGATCTACCCATATTTAAAATATAACAAAAATTTTAAATGTTTTAGGTGGAAAATAAGTTGATCAGAAGGAGTTTTGGAAACTTTTTTTTTAGTTTTATCAACTTAATATATTTGAGTCCAAATGTTGTCCACATTGTTACATTTTGTGTTAAATATCAAAGTGTTCTAAAGGAATTTCATTTTATAGAAGTGAATATAATCCTAAGGTACATCAAAGGGTCTAAATGTTACGTATTTATTTTTAATATAAAATGAAATCTTTATTTGGTTAGTTACATTGATGTGTATTGGAATGGATGTGTTTATAATCATAAGTCCATGAACAATGGGGTGCTTTTACTAACATAAAGATGTGTTAAATAAAATACTAGGAAGTAAAATTATATATATTTGATTAAAGTGAAGTGTAATATGTTTATTATACCCAAGTAACAACTCAACTAATATATATGAATACACAACCTAAATATATTAAGGTGGAAGTGAAGTTTCTCTAATTAGTGTGTTTTGATAATAAAATCTCCATCAGTGCTTCAATAAATCCAATCAAATAATACTTATTATATCATATAGATATCAAGTACCATTTAATAAAATAGAAGGTGAAATTATAATTTTTAAAGATAGATAATGTTCCTATAATGGAGAAAGTGGTTCATGTGATTACCAAACCATTTCCTAAGTATGCATTTTTGGAAAGTGAGGTTGACGATGTGAACTCAACCCTAAAAATTATACATGATATGGTTTGATTTATCACCCCATCTCTCACTTATTATTTTTATATTTTTTTATAATGGTATAGAAATATAAAAATATAAATCTGAAGGTCTATTTTTTTGTAATGTGTGGGGGATCTTTTATTAGTTGGGAATATATTTTGAGGGGGAGTTTTCATTAAAATTTGAATGTTGTGTGTTCAGATTACACATGTGGTGATTGTGTGTGTATATAAATAAATAAATTCATTTTATAGTTTGGGATCTTTTTATTATCTTTTATAATTTGTTCGATGAGTATGTGTGTAGGAATTGTGTTATCACATATACGTGGTTAGTTTTTATAATAAGTGATGAATATAATTTAATGAGAGTTGCAATAATTTACATATTTTCAATTATAATTTATAAATATTATTTCCTACACTAAGTTCACTCATATATGATTATAATGATTATGTAATGATTTATTTCGATATTAGATATTTATTTATGACTATTATTTTATAATAAAATTAAAAATGGTGTAATGTTGTGACCATAGAATGTGTTTTAAGAGTTTTTTATGTTTTAATAATTGAAGTGTTTGTGAATGGAAGTTTTACTTGTTGTTTTCTTCATCAAAGTGTTGGATTTTATTCTTAAGACATGAATAATTTTGAACCCTATTTGAAGAAAGAGTATTCAAAATGTGTTTCAGTGTGTTGGAAGGTGAATTAAGTGGTGTATGGATAGATGGAATAATCATAGTGTTAATATTAGATATAAAAGTTGTTTGAGATGAAATTGAACCAAACATGACTTGGTTTTTAAAAAAATGTGTAATATTTAAGGAATTTTGAAAATAGACTATTGATTATTGAAGAAAATGATATGATGGTTGATTATAGTTTCTGCATAAATTTACAAATATCCTTGAATGAATCATGGATGTAATCCACACTGTGGTGTGGTGTTTATGTTAAAGTCAATTATAGAAATGATCATGGTTGAATATAAACATTGTTATAGTAAAGATTCATGTGAATGAATACTAGGAGTTATGGTGATTCTAAGATGAAGAAGAAAAAAGGGGCAAAGAATCAAGTAATGGTTTATTAATTGGTATCATTATATTTTCTGATAAAAGGTATAGTTTTCTAACCATGTGTTGATAATGATCATGGTTCACATGATGGATAAAAATAGTGGAAAAAATGGTATAGTGTATATGAAGTGGTCATGGTTTTAAAATTGGAAGGATAATTGTTTTTAATATTTTTAAATGATTGAAGTAAAAAATTTCATGATCCACATCCCTATACCATGGGTTTTTCTAAAATTTATACTGGATTTCTTTTTGTTGCTGTAGATTACTGTATGATACATGGTCCTATACAATTTAATCTATAATGATTATTGGAAACAGAAAATGTGATTTATTTATGTAGGGATATTAATTTTGATAAAGAAATAGTTTAAGTGTTAGTTGAATATGAATTTTTTTTGGAATTTTAATTTCAGAAAATTAAAAATTGGATAAAGTGAAATGCTACTATTTATAGTGTACCTGAATAGTGAGATTAAATTTTAGTTAAAGAGAGTGGAGAAAATGATTATAACCCCAAGATATGTGAATAATAAGTCTATTTATATATCATAAAATATTATCAAAAGAGGAATCCTTATAAAGTGAAGTTCTAAGGATTCCTTTGAAGAAGATTTGATATTTTTTTATACAATGTATTACCGATTATTTTCTTTTTTCATGGTGATTATGTAATTATTTATATATCATAATTTATTAATAGAAGAAGAAAGAAAATGTTCGTTGTTCTAGAAAAAGTGTTTGGTTTCTAAATTTTATAATTTTAGTGATAAAATAGAAGAGAAAGTGATGATAATATATTTAATACATGTTAAGGACTTTTATTGGAATTTGAAGACTCACGTTTATTGTATATCACGAAGAGTTATTTTATAGTTTGTAGGAGAACATGATAATTATTCAGTAACATTTTTACTCATAAGAGTTCAAGGATAAATCTATATTTTAGTAGAAATATGGACAATATTAGTAGATCATATAGAAATAAATGATATCATCCCATACCATCACCATCAATGTAAAATTTTTTATTAAGAAAGAAAGTGAAACCCAAATGTCAAAAATAGCCAAGACCAGGATAGACCTTGGGAGGTCCAGAGTAATGAAGGCCAAGGGAATACAAACTCATCAGATTGACACCCTATGGTTTCATACTTAACAAATTGTGTAGTAATGTAATATCGGGACCAGTTCCTATAAGATAAGCATGGTGATCAGCAACTCAGTTCCCCTCGAACCAAGAAGGAACCACTTTGGAATTATTACCAACTGTTTCGAGGCACTTTTTGACAATGTAGTGGATTGACCATGGAGAGGGGCAAATTCCATATAAGGAATTGTAGAGAAGAATTGAATTTGTTTCAACCTATGACAGCTCAAAACTCTTCTGAAGACATAACCCAATCCCGTGAAGCATCACCTTAGCTTTTTATGAAAGTGATGAACCGAGTCCCAAGAATTGAAAAAAGGCCAGAAGGACTGAGCAAGTAGGATCCCGAAAATCCCCACCCCTGTGGAGACCCCCCATGTTATGAGAACCATCCACGTTAAGCTTTATGCCCATGGAATGAGGGGACTAGCAGACCTAGTGGCTGCTTCTGTTACTATTACCAGATTGAGTATTGAGGATGGATGCTTGAAGCTTCTGAAGGGTGGGAGCCTCCTTATAGTTGGATAAGAGGATGAATATATCAAGGATAGATTGTTCATTCCTAAAATAATGGACTTTCTTGAGTCTTATATACCTTCATGCAAAAACCTATTTCTTTCCTACCAAATACACCAACATCCTACGTGCAGGACCAGTGAACGAGCCAACCTCTCCATACCCTTCTCACCCACACCATGAAACCAACTCTCCACGAAATCCATATCAGCTGCGTTATAAGAATGAAGAGCAGTGAAGTTTCCAAAGTACTCCCACAACGCACTAGCCCCTTCACCCTCAATGAAAATATGTGTCGCACTATCCTCCCTATGATGACTATAGCATGGGTATCTTGAGGCCAGAGGGATGCTACAAATTTTGATATTTTCATCTATTGGAACAACTTTATTCTTTATCCTGTATGTAAGGAAGATGAAATTCATGGGAATTCCATGATACTAGAGAGTCTTATTCCAACAATCCGTTTGTTCATGCATCTCTAGGGTGTAGAGGAAATCTTTAGAGGTGAAATCCACTGAGGAATAATGAGAGAAGACACATCTGTCCGAATTTTAATTGAGATCAATGAGGATTAACGTGTCTTGTTTATCCTCATCCTACACAACCTTGATGAAATTATGGGAAAGGATAGCCTCTCTGAAGCAGATATAGGTGATAGGGAATCACAAGAATCCATGAGTATGCCCTGCCCGGTTGTGATTCCAAAAGGAGATGTCACCCTTCCCAATGATCCAATGGGGTGGGGTTGAAGAGCCATGATCAGAAGGGATATCAAAAACCAAATCAGGGAAGCATGACCCTCAGTTGGGGGAAGAAAACCAATGTGAGATTTGTGTATGGTGATCCCCAAAAGCATGCATTGTTCAATAACTTCCCATTCCAGCTTACCATTTATGAATTTGAGGGTATAGATGAGGCTCCGTATGTTAATCCCATATTCCCTCACTAGTCTTTCCCCCCTGCACCAGGATTCCCAGTCTTTCTTCCCTTGTATGGTAGGGTCCTATATGAAACCATCCAAGATTTTATCAATCCTATTGATAATACCTTTGGGAATATTGATGGATGAGAGGGAATGAATAGGGGTGGAAAGAGAGACATTGTTAATCAGTGTGATCCATCCCCTGAATGATAAGTATCTATTCTTCCAGTTAAGGATATGGTCTGAGGAAATCTGAGTCCCTAATCCGGAGCTAGCCTGAGGTTATGGGATCCACAAGTACTCTATAGGGAAGGACCCTCTTTTCATGTTGAGGCTCTATTGAACAGTGAAGATCCGTCTAGGCATAAATCTATTGGAGAAAAAGAAATTTATTTTAACCTTGTCGATAACCTAGAAAATCCAGTGGAAATACTCATACAAAAAATTGTTGAAGGCTCTAATATATCTTTTGTTGGAATTCATGAAGATGAAATTATCATATGAAAACATGAGGTGGGAGATAGAGGGATAGTTCTGATGTCTACAGTAAGGAAGGATCTATCTATTACTGATGCTTCTATAAAAAAAGGTGATTAAGGATATCCAGGGTGAGAATAAAGTGGATTAGAGAGATGGGATCAACTTGCCTTAGGCCATGACTGGCCTTGAATAAACTATATGTATTCCCCATGAAAGTGACCGCCAACCAAAAGGAGTTGAAACACCTAAACTAGAGATCAATGTTCCATTAGGAAAATCCCATACCTACTAGTATCTTGTTGATGAAGCCTCACTTGATGCATTCATAAGAATTATTCACGCCTATATTTATTTAGAAGTTTGAGCCATGAGTCTTGAAGTTGATATCTTAGATCATTTCTTGTTCCAGTGCAATCACACCCTGGATAGAGCGCCCCTTCACAAAACTATGATGCTCTATTTAAATCTACAAGGGAAGATGAAGGGAAATCCTATAGTTGATGATTTTTGTCTAGAATTTTATTGGTGGAACTTTTAATGGTGTTACTTTTACATCAAGGTGTATTTTTTTGTAGACAAAAAAACTACATCATTGAATTAAACCAATTATCTTTATAAATTTAGTGTTGAATGAAAAATCTAGTAGATATATTTTTTGTAATAATCATCCCTAGTGATGGATGGTCATTAGTGAAGAATCATAAAATATAACTATTCATTAATTCATCCACCATCTTATTGAATAATTTATGATAGACATAATAACAATTGGGGATAATGATTCTAAAAATGGGATGAGTTTCTGTAGAATATAAATATTTTCTCATGATTGATTATAATTATCATATTATAATTAAAATCAATTATGTTATGAAAAATAATTTTTTTTTCTCAAGGATATATATCATTGATATTTTTTAGATATAATAATTTTCATGAATATTTAAAACAAAAAATGTTTATATAAGAATCATGTGTGTTATTATTCAATATAATCTTTTATTAAATATACCCCACTAAAAAAATAAACCCAACCATTTAATACTTAGAATCTACTCGGTCAAGATCCATTTTATTACACATCTTAAGACAATTAAGATGATACATTAAGTCATATATATTTATGTAGAATTTTTTTTCAAATATATCAAATAAAAATTTTAGATTCTTGAGTGGAAAAAATATTTCCATATCCATCTCATGACATTACCCAACAAAAAACCATTAGGTTCAAATCTGATTGGATTATATTAGTATGGATCGCATAATATTTATAATATAATAATTTTTACCCTTTTTTCTCAAATATTAGATAGATCATTGATTTAAGTCAATCACAACCAATATATTTGATCAATCAAGGTATTGATGAGTATTATTCTTATTGGAAGGCATCTAACACCTAGATATTTTGTAATGGATTTTATATAATCTCATTTTTAAAATTATTAACCACATATACAAATATATATCCTATATAAATATATTCACATAAATATTAATTAATTATATATTTAATCCATTTACGATCATATCTTATACAAATTTAAATAATTCAATCACATACACACACAAATAAATTATATGTATTAATAAAAATTTTACTAAGAATAATAGGTGTATATTTAAAAAGTAGTTTTAAAGACTAAATCATAGGTATTGTGATATTTAACATAGACATTGAGCGATAACCAACTATCCTTAACTAATTTTAAGAGGAGTGAACATAGCATAAACATTACATCATAGTTTCATGTGAGTATTAAATGAATTTTACAAAATGTGAATAAATCATGAAATTTATATAATTATATAACATTTAGTTTATATATAATAATTCTTCAAATCATATTAAAATAAATATATAAATTATTCTATTTTAATTACTCGAGTGTGGATTTGATACCACTATAGGGTGAGAGAAACCTATCCCTCACATTAGAACATTTAATTTGAAATTTATATAAAACTATCATAGATCTTAATTGGGATAATTCCTTGGGTTATTTAACATTTTTACATCAATAATGGATCTCCAAGATTGAGAGATAGACTTCATCACACATTCATGTATGAGAGTTCCTGTGAATATATTAACCTTTAAAATTTTCATTAGTACCACTATGGGGTATTTTTAATGATTATAATAAACAATAAATAGTATAATCATAAAGGAAACTTACAAAATATCTCTATAAATTAATAAAAATTTATAAAACTAATAATAAAACACATGTTATTTACTTTTTAGTTTTTATAATGTTTAGAATATTGGATCAAATTGGAATTATTGAATCCAATCCTCCTTTAGGATCCCCTAATAATATTAATTGTTAACACTTTAGTGGGATTTCTTTATAATTCATGTGATTCTAGTCACTTGGTGGCTACCTGAGCATAAAATATATAAATATTACATCATTTTAGATTAATATTTAATATATTTCAAAATAATACACACTCAATGACCATGAAGGTTTAAATATTATAGAGACTGGATATATAATCATACATTTTAATAAATGATAGTAAAAATATACTACAAAAATAATCTAATATAGTAATTTTTTTTAGAGAAAACCTACTTAAAAACATTATTACTAACATAGGGAATGGAAAAATAAGAAAGGTTGATCTCAGATGCTCAGTAAGTGAAAACATATTAGATACCAATCAATAATTAAATCTGACTATAATGTAATCATAATGGTATGAGAACATGATATAAACATAAAATGACCATACTCAATTAGTCAATTATAATTTCTCATAAATCATGTTATAAGTATTTTTCATAACAAAATATATAACTCATAATCTTACAAAATCATCAATAATCATCCATAATCTAGGGTAACATATCATAAGAAAAATACATAAATTTGTGGAATATATAAATATAGAAAATCATTTTTTTAGTTAAGGATCAATTCCAAGACTATCATAGTAGAATATGTTCACTCCTCATTCTATAATTTCTTAAATAAATGTTCACTCAATAGACTATCATAGTGGTTGGAGTACCTTAATGAACTCAGGTCACTCCCCATTCTAATCCTTAGTATCCAATTAGATATCTATATTTACCCAATTCATTGGAGGGATATATAATTATAAATCCTCCAATAACATAATAAAAACCATATATATGCATTAAACAATATCATAAAACACTCATGATATCATAACCAATAGAAAGGAAATGGGTTTTATAGAAATTTTATTATTTTTTCAAACCACAACCCTTAGAAAAGAAATGGGTTTCATAAATGTTTCATCATAAATTCATTAACCAATGAGAAAAATAAATTATAGAATAATCCTTAAATCATTGTCATCACAATCCATCTAGGGAAATAAATTATATGTAATCTTGAGAACATGTCACCAATTTAGCATAATAATCCTTAAAATATGTTTACATAGATTAAAATACCTTTAACAGACTATTAAAACCTTTATTAAAAATGATGATAAAAACATGTTTTTATTTTGATAACATTATAACTAAAAATTCCTAGAATATTGTGAAAATTATTTTCATTGAAAATATTGATGAAAATTTTTAAATCATTTTTCAATGTAAATAATGGTCAGGATGGTGGGAAAATCCAATCATTGTGTATATGTTTAAAGAGAACATTATTTTCAAATTTTTTCTAAAAGAAAAAAAATCGAACTATTTAGACAACATTATTCAATAATATTTATTTTAAACCTTTGAAAATAATTTAAAATGTAATAAAAATGAAAATTTTAAAATATTTCAAGTATTGGTAAAATCATCCATCAAATTTTTTTAAGAGAATTGAATTGGTTGAAAACGTTCAACGACCAATGATGAAATGAGGTCAAATTTTATTTAAAAACATTTTCTCAAGAATTTTAAGTACTAAATTGTGTGAAAATGGTAATAATATGTAAAAAATATTAGAATTATTATAGTATAATATATTATATAATGATTTAATTATAATATCTATTTAATTACCCATTATTGTAATTTAGTAAAGGAAATCCCGAAAAGAAATGATATTATAACATAAACCCTTACCTCAAGAAATATTATTATGTGTACAAGTTAAAATATACTATATAAAAAATATTAATTTATTCCTAATAAGTATTTATAAGTAATATACTATGTATAATTCCATAAAAATTTTATATTGACATTTTATTTACAATTCTTCTATAGAATGGATATTCAGGTGAAATCTGGTATTTTTTCCATGCATGTCTCATTTAAATTTTTATAGGATTTTCACCTTGTCCATGGTCTCAAAATTTCAAAAATTTCAATCATGAAATAAGAATAATATTTATTTATATTATATACTTTTTAAATTATTCATATAAAGTGGTGATTAAAAAAAATTAAATAATTTCATGAAGATGGTAGTCTTCAGGCACACATGGGTGATGTTTCAAATTTTTAATGGAAGGAATGAAAAAAGTTAAATAATGAATAAACTAAATATAATAATTATTTTGTCATAAATATAATATATATTCATTAAATATATCATTATAATCATTTGTATAAAATGGAAATAAAAAATGAATCACATCACTTTATAGAGGTGATATTATACACAGAAGCACGAGCAAAGGATGAGGAGGTACGAAAGTTGATAATATATTATAATTATAGAAGAATAATTATTTCATAAATATAATATATAAAAATTAAATCCATAATAATAAAAAGATAATAATATTGATGGTGAAAAACAAAATACATCAATTCGCGAGGTAGTAGTCCACACGTACTCATGAATGATGTTTTGATTTCCAATTTGATAGAGAAATTGAAAAATAAATGTTAAAAACCGACATAATAACATCTCATTATATGGGATATACTAATGTTATTATATCATCATTTTTATCATATATTTTAATGATGTATAAGATAAAATAAAATAAAAATACTTGGTTAAGAGTTATACCCCATCTATTGATAGCCTCCATTAGCTTACACATTAAACCTTTTTATATAGATATTTTTATCAAAAAAGGATTTCTAGATTATGTGGAGTTATTTTTGAAAGGTATTTGGTTATTTATTTTATTATATAAAAGGATCATGAAGTTAGAGTGAGAGAGTATTTGTGGTGTCCTTTTATAAGGGAGGGAGAGGACACACTTGAAATTTTTCAAAAGAACAAAATATATTAATATATTACTCAATCCAAACATCTCTAAAATGTGTCATATTTTAATATTATATTATAAAGGTATTAAATATTAATGTATAATAGGATTTATAAATTTTTTTAGTTCATCTTATACCATACATTTTATTTTTATTTACATTTAACCCGTATAAACTCTTACCATGGTAACATATTATTTTTCCCAATGATACTATTAAAAATGAAAAAAATTAACATTATTAAATAATACTGATTATATTTATTATAAATATTAATTTTATTTTACAATATTCAATTTCTATATGTGGTAGAAATTTATTTTATAATAAGTCTGCAAAATGCAACGAAATTGTTTTTAGAAAAATTATTTTTAAACATAAAACTATGTTTACATTCATTAATTTCCTAGAAAAAACTATCAAATGAATGTTAAAATATTTTAATGAATATATAATACAAAATCTTTACTTAAAATAATTCACAAATTTTTATTAATTTAATTTATTAATATAAAAACTAATTTCATGCCTAAAATAATGTTTATCAGAAAAACATCTTTTTTTTTTACTTTCAAATGTTTTTATTTTATTTTATTACCAACTAATAACCAATGAATCCATTTTATGCATGTTTAAAAAATAACTTTAATAATTTTTGTAGTCCTATTGATACCCTCCAATCCAGTAGTTAGAAAATAACTATCAAATTAAATAATCAAAATTTATTGGTATGTTGTTGTACGTTTAAAGTCAGTGTTGGGTGAAAATAAAGAAATCAAAAAACATAAAATTTATTCAAACAAATATAAAAATAAAATATAAGAGTAACACATTTCACCCATTTATTATAATTTATCCCTTTAAATCCCATCACTTCGATAAAAAAATTGATGATACATTAGCATCATCACATCTTATGGCACACATGTAGCATCCATAATTTTTTTTTGTTTCGCCACAAAATATTGAGCTGGTGAGTGGTCTTGTTTCACAAAACTTGATCCCATTGATCTATAATCATCATTAGTTTTCCCTAATAAGATGGATAATACTCTTATGGTATTAAATCTTAGTTTGTTACATGTTATGTATTGAATTTATACTTCTTACGGAGGGTTATATAGAACACATCCTGAAATTGAGAGAGATTTCATAGAGATTCCAAGTGATAAGAAACTATCCTGATGTGACTAATATTTTCATAGGTAATGATATATATATGGATCATATATCCCTTATTTCCAAATATCATAACTTACTTCGAATGACATATTTACAAGAATACCTTATCACCAATATGAAACTCCAGATCTCGCCGAATATTGTCAGCATAACTATTCAGTTATCTCTGAGCAGGATTGATGTGATTTTGAATAGATCTAAACTTCACTATAATTTCATAAACTATATATAATCCAAATATCTTTCTTTATTATAATTTATCCTAATACATTATAGTTCATCGCTTTTTATTATAGAAGAATTCATAAGGATCCATCTGAATGATTGAGTAAAAGATATTATTATAAGAAAAACTAACCAAATTAAGGTGTTTATCCCAACCATCTTTGAAATACATAGAATAATATATCAGTATATCCTCTAAGGTTTGAATTTCTCTCTCATACAGAACATCTTTCTGAGGATGACATGTAGTGAAAAATTTCAACTACATATACAAATCTTGTAAAATAATTTTCTAAAACGTTTATGTAATCCTTGTGTCCTAATAATATATAATATAATATAAATATTTCTTAAATTATATACTTAAAAGACAAACAAGATAGAAATATTCTCTGATGAAAATGAAATGTACTGGTTTCAAGAGGTGATCGACTATAAACCAAAGAACATTCTGTCCTTTAGATGTATTGGGGAGTCGATGATGAAATACATGGTAATGTTTTCAAATTTCTATTTTGGTATGGATAATGGTTATAACATGAACATAGAATTTAGTATCTTTTCCAAAACTTTATAACATACTATACATCGATCTATATACTCTATGATATCCCTTTTCATGTTATCATACAAGAAATTTTATTTCAGATCTATATGAATCCTTTTACTTCCATGATGAATAGAGAATGAATAAATATTAGGTTCATCCAATTTATCCTTCATCACGTTTGGTATTGATGGACTACAAACTCAGTACCTTAAACATATCATTCCCTCATAATCATGGATGAATTCCTAAACATTTTTACCTTCTTTTTGTATTCCACATCTTCCTTTTGTGCCTCTTTAATCCTCACATGGATAGATGGTTGAATATTAATCTAAAAAAGATATGATTATTCACATTTCCTCCTAATTTATAAGTCTATATTATACAAATCCATAAATTTTAGATCTCTTTAAATTTTCATCATGGATAAAATAGGATGGTATTTTTGACTCAGAGCATCAACCACCTTTTTCCCCTTCCATGGGTGGTTGAGTATTGAGCAGTTGTAATGTTTAGTCAATTCCAACCATCTACTTTAAAAAATTTTAAAATCATTCTATGTAAATTTATACTTCAATATTTTTTATCTATATATTTATATCACATATTTATCTATAAAGACAATATCTCCATATTTTCAATGCAAAAATTACTTCTTCCAAATCAAAATCCTAAGTTGGGTATTTTTTATCATGTATTTTAAATTTGTGCATGAAATATACTATCACCATATAATTATTAATTAGGAAACATCCTATTACGTTCTTTGATTCGTAACTATATATCACAAAACATTATCCACTATAGGGCAGTGTAATAATAGGTGTACTAACCAACCTTCTTTTCACCTCCATGAATTTTTTCACACGTTTATATATTCAAAGGAACTTGGATAACTTTTGATTCAACTTGGTTATTGAGTTTTACATCCATGAAAAATCCCTCACAATTCAATAGTAGTATCCATCCAACCCAAGAAACTAAAAATCATGGTTACCATGGTAGGTCACGACTATTTCTCAACTACATCTATCTTTGAATGATCCATAGATGCATAAAGAGTTTTGGAATCTAGAAGAAGTTTTCTATATGAGTGATGTCTTTTTTTTTCAGGAATAAGGAAGTAAACTCACATTGTAATAGTTGAAAATCAGACTGAAAATCATATTCAGTATATCCAACTCACATATCTTAAGAAATTCCACCAGATTGGGAAGATGTTTTCTAAAATAAGAGGTTTTATGGACTCACCTTGGGTTTGGGAAGTGTTTTTATCATAATGAGGATCAAGGTCTGAACAAATATAATAAAACCGAATTATGATATTCTATTTTTTTAATTCATAAAAATAATATTTTTTCTTAGAATCTTGTATTGAAATATTTATAATTTAATAGGGGAGTGCTACCAATCGTATTGTGGTTTGGTTGGAAAGAAATGAGATGATGGAAGGATGGAAGGTTACAATACTTTAACAAGTAATATAGAAAACTCTATGTCAATAATTAATGTATTCAAAGTCATGAGGAAGTCACAATATAAGAAGAATATTGTAGAAGAATAATGTTTCTACAAATAAAGATTAACAGTCTCAAGTTCATCTATATAATATCACAAGATTCATAATTGTTTGAAGAAAGGGAAGGTTTGATTAAAGTATAAAAATAAGAAGGTTTTGGTTTTTATTTAGACTAATAAGACACAATAAATAAATCTTACTATAAATATTTTTTCAAGAATCATAATAAGAAAAGGAAAAATTTTCTAAAGATGAAGCCACTGATACTAGCCCATTATACATGGTGTGCCTTCAATCATCAAAGGAAAAATGGTTTTTGATGGAAGATGTTGGAACCAATGAAAAGAAAAGAAGTTAGAAGTTTTTGAGACCAATGCTGATTAAGAATGTTAGAGACCAATCAGTAATGTAGTCAGTAATTTTCATTGAGATAAATTTCTAGATGTTTTTATTTTTGGTAAGGATAAAGAAATATCATTTTTTTCATTCCAATCAAGTTGGTGAAAAATGAAAAGAATAACTCTGATTTTATTTCAAGAGTTTTCATATCTAGTGGGTTAAGTCTATCAGAGTGGAGCTGAAATTGATGACTTCATTAGATATAAGATCATTGGTATGGGAAAATAAGAAAATGAGAATTGATTAAATCCCATCAAAGTTTCATCAAGGGGAATATATAAGGGGTTGATGATGTTTGAAAAATGGTTTTCATATGTTTCTTTTGGTGTAGAGAAATATAATGAAGAATTTTTTTTCCTACATAGTAATGAATAAATATGAATGAGTAGTTGGTTATGAGAATCATAATGATAAGATATATGTTTTTTTAATTGGTGTGGAGAAATATAAAAAAAGATTTTATGTCTTTATCATAATAAAGAAATTGAAATGGAGAATTTGAATCAGAATGAAGTTTTTGAAGAATGTATGAAGAAATATAAAGTCATGAAGATTCATGAAGTTTCAATAAGAGTTGAGAAGAATTTAATAATTCAATATGAACATGAAATTCAATGAGAATTTATGTTTTGAGAACATTGGTTGAGTAGGAAAGAGTTTATGAATCCTGCAAAAACCTCTCTTGGGTCCTCTATAAATGGATATGGTATTTTGTACTTTTTGAAAAAAATAATGTGTACGCAAGAAGAGAGAGAAGCTCCAAAGTTCTTAGTAGAAGAAGTTTTTAGATTGTGCTTTCCTAAGGATTTTTTTTGGATCAATGAATAATGAAGAATAGATAACTTCATAATCAGAGTTTTTGGAATATGATCAAGATGTCAGATTGAGATTTCCAAAATGAGAAAGAAGTTGTTCATAATTTTTTTTGTATTTAGATAAATTTATATAACCAAACTTAGAATTTTGACAGGGGAATCAGACTTGGAAATCACACTGAGTATCATTATACAGTCTAATAAGTTCTTACCTACTGATGTTTAAGGAAGTGAATAATTTTTTTGAAGATTATATTTGTGAAAGTTGACAAGGTAACATAGTAACATGATGTCAAGAACCTTGAGAAAGTTTCTTAACATGTTACACAAATTGTTTTATATCATTAATGCTAGAATAAGTACACACACTGTTGTATTAAACATAGTACTACATGAGTATAAGAGAATATATTACTCATCATATTCCATACAAAAGGATTGTTTTCTTGGGGATTGGGAGGTATCAGATTGTTCCCATACCATACCAAAGATATAGTTGCTCTTGTTGATTAGTGAACCTTGTAAATTATTATGTTCTCATATATGTGTGTTTTTTTGTTTTCAATAAAATTTGTCATGAACCATCCTCGGGGCCCGTGCCGTGACTACCCCAAGCCCGCCTCCTATAGGCCAGGGGATGGCGACTAGCACCAAGGCATTAATCCCAATAAAAGGGAAGGCATTACCTTTATATAAGAAAACAAACACCACATGGTTCACAAGATGAAGTAAACAATAAGTAAACTGGATACAAAAGTAAGTGCTGGAAGTAAATGGGCTAGAATACAAACCCAAATCAAAGTAAAGTACAACTGAAAAGAGAGTACAACATCAGGAAAGTAAAGCAGAAACTCCGAGCCGTCCTCTGGAAATCCCACCTGAAGGGTGGGTACAGATAGTCTCCTCTGCTCCTCTATCCGACCGTCCGTGCCGTTTACGTCCTGCCAACTGGTCCAACTCTGGGTACCGTCAAACTCCACAAGCCTCCACCTCGATCAGTGATGTCCGTCATCTGCATCCAACACAACGTAGTACAGGAATAGCCCATGTAGGGGTGAGTATACGATACTCAATAGGGACCCCGAGACCCCTGAAGGTCTCTCAGAATCCACAAGGGATAAACCTCAAAGGTAATATACAATCACAAAGTTTCAACAACAATACTTAGGTATATGCCCATATATATACCTAAGTCATCAGTTACAGTTCGACTACAGCTCCTGAGCCCAAGTACAACCAGTCCACATAGGAAAGCACAACCCAATCCATACAAGAAAAACAAGTCAACCACATCAATGATAAGATTGAGAATCAAGACTCAGCTCACCCAGGTATACATTTCATAAGGCGATAGATATGATCAGATGTAGCAACTGTTTCATCTAAGCTGCCGGACCCACATAGGATAAAAAACCAGCTAAGCTGTCAGACCCACAAAGGATACAAGACCATATACTCAGCCAGACCCACATAGGATACAAGTACAGATTCAAATACTACCAGACCCACATAGGATACAAGAATAGTAGACATCGCCGTCGAACCCACAAAGGATCCTAGAACGATCATCGTCGCTACTGAACCCACTGAGGATCCAAGTACAGTCTTCGTTGCTGCTGAACCCATGGAGGATCCAAGTACAATCTTCCTTGCTGCCAAACCCATGGAGGATCCAAGTGTAGTCGTCATCATCGCAGTCGCAGCCAGCTCTAGTGTTCCCGCACACAGAATGCTCGATTTCTGGAGGGTCTGCTCCACGAGCCAAGGGGTTCGATACATCAATTGTAACTAAGTCATGAGTTGATGTATCACAAAGTTATGTCTAGTCAATAAAAACTAAATGCGACAAACGACGCGTCAATCGGACGCCCGGTCTGAGAGATATTGGCTTTTACGTCCCTGGGGCCCGGTTGGTTTTTAAGTTAAAACCAACCCAACCGCACTCCAGATGCATCCAAACTTCAAGCCGAGTAAGCCAAAAGAACCTTCTCAGAAAGAGGAATCCAACAATGTCAATGAAACGTCAATCAGATGTTCGAAGCTCGAGTTATAAGTGTTTCCGCTCCGAGGGCCCGGTTGGTTTCGAGTTCGAACCAACCCGACCGTAATCATGGTTCTCTAAAACCTTGAGTGTAACATACCAAAATGAACGTCTCGATCAAAGGATCCCAATACAACTGAGGGTGTGTCGATCTGTGGTCTGCAGCCCATGTTATGGGAAAAAGACTAAAAAAAGACCGAATTGGATGGTTTGGGCCCGGGCCGGCCCAACCCCCCTGGGTCAGCCCGAATCGGCTCGACCCCACCTAGGTCCGGGTCTGGCCTAGTAGGGAACGACCCGGCTCGGCCCGGCTGGGCGTGGCCCAACCTGGTCTGCGGGACCTGCCCCGTCCCGGTCGGGCGGCGCGCTGGTTCGGCCTGCGGGCCGAGCAGGTGCGAGGACGCGGTCCCCCCTTTTTTGCGCTTAATAGACGCGGCGAGCGCCGCGTCCCCCTCCTCCGGATCCCGTGCGGCCGCGGGATCCATCCGCCTATCGCCGTGCCGTCGACCCGCACCGCCGGAAATTTCCGCGGGCTAACAGAGTCGTTCTGGTGGTCCGTTCTTGCTCCCGTCTACAGTTGTGGTCATATCGGGACACGCTCTTCACTACGACGACCTTCAAACGCAGTTGCGGTCCCGTTCCATCATCACCCAATGTTCTGCGCATCAAGAACAGAAAAATGGTGGGTTCAGACTTGTTCGTTTTTCCGCACCCACTGCGTTAGTGGATTGAAACAACTCCTAACAAATTCCCCGAAAATAATAATCCCCAACCCACAAATAATAGTTCGCGGGTCAACTTGATAATGAGTTGATCCACATTCATGTTTTATTGGAAAACAAACATGGGATTATTATCATTCTCCAAATAAACCCCTACCTCTTAGAGGTTCGTTGTCGCGTGTTCGTCCTCAAGGGGGGTTAAGGCGTCGGTGTCACTTTCCAGCTACGATATTCGAAAGGCGTTGAAGAAGAAGAGGTTTTTTCTGTGTTCTTCATTCTTCGCTGGGGAGGACGTCTGTCAGAGGTTTTCCAGAGAACACTCCAATTTCTTCCCCACATAATCTCAATGTGCCAAAATATATAAAGGAGAACGTCGCATCGTTTCCATAATGGTGTCATTAAAGAGACGTTATGCTATGAGTTTAATGACCCATTAATGATCCTCATTGATGTGCATCGTCACTACCCTGTCACTGCCCCGCCACCCAGAAAAGGGGGAAGGAAAAATAAAATAATTCATTAAAATTATTTTATTATTTTTCTTAAAAGGTCCGATAAATAACTTTTTCTCTCGGCCCTTGCCGGCCTAATTTAAGCTTCGCCTAAGAGAATCCTGGCATTACGAATTCATCAGTGACCTCATATTTTAATTCCGATCACCGGTTTAAAAGTTATAAAAAACTTGCTTGTTCATTTACTGAACGTACCCGAGCTAATCGTCGGAAATTGATTCCGGGCACACCGGGCCTCGAAATCAAGCGCCGTAAGAAACTGCATACTCGTAAAATTCCAAAGTATTTAAAAACAATTTCCTTGAAATTTACCAGTCTTTATTTTACTCTCATCTCAGGGATTTACATCCCTGTAAAGCTACACCATAAACTTGGGAAACAAATGAGGGTACTGAGCACACATCTGAGCCTCCCGCTCACATGTGCTCTCTAGGATGTTCCCGTGCTACCACCTGATGCGCACTAGAGGAATCGACCGTCCACGTAGGACCCACTCCTATCGATCCTTGATCTCCACCAGGACCTCCACAAAATTCTCCCCTTCATTGATTTCCATCACCCCATGGTCAATGATATGCGTCGGGTTGTGCACGTATCTCCTCAGCTTAGATACAAGGAAGATGTCATGCACCTGGTGCAACTGAGGTGGAAGAGCCAGGTGATAAGCCACCTCGCCTATCCTGCTGAGATCCTGGAATGGTCCGATGAAGCATGGAGATAATTTTCCGCCCCGACAAAATCTTCATAATCCACATCGAGGTGAGACCCCTAAGAAAACGTGGTCTCCATCCTCGAACTCCAGTGGTCTCCGCCTCCTATCAGCATAGGACTTCTGTCGGCTCTGAGCAGTCCTCATCCACTCCTAAATGCTCTGCTGACATCTTTCTTACCACATGAAGGGTTTCCCCTTCTTCTTCAAAGCTCAAAGCGGTGATGCAACTCTAGATAAGTCTGGCACAAATCTCCGATAGTACCCAGCCAGACCTAGGAAACTCCGCACCTCCGTCACGCACCTGGGTGGCTCCCAAGCAAGTACCGCCTCGAGATTCATGGGATCTACTGCAACTACCGCCTCATAGATGACGTGCCCCAATATGTGGACCTCTTGAAGCCAAAACTGGTACTTTGAGAGCTTACCATAAAGTTGGTGCTCTCGGAGTGTATCCAGTACAACCCATAGGTGGTAGGCGTGCTCCTCCTCGGTCGTCGGGTAAATCAGTATGTCATCAATGAAGAATAAAACAAACCGATCGAGGTAGGGATGTAAGATTCTGTTAATGAAACTCATGAACCCTACTGTAGGGTTGGTCACACAAAAGTTCATGACCAAGAACTCATAGTGGCCATACCGATACCTGAAGGCCGTCTTCTGCACATCCTTGTCTTGAACTCGGAGCTGATGATAGCCTGACCTGAGTTCTATCTTCGAGAACCAACGTGCTCCCTTGATCTGATGAAATTGGTCGTCAATCCTCGGAAGCAGATACTTGTTCCTCACGGTCACCTGGTTGAGGTGACAGTAATCGACACACAATTGCAAGCCCCCATCCGCCTTCTTGGAGAAAAGGACCGGGGAGGCCCAGGGTGAAACACTAGGTCGGATGAAACCTTTCCCCTGTAAGTCCTCCAGCTATACCCACAGATCAAGAAGCTCAGAGGGAGACATCCGATACGCTGGGGTGGATATCGATGATGTCTTGGGGTATAGGTCTATGTATAAATCTACGTCCCTATGAGGAGGTAGTCCTGGAACATCGTCAAGAAAAACGTCCGCATACTGATCCACCACTACAGGAAAACTTGGACTCTGCACGTCGACTTCTCCAAGGATGAGACTAGCCAAATAATGTGTGATCGGCTGCACTCTCCTCTTTGTGAGTCCATCCTATGTTGTGAAGGTTCCCTTCTCGCTGGTGAAGGTGAACCTGGTCCCATCTGTGCAGACACACCGCACCTTGTGCCTAATACAGTCGATCTGGGCATGGACTATAGATAACTAGTCCATACCAAAGATGACGTCATAAGGCCTCAACGCTGCTTCAAGAAGATCCCAGCCAAAGCTCTCGCCTCCTAGAGTAAGCTCACACTACCGACACCAGTGCGTAATCTTTGAGTTTACTTCCGTAGGAGTCTCTAGCCGCACGGATCGAGCCAACGGCTCCATCGGAATCTCCGATCTCTGAACAAGGGCCGTAGAAATAAAAGAATTACTCGCACCTGTGTCTATAAGAACTACAGAAAGGGTGGAGTAGACAAAGATAGTACCTCGAATCAGCGCTGGTGCACTGTGGTCATAAGCCTCTACTGCCTAGAGGTGAGCCTGCCTCTGCCTTCCAGCTCCCTGTGGTCGGGGTGGACCTCCTGGGGGTGGTGGGTGTAGAGCCTCGAAGCGTCGTCCACCACCCGCTGCTTGGCCAGCTCCTCTGCCTCATCCGCCTGCTCCCTGTAGACAGCCACGGTCGAACCTCTGCCTTTACCTAGGAGGTCCCTCCACTATCTGCAGCTCGTCTGCATGGCGGGATAGGCAGTCACGAGCCATGTGACCCTGCCCACCGTATGCATAACACTGTCTTATCCTCAGAAGGCTGGCTCTGCACCGTGTGCCCCGCACAAGCGAACTCGTGTCCTGAGGTCGCCCACCTGATGGCCTGGTCCACTTGGACACCTGCGTCTTCTGTCGACTTCTTGCTGCGGAAGACTCCGCTCCGTTCCATCCTACAGTGGGTCTCACTGCTGATGGCTGCTCGGTGAGAAAGCTCTCCACTTGCAGGGCTCGCTCTAGCACCCCCACCTGAGTTGGGAAGATGAGTGGAATCGTCGAAGCTCTGATCTCAGGCCTCAGCCCCTTCTCAAAGGTCTAGGCCTGGAATAATGGGTCTTGTACCATGTCCGTGGAGTAGCGCGAGAGGTCGTTAAATCTCTCCGAGTATTGGGCTACTGACATGCTACCCTGCCGCAGTTGTAGTAACTTCTAGATGCACACCGCACAGAGGGTGGCCGGAACGAACTCCAAGCAGAAGAGACTCTCTAAGTCTGTCCAAAGAAGAGATGCCTCATCGTGCACCTGGAGCATCAGGCTCCACCATCTACCTGCTTCTGCGTGAAGGAGACACACTGCAAGGATCACCATGAGGTCAGCTGGTGTCCCTACTAACCTGAAGACTCTGACAGAAGCCTCCATCCAATCCTTTTCTGCCTAAGGATCCGTCTCTCGGCGGAACTTGGGTGGCCTCTGCCACTGAAACTCAGGCAACGCGCTCAGGTGGCATGCACTCTCCGCCGCTGGGGCGGGTGGCATCGGTGGCTCGGCAGGTAGAGGTACCGCCGGTGCCTCCGCTGTAATAGGGCCCTACACCGAGGCCTCATCGCTCGGTGGGCTGTCATCTCGCACAAATCCTGGAACCCTAGCTGGCTGCCATCGTGGGGCCATCCTGAAAAGAAACAGGTGCACCACAGTTAATACAATATACTTGGTGATCTGACATAAAGTAATCACAAAGAAAACTTTTGAAACACACATGCAATAAATGTTTTTGTGCACTGAGTCAGAAATCAAAAGTCAGAGTCCTGGTGTATGGATACATCGGCCGCCGCACCAACACTGGACTCTCTGTACTGAAAACCACACTCAATACTCTTAACACTATTGCTACACAGAGATGGAAATTATCATATTCCTGAGTTCTGTGGTAGAACCGACTCCTCTGATACCTATTTGTCACGACCCATCCTCGGGGCCCGTGCTATGCCTACCCCATGTCCACCTCCCATAGGCCAGGGGCTGGCGACTAGAACCAAGGCATAAATCCCGATAAAAGGGAAGGAATTTCCTTTATATAAGAAAACAAACACCACAGAGTACACAATAAGAAGTAAACACAAAGTAAACTAGATACAAAAGTAAGTGATGGAAGTAAATGGGCCAGAATACAAACCCAACTGAAAGTAAAGTACAACTGAAAAGAAAGTACAACAGCAGGAAATTAAAGCAGCAACTCCAAGCCGTCCTTTGGAAATCCCACCTGAAGGGTGGGTACAGATAGTCTCCTCAGCTCCTCGGTCCGGCCGTCAGTGCCATGTATGTCCCGCCAAGTGGTACACCTCCGGGTACCGTCCATCTCCACAAGCCTCCACCTCGATCAGTGCTGTCCATCGTCTGTATCCAACACAACGTAGTGCGGGCATAGCCCGTGCAGGGGTGAGTATACGATAATCAGTAGGGACCCTGAGACCCCTGAAGGTCTCTCAGAATCCACAAAGGATAAACCAAAAAATGAAATATACAATCATGAAGTATCAACAACACTACTTAGGTATATGCCCATAAATATACCTAAGTTATCAGTTATAGTTCGGCTCCAGCTCCCGATCCCAAGTACAAATAGTCCACATAGTAAAGCACAACCCAATCCACACAGGAAAAACAAGTCAACCACATCAATGATAAGATTGATAATCAAGACTAAGCTCACCCATATATAAACTTCGTAAGGTGATAGAGATGATCAGATGTAGCCACTATTTCATCTAAGCTGTCAGACCCACATAGGATATAAGACCAGCTAAGCTATCAGACCCACAAAGGATACATGACCAGCTAAACTATTGGACCCACTTAGGGTACAAGTATAGATTCAAATACTGTCGGACCCACATAGGATACAAGAACAATAGTCATCGCCATCGAACCCACGACGGATCCCAGTATGATCGTCGTCCCTGCCGAACCCATAGAGGATCCAAGAACAGTCGTCCTCGCTGCCGAACCCACGGAGGATCCAAGTACATTCATCCTCACTGCCGAACCCATAGAGGATCCAAGTGAAGTCGTCATCGTCGCAGTCACAGCCAGCTCTAGGGTTCCCCCACACAGCATGCTCGATTTCTAGAGGGTCCGCTCCATGATCCAAGGGGGTTGATACATCAAATGTCATGAAGTCCGGAGTTAATGTATCACAAAGTTCCGTCTTGTCAATAGGAACTCAACGTGACAGACGGCGCGTCAATCGGATGCCCGGTCTGAGAGATATTGGCTTTTCCGTCCCCGGGGCCCGGTTAGTTTTTAAGTTAAAAACAACCTGAACATAGTCCATCTATGTCCAATCTTCAAGAGGAGTAATCCAAAAGAACCAAATCACAATGTGGAAACCAACAAAGTTGATGGCACGTCAATCGGACATCCGAAGCTCG
Source organism: Viscum album (assembly GCA_963277665.1). Classification (NCBI taxonomy): domain Eukaryota; kingdom Viridiplantae; phylum Streptophyta; class Magnoliopsida; order Santalales; family Viscaceae; genus Viscum; species Viscum album. The sequence goes on from OY728165.1 coordinate 678,785,267, forward strand.
ATTTATAAGCATTTCTGCTCCGAGGGCCCGGTTGGTTTCGAGTTCGAACCAACCCGGACGTACACAAGGTTCTCTAAAACGTTGAGTGTAATATACCAAAAAGACCGTCCCGATCCAAGGTTTTCGACGCAATTGACGGTGTGTCGATCGGAGGTCTGCATCCCATGTTATGGAAAAAAGACAGAAAACAGTCCGAAGAGGGGGGTTTGGGCCCGGCCCGGCCCTGCCCAACCCCCCCTGTGTCAGCCCGAACCGGGTCTGGCCCGGTATGGCACAACCCAGCCCGATCCGCGTGACCCGCCCTGTCCCTATCGGGGAGGGGGGTGCTAGTTCGGCCAGCAAGCCGATCAGGGGGGACACGGTCCCCCCTCCTTTGCGCTCTACGGACGTGGCGGGCGCCGCGTCCTCCTCCTCTGGATCCCGCGTGGCCACGACTTCAGCTGCGGAGGCTCCTGCCAGCGGCGCGCTAGGGCACCGCCGGCGCCGCCGCACCGGTGACCTTCCCCGCCGAAAATTTCCGCGGGCCACCGGAGTCATTCCAGTGGTCCGTTCATGCTCCTGTTTGCGCCTACGATCGTCTCAGGACACACACTTCACTGTGACGACCTTCAAACGTCGTTGCAGTCCCGTTCCATCGTCGCTGAACGTTCTGCGGATCACGAACAAAAAATAACGGTCTGTTCAGACTTGTTCGTTTGTTCACACCCACCACGTTAGTGGTTTGAAACAACTCCCAACAATTTCCCCGCAAATAATAATCCCCGACCCGCAAATAATAGTTCGCGGGTCAACTTGATAATGAGTTGATCCGCGTTCATGTTTTAGAGGAAAACAAACATGGGAGTATTATCATTCTCAAAATAAACCCCTACCTGTTAGTGGTTCGTAGTCGTGCGTTCGTCCTCAAGGGGGGTTAAGGTGTCGGCGTCGCTTTCCGGCTCCGATATTCAAAAGGCGTCGAAGAAGAAGAGGTTTTGTCGGAATTCATCATTCTTCGCTGGGGCGGAAGTCCGTCAGAGGTTTTCCAGAGAATCATCCAATTTAATTCCCACATATTCTCTATGTGCCTATATATATAAAGTATCACGTCACATCTTTGCCATAATGGTTTCATTAAAGCATCATTACGCTATGAGTTTAATGACCCATTAATGATCCTCAATGATGTGCATCATCACCACCCTATTGCTGCCCTGCCACCCAAAAAAGGGGGAAGGAAAAATAAAATAATTCATTTAAATTATTTTATTATTTTTCTCGAAAGGTCCTAAAAATAACTTTTTCTCTCGGCACTGCGAATTCATCGGTGCCATCTAATTTTAATTCCGAGCAACGGTTTAAAAGTTAGAAAAAATCCGCTCGTTCGTTCACTGAACATACCCAAGCTAAACTTTCAAAGTTGATTCCGGGCACACCGGGCCTCGGAATCAAGCTCCGTCTGAAACTGCGTACTCATAAAAATAAAAAGTATTTAAAAAAAATTCCTTGAAATTTAAGGGTCTTTAAAGAATCTATAACTCATTAATAGGTGGAAAAGGATGTTTCAGAATGAAGGAAACTTAAAAGAATGAGATATCACCAATTTACCCCTCCTCTCAATGATACTTAATCTTGACTATGCATGTTCAAGTGGTATCATAGCTGATGGTTTCCTTCGTTCACTCTATACTAATGTTTTTAAAGAGAAGTTGTGTTATAAAATCTCAATTTTGTGAATATTAAGGAAATTATAGTATACTATAGAAATAACTATCTAATATAGACAAATAGAATGTTTTGTTATCTCATTCCTCTTGGGTATGATGTTATTAAAGCTATAATAGGTGGATTTAATTCTATTTATAATAATTTTATTATTTAATTTGTTGAAAAGAAGAATTTGGAGAATGATGAAAGGGACAAGAATTATTTTATCTTATCACTTTATGGAAGTGATTTTTTATTAGTGAATGGTATTGACACAAATAAAGGTATCTGGGTTAAGCTAAGAAAAAATTATAAAGGAAATGAAAAAGTAAAGTAGGAAATGTTACAAATTTGGAGTTTTAAGTATTTATATCTCATGATGGATGAATATGAATCTAATGCTGACTTCCTTACAAGGGATAATGGAATTGTTAGCAGTATTCTATATCTTGGTGATACGTTAGATGATTATATAGTGTTTGAAAAGATATTAAGAATTATTCCTAATAAGTTTGTTGAAAAATTTATTCATTGGAAGATAGAGATATTGAAACATTATCTATAGATTATTTTCATAGTACTCTCATCACTTAGGAAATGATAGCAGAGTAGTATATGAGAATCAAAACAAAATTTTATAGATAAATTTATTTCAAGGATGCCAAAAAGGTAAAGTCAAATAAGATTCCTAGTGAATAAGTTGTTGATTTTGATTCTAAAAATGAAGTATATAAAAAAGTTGATGACTTTTTGTCCTTGTTTTCTAAAAATATGAGAAGAGTTATAGATAAATATAAAAGGAAACTTCCCTTGAAATGTTTTTAATGTGGATCCATTAGGAAATTTACAACTAATTGTACTCAAATAAATAAATAAGAGGATAGTGAGGAAGATGATAGAAGGGGTAGAATATCATTGAATAAATAGAGTGATAAGGATAAATATTATTCCATAGATTAGGATAAACAATTATTCAAATATAAAAGGATAATTTTATTATCTAAAGATAGAGAAGAAGAAGATAATGAGGTTTAATTTGAAAAATTATTTTAGAATGATAGATAAAATAATTTCATTATAATAGTGGACAATGAAGAGTTTTGAAGAAGTAGTTCAGAAGAAGAAGAAACTCAATAAGAATATAATCTGAAAGAAGAATTGAAAGCATAACTATGAAGTACTGGGTGGCTTAAGAAAGAGATTAGTAAGATGAAAAGTGAACACTCATCAAACAGTAATCAAAAATATTTCCTAGATGATAAAGTTAAGATTCAGGAAGAGATTGATAATTTGAAGAAATATCTAGAGAAATAAAAGAATTATAATAAAAATATAGAAGTAAAGTTAAAAGAAAAATAATAAGAGATGGAACTTGTACAAAAAAAATTCTAAAGATTAACATAGGATTACTAGTTTCAATAATTATATCTCTAATTTTGGTGAAATCTATGGAATGGAAAAACCTGAGAAAGATAAAATATTACCTTAAAAGTTTGAGAAGAATGATTAAATTATTATTGAGAAGAAGAATGTTGGGAAAGTTGTGTATGTGGACAAGACCAATAAAGTATAGGGGTTAGAAGTTCCTAAAACGCCAAAGTACAAAAAAGTTTCTAATAATTATGGTTCTAATAAGTTTAAAATTTAAATAAATTTGAAAAGGTTGATTTTGGTTGATAACCGAATGGTTTGTCGTCAACAAAGTGATGATAATAAGGTTTATGAGAAACTTGGTCACAATTTTATACAATATGGAAGATTCATGGGAAAATATTATTTCTATGGATATTTCTAGTATTTTTGTGTATTTAAAAATATGGAAAATATTTTTTGGTTTAACCAAAAACATTACAACTATTACAAAAATTATAGAAGGAAAAGTTTGAGGGAATGTAAATCCTCTCAAAGGAAGAAAAATGAGAAGGATGTTGTTAAGAAACAAGAATAGGTATGTGTAAAAGTTTAATATAGATTCCAACCTTTGGAAACTATTTGAGAAATATGCAATAAACCTAGACATCTCACAAAAGGATGTCTTGTTTTGATATGGGAACAAAAGGTTTTTGTTAAAAATTCTCAGAAGCCAGATGTTAAGAAAGATAAAGGGAATGTAAAAGATATTGTTATAGAAACTACTCTCAAATCTTTAGAAGGACAATAATCATGGATTTTGTATAGTGGGTTTTGTTCCCATTTTAAGGGAGAGTTAATGTTTCTAAATAATTAAAAAGATATAAAATAATGAACTGTGACATTTGGAAATGATGAATCACTCGTAATCAAAGCTTTTAGATCAACCATCATTAGGGAGGAAAAGTTTAAATCTATGAAAGGTTTGTTTTATTTATGGTATGATACACAACCTAATAATTGTTTCACAATTTTCATTATGAAGGAAACAGAGTCATTTTTAGAAAAAAAATGTGTTTTTAGTGAAAAGAGACAAATAAGGAATGATTTTTATAAGAGGAAAATGTATAAAATTAAACTTATTTAAAGTTTGTGAAATAAAAAACCCCTATCAATTATTCGTGTTGGAAGACAATTCTTTGTGTCATAAAATTATGTAACACATGTTTTATGGAAACATGAGAAAATTTTTTAAGTGAGGTAGTTTCAAAGGTATTATTGATTTTTCAAAAAGAAGAGATAGGTGTTGCAGAATTTTATTGAAAGGAAAGATTATTAATTATATGTATAATAATGTGAAAATCTGTTGAAAATGACCCCTAGAAGTTATTCATTATGGTAAGTGTGAGACAATTGGATAACTAAATAACCTTATAGATAATAACTTCATCACTTTTATTTGTGACTTTACTTGCATTACTTATGTTATTTATATAAAAAATAAGTCAGATGCTCTGAAAATGTTTTAATGTTTCTAGAGGAATGATGAGAAGGAATGTGACTATTCAGTGAATAATTTGAGAATAGAAAATGGTGCTGAATACAAAAATAAATAATTTGAAATTTATCTTTAGAAGTAAAGAATTTGGCATGAGTTCAGAACACCCTACAATCATAAACAAAATGGTGTTTCTAAAAGGAAAAATATAAATCTGGTTGAAATGGGAAGAAAAATGATACTCGAACATGGTCTCTCTCATTACCTTTGGAGAAAAAACATGAGCACTGATATGTATGTTCAATACCATTTTTTCTATAGGAAAAGTTCATACATGAATCCACATGTAATTTTTTTTGAAAAAAATCCATGTTTGAATCATTTTATAGTATTTGGGATTTTATGTATCATGAATAGTAAAGGTGGAAACGTTGGAAAGTTCATGCAGAAAGGTAAAGATGAAATTTTTATAGGCTATGCTATGGATGGAAGATGGTAAATATGATTAAACAAATATTTTTAGAATATTAGTTGACTCTGTTGATGTTACATTTATTCAAAAATCCGAGAAAGTTAAGAATTATAATGTAGATGATGAAGATTAAAAATAACAAAGAACTTATGATAATGATTCTGATAAGAACTATTTTTTAAATCTTCTTAAATAAGAAGAATCAGACTCATCCGTTTCTAGTGATGAGTACGAATATCAAAAATCACATCCTAGGATTTGGAGGCAAGTAGAAGCTAAAAACATTTTTGGTGATTAACATGAAAGGGTTTAACTAAGATGATAAATTTCAAATACTTCTTCTTATTGAAATATAGTTCCAAAATATCTGAAAAAAGTTTTTGAGCATCTAGAATGGGTTCATGCTATGAGTGATGTGATAGATCAGATAAAAAGTAATAATACATGGGAACTCATACCTAAACCAAATGACAAAAATGTTATTAGTATAAAGTGGGATTTCTAGATTAATCTAAATGATTATGGTGAATTGATAAGAAACAAATTATTATTAGTGTGAAAAGGATACTCATAAATTGATGACATTCGATTTGATGAATTTTTTTCTCCGATGGAAAGGTTAAAAAATAAGAATATTATTTTTTATTGCCGCAAAACTAGGTTGAATTTTTTTTTCAAATGGATGTGAAATTATCTTTTTTGAATGGTGATCTTGATGAGGAAGTTTATATTGAGAAACCATTTGTCTTTGTTGTTAGTAAATATGAATGTTATGTGTGAAAAATGAGAAAATACTTATATGGACCGAATTAATCTTTTAGGGAATAGAATTACAAATTGGATAAATTCTTGAGGAAGATGAGTTTTATAAATATAGTAATTAATAGTAATATTTACATCAAGGTAATTCATGAGTTTTTCCTCATTTTAATTGTCTATGTTGATGAAATTATCTTTGTTGGGAATGATGAAATAACTTGTGAAAGATTTTTCAAAGAATTGAAAAAGTTGCTTGAGATTTCCATGCTGTTAGAAATGAAAAAAAAATTCGATTACAAATCTTACAAAGGAGGAAAAAAATTTCCTTTCTCAAGAAAATTATGCTACATAAATTCTTAATAGTTTCAACATGGAAAATTCAAAATCAATTTCCACACCAATTTCAGTGGGAACCATGTTTTATAAAGATTGTGAAGGCATGGAAGTTGATCAAAAAGTGTTTTGAAATTTGATATGAAGTTTTTTTATAATGGACTGCCTTAAGGCCCAAAATTGTTTATTCTATTACATTATATGAAATATTTCAGAGTGCTCCAAAAGAATCACATTTACTGGCTGGAAAAACTATTCCTAGATATATCCAAGGCATAATAAATTCCAGAATCTGTTATGAAAGACTAGAAATTATTGACTTTTTTGGGGTATTAATATTCTCATTGGGTAAGAAGTGTTGATGATAGAAGATCCACATAAGGTGGAGTTTTCTTTTTGGGGAATGGATGGGTTAGTTTTCATAAAAAGAAACATAATTCAGTAACTCTTATCAAGGATGAATCTGAATATGTTGCGGCCAATGAACCTACTACTCAACTTATTTAGATGAAGACACATTTGAAATATTTACTTGTTGAAGTAAAGTTACCCTTTCTCTTGGGTTGAGATAGTAAAAGTATAATAAACCTTACCAGAAACCGAGTAAAACATTCTATTTTAAAATATATTGATATTAAATATCATTTATTCAAAGAGCATGTGGAGAAGATTTAATTGAAGATGTAGAATGTTCATATAATGGAACAAGCTAATGAAATTTTCAAAAAACATTTTCCTAAGGAATATTTCAAAAAACTAAGGTTGAACATGGGTGTCCAACCTTCTTCTCATCAAGGTTGAGTTATGTGTTTTTGTCCCCTATCTCATCTAGTCTCTAGATAGTGTTGTCAAGAGGAAGAATTGTTTCATAAATATATCCATTGATATGTAATAAATCTTTTATTGAAGAATGTATATAGGGGGTTGTGGGTAAGATGTAATTTTATCATGTAAGTTTTCTAACTATTTGTTAGTGTGATTGTAGGAATATTTTGTTAACAAGAAAGTTGAAGAAGTGAAGAATGGTGCGAAGAAAAGATGAAGAGGTTTCATGATGCATAATTTCTAGGTAACATAGTTTTTATATCAAGGATTATTTTTTCAAACAATGAGTTAGATTATGTAGTCTTAGAAATTTTGATATTTATTCTAAATCTTGTGGTTAATAAGTTAAATAATTTATAAATATTTTTTTACAAAAAAAACCAAATGGGGCGATTTTTGTGACCATGTTGGTTGGAGAACGTTTTTTGGAATCTGGAAGGATTTTGTTTTATGAGTGTTATCTTTTGTTATCAAGGAAGAAATAAGTAAATTTACATTGTAAAATTTTAAAATTAGACTAAAAATCATATTATGAACATCAGAATCCCATTTCATGAGAAATTCCATCATATTGGGAAGATGGTTTCTAAAATAAATGGTTCATCAAAGTCACCTTGTGTCCGAGAAGCATTTTTATCATAAATAGGATCAAAGTCTTAATAAATAATATACAACCTAATGATGATGTACTATTTTGTAATTAAAAATAATCATAATTTTTCTGAGAAACTTTTTATGTTATCTTTATAAAATAAAGGGGGAGTGCTTCCAATAAAATTGAGGTTTGGTAGGTAATAAAAGAGAAGATAAAAGGATGAAAAGTTATAATATTTTCCAAAGTAATTCATAGGATGATATGTATATATTAAATGTATTCCAAGATATGATGAAGTCATGATACAAGAAGTAGATTGTTGAAGATGGACGTTTATGAGGCTGAAGATTACCAATCTCATGTTCATTGGTATGAGATCCTTGGATGTATAATTACTTTAAGGAAAGTTTTTTTTGTTGGAAACATAAAAAGATGAAGATACATGTATTTATTCACACAAATAATCCACAAGAAATAAATCTTCAAAGAAAATAGTTAGCAAGAATCATAATAAGAAAAGGAAAAAGTTGATAAATCTGAATATGCTAATAGTTGTCCATCAGACACGGTGTTCCAATGATCATCATAAGAATATTTTTTTTGCTAGAAGATGTTGAAAACAATGAAAAATAAAAGAAGTTGGAAGATAGTGTGTTCGATGTTGATGAATAATGTAAGAGACTAATCAATAATGTATTCGACCATTTTCATAAACATAAATTTCTAGTTTTTTTCTTTTGGGTAAAGATAAATAAAGCTCAATTTTTTTTTCTTATCAAATTGTTAAAAAATAAATGGAATAACTATGATTTGTTTTCAAGAGTAGGTTTATCTAGTGAACCAACACTATTAGACTGGATTTGACACCAATTAATTCATCGAACACAATTTCATCAATGTGGGAAAATAATAAAAGGATAATTTCTTGATGCTTGGAAATGTGTTTTCAAGGGGATCACATAAGAAGTTGAAGAAATTTTAATTATAGTTTTCATATGTTTTATTTATTTTAGGGAAATTTAATGAATAATCTATTGTCTCTATAGTAATTAAGACATTAGAATGAGTATTTGGTTCTAATAATCATAATGAGAATTCATATTTTTATTTTTCAAATAGTGTAGAGAAATTTAATGAAAGGTTTGATGTCCTCATAATAATTAAGAAATAATAATGGGGAATCAGAATCAATCTAATGTTTGTGAAGAAATTATAAATAGAGATGAAGTCATGAAGATATGATAATTTTTTATAAGAGTTACGAATCTTTTAAGAAGTCAATATTCAACCAAAATTCAAGGAGAATTTATGTTTTTGGAAATTGGTTTGAGAGGTAATGATTTTCTAAATCCCACCCAAATATCTTTTGGGTCATCTATAAAAGTAAAATGTACTTTGTACTTTCTGACAAAAGTACTGTGTGCAGAAGAAGAGAGAGAAAATAAGACTTTCCATAGAGAAAAAGTTTCCATATTGTGCATTCCTGATGAAGTTTTCCCAAAAAACTAAGAAAGGATAACATAAAAGATCTTCATCATAGTTTTCAAAATTGGCCTGAGAAATCAGTCTTAGATTTATGAACTAACAAGAAGTTGATCAGAATTTTTTTATCCGTATTCAGATAGAGTTATATAATTAGACTGAGAAATTATAATGGGAAATCAAAATTGGAAATCATACTAAGTATCATTATGAAGTACAAGAATTTATTTCCTACTGTTGGTTAAGGAAGTGTAGAAATGTATTGAAAATTATATTTGTGATAGTTGACAAGGTAGCATATTAACATATTGGGAAGCACCTGTTGAATGTTTATTCACTTGTTACACTAATTTTAATTACATCATATGTTCTAGATGAATTACACACACACACTATTATATTGAACATTGTGATACATGCGTGTATGGTAATATTCTACTCATTATATTCAACATTGAAAGATTTTTTTAAATTTTATTGTGTGTTATCTAGCTATTTCCATACCATAAAAAGAACATATATTCTCTTATTGAGTAGAAAACCTTGTAAACTTTTGTGTTCATATGGATGTGTGATTTAATTGTTTCTTCAGAAAATGTTATAACTCTTTAACATAAGGTTATGGTTGTTTTAGAAAGAAGGAAAAATAAAAGAAAAAGATATCAGTGATTCTCCCCCTCCCCCTCTCAGTGAATGTTTATCTTGACTAGGAACAATAAATATGGTTTTTCATGGCTATTTCCTAATTACTTCCATATTTTAAGGATAAAAAAATGTATTATCACTTGAGATTATAATACATATGAATGAACTTTATATAACTATAATTCACACTTGATGAATTTGGAATAAAAATTATCTTTCCTCAGGGTATATAACACAATTTTAAAATAACATTTATGACCTTCCTTTTTATTAGAATATATAAGAATATCATTTATAATGACTACTACAAACTGATCAAAGTAATACCTGAAAACAATATTCACTAGATCTATGAAGAAAATAAGGGAATTGTTAATTCCAAATATTATTTATATAAATTTATTATGAACATATCACATAATAACTGCTCACTTTAGTATATCATCCTTATTCAACCTCAATTAATGATATCTAGAAATAAGGTCAATCGTAGAAGAGTATTGAGATCCACACATTTGAAAAAACATATCAGCAAAAAAGGTTAGAGGATACCTATTTTTGATAGTGATATGGTTAGGTTTATGATAAGCAATGAGAACACACATTGTCACATATTTATTCATAACAAAAAAGAAATGGTGAATCCCATAGTGAAGCGGTAGGCATATAAATACCTTTTTAATATTCTATTAGTGTTACTTCTTTATTTACTTAAATATAATCATGTAACCAGGTATGAGTTCTATTGAAATCACAAATCTAGGATTTGAGGTAGGACTAGGAAATACTTTAATAAATAAATCAATATAATACTAAATAATAGTCATATTTTTTATTTTGAGTTTCTACCAATCAATTATAGATAAATATCACACAAGAATAGGTATTAACATCAATATAATAGATGTATCATATATTGTAAGTTTAAATTAATCCTTTCACTGAAATATGATCATGAGTTGAATCATAATACCAAACATGACTTCATTTCCTCAGAAATTGATATGATATATATATAGAGAGATAAAATTCATTCCTAAAATCATATAATTTTCAATTAGAGGGAGAATAAATTTGTTTTAAGTATGTACATTCCCACAAACTTCTATTAGAGAGTTTTATAGACTTAAGATGTAGTCATCAGACCATTAAAATCTTTTAATACATACTCAAAATCTAATAATTGATGTGGTGATGTGATACACTTTGTGAGTTATTTCGATATAAAATTGTAGGAATATAGAGAAATAAATATATAATTTTTAGTTCTATAGTTGATGGTAATTGTAACTTTCACCACTTTATTCCCATGTACCACATTATAAGGTGTAATAAGAAAATATTTATTTATGTATTTTGGATTTAGAGTTTCATGACACCAGTTATCATCATTATAACTCATATTCATGCAAAAAATGACATAATTTATATAATCCTTATGATTATATCATTAGATTTTGGGTGGTATATTTAGTTGACATTTCTCACCATTTTATTCATTTATTGGCCTGTTCACATCACTTTGACAGTATTTTACTTGATTGTATTTTCCCCTCAATTAAAACAATTACCATACCCCATATGACAATTTAGTCTATGCTTCCTTCTACAATTCCTACATGATGGAAGATTATTATTTTTCTCCATGGGTTATAATATTATAATTTCCTTAAAATTATATCTTTCTTTTTTCATAAAAAAACCATGAGAACACAGAGAGTCTCTAATTTACATTTCTATCCTGAGAGAACATCAAAAAATTTATTCATAGAATCAAATGTCTCATATATCAAAATACTTTTGGAGAATTGGTCATAAGAAACTAAGAAATATATCAATTTTCATTTCCAAGTCAATAATAAAACATGATGCATACCATGAAAGTATTGTGAAAAGTTAATAATAGATACTGATGGACTCATCATCCTTATATTTTAGTTCTAGGAATTCTTTTTCTATATTCTTTCGAAGAGTTCGGTGAAACTAATTTTCAAAAAATATCTTATTAAACTCTTCCTATGAAATAAAGTTAATTTTCTCCAATTTCTTTGTATTCTTGATCAGTGTCAACCATTGATCAGCTTCACCTTGAAAGTTATACATGGTCAAAATAACCTTCTCATGGTTTAATCTTTAGTGAATAAATAATAAATTTTCCATAGCATTGATACATTTCTCAGTAATTAGTGGATCACTTGAAATGCTAAAGGATGGAAGACATTTCTATATAAAATAATTAATAGTGAGTTATTCATTTGACCATTTATAGGTTTAACATAATTGATTTTATCATTCAAATATTGAGAATGTTCTGTGAGAATTCCCACAAAATTTCACAACCTATATCCAATTTTATTTGGTTTCTCTTAAGGATGGTCATTTAATTTATCTTTTAATTTCAATGTTAACAAAATTCCTTTAGGTTCAATCCATTGAATATGACAAAAATAAAAAAATAAAAGTGATATAAATTAGGATCATTGTGATTAATCAATTAATCATGTAAAGTAATTAATTGTATATATAAATTATGACACCATATTTTTAATTTATGACACATTAGGTTTAAACTATTTAATTCATGGTCATTATATATTAAATTCTCTCATTATAGTTCATAATAAAATGTGAATTAACCTATGAATATCTCTCAGAAGTGTCAATCTAGGTGTGTATTCATAGACCCACTCATCACACATCGGTTAAAATCAAATTAATACTAAATATTACACTACCAAAGTTTTTACCACTAGGTGCATCTATTCTATAGCTGCATCCACTTTCCAATATCGTGAAAAGAATGTTTTTGTTGGAAAACAACACAATCTCTACATTTCAAAAGCATAAAGATGTTTTCCTATAAATATAATTATCCCCATAGTTTTCAATAATATTATATAATCATAATATGATAAAATTACTAAACCCTACTTTGGTATGAACTACGGTAACCCGAGTATAACATATATAAATATTACATATTTTTAGATAAATATTCAATACATTTCACAATAATATACACCTAAGGACCATGAATATTTATATTATCTAGATAATAGAAACTTAATCATCTTATTTTATAATATATTTTCAATGTATCCCAAAAATACCTTTCCACATAGTACACTTCTTAAACATACCATTATGAAAACATTTCTTTATATCCTAGGGAAATGAAATATATCAAAGGCTGAACTCAAATTCACAATAAGGATATAAATAGAAGATATCAATCAATAGTTACATGAGAGAATATGAGAAAAATAAGGGTATGAGGACCTTATCATAACCAACAATAATTATACCCAAACATTCAAAGATCTTTAATCATAAACCATTGAATAAATATTTTTCATAAAAAAATACATAAGTCAAAAGTTTATATAATCATCAATAATCATCAATAATACATGGAACATATCATAATCATAAGGCATATGTTTGTGTAATATGCATAAGCATATAAAATCATTTTCTTAATGAAGTATAATTTCTATGACAATCATAGTGGATTTGGCTCACACCATTTCCTTAGTCAAGGATCACTCCCAAGACTATCACTATGGATAGAGTCCCTTGCTGAAGATATCCACCTTTACCCAATGCATTGGAGGGATATATAATTACGATCCCACCTAACAAATAATGAAAACCATACATATGTGTTTGATAAGATCATAAAACATTTATCATATCATAATTTAGAGAACTCATGGAAAAATAAACATGTTTCATAAAAAAATTATCATTTCATCATTGTATAACCCAAGTAAAAAATTGAGTTTCATAAGTTCTCATCGCAACTTAATGAACTAGTGGGAAAGAAATAAGTTTTATAGAATCATAATTAAATCATCATCATCATAATATATTCATAGAATGAAAATTCATGGTACCATAAGATCATATCCCTAGTGAAGTATAAAAATCCTTAAATATATTGACATTTAAGAAGACACCTGTAAAATATCATTCAAACATTTCATTGAAAACATGAAAAATATCCATTTATTTTGATAAAAAATACTAAAAATTCCAAGAAAAATTTGAATATTATTTTACATAAAAATAACTATATAAACATATAAATTAATCTAAAAATAAAATAACATTATTGATGGTGGGAAAATTTATTCATAGCATATATGTAAAAAGAGAACATTCTTTTCACACTATTTAAAAATGTCAAAAACAACTTGTTCAGAAAATATTCCCTAAAAATATTCCTTTAAATTTTTTTTAATAATTAAAAGGTAATAAAAATAAATTTTTGATATTATTTATTATATATAAAAACTTCTATATAATAATTCTAAAGACTTGGGATATTGAAGACAAAGTTTGATAACCAAAGAGGATATAAGGCTGACTATTATTTAAAAACAATCTATATAATTTTATGTGTCAAAGGGAGAAAAAATATAATAAAAATTTAAAAATATAGGAATAAATATAGTATAATAAAATATATGGTTTTGAAAGGATAATATTCAAATAATTTCACTCAATAAAAATTTATCATATACAATCCTGAAAAGAAATGAGATTGTAACATAAATCTATACCTTAAGAATTTTCTTTATTAATATGAATTAGAATATCATATATAATATGAATTTATTTATTATACATATATTAAAAAACCATATTCATATATTAATTACTATGTATGATTCCTTAAAAATATACAAATGTTATTTTATTCACCATTCTTACTTAAAATAGACATTTAGGTGAAAACTGATCTGTTTTCCATGCATGTTTCAGTTAAATGGTTCTGGTAATTTTAAATTGATCATAATTTAATCATATAAATAATTTTAATAATTAAATATGTTTCATATTTATATATTTTATATACTTTTATAATTATTCATATAAATTCGCAATGAAAAATGAATAACATCACTTTTGGGAGATGATAGTTTGTATATACCCATGAGTGATATTTAAAATTTTCGATGGATGGAATGAAAGAAAGGTAAAAAATAATTTTCCATTAATTATTTTTTATTATATCATAAATATTTTATATATTCATTAAATATATCTTTATTATCATCCATGTAGAATTTATATTAAAAACAAATCACATCACTTTATGAAGGTGGTAGTCCACACGTACACATGAGCGACGTTATTGTTTTCCAAAGGTTGGAAAGGTAAGAAAGTAAATAAGATATAATAATTCCTAAAGAATATTTATATTATAAATATTATATATAAACATTAATTCATCATAATAATTAACCATGAATGGTGATGTTGAAAAATGAAGTACATCACCTTGCGATGTGGTAGTCCGCCCATACACACAGAAATGATGATTTTGTTTCCCATTTAATTAAGAAACAAAATGATAAAGGTTTATACAAAATCATAATAACATCTACGTATATGGTAGATCCTTATTTTATTATATGATCAAGTTTATCACAGAATTTAAGGAGGTATAATAATAAATAAAATCAAAACACTCGGTTACGAGCTATACCTGTTATTTGAACAACCTCCTTTGTCTTAAAACATAATCCATATAATTTTACTATTTAAAAAAAATATATCATGGATAGATATTTTTATATGGTATTTGTGATTTTATTTTATGATTTATAATTCTCATTAAGTGTGAGTAAGATAGGATTGACGGTGTCCTTTTATAAAGGAGGGAGGGGACATATATGGAATGTTTGAAAAGATTAAAATATATTACAATCTTTCTCATAAAAAATTGCTAAAAAATGACATATATTAGAATATTATTTGATATAAGGTTTAAATATGACCTTAAAAAATGATTTATACATGTTTTTAGGTCATTTTATCCTTTATCATTTTTGTTTTAACCCTATTAACCAATTTAAATTCTTACCATGGCAACTGGATTTTTACCCTAGTTACTATTAATAATAATTAAAAAATAAGTTAAATTTGTTAAATAATATTAATTATGAGGATTGAAATTAAATTAACCATTTTATAAGATTAAATTTATTTAATTAAAAGTAATTATTTTTAAAATAAGTGCACAAAACATAAGAAAAATGTTTTTTTGAAAAATTAACGTTTAAGCATAAAATTGAGTTTACATTCATTAATTGACAATTAAAAACTATAAAATGAATTTTAAAAATTTTTATTAAATATATAATCAATATATTTCATTAAAATAATTCATAAACATTGATTAATTTAATTTCTTAAAATAAAAATACATTTCACATTTAGAGAACAATTATTCTGAAAAAATATCTTTTTTTACTTTCAAATTATTTTATTATCTTTTTTATTCAATTAAAAATAACTGAAATCATTTTATTTATGATTAAAAAATATTATTTCACAATTTATTTATTCTTATTCGTACCCTTCAATCCAACTTCTAGGAAATAATAATCACATTAAAAAATAATAATTTTGTAGTATATCAGAGTTTGTTGAAACATGATGTTGTGTGTAAAGAAAGCTATTGAACACTTAAAATTTATTAAACAGAAATAAATCAAAAAATATCAGGGTGTTACATTAGAACAACTATATAATAATTTATACCATAAATTCCTATCACTCAGATATAAATAACAGACGATATTTCAACCTTATCACATCTTAAGGTTCCCACATTACTTCATCTAATTTATGGTATCAACACCAGACATTGAAAATGTGAGTGGTCTTGATTCAAAACACTTTCTCTATTTGGCCAATAAATCCACGCATCATTCCCTATAAGGGAGATCATGCATCATGGGTATTCCCTCTGAGTTCCGTTTATATGAAGGATTAGATGTGTACTTCCTCAAGAGAGATACATATAACACATCATGAAATTGAGATAGATTTTATGGAAGAAAAAAATAAGAAGAATCCATTCAGATATGATAAATAATATTAAATGGAATAATATATCTCATGCTCAAATTTCCATTACTTTATAAATCCAAAAAACATAATCCAAGGAGATATTTATAGGAATTCATTCTCCCCAATATTGAACTCTAGATCTATCCAATGATATTCTGCACAGCTCTTCTATTGACTTTGTTCTACCTTCATGTTTGGATGAACAAATCTAATATTATTTATAATTTACTCAATTATATTAGGTCCCAATATCCTTTTTTTATCATCTTAATTTATCCTATTATATTGTAGATCTATACTTCCTTCCATAGAGATCTTTATAAGGATCCATCAGAATGCTTGAGTGAAACCCATTATTGTATGAAAATGTAAATAAAAAATTTGTTTATTCTAACCACCTTTGAAATCAATAGAACATAATCTCATTATATCCTTTAATGTTTTAATGGTACTCTTATACTGACCATATATATAAGGATGATATGCATTGATAATGTTCAACTCTATATTCAAACCTTATTGAAGACTTCTCCAGAACATTGAGGTAAACCTTATATCCTGAACAGATATAATAGAATGTCTTAAACCTTAACACTTATTTAATGTATATATTAAGAAGTTGATTAATAGATAAATATTATCTGAATAAAATGAAATGTATTTATTTCAAAAGGTATTCGACTATAACCCAAATAAAATTATTCCCTTTAGATGTTTCTGAGATTCCAATGATAAAATCAATGGTAATATTTTTTCCATTTCTATTATAGTATTGGAAATGGTTTTAAAATACCCTTATACTTATTTCTATCAATATTAAATTATAGAAAAACTATGCATTGAGATATATGCTCTACAATATCCATTTTTATGTAAACTGACTATAAATTATCTTTCATATCTCATAATATCTTTATACTTTTGGGATGAATAAAGAATAATGAAATATAATCTAAATAAAACACCCCCTTATTCAATTCTAGTATTTATGGGAAACATAATCAGTTCATGAAAATTACCATTCCATCACATTCATTTTTCAACTTAGGCATATTTCTCACTTTCTTCTGTAGTTTCATATCATTATTATACAACCCTTTAATACTCACATGGATGGATGGATGAATATTTATATAAGAAAGATATGACATATCCAATTTCCTAATGATTTAAAGGTTCATATTATAAAAATATATAAATATTGGATCTCTTTGAATCCTCATCATTAAAAAACTAGCATTTAATTTCCAACTCAGAGCATCAAGTAACTTGTTCGACTTCCTGGAGTGGTATTGTATTGAATGAAAATAATATTCATTAAATTCTCACCAAATTCATTGAAATATACTAAACTCTTTATATGTGAATATATAATTAACTATCTTATTATCAATATATATATATATATATAACATATTTCATTATAAATACAATTCATACATATTTTAAACACAAAAATTACTACTTCCAAGTACAAATATTGAGTTTAGTAATTTTTCAGTTGTATTTTCAATTGACAAGAGGCATATGATATAACCATATCATTATGAATAAGGAAACCCTATAGTCCCTTTTTTGATGCATCACTATAGATAATAAATCCTTCTTCACTATAGTGAAGTGTAAGAACAAGTGAACTGAATATTGTTTTTTTCATATCCTTGAAATATTCCTCACACTAATGTATCAAAAGGAACTTATCTACCTTATAAATCAACCTGATTATTATATTATAAAATTGTTGGAAATACCTCACAATGATTTGGTAGTATCCAACCTTCCTAAAAAAACTACTAATATCAGTTACCATGGTTGATCTAGGAAATTTCTCAATAACTTTCATCTTTGAAATATCCATTGATATACCTTCAATTGAGATTATATAAACAAATAATGAAAATTTATATAACTAAAATTCACACTTATTGAATTTGGATTACAGACTATTTTTCCTTAGGGTCCTCAATACAATATTTGAATAATCTTCATGGTATTCCATTCTCTTGGAATATATATCAAGATAATCTATAAATATAACCACAAACTAATAATGGTAATATCCAAAGTCTCTATTAATTATATCCATGAAGATAGTGGGGGTATTCTTAAGTTAAAATAGAATCACTATAAATTTATAATGACCATACTATGCATTAAAGGATATCTTTGTTATATCCTCCTATTGAACCTCAATTGATGATATAAAAAATGATGGCCATTCTGGGAAAATTATTGAGATTATAATTATTGATAAAAGAATTCATCAATACAGGATAAAGGAAACTTTTTCTTGACAGTGAGTTTGATATGTTTCTAATAATCAATTCAAAGAAACATTTTCCTAACTTTATTATTAAAAAAAATTGGTTCACCCCACAGTGACACAATAGGGTGTATAAATCCATTATCAATATTCTCTTAGTGCTTATTCTTCAATTCATGTAACTCATTCAAGGATATTATATATGAAGTATTCAAAATATGTGTAGAACCATGGATGAGTTCTATTGAAAAGTAAATTTAATGATTTATAGGAATACTGGGAAAATATTCAAAAAATACATTATTATATTGTTGAAAAATAATCATATATTAAATGTTAAGTTTCTCCCCAACCATTTGAGATAAAAATCCCTAATTAATAGATAGTAATACCTATATAATGGAAGTGGATTCTATTATAAGCTCTTGTCCATCCTCAAACAAAAACATAGTAATATATTTACTCGGAATATCAAACTTGACTTCCCTTACTTATAAATTTATGCAGTATCAATATATTTAGATCTAATCTATGTGTGAATTCACATTTAATTCAATTAGAGTGAGAATAATAATATTTTTAGGAAGCTAATTCCCAAGAACTTATATAATATTTGATTTATAGACTTGAGAAGAAATCATCATAACATTAGGGATTTTATTGATAAATCAACATTTAATCATTAATGTGGTATTGTGATACACATAGAAAATTCATTAAATATAAAATAGTAGGTTGATAAAGAATAAAATAAAACATTTATAGATCTAGAGTGTATGGTAAGTGTATCCCTCACCACTTCATTCTGATGCCCCACTTCTGCAGTTGTGATTTCATGAGCATGGAACTTTTATCTTAGATTAAGAGGTTGTTAATGATGAATTTCATCATTGAACCTCAAATTCATACACTAATTGTCATAATATTCATTCTCCATTGAATTATATCATTTGAGTGTGGGTGACACATTTGGTTGACCTTTCTCACCATTCCTTTCATTGACTGGCCTCTTCACATCACCTCAACTTTAATTGTATCAATGGAATTATTTTTAACATTTCAAACATTTATTAGAACCCATAAGGATATTTTCTCAATTCTTCCTTCAAAAAAATTAACAAGAAGGAAATTTAATTTTCTTTCCTCTATGGGTTTTATAATTAGAATTTACTCAAAATTAAGCTCTTCTTTTTTTCCCCCAAACCATAAGAATATATAGAGTGTCGAATTTCTATTTCCCACATGATATACCATAATATTATTTATATATATCTATAAAGTATCTTATATCCAATTATTTTTGGTGACATGGTCTCAATACAACAAATAATCAATCAATTTTTTCTAGTTCAATGATAAAAACTGAAGCATACCATGAACATATTGTGAAATTTTCCTCATAGGTATTAATGGACTCATTATCATTATATTTCAGTTACATTAATTCCATTTCTATATTTACATAAATATTTTAGGTGAAAATTATTCAAAAATAAATTCTTAAACTCTTCCCATGTTAGGGAGTCAATTTCCTCTTCCATCCTTATATTCTTAATAAGAGTCCTCCCCTGATCAACTTCACATTCCAAATGATACATGCCAAAGATAAGACTCTCATAGTCCAAGCATTAAAGTATAAATAATATCTTTTCTATATCATTGTTCCATTAAAAAGTAATTATTATAATAGAAGAACTAATAAATGAACGTGAATGTTTAGACTCAATAGCAAGTTGTTCCTTTCATTGACCATTTAGATTTTCAATATGATTCATGTTACCATTCATATATCGAGAGAGTTTACTAAGAATATCCATAACATATATTATTCAAAATCCCATATAATTTGGTTTTTTATGTGGATAATCATTGCAAGACACATCAAATTCAGCTGTAATAAGATTCATCATTGGTATAGACATTAACTAAGACCAAAATGATCAGTGTGAGAAACAGTAATCATAGTGAGTAATCATTTAATAATAAAAAATAATTCATAGGATTTATAAATCATAAAATTTATTTTTAATCAATGAAACCTTATTCTTATCCTAGGTCATTCATGATCATCATCTAATCAATCATACATAACAATTAATAAATAAAATGTGAATTAATGCAACCATTTCCACCATGGGAGTGTCTATCAAGTTGTTCTGTCTTAGGACCACCCATCATGAACTAATCGCAATAAAGTTAAAAAAATATAACATTTTTATATTTTTTACCCCTTAGTGTATATTTTCTATAGATGTATCCACTTTCTAGTATCAAGATAGGGTATTTTTTTAAGAAGTCCACACAATATGTGTTCCACCAAATCTTTATGATGTTATCCTATACTTATAATTTTCCATAGGGTTTTAAATAATGTTCTCTAATACTAATATCTAAAAATAACTATAACCTTCTATGATACCCACTGAGGTGACCCGAGCATAAAATACATAGATATTACATATTTTTAGATTAATATTAATTTCATTAAACAATAATACACACCCAAGGATTGTGAAGGTTTAGATTATTTGGAGACTAAATACATAATAATATTATTTCATGAGAGATCTCAATCCTAACCTAAAAATATCTTCTCACACTGTACACTTCCAAGATATACCCTACTTAAAACATATGTTTTTATGTGACATACCTATTTGTTCCATGTAAAGTGTTGGATTATATCTAGATATATTTTTTAGACTAAACACTAAGATGACATGTGATTCTATGACCCAATGCGCATGAAATTAATTTTCAAATATAGTATATATATATTAAAAACAAATGCACATGGTTTTCCTGAAAAATTGGTATAAATTTTAAAAGGTGGCCCAAATTAAAAATTCAAGGGAACCATTATGTTTAGCACATGGGTTTTACCCTAGGTGTGAAAAAACATTGGAACACATTGGACGTTCGGGTTAAGGTGCGATCATGGGAGGATGTTTAAAAAATAAAATAAAATAATAAATTTATTTATTTAATTACCTGACCTATTATAAATTATATAAATACATGTATTTGAAAAAATTCTTGGGTTATTTTCATAAAACTAGATATTTAGAGGATCCTTTGGAGATCCATTGGAGGAACTTGTTTTGGAAAACAACAACTAGATTAAAAATCAATAACCAATGTGCAATAGAATCAAAGGATCCTGCCAAAAATAATGATGCAACTTTGGTCTTCATTAATGATCAATCCCAATCAAGGTAATATTCTATTGTTTTTGGATTTATCTCCATTTTATTATTCCTATTAAAAATGTTACTCAATCAACCAATAGATTGATTTTCGAATCGTACATCTTATAGTAATAGGTTTGATTTATTTGGGAATTGGGAAATTTCATTGGGATTGTTATTTATCTCTTTGTTCCTCATTCTAATGGAAATGAATAGAGGCTGAAACAAACATTTGTTGAGTTTTATTCCTCATTATTTAGTAGTTTATTTCTTCCCCCATTTTATTGTTTATCACGGGAAAATATCTTAGCCTATTGTTTGAAGAATACCTAGAAATCAACAATAACACACTAGATTCTTACTCAAACAGTTCAATATCACAAATCTAGGATCAAATTTATGAAAATATAAAGTTTTTATGTGATTTATTGTTTATTGGAAATATTATGATACATTATTTCATGTTCTTTATAATTTGAAGATGAATAACGTATGGGGGCATTTTCTGATGGGTTTGGTGGCTAGATTCCAGCATTTGATGACCACAAGGATCGATAGGTGGTGCTAGTTGGTTTAGAGAATAAGGAGTTGATGGATCATTGTCTTGAGGAGTATATTAATATGCTTGAAACCTATTTTGGATTCTGAAAAATCTTGTAACACACAGCGTGTAATCCAGGATTACATGGCATGTGGGACCCCTAGTACAGTGATAAGGTTTCCACAGAGAGGTTAAGTATCACAAAATGTTTTATTATTTCACATGGAGTGGGATCTTACCATATTGGATTAATATGTATCTAGGAGGGTACATGAGTACAAGCATAAGAATGGGCATGGCTATCTGTACACAGACATGACCATCTGGACACAGACATCATTAGAAGTACACATTCCCATAATTTCCATGTACTCTAACATATACATGGACATGTGATATTTCACAAGGTTAGAACTCAGTGTAAATGGTACACACCATGTACTACCATTACATGCTTTTTAATCTTTTAATGTTGGCTTATATCCCTTTTCCTCTTCATCTTGGAAGTATTTCATTAGGGAGCATTCCCGAAATCCATTCAATGGTGGTTAGTATAGAATCACATCATACACTTAGGATGGAGATCCTTTTAGTGGTAATTCATGGATAGAGTTGTTGGAATCCTTCCATGCGTCCCAAAGTGAGATCCTATATCATTATATTTCCCTAGGTGGATTTCTTGTTATTGTCATGACAAACACTACATGGTCATCAATCCTATACATAGAGGCTTATTAAATATTTAGTTTTTGGTATACACCATGGTCTTGAGTGTGATCCTCATATATGTACCTTTATTTTTAGGATTACAATGTGAACATATTTGGGCATGAATCGATGAGAAGTAAATCTTAGAAGAACGCAATCAAAACCATCCGACTTGTGGAGTTTATTCTTCTAGACCAGTGTTATAGAGAACCTTAAAGCATGTATCCTAGACTATTATTATGTTTGTGACATTAATTTGAGACAAAAAGTATTTGTTGAGTATATATTGATATTCTTGTTATATGTGTTGTCAAAATATACCTATGTATAACTGACTTTTTTTGTTATTATATTCTTAGTGTTTCTAGGGATTCCTATGAGTATTTTTATACTCACCCTTGCATGGATTTTTCTCACAGGTGTCATGTATTATGTATATGATCGACCATTTGATGGAGTCCTAAAATTATAAATATGAGGAAGTTCTTAGTGATCCAGATAGATTTAGGTGTATTTCTATGGTTATCTTGATATTTGTCCCCATATGTACTTCCATGTTTGTCTTGTTTTTGACTCCTCAGGGAGTGCTTATATTTGGACATGTTTACTTTTTAGTGCTTATTGTCGTACTCTGTTTGGGGTATTTATATTTATGCATACATGTTTTATCATTTGTTTTACATTCCATGAATGTTAGGTGATTGAGGATGTGTGTTTGTATATAGGTACTTTAGGCTAAGGCCTCCCCTGTTAGGGATATACCTACTCGGTGATATTCACCAACCCCTGGCCTATTAGAGGAAGGATTGTGGAGTAACGGTTTGGGACCTATTAGGGAAGGTCATAACATTGTGGTATTAGGGGAGTTGAATCTACCTTAGAACTAGAGTCTATGAGATTGATTTGGGGAAAACTTTTAAGTGTTTTGGTGCACGAGGACACTACTTTTTGGTCAAAACAATGGTATATGAGTTATAAAGGAATGTGTTGTGATTTACATGTCCTTCTTTAGTCATCTCTCCAGATATGATCATTTACCATGGTACAACTTGTCTATTTCAGGATGCCTCTGTGACATATTCCAACTAGGATTCAGCATCCGGATAATGAGGATTATACCCTTAGTTAAATGGAATTAATATAGGGGCCTATTCCAAAGGTGTTAACTCTTGGTGGTGGACCAATTATACCACCAACTGTTAAGAAGTAGATGGAACCCACAATAATTGGAGATAAAGAGTGCAAGATGAGCATGCCTTATGAGTTCCAATGATTATGATCCCACAGAGATAATTTTTCTATAGATATGTTTAGTCTTTTATGCATCCTAGAGCTTCTATAGATTCAACATGGTAGTACGATAGTATATGAGTATTCATTGATGTTCACTAACCTCTATAGGTACTCTATGGATATGGTATATGATCATTTTTTTGGGAATGGACCTTCAGGTGAGGAATGCATAGAGATATCCGAGCTAACATTACATCTCTGTTCATTGTTAACTACGCTGGGGGTACTAGTGTGATATGTTGTGGTTGAGAGTTTCTTGGATGAGAAGATACATACAATTGCTACTGGAAGTGGGAACTAATGAGAAAAGAATTTGACAATAGGGACATGACATGAGTCTCAGGGACCTAGATATGTGATTCATTTCAAGAGGTGGTCCTAGGATATGGGATCTATAGTTTGAGGCACCCAATATGGGTCTAGTGATCGCAAGGAGAGGTGATTCTACTCTTCTAATGGTAGGATACATATTTAATGAGATTATACAACCCTATGTTCTACTAATAGGGATATAGGGGATGAGATGTTGAGGAAGAGGTAATGGTAGGGGAAGATAGGTCCCCAACGATGTGGATTTATTAGAGGATCTTGGAGAGCAACTTGTGGTGGTATATTTTTTTGAATTGTTACCACCACCACCCATAGGTGGTCCACACAAGGCTTAGGGAGTAGGAGGACATGTTCAGTGGAAAAATCAAGTATTTGAGGATTATGAACTAGAGGCTATAGGGATGATAAAATGTATAATATATTTATTTTCTTCCTTAGTTACAATATTTATAAGCATAAGTGTTAGTAATTACTTTAATTCCCCTTATCTATTTTGATACTTTGAGATTCCAGTTGAGCCCTTAGCTTGAACCTTGAGCTTGGAGAGTCCTATTGAAGATGAATCAATGATCACACACTTATGATGATAGTATGACCGAAATCATTGAAGTGAGATTTTATATTAGTATCTCTTTATAGAGTGATGAGGCAATATGAAGTTACCTTAGGTATAGATTGGTTATCTATAGTTAATTCCCAGATATAATATTTTAGGTAGAGGATGTGGTGTTTCCATTGAAATGGGACTAAATTTTACATTATAGGTGAAAAGGAAACCCATGAAGCATAGGATAGACTCAATTATAGGAGGGTGTAGATGATTACTCCTCAGTTGGCTACCATGACCCTTGGTGTAGTGGATGTTATGAGTTTTCAGTTCCCTGAAGTGGTGGAAGAGTATGAGGATATCTTTCCTGATGAAGTTCTAGGATTACATCCATTTTGATATATAGATTTATATACTGATCTACACCTTGATGGAACCTTGATATCCAGGACAACATATTAGATGGACCCTGAAGAGCCTCACGAGCTAAGGGTGTAGTTGGAGGACTTACAGTGGAAGGGATTCGTTAGACCCTATGCCTCTCCCTGGGAAACCCAAAAGCTGTTTTCCAAGAAGGATGATAGGAGCTTGATGTTATATGTATATTACTGTCTCCTAAACCATATGAACTTAGATAACATGTATACACTACAATGAATCAATGACCTCTTTGATCAGTTGATATGGGAACGTTGATTATCTAAGATCGACTTGTGATTAGGCTATCACCAATCACATGTATGGGATAAGGATATACCGAAGACATCATTCAAAATACCTTATGGTCACTATGAGTATTTGTTGACGCCCTTATATGTGTAAAATTCCCTAGTATTGTTCATAGGACTCCTGAACCAGATCATTCATCCTTTCATAAACTAGATCATGGTAGTCTTCATTGATGATATCCTACTGTAATCAAAATCCATGGAGGAGTACATGTGACACTTGAGGATGGAGTTGGACATAATTTGAGAGAATTGGAATTAGATTAATCTCTTGAAGAGACATTTTGGGATTTAAGAGTTTCACTTTTAGGGCATGTTATCTCATAAGATAGTGTGAGAGTGGACCTAGAAATGGTTGAGGGATTGCTAGTTTGGAGGCTAACCAAGAGCAAGACCGAGGTACAAAGCTTCCATGGACTGGTAGGATACTATTAGATATTAATATCCAATTTATCATATATATCATCTACCTTGAATAATTTTACCTTAAAGGGTAAGCCTTTCATGTGAAAAAATAGGTTTCAGAAGTATTTCTAGGAGTTGAGGAAAATATTGTCGAGCACTCGCATATTGAGATTTCTAGAGGAAGGTGCCGAGTATGTGGTGTTTTACAATGCATATATAACTAGGCTTGGTTTTGTTATGATGTATATTTAGGTAGTGATTTTATATTGTTCTCATTATTAAAGACCATATGCGTAGAACTACATAACCCACAATATTTATTTAGCATAAGTAGTCTTTACATTGAAGATGTGGGGACACTACCAAATGGGTAAGTGGTTTATTGTCTATTATAACCACAAGGATATCATGTATATCTTCTCTAACAATGAAATTAACTTTATATATGGGTGATTTATATATTTCCTCAAGGATTATGGCTTCATGATTGTCTATACTCATGTGAAGGAGAACGTGGTGGTAGATGATCTCAAAAAAGATCTTGTACTTAGCTTCTGAGTGAGGTTTCCTAGAAGATAGCCTTGTTATAGTTATAATTTGTGGATGAGTATGGAGTATCTTATATATATTTTATGGTTGTCACCCCTCTTCTTTTACCTCAAGTTAGGGAGGAATAACTTGAAGATACCATCAGTGATACCCATAGGTACTCAAATATCCACTAGAATTCTTGTGATAGATTTTATGATGGTAGATAGAATGTAATTATTTTAAAAGGATATATTATATTAATAGTGGAATTGTAAGTGGAGGCTCTAATAAATATTCATACTTATACTTTGATGGTACATCCAGGTGTGGAAAATATGTACTGGGACCTCTGATGTAAGTTTTGGTGGCTGGGGAGGATGAAGGGAGTTAAAGAGTTTGTCTTCAGATGCCTTACTTGTCAGTAAGTGAAGGCTGAGCACTAGGTTCCAATCAGTTTAGATTAACACTTTGAGGTTCTAGAGTGGAAGATAGATTGTATAGCCTTGTAATTTATGACAGGATTTCCACATACATCTTGGGGATACAATTCCATATGGGTGATCATGAACCGACTCACTAAGTCATCCCACTTCCTAGTATTTTAGGATAATATTTTATTAGAGAGATTGAGAAACCTCTACATGAAAAAGAAAGTTTGAATCCATTTAGTTCCCTCAATGATCATTTTTTATCATGATTCTCACTTCACATCTTATTTATTTAATAGATTGAAAGAGGATTTTGGGACACATCTGTGTTTGAGCTTGGATTTTCACCCATAGACTGATGACTAGACTAACTAGACCATTCAGGTTCTGGAGGACATATTTCAAGCATGAATATTAGAATTTTTTTATAGTTGGGAGGAAAAACTAAAACTAGTGGGATTTGTATACAATAATAGATACCATACCACCATTTATATGGCACCATTTTTGGTATTTTATGAGTGACCCAATAGTTCACCAATTTTCTATAATGACCTAGGAGAGTCAGCACTTATGGGTATAGAGTTGGTTTGATCCACTAAATAGAAGGTGTAGGACATATATGAGTACATAAGGACTGCACAAAGCCATCATAAGTCTTATGTTGAACAACAATAGAGTCCTTTCGAGTTTAAGGAGGGAGAACATGTGTTCCTATTAGTTTTAACTTGATGAGGATTATAGATATTTTTCTGGAGTGACAAACCATTTCAGATATTAATTTGACCTTTCCAGATACTATGTAGAGTTGGTGAGGTGGAAAACTGATCAGATATACTACCACAATTATTCCAATAACATGAATTTTTCTATGTTTCATAGCTAATGAGGTATGTGCACAATCCGTCGCACATTATCAACTAGGGTGAGCTGGAAATTAAGGATATATCTACCTTTACAAAGTACCTAGTAGAGATCGTTGATCGATAGGAGATGATACTTCTTGGGTGATCAAATACCCAAGTCTGTGTATAGTGGAAGCACTTGAATCTTTAGATGAGAACTCAGGATCATATAAATCAGATGCGTGTTTAGTACCCACATCTATTTGTGTAGCCTTTTTTTGCTGTTCGAGATATAGAGTCTCAGAGTGGGGAGAATTTAACATTAATTTTTTATATGTAATGTATTGAAATATATATAGAAATATTTTTGAGACTAGGCACTAAAATAACATGTGATTACAATGCTCGGTGTGCACAAAAATATTTTTTATAATATATTAAATATATTTAATACACACATGCACCATTTTCCGAAAAAAGTGGAATAACATATAAATGGGGTCCTAGATCAGAAATATGATATCACTATTGATTTCATTTCACATGTTTTACCCTAGGCATAATATAACCTTGGAATGTGTTGGACATTCAGTTTGAGGCACAATTGTGGGAAGATTAAAAAAAATTAATAATAAATTTATTTTTTTAATTTCCCAAATTAATATGAATTCTATAAATAAATGGATATGGGAAAATATAAACGTTATCTAAATACCCTTGGATATTTAGAGGATTTATTGGAGATCTGTTGGAGGAACATTCATTGGGGAACAACAATTAGATCAAAGATTGACAATCGACGTGCAACAGAATCAGAGGATCTCACCAACGGTAATGATGAATCTTCGTTCTTCATCAAAAATTTATCCAAATAAAGGTATTATATTTTCTTTCTAGATTTATACCCATTTTATTATTCCTACAATGAATGTAAATTAATTAATAAACATATTGATTCATGGATCATGAATCTTGTTGGTATAAGTTAGATTTTTCCAGGAATTTGGTAATTTCATTGTGAATATTTTTTATCTACTCCTTCATATTTCTAATAGAAATGAATCTATCCCACAAGAAAATTGTTCGACGTTAATTCAATGTGTTTTTTGTTTATTTCAACCCCATTTCTTTTTTCATCATGGGAAAATACCTTGGATCATGGTTTAAAAAATATCTATAAATAAAAAATTTCACACATGATTCTTGGTGAAATGGTTCAATATCACATATCTAGGATCATATCAAAAACGAGATCAAGTAGTGATGAGTGTGGAAATGGGTCAAATGGATTTGGATACCCAATTTCTTATTATGTGGCATGTGAAGATGGATGACACACGTGGTGATTTTCTGAGCAGTTCGATGGACATATTCTGGAATTCGATGATGGAAAGGATCAACTTATGGTGTTCCTTGGTTTCCAGGATGAGGATTGTCTAGATCGATAGCTGGAAGAGTGGATGACTTCACATTAAATGGATATTGGATTATTGAAAATACCATATCTCTTGACATGTAATCCAAGATTCCACGACATGTGAGGAACCTAATGCGACACTAGAGTTTCCATGGAGAAGTTATGTATCACACAATATATGACCTTACACAGCTGGCTTGGATTGTCCGTAGGATGGTAATGGGCATGCTCATGTGCACAACTACCTAAACATAGACAGGGCTAGTAGGACATGGACATGGTCAGGAGTACGTGGGTTTAGACTCACCATGTACTCTGACATAAACACAGATATGAGACATTTCACATGGGTACAACCAGATGCCAATGGGACAGGATGTGTATAACATGTACACTACATGTACTCATTAAAATTGTTCATAGATCCCTTTTCCTATTCATCTTAGTCAATTTTCATTAGGGACAATTCCCTAGATCTATTCCCTAGGGGTTATAATGGAATCAAATCCTATACTTAGGATAGTGAACCCTTTAGTGGGACTTCGTCGACAGAGTTATTGGAATACTTCCATGAGGCCTGGTGTGATATTCTATATCATTATCTTTTCTTAGGTGGAGTTCTAGGTATCCTCGTGACAAATAATAAGCGGGCATCAATTATCTACATAGTGGGTTATTCTAGATTTTTTTGGTATAACCCATGGCCTTAGGTGTGGTCCTCATTTTTGTATCATTATCTTCATACATCAAGTGAATGAAAATTATGGTAAAACCTAATGATTAGTACATCTTGGATTTATTCCATTAGTACAATATGAATCATGGAGTGTGTTATCAAAGATGATTTCTATGTTGATCCTTCAAGCATGTTTCCTTGTCATTCATTATCTTTGTTACTTTACATTGAGATTGTGTTTCATTTCTTAGTATATCTAGATATTATTGTTATATTTTTTTATACATATACCTATGTAGAGATGACTGTTATTATTATTGTTACATGCTTTGTATTTTCAGGGTTTCCTTCTAGGTATTGTTATACTCACCCATGCACGGGCTTTTCCCGTACATGTTGTGTCTTGTGTAGATGGTCCAAATTTTTAAGGATTCCTAGAGGGACTAGGACCAAGATGTTTATAGTGATCTAGATAGATATAGGTGTGTTACTATGGTAATATTTACAATAATCCCCATATTTTCTTTCAGGTTGGACTTGTTTTCAGACTCTTTCTGTTAGACTTGTTTTTAGCCTAGTTTACTTTCCAGTGCTTATTGTCGTACTCTGGTTGTGGGATTTAAGTGTATGCATGGATGTTTTATTAGTTGTTTTATATTTTCTAATTTTATGGGATTGGATATTTGTGCATGTGTACATGTACATTATGATTAGGCCTCTGAGGTTAGTAATATGCCTACTCAGCATTAGTCTCCATCCCCAGACATATTGGTGGTGGGATTGGGGATTCATGTAGTGGGACCTATTGGAATGGATCATAACATTGTAATGCGGGGAAATGAAATATTAGAAAGGGTGAGATCAAATTATCAATATGATTAAACATAGAAGACATCAATAAATGATCATAAGTTAGCCTAAGATAGGCATAAGGGAATGAGAACATGATCATAACTCCCTATAACCATACCTAATCAATCAATGATTATTAATCATAAATAATGGAATAAGGATGTTTCATAACAAAATAAATGATCCATAAGTGTATGGAATCATTAATAATCTACCATAATACACGAGACAATATCATTATCATAATATATAAGTTTTTAGAATACACAAAATCATATGATATGATTTTTTTAGTATTGGATCATTAATAAAACTATTATAGTTTATTGGGTTCACTCCCCATTACATCATTTATTTAGTAAAGGTTCACTCCAAATATTATCATAGTGTATATAGTCCCTTATTGAACTAGTTTCACTAACCATTCTAGTCCTTCTTATCTCATAAAATATCCATATTTACCCAATGTGTATGAGGGTTATATAAATTCTACCCCCACCTACTAAATAATCAAAATTATATATATATGTGACAAAAGATCATAAAATATTCATCATATCATCATCTCATAACCCAAGGAAAGAAATCAAGTTTTGTAAAAATTTCATCATTTTATCAAAGCATAACTCATTGAAAAAATGGGATACATAAAGGTTTCATAACAACTTAATTATCCCATGGGAACGAAATGAGTTTCATAGAATCATATTTAAACCATCACCACCATCATCAAAATAATAAGCGATCAAGAGAATAAAACTATATGGTATCAAAATGTTATATTTTTATAAAATTTGAAAAAAACCTAAATGATGTTGACATAGATGATAATAGCTTTAAAATAAAAACTGTTCCTTTATTTGAAAATACGAGAAAAATATCTTTTTATTTTGATAAACTTTTAATGGAAAATTCACATGAATATTAAAAAAATAATTTATTTGAAAATAACCATTTAAACATTTAATTTTTCATTCAAATAAATGAACAATTATGATATTGAGAAAATGTATTCATATAAAATACGTAAGAAGAAAACACTATTTTCATGCTTTTTCAAAAAGTCTAAAATGAATTGTTTGAAAAAACTTATTTAAAAATATTACTTTAAAAATTTATAAATAATGAAAAATGTAATTAAAATGACTATTTTAAAACACATTAACTATAGGAAAAAACTTTTACAAATTTTTTTTAAAGAGATTGGATATGGAAGAAAAATTATGAAAACCCATGAGGATATAAGGTCAACTTTTATATACAACATTTTATTAATAAAGTTAAGTACCAAAGAGTGAAAAATGGAACTAATACATAAAAAATAATAATAACTGGATTAAAAAAATATATTTGTTTTAAAGGATAATATAAATATAATTTCCTTTAATGTAAATTTATCATAGACAGTCATGAAAAGATATGAGATTGTAACATAAACTCTTAACTCAAGATTCATATTGATTCATACACATTCAAATATCCTATATAATAAATGTAGAATTTATATATATATATATATATATATTCCAAAACCATATTCATACATAAATTATAATGTATTCTTTCATAAAAATTCCCAATTATCCATTAATTAACAATTCTTAAATAAAATGGACATTTGGGTGAAAATGGTCTTTTTTCCATGAATGTTTTGGTTCCATGGTTCCAGTACATTAACATTGGTCATGGTTTCAACATGTATAGAATATTAATCTTAATATATATATATATATATTCATTTTATATTCTTTTATAATTATTCATATAAAATACTGGTGAAAGTACTTTACTTCGTAGAGATGACAGTCCATACGAACATACGAGTGATGTTTCCACTTTTTGATGAATGTAATTAAATAAATGAAAATAAATATTCACTTATATATAAAAATTATTATTTCATAAATAACATATATTTTAATTAAATATACCCTTATTTCCTAAAACTTAAAACATAAATGAAAAATGAATCACATCGCTTCATGGATGTGGTAGTACACACGTACACACAAACAATAATATGGTTTTATAAAGGATATAATGTAAGAAATTAGACATGATATCATAATTTAAGAAGAATAATTATTTCATAAAATTCATTTATAAAAATTATTTCCATCATAATAAGAAACAATGAATGGTGGAGATGAAAAATGAAATACATCACTTCGTGAAGTGATATTTCACATACACACAATAACATTTATTTTGATTACCATTTAATGAAGAAATAGATGAATAAATGCTGTGAGATAGATATAATAACATATAATAATATTTTAGATATTTATATTTTTATATGATCATGGTTAGTATAGAATTTAATGATTTATAAGGAGAAATAAAATAAAAATACTCGGTTTAGAGATATATCTCTTATTTGGACAACCTTAAGCCTTTTAATATAGTAATTTTGATAAAAAAAGATCCGATATATCATTTTTAATTCTATTTGCAAGATATTTATTCCATTATTGGCTGATAAAAAAGGCTCATGAAGTATGAGGAAGAGAAGATAGGTGGTGACTTTTTATAAGGAAGGGAGATGACACACTTATAGTTTTTCAACAGATTAAAATATATCAATTTATTACCCAATAAAAATGGATCAAAAAATGAATAATGTTATAATATGATATGTTATAGGGTAATATGACAAAAAAATATAATTTAGACATGTTTTTAATCCATTTTACTCTCTATCATTTTAGTTTTAATTCTTTTAATCTTTTTAACTCTTACTATGGTCACTGACAATCTAAATTTAAAATTAATATTAAACAAAAATTAAGTTGAGCCTATTAAATAATAATAATAATAATTATTACAAATATGGGATCTAATTTATAATATTATGTTATTATAAGTGGAATAAATTCATTTCAAAATAAGTTTGAAAAATTAAACAAAACCGTGTTTATAAAAAATGCATTTTAAGCCTAAAATTGAGTTTAATTTAATTATTTTCCCAGTAAAACCTATCAAAGTAATGTTAAAATTTTTATTGAGTATATAATATATAAATATTAATTAAATAATTCATCTATAGTTATTAATTCAATTTATTAAAATCAAAACACATTGCTCACATAAAAACCATTTTTCATAAAAACAACTCTTTTTTTACATTCAAATGATTTTATTTTATTTTATAAATAATTGATAAACAATTAAATAATTTTTTACTTGTGTGAAAAATAATTTTTCATAATTCAACTATCCATATTCACACCCACCAATAAAAATAATAGGCGATAATTTTCAAACTAAATATTAATAAATTAATAGTATATCATGGTTCATTTAGACTCAGTCTTGTATATAAAGATAGTTATAAAACACATAAAATGTATTAAAGAAACATTTGTCATAAAATATCAAGGTTATACATAAAATAATTTAAAATTATAGATGTGAGGATGAAGAAACACTAGAGAATCTATTGGATGAGGAAAACTAGAGAAAAAATAGTAAAAGCTCATTTTGTTTTGTCATAATCAGATAAATAAATCCATGCCTCCTTGTTGTTTATAACTAAAGAGGGACCCATAGAGCATTAAATGCTCTCTAAAATGGATTATACCAAATTACCCATTTGAGGTGTAATTATGACCCTCCAAAGTCACATTGATTCATTTAATATCCTCTATAAATGGATTAGGTTGTTAACTACCTTACAAGGTGTATTAATGAACTTCAAAAATTTATTTAAACAAGAAAATAATGTGCTTAAATAACCTTATAATAGAGGCCCACAAAATTATTTCATACATTGGGCACTATAGGCCAATTATATCATGCCTAATATTATATCCCATTTGGTATTTCTTATTTCCACATGTTTACATATTAATAAAAATAATTCATTATTTATATTATAAGAACACATATATTATTTAATTAAATAAGTGTTATTTATTTAAATATATCAATTAGACTAATTTTTTTTGATAAACAGAAACATTTTAATTCTTCTACCAATCACATTAACAAAAATAATCCTAATTAACATTATCTTATGTGTGACCCTAAGAACCTTTTAAAAAGTTAATAATGATTATAAATATAATTAATTGTCATTATCTTAGATTGGAAACTATAAAAATATCATAGACATAAAAATTAAAAAAAGGTTTTATTTGATTCAATCTACCAAATATTCATTAGGAATATTCTTTTGTCCATGAAATTGATATTAATCAGAAGACATGTAAAATGTCATCTCTATATAACTTATCTACTTTTTATAATTCATAATCTAACTAAAATATATATAATTATATAAGTTATAATCAAATTGGAATAGACTTCTAATTAGTTAGTTAATTTTCAATTAAGGTACATGTTTTCATAAACCCGTCATATGGGAATATACAACCATTTTTTCTGAATCAAATACAAAAAATTGATTAATAACCCACTCCACCTCATTATATTAATCCAAATTACCAAATCATTTTCTGATAAATATCAAAATAAAAAACCTCACAAGTATTGGAAATTTTTATAACCTTGATTAAAAGATTTCATATCTACTACCCACTTGAGTAACACCTTGATAACATATGAAAATCCTTGTGGAGTACTGTATGCGATTCAATTTAGATACAAGTTCAAAATTATGTATCCCTATAAAGATTAGTTATATTTCAATGAAAGTGAGCATACTTTTAATGATCTTAACATATCATATCAACCCAAAATGATCATGAATAATGAGTTATAACCTACTCATACATATATTTGATGGATCATTATCATATCATCTCCCTTTATAGATATAAATATATATATAACATAAGTGAATGATAAAGAATTTTGATTATTGTACATTATATGATACATAAATCTCTTAAATAAACAACCCATAAATAAGTTTAGGACATAAACACTAACACATATCACTTCAATAGACCACCTTAATGACCATTTTTTTTATTTCACCATGTAAATTTTATTTGCCTTTATATTACGAACCATGTTAAATAAATAAAATATTTTTTATATTATAATTCCTTAGAGATAATTATATATATTAATCTCATAATATTTGGTTCTTAAAATAATTGGTATAATTCATATTCATTATCACACACACTCACACAAAATTTACAAAAATAGGTATAAATATATAATATCTTCTTATACCACATAATAAATTTGAATCAATATATTTAATCTCCAAAATACCGTTCATATTGAATACTATTAATTAATAATTTCAACTATCTCATCAATAAAATAATAATATAGTTGTAAAATAATTGTATATTTCGATTAATTATATAAATTCTAAATAAAAAATTATTAAATAAATATCATAAATCCAAAACATTATCTAAAATTACAATTTTATTAAAAACATAGCTTACTTATTTATAACAAATGAAATATTATTAATATAAAACCTTCATAATTCAGAGTTAAAATATTATAATCATTTAATATATTGCTTTATTACAAATACAAACAAATCAAATCATCATAGGGAATATTAATTTTATTATTTAAACCAATAATCTTAAATAAGAATTAATTAAATTAAAAAATTATATAAAATATTTCAAATCCTCTATTTATTAATACACACACACACACTCTATCACACACACACACACACACACATATATATATATATATGTGTGTGTGTGTGTGTGTCAGCATGTGTACATATAATATATATAAAACAATTTGTAATAAAACATTACATCTCTGAAAGAATATTATATTTTTAAAATTCTACATAGAAAATGATATTTATTTACTTTTACAAATGTATTTCTTCTATCATTTGTCCATGTAGAGTATATTCCACCACTATAGGAAGGGAAAATATAAGTGTTGATTTTACCATATTTAAAAATAGTATAAACAAATTCCACATATTCTGTAGATGGTTTATATAACCATCATGTATACTATTGATAATATTTAACTAATGATGATTTTTTAAATTTCACAGTGGTGGTTAAAAAAACATTAGTTTTCTTTATTTAGTTATGTTTCTCTAAAAATTTAGAAGTAAATTTTTAATTTTTCATATATATATATATATATTATTTTTTTATAGAATATGTTTGTGTGTGTCCATAAAACGTTTTTCTATTCATTGAACACAAAACATTTAATATAAAAATCTTCAAAAATCACATATGTGTATTTGTAGACCCATAAACACACACACACACACATATATATATATATATGTGGTCCTGTGTCCACATTATAAATATTTATTGAAAAAACAACTAACATTTATATATAAATCTTTATAAAACATACCCAAACACACATGCACACACAAATATATTGTTCTATCTATAATGAAATTATGTGCACTTTTGTGTTCCCACATACACATATTTATTCAGAAAAAATAATTCATTTATGTATAAATATGGTTATTAAATTTACATATAAATGTTTATAGAACATGCGTGAATGTGCGCACATGTTTCAGTGTTTGAATAGTATATATTTATTCATAATCCAGTTAAATGTTTTCAACAAATATTTATAAAATACTCACATAAACTCAAATACATATATGTTACTTTCAAAGATAATATATATAACATTTTTGTGTGTTTATATTTATAAATGTTATGTGTGTTGATAGATAATATATATAAATGGTTATAGGATATAAGACATATGATCATTATTTGGTATGTTATTGTTTAGCAAGAACATTACATAATAGTTATGAACAAAACTTTTTTACTCCATAATTTAATATGAGGATTTACACTATGTAAAAATCATAATAGATATGGATATAATTTAAAATATTTGTAGTATTTTTGTGATAATAAATGAAATGCCTTTTTACAATAAACTATTATTCCATATAACAAAACATGAAATTTCACAATTTAATAAATTTATGACATTTTTATGTAGGAAACAATTTTTTATATTTAGATATATTAATTTGTTTTTAAAAACATGTTACATTCTAAAAGATAATATTATATTAGTTACATATATCCTATACAAATAATTTCTTATCATCACATAATTAAATAATATATAATATAATACATATGGATTTCACATGCTAGAAATTTTATACCAAACACATTTGATAACAACTATGAAAAAAACTCACGTTGATGACATTATTTTAGTACATAACCTAATATATCATTATATAATATAATATTTTTTTCCTAGAATAAAAAATTCTCCCATGCACTGGAATATTTTTATGACATTTTTTATATAAAAAAATTATATCCTTATAAACTGTAATTATTTAATGACATAACATAACATATTTTAGATAAAATATATTATATTTTTATTGGAAATGATATATGTATAGAATATTATTTATGCCTGCCAATTGAGAATCAAAAAATTCACAAAGTAATAAATACCTGAGTAAGGGTATTATTTTCCTTACAACACAAAGGAAGAGGAAGGTGGCCATTATCACATGGATCGCCTGAACCTCTAAAATACATAAGATCACATGACCGACAAAAGGTAATGATGATGGTCAAACATAGTTCATAGATTTTAAAATATCCCATGGAGCCCCATTTATAACTCCTTATACTCTTGTTAAGGCAACCTAGATAGTTATTGACCATATGGAGGATTCGGGATGTTCACCGCTAGGACATAAGATATTTCCAGGTTAAGGGTTTTTAAAACCATTCAAAAACCCTTGGAAAATTGGATGTAAATATCCAAAATGTTGGAGCCTCTTGCCGTCATAAATATCAGATGACACATCATCGACAAGTAGAGTGATTATCTTTGACAACACTCATACTACCTCACGAGATCTCCATCCTTTGTAAAATAAAAAAAAGGAAATAAAAATGGGAAAGTTATGAGCCTCTTATTGTAATAAAACTCATATGACACTCCCATGCAACCAGTGAGAGACCACAGAATCCACAGTGACATGTACTTCAGGTCACACAAGAGCCCAATGGAATGCAACCCCAATCACTCGAAATTCATCGAACATATCTTGGTTTTATAACACTCCCCCTTTTGATCAAAAATATAAATAGAAGGGTTTATCCATGAAGTGCTCATGTACCCCCACAAGATGTTTTTTGGTCCCGCGATGCATCATTGTTCGAGATAGTGTTTTTCCTCGACAATGATCATATAATCTCGCAAAATCCCCATGAAATTTAAAAATAAAAGAAAAAAAATAAAAGATAAAAGGTGGGATCCTCTTTTGGTTGTAAAACATATACGACACACCATATTAGTCTCACAAGACCACTTGAAAAGATGGTTTGAGCTCACAAAGCTCCCTAGAAATCCATCCTTGTCTCACAGAATATCCCAAATAAGGCATAAAATATCACGTGAAATACATTAAACTAGAATATTGACCTTGTGAAAGTCCATATATACATTTACCTAAAAATACAGAAGACCATCACAATGTCTACATGATTTGACAAGACCCCTTTAATTTCCTATAATCCAATAAACAAGGTATTAACAATATGATCTCACAGTTGCTGAAAATCATGTGATAGACCCATAATGACCTAAATCAAAACCTCATGAAAACACTTAACATCAAATTCCTCCACTGACTCAATCCTAGATTTTTGCAACACATTCCACGAAAATATGTGAATAATTGGGGCGGAGAGGCCTATAAATATTCCACCCTAGAATGAGAAATCGTTAGAATTATCATTGGAACCTTTCATTTTCACACCCATAGATTAGAGTAGATTTCTTAGAGTGGCTGATCTCATGACCATAATGGTTCTACACCAGGTAAAATTTGGTGAACAATAATAGAAATCATGTAGTATGCATATGCACTTTTCTTGATTACTCATAAATCACACAAAAGACTTCTGGTGGGTTATTCAAAGGACTTACCACATATTTTATAAAACATGCAAGACATAAAATAATCTAACATTGAAAAATATTAGGCATATTCAATAAAAAACTGGAATAAAGAGTAAAGTATGGTGGATATATGTAAAAAAATGTATACATTGATCATCAAGAACATCACATGATCAAATTAGGTCATGTGACAACTCCAGGACATGTCACCCATGTCTCATCACGCTTCTTTGGTATACTATTTGGATCATACAGAGTCCCTCGGACATGTTAGATTAGGTCACATAGAAACCCCTTGGGCATGCCACCCAATTATTGAAAAACCCTCCGGGATCGCCATCCTGGCCCCCCAATGTCCTCTAGGCGTGCCACCCAAATCATGTGGAGACAACAATATATGTTAGATATGTCTCGGTATAACACTAGGGAATGCCGACCAGCTCTTATGAAATCCTCCATAAATTCCATCCAGACCCTGCGACACCCTCTAGTATGTCATATGCCTCCTACAATGTCCCCCCACAAGTCATTTGACTTTCACGATGACACCCATAAAATTTTTCCAGGACATACAACACCCTCTGAGACATGTCACACTAACTCTCGTGATTCTCTTGAACCATGTAAACCAGATTTTTTGATGATACTAGTGGATGTCAACTAGATCTTGTGACTCATTCTAATAATGTCAACTGAGATCATGTGATGGATTCCAAGATAATATGGATGGGTCTTGAGATGTCCTCTAAACAAGTCATCCTTGATCTTGTGACAACCTTCAAATATGACATCTAGGTTATGTGATGTATGTTAGATAAGTCAACTAGATCATTATATTTTTTTTGGAAATGTCACACTAAAATCCTTCGACATTTCAAGAAGATAGTCAAGACATGTTTATAAGACAATCAACACATTTTAGGAATACAATCGGCCAAGTAAATTGAGAATCCTATGACTTTATAACATTATCCAACCTACACAAAGGAAAACATAATTATGTAATCCTCAACCAATTGAACTATGATGAGTCTAATTCTTTCTATAACTAGGATACATAATATTTATTTCTAAGTTCAAATATCTATGTAAAAACCTTAGTTGGGATGTCCCAGTGCATAAGTACTACACCCACAAGAATTGAGGTTCATTATTTTCCATCCCTTTTTTTCCACAATGATCATATCTCATGTGAGATTAGAAAGTTTCAATGATCATATAATTCACATCACAAGCCTCTAATAGGATAAGGGAAACCTCAATGTGTAATCCTTGATTAGAAATATAATACAATATGTCCCATAATAAGGCAAGCCTCAGTGTGTAAGACCCAAATCATTGAACTATGAGGACTCTAATTCCTACCGTAACCATGATAAATTGGAATCCATACTAAGGTCTGATCTTTATCTCAAATATAAATCCACTTTTGTGCAATCCCCCTCAAGTCCCCAAAATTTTATCCATCGGGACCTAGTCTGTCCCATTGGCTGATCATCATTCCTCATCCTCCAGTGGATTGTGAACTCATTAAACTATGAGGAATCTAATTTTTTTCCATAACTAGGATACATAAGAGACCTTCATAAGGCACAATAATAAACTAAAATTGGAATCCAATTCGGTGTAATTACCCTCATGTCTCTAAAATTTCATCCATTGAGACCCAGTCTCTCCCATGGGATTATCATTTTTTCTCATCCACCAACATAATGAGAACTCATTGAACTAAGAGGACTCTGATTCCTTCCATGAATAGGATATATAGGATTCATTCCTAAATCCTGATCCTGAACTCAAAAGGGAACCCAAATTAGTGTAAGTCCCCTCAATTAATAGAAATTTCAATGATCTGGACTCAATCATCCCCATGGGATGATGATTCCACCTCATCCATCAGCGGACTGATAATCCATTTGAATTGTGATAACTATGATTCCTTCTATAATGAAAATATGTTGAACACCTTAGTAAAAAATGAGCTATATAATAAAAATATGAAGGGTTTACCTAGTACATAAGTTCCACATCCAAATGAAATGAGGATGATTTACTTACATCCCTTATTTCTCACACCAAGCATTGAACATGTGGTCTTAGGGAATTTCAATGGTCATATCATCCATATCACAAATCTCTACTATCTCGGGAAACCTTAGTGTGTAATCCCTAATGAGTTTTATGATATGATTAGCCGTTTATTAGATTATATTCCTTGGGTCCAATCCCAAGGGAATTAAAAAAGTATAATAAGTATGATTCATTCCATAA
This sequence comes from Viscum album, assembly GCA_963277665.1. Lineage (NCBI taxonomy): Eukaryota > Viridiplantae > Streptophyta > Magnoliopsida > Santalales > Viscaceae > Viscum > Viscum album. The sequence goes on from OY728165.1 coordinate 678,827,643, forward strand.
CCAGGATATATAGGATATCTCATTAAGACACAAGCTTGAATAACCCATTCCTATATACCTTCACATATGTTGTTTTCACAAGACGTTAAAATACATTGTATTTAATTAACTACATGTTTTCTGATTCCTACTATAAATAAGATACATAGGAATCCTAATAGTGGCTCAATACCCTCATTAGAATATTATCCACCACCCTATATGGTAAAAAATTCCAAAGTGACTGGTTATGAGGCTTCAATATATAAGTAGCTACTAATTAATGAGAAATTAATGAAGAACCTCAGATACATATATATGGACACACTAAAGAGATTACCTTATTCATCACATAAAGGGGGTTAACCTATGATCATTATATTATGGTAACATGTTCTATTTCAGAATTAAGAAGAGATTCACAAACATATCTTAAATATAAAATAGAGTCTCGAAGTAGGAAACAATCCCCCCTAAAAGGTGTGATGAGCCCGAACTCTTGTCCTGTAAACCAATGTGAGTTCCTAAGTGTCATTGGGTCTGAAACCCCAACTGAACACCTACCTTTGTAAACCAGGTCTATACTCAGTTATGGATGTGGGAAACATTGGGAGTTTACATTATGAATAAATATAGCTACTCGACATCAATGATTGTGTAAGAAATTGAACCCCTCAGAGTCAACCATCAGGCCAAACTGAATTCACCTCATTTACTAGCTTTCCCATAGAAAAATATAGTTAACCTAATGTGAATCACAAAATATCTTTTACAACAATAAAAAGATAAATTATTCAGTCATCATCAAAACATTTTGTTTGCTCATTGAGGGTGCCTGATTATCTCCCTTTAAATTAAAACAAAAATGTTGAACCTGGCATGAATCAAAGAATCACCTTCACAACATAAAAGGATAGATAACCCAGTTCTCATAAAACAATTTTATTATCCAAATGAATATGTATGGTTGTATCTTTACATTGAATAAATTTTTTTGAACCCAATGTCAATAAAAAAATATCCTTCACAACATTAAAAGGATATGCATCCTAGTTCTCATCAAACCATTTTTCCCAATAAATGTGTCCAATTATCTCTTTATGTTGACTAAAAAATGGTGGTCCTGACATGAATCACAAATTATTCTGGAAAACAAAAAATTGTAGACATCCCAATTCTCGTCAAACCATTTTGTTCACGCAATGAAGGTGTCTGGTTGTCTCCTTCTATAAAGAAACATGTTATGATTTTCAACCTAACTAAATTCTTATAAGTAGTTAAGATGGATGTTTTGGTTAAGATTAAATCCAAAAGAGACTAAGATGTTGGTTACTTATTTCCCAACAAAACTAATAGACATAGTTACTTTATTAATTAGGAATAGTGATGGGAGAATATGAGTAATGGTTTCCCACTAGAGTGGAGCTAGGGAAGTGGTGTACCTCTAGCTCATAATTCAAGAAGGCCTTTTATAAAGTATTAACAATGTGGGAGTTTTGGAAGCATTATGAAAAATTGTACCTATTAAGTGATGTAGTGTCACTTATGTAGTTATTATGTTCATCTTCAAAGTTTCTATTGATGTGGACCATCTGAGATAAATAGTAAATTCTCACATCCTCTACATTAGCTTCAAATATATTTGATACAGGTGTATCATACTATTCCATTTTTTTTTTGGATTTCCATCACTTCTAGAAATTAAAGTAGAATCGTTATACCCTTATATGAGCTTTTATACTCATATTGGGAAGAGAGTAGATAAAACCAGAACGATTCCTTGGTATTCCTTGGACATCGATTCTTATGGGAATTTATAGGATATTTTGGTCCAAAATATGGAATTGTTTGGAATCATTTAAGCAATTTACTAGCAAGATCAATTCTCATATTGTAACAATTTATATACCTAAAGGGTGTGTTTCTCATCTTTAACTAGTATGCAGTATACCCTTCAAGTGGAGTAGGAGATTTAGGCTAGTGAAGTAGGTTATAATTACTGATAGGAGGGGATATTACCACATAAAATTCTAGTATCTCTGTTAAATTAGTGTAGCCATATGATGTTATGTTTTACCTATAGTGGGGTATCTATACCCATTTGTATTCCTTGAAACCTTCTATGGATTACAAATTAAGTGAGAGATAGAATTTTCAATCAAAATACTACATGGAATTACCTATATTTATATCCATCCATATAAAATGGATCTAATTGAAATGTGTTATCTTAAGATATAGTTATAATATCTTGAAGAAAATGGGTTCATTAGGCTGATCAAATCTCCACGGGGTGCACTATTCTTTTTCCCCAACAATGATGATGGTATTCTAAACTTATATACAGACTTCCATAAGATAAACCTGAAAAAAAATAAGAATAATATCATTTAATTTAAATTCATAATTTATTTAATTAACTAAACGATCTAAGATGGTTATCTAAGGTTAAACTTTAGTCAACTCATCACCAGCTTCTGGTCAGACCAGATGACATTTTTATAATTGATTTCTAGAGATCGTATTGAAATTTTGAATATATGGCCTTTCCTTTTGGGATAAATAATGCTTATATTGAATTCATATGTATAATCATAATGATCTTTAATCCATTATGGGTTCATTTTTGAAGGTCTTTATCGATGATATCCTTGTCTATTCAAGATGTGAACATTCTCTCTATCATTGAATCATATTGGATATTTGAGGTCTATTTTGATGGATCTTCAGTAGGAATTTGATCCATTCTCATAAAGGATCATCAGGTTATTGTATATTTTTTTGGATGATTTTTCCTTATAAAATTAATTACCCTACTCAATATGTAGAATTGGTATTTTTGGTTCTTTCTTTAAAGTGTTGAAGGTGTTATTTTTTTTTGGTGAATGGATCATACTATTTACCAATAACACATATTAATATATATCTTTTATAAAATGGATATAAAACATAATCTGTGTCACCAATTTGAGTATATTTAGTAATTTGATTTTTAAATTGAGTATTCTCCTAGTAAAGGCAAGGTAGTTTTTTACACCCTTGGAAGAAAAATTCAACCAAAAAATTAGTTGTGGTAAATGGAGAGTGAGGGTTGATTTAACTCATGTATGATATAAAAATAGATATGATTTAAATCATATTGGATAATTATTACACTAAATCAATATCACATCCTATATTTTGGATTGAATCAAGGACTCCCAAATATCTGATTTTGATTATATCATTATTCTAGTGAGGCTCAGTGGTGGGATGAACCTTGATAGTTGGTTCCAAGATCCTCAATACCTATTATAAAATTGTGGAAGAATAATAGTTACTATGAGTATGATGAGAGAAGTGGTGGATTATAATTATTATTCATGGAAATTTTATCCTAGTATCAATAAAAAGTATTAGGATATATATCTCCAATTCTGGTTTCCAAGATTAATAAAGGATATTACATGATTAGTATTGAGATGCCTTAACTGTTAACAATTAAATCAAGAGAATCATAAGATTACATTTAATATTATTCAAATACCATATCTAGTGTGTAAATATGAATAAATCATAATGTAATTTGTGACCCATTTACATAGATATGCTAAGTGTAATGATGCAGTGTAGGTGGACATGAACCGTATGACCATGATGACTAAAATATTATCCTATCAAAGAGTATTCCTTTATTTATGAGATTAAGAAATTATATGTAAACAAATTTTAATTCTTAAAGGGTTAAAAATAGTACTATATTTTATTAAGAACCATGGATCATAGATCAGTTTCTACATGGAATTCAATGAGAAATGGGTTCACAGGTGAAATTATGTACATTGTTCCACCCTTAAAGTGATGGATTTTCTAAGTGAAAAATTTATACCCAGGAATACATGATATGAGGATTTATTATGGTCTTATATAGCATTTAGTAATATCATATCTATATTATATAATTCTTAATATATAATAGCCAGTAGTATTCCATCCAAATTGAACCGTTCAATAATATCAATGGAATATTGTATCATTCCCAAATTTATTAGGAATCTATATGAACAAATTAGGGATCAAAATGTTGATAATACAAAATATAACTGAGTATATTAATATCATTCAAAAAATTACTAGGATGGGTCAAATTAGACAAAAATACTAGGATAATTAGTGAAGAAAATTGTTGGAATTTAAGGTCAGCAACCACATTTTTCTTTAGGTTTCACTGAGATTATGTTACCAATGAATGAGAAAACAAGAAAACTAAATTAAAGATATGTTGGGGATTTTGATATATTGAATAGAATCAAGGAATTTTATTATCATATATCTTTATTTTATAAATTCATCACTATACAAAACACCTTCCTCTTTCCAAATTGAGGATGTATGGAAGCGGTCCCTCAGATAAGATATGATATAATTGTATTTTGGTTTGGATTGATTCATCCTACGAAGAACATCCTATTTATATCATGGATAAAATTTATAAATTTATAAATTGTATTTTTATACCTATGTTTTAGCTCAAATTGAAGCATACCTATCACCAAGATGAGACTTGAGATCGAGAAAGAGAAATTAAGAGCCAATGGACAGGATCGTATGCTCAAGAAACATATCAAATCATCTATGGGATGAGTAATGCAATGGTGTGGATTTTCTAAAGACTAAAAATTCAATGGGATGAAAATTATATCCTATTAATATTTATTTTAATTTATTTATGGAATATTGTTTGTAAAAATAGGTATTAAGGGGTTTTAAGTGGAGTTAGAGAGAAATAGATAGGGGTCAGCTGAGACAAGCACTGAGTACAAGATAGATTATTATAGGGTACCTTGTGGGGTTATAATGATTATATGTGGATTTTTACAGGAATTGAGTATGAATTTGATATTTAATAGGTATCCAAGATACTAATGTGTAAAATTACCTTAATAAAGGCAATTTTAGTCTTTTAAAACCCTCAATTAAACTCCTTTAATAATATTAATCAATATTTTCACTGAATTTACTCATATTTTTATCTTCTTTAAGATTCCCCACCAAGATCCTATATTATATATGTATCCACCCTCAAACCATGATTTGGGAGGTACCATTTGGTCATAACTTCCCCGATTTATCAAGGTATGGTCATGGATCTACTCTAACTCTCCCAACCCTTTATTTTTTATTGTATTATGCATGAATTATTTTATCTAACTTTATGGATTATTAATATAGCCATATAATTTTTATAATTTTTCTGTTTTAATGAAGGGTTTTCTTAGGTAATAATAAGGTAATACTTGGTTTCCTTCCTTGGTCTCATATTTTATATCAATTCAGTCATGAGACCTAATTCTCCTATAGTGATTGGTTAATACTAAGATTCTACTAGTGGCTTAACATTTTTCAATAGACCCCATGTAACTTTATATAGATTAATTATTGGGTGACCCCCTTATTTTTATCATATTAATTAAGAGTTGGGTTGGCAGCAATGTAAGGATAATTGAATTAAATTAAAACTTAATGGTTTCCATTAATAAGGATTTCAGTAATTGTTTTATGAAAAACCTAGTATTGATTTGATTGATTTGATATATTTACATGTAGTCATGATATTTCTAGTACATACTATATTATTATATTTTGGGTAAATGAAAATGCATTTCATCTAATTTATATGAGTAAAATATTTAAATTCAAATTATACTCATTATAATGCTTGCTTCCTGCATGGATTGGTTGAATTATTGGGTTCATTGAATATAATTTGTTAGTAATATTTTATGTTAAATAGAGTTTTTTATTTTTTAGATATCTGATATTGATTAATTTTCTTAGAAGGGGTATATTATTATTATATAATAAAGGTTCTTGGGTGTACCTATTTTCATCAGAGAAGATGAGGGATTGAGATGAGATGACAACTTCCTAGCTCTATTATACCCCTTTCCACAACCCATAGATGTCAATGTTAGCTTTGTGTTATTAAATACATCATAAATGACTTCATTTTCCACAAATGGGATTGGTGGTTCATCCAAAATTTAGTTATGGTTTTTCTCAAATCTCTCTTTATGCCTGAGGTAGGATTGATAGGTATATACCCTTCTGATATATGGAGTGATTCAATTTTTCTGAAAGTACTACGATTTAATGTGTTATTAATCATGTTTTATAACCTGTCAATTTACTCCTAAGTTGATGTTATTTTTTTTCACACAATTGTTTTTATAAAATGTTGTTAAGTGTGTCTAGTGATTTCTTATTGGGTGTTTCAAACTCATACACTACATAGGACCTCTCTAGAAAAATGGTATTCTATTTATGTGTAACCTAGGTAAATGAAAGGTTCTTGAAAATGGAATTTATCTTCACATGTTATTTAGATCCTGGGTGATAGTTTGTGAATTTTCTATAGGGATTTCAAAATACATTTAAAGGATATTTACCAAGTATTTTCCAAGAAACACTTCACTTAGAAAAGCCACATTTTGTGCCTTTAGTCCATGGATGGATCACCCAACACTTGTATATATCATTTCTATTAAATATCACTTATTAATGTGGTATTCAAATTTTTCTAGATTAGATCGATGTATATGTTAGTATGTATATGTTATCAAGAATATTGTGTTGTTTTTCCTATCACTTATACTTCCATTATTGATAAGTTAAGGATTAGAGTTCTTGAGACCCATTATTTCATGTCTCATTAGGTTTGAACCCATTATATTTTTACCAATATATCAAGGGTTAAACCATCATACACATATATTCTACTTTAACCAAAGAAATTAATCTAGCCTATGGTGATTGAGAGGTACACCTAAGGTGTTGTGGGGAACTAACCAGGAACTGTTCAAGTAATCAAGTCATGATCATTATAGTTTGATCCTTGATGAGAATATATATGAGATTAATACTTCTTGGATTTTTTATTTATTCAATTATTCTTAATCTCGTGGTGTTATTATTCTATAAATAAAGGGTGGTCATGAATTTTTCTTCTAAAATTCTCAAAATCAGTGGATTACCAGTATAATTAAGAGGTTTTTTATTTCTCAAGGATATTGATCATGTACATTAATGGTGAAATGTTTGATCGATAGTAATGAGGTATGTTCTTTATTTTTTTTATATTACTTATAAACCATTCCTTGGTAGATATTATCGTTTAGTTTTTTTATTTCTTATTTCATTTACACTTGTTAAATGTTAGTAACACCTATTAGTGGTATCAGAGCCCGAACTAGTGAGTTTTGAAGAAATAAAAACATTAGTGAAAAAATTGAAAATTTATAGAATTAATGACATTGTAAGAAATTATATAGAGATATAATTAATTAGAAATGATAAAATATATGTGGTTTTATTCAGTTATTTTATAATGTTAATGTGATCAATGAAAGTAAATATGGTTTCATGTGTTGTGATGGAGTTTTATATTCTAAAAAATAGACTCATAACACTATAGTGATATGATGATAACACAATAAGTGTTATAATAATAATTTCATGTTTTCTGATATCATTAGAAATTATATATAAATTTCACTTCTCGTGATTAAAAAAAATTTATCATCATGTGATGATTACAACATGTTAATGATATTAGTATTTTCCACTAGGATAATTATAATGATATCATTGTCTAAAATATGAAACACATTATAGAAAGTGATATAAGATATTTTTTATGTTTATCCAATGATATTTGATTGGTTTATATTGTTGAAAATGATATGAGATATTATTTTATATGATATAGGGTTTTTAAAATTATGTTAAATATATGATTATAAATATTATAAATAGTTTATGTTAAAATATATAAAGTTTTATATATAATATATGTGAAATATGAATAGTAAATTTTTCATAAATTATATATTTTAATAAATATAAATAGATCATATATTATATATAATTATTAAATAATAAGTTTCTATATTTATGATATATGAATAATATGTTCATATTTATAATTTATACTAGAAAGGTTGGGGTCAAAAATATTTCTTGAAGAAAAAGGAAAACACAAAAAGGTGCAAAAGAGAGGATGAGAAAGGGGTAAAAATTTGAAAAACTTCCCTCATTCAATGCCAATAACAATAAAAGATATCATATTAGATCATAGTCTAGTTTATTAAAATTCTTATAAACTTCCTAGATAGAATCATCTCTAAGGGATATGAAGTAGTTCTCTGGAGCTCACCACCCTTCTAAAGAAGATATTGATCTAGTTCTCACAGTTGGATTAAGATGATAACAGTCCTTCCTTTTTATTAGTGGGTCTTACATAAATCCATTTTTTTATTTTATTATTTTGATAAACCAATTTTTAGTAAAGTGGGAACCTTACATAGCCATTCAATGCGGCTCATACACTACAAAAACCAGATTCGAAATTCAAAGTTCAAAATTCAAAATTCAAACTACAACATCATCACATCCTCCTCCCACGTCCCACCTCATGTCTCGTACACAAATAAAAATCTTCGTTGTACAAGATCACCAGTAAGGAACGACTTCCAGAATCCATCTTCGTCATCAAGAACCATCATTGTCGTCGAAAAATTACACATCCTTCAAAACGTAACCGTCAACCATCAACCCATAGGAAAAACATCACTGAGAACCAGACCAACACCAAAACAAGCTCCATCAAAGAACATTAGTGAAGACTACTGACACTCCATAGCCACCATTATAGACCATCATGAACATTGGGAGTAATAATAGCCAAATCCATCAGAAACCCAAGGAACAAATCCTGTATCTGTCGCACCTCCTCAAAAACTGGAAACTGATCAAAATACACATCGCAAAAACTCTAAGAAGATCACTGCACCAGATCGACATGGAATGGGAGAGATGATCAGGAAGCAAGAGAAGAGTTAGATTGGCCAGGTCTTCGACAATGAGTAGTGATATTCAACAGTAACTCCATCTACTTCGATAGAAACACCACCAGGAGAGCAGACACCAGATAACCAAACAGAACAGTCTTTCATTAGTTATTATTTCTTCATTGGAACTGAAGAAAAACAATCATCATCCTTGATCATTACCTTTTAAAATATATTCCTATAGAATCTCCTTGGTTATGGATCCTCATATTCCATATTAGTTCAACTACCCTCAGTTTTGTTTAGTTTATATTAGTTATTGAGTTACACTATAACTTTTTGACCTACATGAGAAACAATACTGATGTAAAGATAAATATGTATGGAATTAATGATCCGTTCTTACTTCCCATACTGACCTAAGTCATCCTTATCCCATTAAATATAAGGAAAAACTATAATTTTATTTTTTTGGTCACTACCATCATGAATAAGATGTCTCTGAGAGTATTCAAAGTCCAATATCAGAATAGTAACACAATGAGGACCCACACTAGTTTTTACATAGTTGATTTATGCCATGGAATTTATCATGATTGGATCTACACCCCATTTTTAAAGAAAAAAAAATCCTTTGACTGTGTATCTTGTACCTGCAAAGGCAGATTATAAGAATTAGAAGAAAAACCACGAACCTCATCCGTACCTGAGGTTTCTTGACCAATTGAGGATGATGGTAAAAGTTAATCTTCCAAGATCAATCTAGGAAAATTAAAAGATCCAAAATAATATAGGAAGATACCACTTGACTAAAATTTCATCCCTACAAGGTCCATCACTTCCCAGAGATCCCAGCCAGCACCTACCCTTGCACATTGTCTCCCTGTAATTTTTTTTACATATTTGGAGTTAAAAAATTTATTACATATATTAATTATTTGGTTTCCTGTAAATATGAATGTTAATGCATATGGTAGGTAAATGAATTTAGATGAACAATATTGGATATTGTTTTTCTTAGTGATTAAAGAATTTTTTATTAAATAACTATCAAGCACGAAATCTAGTATAAAAAAGAAGATTGATTTTTTAATCATGACATCTAATGTCAATAATGTTAATAAGTTAGTATAAATATTTTACTAAGGTGTTTGGACTAATGATAATCGATTAATTATGGTCAAATAAGTGTTAGAAGTTAATTAAATGGTAAATGAACTATTTTGTAAGATTGAATTAAAAAAAATGTATTCTAAGTAAAATTCTACTTTGTATAAGTCAGAAGTTTAAATTCAAAAGGTCGTGTAAGATTAGATATGATATAGATAAGGGTGAACCCATCAAAATTATTTTTACAAGTGATTAGCTACATAATTTATTATTGTTTAAGAAATAAATCATAGAAATAATGTATCATAATTGAGATACCAAAAACTCAATGATCATGTAACAATGAGTTTATTATCACATAAGGGGTAAGTTGAATAATAATTATTACATAAGTGAGAAATGAAACATAACAATTCAAGAGAATGGTGATATGAGTTTTCAAGCACTATGTAATATTGACTTGTTTTTTTATAATAGTGATATTCACTTTATGAGGCATGTATAATAATGAGATGGAGATAAAAAGTTGATACATAAATTTTTAAATTAATACCAAATTAATTGCAATATTTATTAAATTAATTATTATTTATACTTGGTAATTATTTTAGATATTAAAATGATACAACAACCATTATAAATCATGTATACAAAATTTATGATAGGTTATTATATTCTAAATCAATATTTATATTTTTTTTGTAAATTAAATTTTTACAAAAAACATAGATAGTGGGAGAGATAAAGTAGGAATAAAAAAATAAAAATTAATTTTTCGTAATTAGATTGAATTATGTGAAAATTTTAGATAAAAGTTATAGATAAATATTATAACAGATTGTTTGAGAGAAAAGAGTAAGCTATGATGCAAGTTAGTCCTATAAAATATAAGGATTGAATGAGATGGTTTATTTTTTTATGGAAACAAGATATCATTAATTTATCCTCTTCCAACCCATAATTTGGTATCCATTTTATAAAAGTGGATTCAATTTCAATATTTCTTATACTTATATAAATTTAAAATAGTGAAAGATTACATTCACTATTAAGAGATTGTTTTTAAGGTGTTCATGGTCATAAAATTTCCCTCTTAATTCAACATTGAAAATAAAATATCATTCATGTGAAAGGTTATAAAACCCATAACATAGAAAGGAATACCTAATTACATTAATTGATAAATGATGTAAAAATATCCCATTTTCATTTTTAGATACATAAATTATGGATTCATGAATTATGTTAATGTAATTTGTGAGGAGGAGATCATTTTATACCAATTGATATAGAATAAAAAATATATTTTTAAAATATGATGATTAATGATCAATTATTCACCCATAGTGATTCAAAATACTTATTAAAAGAACTATAATTTAGTGTTATAACCTTAGTTCACTCTCAAAGATATTTTCTATTCAATTTATGTAATTGGGAATCATAACTTTATTAATTGAAAAGTAATCCAAACATTGATGGAAATAACTTCAATATATGAAAGGTTAATACGATTTCATATATTTTTCATCTTATTATTAATTTGTCACATATTTTATATAATAGTTTTACTTAGTTAAATGATGTTTATTCTTTCTCTCTAGTTAGTATTGTAATGTCTCAGATTTTCTATGTATTATTTTAAAATATTATTTGTATAATTTTCAAGATTAGGCGTTGAGACAACATGCGACTCCAAGGACCTGGGTTCCTAGAATAAATATTTTAAATATATTAAACTGAATGTTCTCATAGTTTTAAATAAAAAATTAGAATAACTTCTAAATGATTTCCCAGATCAAAAATCCAAGGGAACCATTTAGTTCCGAATGATAGTTTTACCCTAGGCACGACTTAACATTAGTCGACATGAGTCATTTGTGAAAAATTTATCATGGGTGTAAAATGAATAAATTTCATTTTATGTGTTTAATTAAAGAAACAATTTTTTTATATTTAATTAGATTATTATTTTGGAAGTACATGTTTTTCTGCATAACCCTGGAGACATTGGAGGACTGCTAGGGAGAGCTTTGAAAAATCCTCTCTGGTGAATGGTGATAGATCGTAAATCAATCGATAGAAAACCCCCATATTCGTAGGATCTTGCTAATTAACAAGACATGATAGCCATTATTTTTCAACAATCGAACTAAATAAAAGATGTTTGTGTGTCTCATTTTATTTAATTTCTCGTTCTTTATTTATATAACAAACAAAAATTAGTCAATGAATAGATTGATTTGAGGATCGATCGATTTGTGGGAAGTGTTCGATTCAGAGTTTATTTGGGATATTTCTCGTGATTATTCAATCATCTTAATTTAACATTCTTATAGAAATGAATCAATGCTGACATGAATAATGACCAAGGATCATTACTTATGGTTTTTTCATTGTGTTTTCCTCCCTATTTTATCATTCATTGTGGGAGACTCCTTAGTCCGTTGGTCGACATCATATTGACAGAAAAATCATTGAAAATGTGATTATTTAACCAATGGTATGAGATTATAGATCTGGACATGGTATGATGAAACAAAGGTGTGGTGGCGGTGGTGGAAAACATATCAGGCTATCTCAGAAACCCTTGATTCTAGAGCTTCATACGTGGATGAGGATTCATACAAAAAACTTTTATTTCTGATAAAATTCAATGGCTAGAGCACATTGCTCATCGATGGTGAGGCTTGGGTAGAGAAATCCATGATTTTTGTATTTATTGAATCTGGATTCCAAGGCGGAAATGATGTGGGAGTGAGTGAGAGGAAGAATCAGGGATTCAAGAAAATTTTAGTACACATGGAGTGTAATTTGGGATTACGTGGTGTGTGGGCCCCCTTTAGTGAAGTCAAGGGTTTCAGGAAGAATATGATGATCACATGGTGTTTGAACCTTTTCATATGATGTGTGACCCTCCCCTATTGACTCGGTCTTTACTTTAGAAGTACACAGACATGGGTTGGAGTACGTGGGAACGAACACACCATTTTCTACCAAATGGACCCAACTTAACATACACAGACCAGTTCACATACATGGTTTTTTACAAAGAAACATCCAAACTACATGGGTAGGATACCATGTGACTCTACATGTTGTTTATTCCTACACATTGTTTATATGGATACTAAATGTCGTGTGAGGCTCTTCCTCATGGGAAAGACTTTGGATAGATGAACACATTGTGTACCCCTTGTGGAACACCATATACTCCCATCAATAGTTCTTGAGGATCTTATTTTTCTTAGTTTGAATCAGTATAGGTTGAGTGTGTTCCCTTGGTCCTTTCCCTCGAGGTTACGGTGTGAAATTACTTGCACGACACATTATTATGATCCCCTCTAATGGCTGAGCCTCAGATAGAGTTTTGGTGTCCCTCTATGAGAAGGGATCGATATTCTCTATCATCCCTAATTAATGATTATAGAATTATAAGGACCTCCCTATGTAGGGCGCCGATCCTCTTTCTAGAAGGATGTATTAGTGGTGTTAGTAGAATCATTGATGTATGATCCCCTACATAGTGGGTTGATTCAGATTGGGTCCGTGGTGTCCCCTAGAGGTTCTGGGCATGTACCTCTATCTATGTATCAGAGTCTTCTTACTAAAGTTTTGTTTTATTGGGAGGGTCCAAATGATCTATACCTTCTTTATTAGTGCCTCCCATGATAGTATGGATTGTGGAGTGAGTTCTCCTGGAATGAGAATTACTTCGAGCAGAATCCTGTGGCTAACAGTTGGTTATGAATGCCTAATGGTGATGTGTGTTTCCTAAGTATATTTGTGTTGTTTATATAATACATAGATTTTAAATATATTATATTGAGAATACTATACATGGTTATTTGTATTTAGTGTTTTGTCGATGTCCTTATGAATATTTTTATACTCACCCCTACATGGGATTTACATACATGTGTCGTGTCTTGTGCAGATGATGGCCCTTATATATAGTGTTCTCGGAGGACAAGGAGTTAATAGAGCATAACTGGAGCTTAAAATACTGAGGTGTTTAACGAGAATGTGAGTTTCACTTAGTAATTTCCCTTATAGAAGGTTGGACTCTTTATAGTATTTGTTGGAATTTTTTTCTGGATCCTTTTCTATTTTTAGTAATTTACTGTCATACTATGTTTTGGGATATTAGATGTATGAATACATTATTTTAGTTGTTTTACATTTCATAATTGTGTAGGCATGGATATGTGTGTTTTTGTACAGTTACATTAGGCTATGGCCTCCCATTTTTAGGATATTCCTACTCAGTTCTTATCGCCTACCCCTGGCCTATTGGAGGCGGGCTTGGGTTAGTCGTAGGTCAAACCGTGGAAGGTCATGTCATGAAAGAGTGGTATTAGAGGAGGTCAGTTATACATTAGTACATGAGTCATTGAGTTTGGTTTGGGGAAATAGTGTTTAGTGTTTCATGTATGGATATTATGCAAGGGAAACTTGTGTTGGTGCGATGACTGATGTATCTAAACACTATGTCTCTGATCACCTTCCTTTTGTCTCAGTACATTTTAAAATTTGGTTGTGGGGAAATTTTAAGGTAGATGCATCATGTAGGAATGGTTTTTCCTCTTCTTCTAAATTTATCTCTATAGATATACTATTTTGACCCTGGCACATCTTTTTTTATTATTGGATTCCTACATGAAGATAGCTAGCGGGGATTCTACTGCATGATCACGAGGATAATCTACCTAGTGATGAGGCATCAGTACAGTGGCATGTACCAGAGATATAATCATCGAGTAGTTTACCAGCTATACCACCACTTATTGAGCATCATCTAGTACCAACACTACCATATTAGGTTACATGAAGTCTAAGTGTGTTGTATGATTACTAATGGTTGTGACCACCTGGGTTTCGGGGTGAGCTGGACCCCCTGGTGGATGAGGACTGGAATGAGGCAGTCACTCACATTTTCTTCCTTGTCAGGACACCGACCATCAGATTGAAGTCCTCACCGCAAGTATTCTTCAGGGATCAGTGGGGAAATGGTGGATCTTGGTGACTTAGCCTCATGACGAGACAAGTATCTCTTTGACTAACATCAATCTTCTCTTCAGAGGGGAGTTCTATCTAGCCATGTTGTGATCAGTACACATATAAGAGATTCTTCATTTGAAGAAGTGAAGTATGATCGTGGTGGAGTATTTAGTGAGGTTTACTGATCTCACATGTTACTCATTTGATATGGTACAATATTAGTTCTTCAGGGATTGGACAATTGAGTAGGGATTGTACTACGTAATTAGGGCATTAATGGAATATCATTGTATTTCCACCAATGCTGGAGTTCTTGAGTGAGCCTTGTTGGAAGAATGTTTTCTAGCATAAAAGACACAAGTAGTTGGAGCTATAAGTGGGAACCTAGTATATGAAAACATGGAAGAAGGTAGGAAACAATAATCACAGGGATCCAAGAGGGTCATAGGCTCCAGGAGGTGATCCCAGGACTTAGTGTCAGTGGTGCAAGGATCTCCAGGTGGCTAGAATTAGCCAATGGATAGGTGGTGTTTCTATTGATATGGTTGAGGATATCTAACATGATATTTATAGACCCATCATATAAAAAATTGGGAGATAGATGAGGGACAACTGTGGTAGAGATAGAGGTAGGATCCAGGTCATTTGTTGGGTGGTATATGTGATAGAGAGTCTGATAGTATAAAAGTAGGTGGGTAGAGGTTTGACCTATTTCCACCAACACCTCTAGGTGGTCCACTACAGGCTCAGGGAGAAGGTGGATAGGGACAAGGCCATCTGCAAGTTATGGGGGAATATGACCCCAAGGATCTGAGGATGATTCAAGGTATGATCATTATATCTTCTACCTTAGTTTTAGTATAGATAGACACAAGTTATATCCATTCCTTTCTTTCCACTTCTATGATTTAAGACTTAGAGATTTAGATTTATATTTTGATTCGACCCTTATGGTTAGAGACTTAGATTGGCATTGAATCAGTGATTTCACACTTGTTCCTATAGTAAGACATATATATTGGAGGTGAGAGTTTTGTATAGGATATCTTTGTTTCATTAATGAGGCCATACAACATCATCTTAGTTATGTACTGACTATCTAAAGTCCATAATATGATTGAATTTTTTAGGATGAGTATGTGGTGTTTCCACAGTGATGGAACCAGGTTTTCCTTTTTTTGAGAAATAAAAACCCAGGTAGCATAGGATGGACTCGTTCATAAGGGGTTCCAACCAGCTACTCATTAGTTTTCTTTCCTAACCCTTGGTGTAGTTGATGTCATAAGTTACCATTTTTCTGTATTGGTGGTGGAGTGGGAGGATGGCTTTCATGAAGATGTTTCAATATTACCTCCAAATAGAGAGGTAAAATTCTACATTGATGTACACCATATATCTTTCTAAAGTGAGGGTGTAGTTGGAGGACTTGTAGAGGAAGGTATTTGTTCAACCTAATGTGTCACCCTGGGTAGCCCCACTTTTATTTTTCAATTAGGTAGATGAGATCTTGAGGTTATGTGTGGATTAATAGTGCTTGAACTAGGTGAATGTGAAAGAAAGTTACTTCTTCTGAGAATCGATGACCTTTTTGATCAGTTGAAAGGGGTGAGATGGTTCTCAAAGATTGAAATCAGATCATGCTATCAACAGTAGGGTGAATGGGATGAGGATATAATAAATAGATCTTTCAGATGTCTTTAAGGTCACTATGAATACTTGGTGATGTTTTATGGTGTGATGAAAGCCCCAACAATGTTCTTGGGACTCATGAACCAAATATTTCATCCTTTCCTGGATCAGATAATGGTAATATTCATCGATGAAATCATAGTTTATTCGATATCTATAGAGGATCATGCTAGACATTTTTGGATTGTCTCAGATACCCTCCAAGAGAACCAAGATTATAGGAAGCTCTCAATTGGTTAGTTTTGGATTCAAGAGGTCCATTTTCTAGGACACACCATCTCAGAGGATAGAGTAGTAGTGGATCTAGCGAAGGTTGTGGTAGTCCTTTCTGGGGATCCACCCAAGAATGTTACTTAGGTGTGGAGTTTCCTTGGATTTCATGGTTAATTTCAGTGGTTTGTACCCAAATTCTCCAGAATGGAAGCACCCATGAAATCATTGACCAAGAAAGAGAAGAATTTTAAGTGGATGGAAGAGTTCCAGTAGAGATTTTTGGAGTTGAGGCAGAGTTTGATGAGTGCTCCCATATTGAGGTTACCAGGTGACGTTGTTGAGTACGTAGTACTCTACGATGCATCAGGGAACAGACTTGGCTGTGTTATGATGTTGAGGTAAATTTTTTTTCCTAGGGTTCACACAAGTGTAGACCACAAGAGAAGACCTATGATACCAATGACCTTGATTTAGTAGTACTAGTTTTTTCATTGAATATTTGACCACACTACTTGATGGGAGAGAGATTTATCATGTACTCTAATAGCAAGAGTCTCCAGTATAAATATTATTACAAGGATCAGAAATTTATATAGATCTAATGGATTGAGTTCCTCTCGGACTTTTAATTTGAGATTTTCTATACTCCAGGGAGGGGGAACATGGTGGAAGATTCTCTTAGTAAGAGATCTTGTTTGTATTTGTTGAACTAGGTGTTAGTGAAGTTGGGATCATTCTAGTTATCCTTTCTGAATGGAGATGGAGCTTCTTACCTCTAGTTGATGGTTTTCACCCCTCCACTATTTTAGCGAGTAAGGGAGGCACAACTTAGGGATACTGATCGTGAGACCCTAAATGCTCAGATATCTATAGGGAATTATATTAATTGATTTTATAAAGGTGGGTATTACATGGTTCATTTAAAAGGACACATGATGTTTCCCAAGACATTGCAAGGGGATGTTTTTTCAGAGTTTCATAAATATACCTTTGAGGCACATAAAGGTATGGAGAATATATACTGGGACCTCCAATTTTAGTTTTGGGGGCTAGGGATGAATAAAGAAGTTTCAGAGATCGTCTCTCAATGCCTTACTTGTTATCAAGTGATGAATAAGCACCATGTTCTAGTTGGTTTAGCTCAACCCCTAAAGGTTACATAATGTATGTGGGATGAGATATATATAGACTTCATGATGGGATTACCACATACGTCTAGGGTACATGATTCCATCTAGGTGATCATTGACCAAATCACCATCTCAGACCACTTTCTAGCTATCAAATAATATAGTTCAGTGGAGAGCTTGGTACACCTCTACATAGAATAGATAGTTTGAATCTATGAAGTTTCATCAAGGATTGTTTCTGATCGTGATGCTCATTTCACATCCTAGTTGTTGAAGGGATTACGAGGGGATTTTGATACCTTATTATGATTGAGTATAACATTTAACCCACAAAATGATGGGCAGAATGAGTGAACTATTAAAGATCTTCAAGACATGCTGTGAGATTTCTTAATAGACATTGGCCACCTTTGGAAGGATCACCGACCACTGGTGGAGTTTGTGTATAACAACAGCTACCATTCCTCTATTGGTATGACACCATTCAATGATTTCTAC
Source organism: Viscum album (assembly GCA_963277665.1). Taxonomy (NCBI): domain Eukaryota; kingdom Viridiplantae; phylum Streptophyta; class Magnoliopsida; order Santalales; family Viscaceae; genus Viscum; species Viscum album. The sequence continues at coordinate 678,846,091 of OY728165.1, forward strand.
AAGAGACCCTATAGTTCACCACATTTATGGATTGACCCAGGAGAGTCAAAACTCATGACACAGATATGGGGTTAGCTACAATAGAGAAAGAAAAAATTATCTAGGAGTGGATGAAGACTACACAGATCCATCAAATGTCTTATTCTAACATGCGATGGAGGCCTTTAGAGTTTTAGGAAGGAGACCAAATGTTCTTCTAGGATTCACCTTAATATGGATTATGGAGACTTGGTTGAGGTGAAAATTTATCCATGAGGTTTATTGACCCTTTCTAGATACTATGTAGAGTTGGTGATGTGGAATACTGCTTAGCCTTATCTCTGTATTTAGACTGGGTACATGATAACTTCCACGTGTTGTAGTTGAGGAGGTACGTGCACGATCCATCTCATATTATCTTGTAGGGTTAGATGGACATCAAGACTAGAGTGACCTTGGTTGATTACCCATTTTAGATGAAGGATTAATAGGGGAGGATCCTTCATGGGTGATCGATTCCTTTGGAGAGTGTCTGATGGCAGCATGAGAATCTCCAGGAGATCACATGAGACTGGGAGGTTCAGATTCATGCTCAATATCCACATATTTTTGAGCATCCCTTGTTTTGGATTTTTAGGGACGTAAATCCCCAATATAGGGAGAATTTAACATCTCCAATATTCTATATGTTATTTTTAAATATTGTATGGATTATTTTTTGAGACAAAAAGCTGAGACTGTTTGTGATTTAGAGGCATGGTGTGTCCGGAATAAAAATTTGAAATATATTAAATATCATTTGCAAACGACATTCCTAAAAGTAGAATATCTTCTAAACAGGTTCCCATATCAAAAATCCAAGGGCACTGTTCAGTTCATAATGGTGGTTTTACACTATGTGGGAATTAACATTAGTCGATGTGGGTTATTTGTGAAAAAGTTATCATAGGAGTAAAATGAACAAAATTATTTAATAAAATTATTTTTACAATTCATTGACACAATGAAATTTTTATATTTAAATATTCAATTATGATCGAATTCCAAGGATTCACACATAACCCTCGAGATGCTAGAGGACCACAAGGTAGAGCTTTAAAGAATATGCTCAGGTGAATGACAACATATCTTGGATCAATTTATCGATGCAACTTTGGATTTGATGGATTTCACCAACTAATTTACTGCAATAAGGGTTCTTTTTCATTGATCAAACCAAATAGAGGTAGGTAATGTGTTTAATTTTTTTTTAATTCCCCATTATTTATTTCTATGAAAAATTAAAATCAACCGATGAACATATTGATTTATGAATCGATTAATTTAAGAGAAGGGTCTGTTGTGGGTTTTATTTAGGATATTTCTTATGACTATTCAATCCTATTCATTTATCATTCTTATGGAAGTGAATCAAGGCCATCACAAACAACGGATGAGGTTTTTTCCTCAAGTTTGTTCATTGTGATTTTGCCTCTCTTTTCTCATTCATCGTGGGTGGCCTCTTGGTCCATGGTTTGACACCCTACTAATAGATCGATCATTATGTTCATAATTCTAAGTGAAATGATGCGAGATTGTTGATCTAGACTTGGTATGCATAAATAGAGTCATGATGTCATTAGTGGATAATTGATCAGACGGGTTTTAAAACCACTGATTTTTGAGAATTGTATGTGGAAGATTATTCAGTTGAGAAACTTCAATTTTTGATCAGATTAGAAAGATAGACCAAATTGAACATCAATAGTGAGGCTCAACCATAGTAGATCCATGATTTAAATCTTGACTGAAGCCGGATTCCAAGGATGCAACAATGCAAGCATGAGTGGGAGAAAAAACATGGATTTTGTAAAATCCCGATACACACGACATGTAATATTGAATTACATGGCATGTGGGTCCCGTTAAACATTAGATAGGGTTTTAGGATGAAGATGATGATCATAAGGTGTGTGAAACCTATCACATAGTGTGTGAACCTCCTCAACATACTCAGCGTATACTTCATAAGTACACATACATGGGTTGGAGAACATAGACATGTACATACTGTGTACTCCCACATGGACATGGTTTGGCCAACATAGATCAATACATGAACATGAATTCAGTACATGGACATGTCCCAGAGAAATTAGTAGGATACCATGTGACTCTACACATTGTGTAATATCTCTTCACTCGGTGTATATGGAGACTACATGCCATGTGAGGCTCTTCCACATAGGTAAGACTTGGGATAGATGGACACACTGTGTAACCCCTGGGACATGCCATGTACTCCATTCAAGAGTTCTTGAGGTTCTCAGTTTTATTAGTTTGGACCAGTATAGGTTGAGTGTGTTCCATTCATCCTTTCCCTTGAGATTAAAGTGAAAAATTACATCAGATACCCTGGATTGTGATCCCCTATAGAGGCTGAGTCTCAGATAGAGTTGTGGTGTCCCTCTGTGAGACTGGAGTGTGATCCTCTATCAACCCTTGTTATAGTTTGTGGAATTAGAATGACCTACCTAAGTAGGGAATTAATCCTCCATCTATCAGAACATATTTGTAGGGTTGGAGTAATCCTTGTTGTATGATCCACTACATTGTGGTTTGATCTAGATAGGGTTTATAGTGTCCACTAGCTATTATTGGAATGACCCCTATTTGTGTATTAGAGTCTTCTTAGACCAATGTGATTTATTTTGGTGGGTCCCAATGAGCTATATCTCTTCATCGAGTTTCTCCAATGATATTATTTCTTGTGGAGTGAGTTCTCTCGGAACAAGAATTTCTTCAAGTAGAATCCTTTGGCTGAAAGTTGGTTATGAATGCCTGATGGTGATGTGTATTTACTGAGTATATCAAGGTTTTTTATATTATAAATAGATTGATATATATTTTTTGAGCTTACTATACTTATTTATTCTTGTTTAGTGTCTTTAGGGTGTCCTACTGAGTATTTTTATACTCACCCTTTCATGGGGGTTTTCCCACATGTGTCGTGTGTTGTGAAAATGATGGCCCTTTTTTAAAATGACCTTGGAAAAGAGGGAGTGGGTGGGTCATTGTTGGATCATGATATACCTAAGTATTTATTGGGACCATAATTTTGACATATTACATTCCCTTGGAGTCGGTAGGAATTTTCATAGTTTTGGTTGGGCTTGTTTTTGGCCCTTTTCTATTTTTAGTACTTTAATATCATAACACGTTGCGGGATCTTATTTGTATACATGCATTATTTCAGTTGTTTTACATTTCATCATTGTATGGGATTAGAGATGTGTGTATAGATACCTTAGTCCAATGCCTCCCATTTCTGGGATTTGCCTACTCGGTGTTGGTCACCAGCCCCTGGCGTATTTGAGGTGGGCTTGGGGGAGTCACAAGTTGGACCCCATCGGGCCATGTAGTGACAAGTATAACAATACTGAGAATGGTGGTTATATAGAAATGATTTGGTATCTTCTGAATCGAAGTAGGAGATGAAAAAAATAATTGTGTTGCAAAAAATTTAAAGATATATTTAACAAACATCAAAGTGTCAATAAATGATATAAAAAGGTAATTGAAGATAAGTAATTAATTTATCAAGAACAATTTAAAGATTTATGAATAATGGGAGAAAAATACCTTGATGAGTTCTTTATAAAATTCAATATGGTTATGAGTAACATGTGAATATATGGTTAAATGTTTAAATATGCAATTGTTTATAAAACTTTGGTGAGAATTATTACAGATAATTTTGATACCAAATTCTCTTATTTGGAAGATCAAGACATAGATAATTTTTCATTGATGAGATCCATAGAATATTATTGTAATATGAAACTAAAGTGAATCAACCTTGAAGAAGAAAGTCACAATTCATAAATATATTGTATTTAAAGTCAATAAGGGACTAAAAATCAGTGTAATAATATCGATTAAAATTGTTTAATATATAGATAAATTTTATTTTAAAGGATATGATTAATTTACATATTTATTCTTGAAGAATATTTTAATAAGAAAAAGGAACTATAAGTATAACCTAATGTTAAAATATTTTAACTATATAAATATTTTACATTTCTCTATATTGTATCTATTAATATTTAATTATTTGAATGATAATTTGGAAATTATCTAAAAATATTCCATGAATTACAAAAGGAGAAACTTTCATAAGAAGGGATGGTTTTTTTCTAAAAGAATATACAAGAGTAATTTAAAATTAAATATAGGAAATTTTTTATTAAAGGGTGCATATGTCTTTACCATTGATGAAAATAACAAATAAGAGGAATATTTAGATTGGAAATGATAGAAATTTATTTTTACTAATTATAAAAATTATAATGTATCTTTTGATATTGATGAATATTATGACTCTTCAGATAAGAATAATGAGTTTGTAATTGAAAAAATGTAATCTAAAAAGTATTATGTGATAAGTATGAAAATAAAAAATGTGATATGTGTAAATAATTAAGTTAGAAGAATAAATTCCATATCTTAATAATAATATTTAAAATCAAAATCTTAATCCAAATTGTTTTTATGAAAAAGATAAGTTAATAAATAAGCTTGAGAGGCATATTTTATTTCTAGTGAAAAAAAGAAAAATTGATTATTTCAGGACATCCAAAATGTAATTGAAATAAAATTAGATCTATAAATTACATTCATATATGATTGTTTCATAAAATTACAAGAATAAATTCAACTTTAATTATATTATTTTTTTGAATTTGTAGGGTTATGAGATAAAATGTGGAGAAAATCATTACTATTTAGATGTTTAATGAGTTTTTAAACTAGAAAAGACAACATTTAATGGGAATTCAAGGACTTGGTTATGAGGTATATCAACCCTCAAGGTCAAATAGTCAAATATGGATCAAATTTTCGTAACAAAATTGTAAAAATATATCCTTTGAAATAAGTTTGGTAAAAATTCAAAATATTCTAACATGATTAATTATAAAAATTAAAATAAAATTATCATTTAATATAATAAAAGATAAAACAAATGAAAACTTAGTTACATAAACATGAGGATAATGAGTACCTATTTTTTTTAATTTAACAATATTTTTCTAGATATAAGCTATTTTATGTTAGAATGCTTCAAAGATATTTTGGGTAATGTGCAACATATGGTCAAAAATACATTTTTTTCTTATGTAATATGTATCTATATAGAAAAAAATTATGTGTTTATTTGAGTATGATATAATAATGTTTTTGTATGAGGTACAACCCCAACCAGTTTAGATACAAGTGAAAGTGTATAATTTGTTTATGTTTCTTGAAGTGACTTATGTGAGATGTGATTAGGATGGAAAAATTATTATTTTTACATTTCCATTAAATTACTAAATTAATATAAAAATATAATTCTACTAATTTTTTAATTGAAATAAATAAAAACATTACATAGTTATTGAAGTGTCTTACAAATCCTTAAAAAGTGAGAGACCCCTGATTTTGAATAGTTTTTATTCATCAAGTGTTTTGGGTGATCAAAACACATTCAAAGGGATTGAAAAGCATAATGGATGAATTTTTACTTTTGGATATGACATCTCATTAAAGATTAGGTTTTTGGGTAATGAAAAATCCTATTTTTTAAAAAAACAATTCTATTTATTACGTTCAGATTCCAAATCTTTTAGGTATTTCACAGCTTTGTGATTGAAGAAATATAATATATTTTAGAATTAATGGATTTTTTGTAAAGTGATTAAAATATTTATATATTTTAAATAATATCCAAATAAAAAATAATAACTTGTTTCATGTTAATATTTTGAGGAAATCATGATATTTTTCCATGAAATATGAGAATGAATTTAGAATAAAAGACTTTTCACCTTAGTAAAAAGAACACGTGCTATATGTAATTCAGTGGATGAATAGTTAAAAATAATTTATATGATATGAAAAACTATATTGAAAAACTCATTATGATTTTATAAATTGTTGAAAATATTTAATATAAAATAAAAACTTATGGGTGAGGAGTTTTATACAAAATTAAAAGAGAAGTTTGATATGTTAATTCTTGAGGAGAAGAGTTTTTCTTAGTTTTTCAAAATATTAATGATATTAAAATTATATTTATATAATTAGAAAACTATTTAAATGAGTTATTAAAATTTTTAGCTATAAAATAATCAAAGAAAGTAACACCTTTTTTAATATACAACAAATGAAATGAATATAATAAGGTAAAATCTGTGAATAAAACATATTTTAGAAGGTTGGTTAGTAGACTTGTTTATATAATAACTTAATGGCCTGATATTTTCTATTATTGGACTTTATATGCATGATTCAATAAAAACCCATGGAATTTCAATTTATTAATGTATAAAGAGTACTTAGGTATATGAAAAGAACAATTAACTATTGTATTATATATGAGAAAGCTGAAAAATTATAACTATTTGGTTACAAAAAAATAGATAGGTAAAGTAGTATTGGTGATAATAAATCCAATTTAAGATATTCTTAATTAATCAGATGAAGATGTGTTCCATGAAATGAAAAAAAACTTTTATCACTTTGAGTAAAACTGAGGATAAAAATGATGCTGGAGAAATATTTGTTAGAAGAAATGAGAAATGATGTCTATAATGTCTCATAATATTTGTGTCTTGGTTTTCTGGCCAAAGCATCATCCTATTATAAAACAATTTCTATAATGTATCACTCTAGAATGACCATTCCACCAAGGGAAAGAGCATCATATCCTCATGTGTGACACATGATCACTATAGGCAAGAAACTACTAGAAAAGGTCTATAATTATCGATCGGGGAGTGATTTTATCTATCATGGTCCATCAAAAGGATACAAAAAATTAAAAAATACAATATCAATAAAGAGTGAAAAGTAACAGTAACATGCTTAGTAAATTAATGAAAACATCATATAAATTCCAATATATATATATATATATATATATATATCATGCATCCAAATAGAACCTCAAATTAAATCACAAGTACCATATCATAAAAAAATAAGATTGACATTAATAGAAATGTAAAGAATATAATAAACCTCCACCTGACTTAAAATTCATATGAAAATATCTCTAAGATTTCTTATAAAATTATCTCATATAAATTGATCCCTATTTCCTTTACTTAAAAATATCTTTTATTTAATCTTCTTGAAAATAAGTTGTGTATGCACAAGCAGAGATAAATAAATTTCTAATTGAAACCATTGGAACCAAAAACATCCCTTTGATATTAATGTTATTATATTTAAATTATGAAATGTTTTTAAATTATGAAATGTTTTTAAATAATTTATGCATTTCATTTAAAACTTTTAGTTTTAAGTATTAAGTGATAACCACATCACCAATGAATTTTTTAATTATATTCATCCATTTCCAGGGAATGTTCTAAAAATCAAACTCGAAATAGTAGCCAAAGACATGTATTATGTAACACCCTGAGATTTTATGAGAAATATTTTTTTTATGTCTTATGTTATAAGAAACACCAAAGGAATCTTTCACAACACACAATACTAACTTGGCTTGCATTACACGCAATCGCGACCTTCCTCGATAGCATGTGTAGTACGCAATACCGGGTTTTAGTAAACAACGATATATTATTATAGACTAGCCTTTATGAATAGTATTAACTACATTTTGAATTTTATAACATTATTATTAATCTTACACATTTTCTAGAACATGGTAAGAGAAAAAAATAAATTTTTTGGGTAAAATAAGTATTTTTCAAAAAATGCAGTTTTGTCGCCTTTTGATAGCGTACCCACGTTAAATATAGTTTTTTACATTTTTATAAGTTAAATTTGACAAAATAAAATTTTCATTTGGAATTAGGATATAAAAATTTACTTTGGATAAACTTGTGATATTTTTCTGATAACTTTCATATTTTGATGAATAGTAAAAATACACTAATTTTTAATTAAAAACAACTTTTTTCATTTAGATAATTTATATTGGTAAATTATAATATTGTATGGTTTTAAATTATAAATAGAATATATTTTTACCATTTAATATAATATATGTCATTATCATTAATTTCACATTGAATTCATAGGTAAAAACATTTCAATCTTTGACAATATTTTAACTTCTAAAACCCGTTTTATTAAGAATGAGATTAATTTTAAATTAATTACTGCAACTTATGTGTTTTGAATTTGAAAAAATGGATTCTATATTTGGAATATGTGGGTCCAAATTATGTTAATAGGATACTTTTTTATTTTTGGGCATTATGAATAGTAACTACGGTAAATTTTATTTACCATAGTTAAAGGTAAATCGGGTAATTAAGGGTAAATATAGGATTATAAAATTACGCTAACACCTGCCAAAATCCTATTGGATGACTAAAAGTAGACCCATATCTCTTAAGGGTAGGATTAGATTCATTAAATGGACTTTTTTCCATGAAAATAATTTATTTATTATTAAAACCAACGAAAATGACAACATGTCACTTTCTTAAATCTTATAACTATAATAATTTTAATTTAGTGATAAACTTAATGAAACTTTGAACAAGAATATTATCCAGAAATCTAATACAATTATGTAAATAATATGAATTTATTTAGAATTTTTAGGGGTTAAATAATTATCATTAATTATGACACAATAGTGATGTTGAAATTATTTTACTAATTAAAATATCAAATAAATGGTTTTAAAATATTAAAATAAATATTATATGAACTATTTAATGTGCTCCACTAATTTTTTAGATACATATGACATTTTTTGAATCTATTAAGGCTATTATTTCGAACATATCTTCTGTATATATTTTATTTAAATTCAAATAAATGAATAGTGTCAAAATAGACACTATTGCTATTTTATAAGAATAACATATTATAAAACCTTTTAAAAATAACAAAAATATTTAAAAATTATAAATTAAAATTAATATGGTCTAAATTTTCATAAAGTGTCAAATTATGGAAAATTCACAACACATATGTAATTATTTATAATAATTTAAAATTTAGAATATTATTACCACAAATAAAATTAAATTGATAAATAAGAATAAATCAAGTTGATAATGTTTAAAATAAATTCCTAACATGTCTAAATTTTATTGGTTTATGATATTAAAACCCTATCTCATATAATATTAGGATATGAGTTATTTTGGAAGTTTTTATGTGGGGTTGGGATTTAATATAAACTAATATTTCTTATATTTCTAAAGGTGCCCCTCTCCTCCCTTATAAGAGGGCACCTACTCCCTCTCCTACTCACACCAATTTGAGCCTTCATGCTCGGACAAAACCTGTACATTTAACTTCCCCACTTATCTAGAAACATCCTAGAGGTCCTTGTTTTCTTCAAAGACCAATTTTAGTGCCCTAAGAGGAGGTCTCAAAGAGGCGCTTCAAAGAAGAGGTAATATCCGTTACCGATTCTTTCACCTTTATTTATTCTTCTTCTACTTCTTCTTCTTTAGTTGTTTCATTGTGAAGTAATAACATCAGTATAACTCATATAATTATATGTTATTATAAGTATGAAACAAACCTATTTCACCATCTATCCATCCTACGGAAAACGAAAGCACCGCGCGTGCGTACGTACAGAATACCGTCTCCACGCTGTGGTGTAATCTATTTTCCACCACCACCTTACTTGGATGGGTATAATGGTGTAAATAATGAATATATATGATTATTGTAAAGTGATATTGATTCTAAAATAGTATACATACACTCCAATACAATTCCACAATCATGGGTACGATATCATCGCTCGTGCGTACGTACGAAATACCGTCTCCATGATGTGATGCGACTTGTTCTACATGATCTTCATTGCATAATGATTATATAAATAAATTGAATGAATAAATATGATATATATTACACTAATAACATTCTGGAAATGAGGTGTCTATTACCTAAAAAGAGGAATAAGAATTTATTTGACAAAACACACATACGAACATAAAGCAATAAACACCCGAATAACAAGTAGCAATGAAATATTACTAATAAGAAAATAATAATATGATCATATATGATATCATAAAAATAAGTATGATTCTGTAATAAGTCAATGAAATTATTTAAATCATTATACAGGAGGTTTAGACATTTACAAAGCAAATCGGACCTAAGGTAAGGGAAAATCTCACAATCTCATTTTTATCCAAGATTGTTTATACATCAGAATTTACTGGGGAATATTTATCATCCACATCCTTATTTCCTCAATATGTTATATTATTTCCATCCACCTACAATTTTTTAAATCCAATTTTACCCTTCGGTGAATTTTTAGTAAAAGATATGAAAGGAATATTTTGTCATTTTTCGTACGAGGTACTTTTTGACTTTTCCGGCCAAAGTACGGGAAGAATGTTTTTTTTACTTATATGGCATGAATAGGTTTTTAGAACATTATTTCCATGAAGCATCCTTTACAAGTTTTCATGTTTATATTTAATCAAATTCTTTTAGCTCAAAATTATTTGACATGTTAAGAAAGGAAAAATGTTTTTGATGTAGAAAGGACATTTTCCTCAAGAACGGAGTTCAAGTCTTTTATCAAAATCTAAGATAATATATGTAACATCCCCAAATGATAAAGGGTTAAATGACTAAATGATATGAATCATGTCAAGAAGGTGCACCTTCCTTTTCGGGAACTTGCCTGATTAGAACTCCACAGTTAAGCGTGCTTGGCCTGGAGGAGTGATCAGGATGGGTGACCTCCTGGGAAGTTCCCCAGGGTGTGTGTGAGTGAGGACAAAGCACACTGGAAAGGACATGTGTTGGCCTGTGGGGACTATCATATTTGTCATATGACCCGTTCAGGCATGTGGGTGGACCCTAGGGTGGGCCCCACGTGTCTGCGGGGCAACTGGTGGTACCTGGTGAGCCAAGACCCGATGACCATGTTAAGGTGGGGTGATTGTGCTGTCACCGGGACCCGGTTGTCACATTTGGTATCAGAGGAACAACCCAACCTTAAGTGCGATGCACTGCCTGGGTTGAGATGTAGGGCCCACAACGAGGGCATTGTGCTCTAAAGGGGGGGGGGGGGGTGATTGTAACATCCCCAAATGATAAAGGGTTAAATGATTAAATGATATGGCTCATGTCAAAAAGGTGCACCTTCCTTTTCGGGAGCCTGCCTGATTAGAACTCCACAGTTAAGCGTGCTTGGCCTGGAGTAGTGATCAGGATGGGTGACCTCCTGGGAAGTTCCCCAGGGTGTTTGTGAGTGAGGACAAAGCACACTGGAAAGGAAATGTGTTGGTCTGTGGGGACTATCATATTAGTCATATGACCCGTTCAGGCATGTGGGTGGACCCTAAGGTGGGCCCCACGTGTCTGTGGGGAAACTGGTGGTACCTGGTGAGCCAAGACCCGACGACCATGTTAAGGCGGGGTGGCTGTGATGTCACCGGGACCCGGTTGTCACATTTGGTATCGGATGAACAACCGAGCCTTAAGTGCGGTGCACTGCCTAGGTTGAGATGAAGGGCCCACAACGAGGGCGTTGTGCTCTAAAGGGGGGGTTATTGTAACATCTCCAAATGATAAAGGGTTAAATGACTAAATGATATGACTCATGTCAAAAAGGTGCACTTTCCTTTTTGGGAGCCTACCTGTTTAGAATTCCACATTTAAGCGTGCTTGGCCTGGAGTAGTTATCCGGATGGGTGACCTCCTGGGAAGTTCCCTAGGGTGTGTGTGAGTGAGGACAAAGCACACTGGAAAGGACATGTGTTGGTCTGTGGGGACTATCATATTAGTCATATGACCCGTTCAGGCATGTGGGTGGACCCTAGGGTGGGCCCCACGTGTCTGCGAGGCAACTGGTGGTACCTGGTGGGCTAAGACCCGACAACCATGTTAAGGCAGGGTGGTTGTGCTGTCACCGGGACCCGGTTGTCACAATATAGGGTTATGTTTCTATCCCTAATTTTACATTGACTTGATTATGTTATGATGGAATTATTTAAATGATGTCCTTTTATCTTATATGGATTATGTTATGATGACATGATGTTTAAGGTTCCCATTTTTATTACATGGGTTATGCTATGATGTATGATTTATGATTTGTGGCACACATAATAATGGTTTCATTATGAGATGGGTGGGAACTATATCTCACTCCAATACATTGGTTAAAGATTTATATCTCATGAGATAGACATGGTTGGAATGGCAGGTAAAATCGGTTCAGTGAAACAGGACTGAAACGAGGAGTGAACTCGGTTCAGAAAAGGACATTGTCCGTTAAGATAGTCTTGGAAATGAGTCTTGACTACTTTGAAATGATTTTATATGATTATGTGTGTATGCCACAAAGAAACATGTTTTATGTTATGATTATTGGAATTACATTTCACTTCTATGATTTATCCCATGTTATGATCTCTTTTGCAGGATAAGAGTTTCAAAATGTTATGTTCTTATAAATATGATATGTTTGATATTTCTTTTGTTTACACTTACTGAGCATTTGAGCTCAAACTTTTGTAAGTTTTCTTTTCCCTAGGGTAGGAAGAAATATATTAAGTAGGATATGCCAAAAAGGGACTCTAGATACGTTGAAATAAATGGGAGACAATGTATATGATTTATGAACTAGTTGTTTATGATTCCCAGTTTCTAAAGACACTAAACCTATACGGTCCTTTCATGGTTTTGTTATATATTATAATAATTATGCTTCAATTTTGAAGAAATAACCATGTATGTAAAGTATGGGTATTTATAGTTGGTATCAGAGGAAAGGTATAATCAGCCTCTGGAAACTAGGATGTGAAAGCCTTAGTAAGAAACCTAAGGATATGTCTAAGCATAGAACACAATCTTTGTGTTTTAGAAATGTCCATGAAGAACCTATGATAAAACCATAAGTGTAAAATTTTATTCTTGATTATGTGGTTTTCCTATTATAATTAGTGTTGCTCACACTATTCTTCTTGGTTTTAGTCAATGACTGGAACCCGAAGGAACCGTGTTAATGTGGAATGTGACTGGAAATGCAATGATTGTCCCCCTGAGCAACCAAACGTTATGGGAGCTGGAATACAGAATCTTTTATCCATGCTCACACAACTTTCTCAAGCTATGAATCATGCAAGACTACCAAACGAGCAAAGGAAGGAGCAATATTCGGTTGAATCCTTCATGAGGTATCGTCCACCTTCATTCAGTGGGTCTTCTGATCCATTAGTGTCTGAACAATGGATAAGTACCACTGAAAAGATATTTTCAGTTCATCAATGTTATGAACATGATAAAGTCATCTTAGCAGTGTATCATTTGGAAGGTGATGCTGATAAATGGTGGAATCTTATTAAGAATACGAGGCGAAGGGATGAAATTGAGTCCATGGAATGGGAAGATTTCATGAACTTAATTTTCAATAAGTATTTCCCTCGTATTCTTAGAACAATTATGGAGAAGGAGTTTCTTGAACTGAAGCAAAAGGATGATTAATCCGTTGGTACCTACGAAGAAAATTTTACAAGACTTGCAAGGTACGCTTCAAGAATTATTCTCCAACCTGAGAGTAAGATCGATCGATTCTTTAGTGGATTAAAACCAAGACTTTGAAGGGCGTTAGCCATAAGGGACTTCAATAGCTATGAGGAAATTGTTCGATGTGCTCTCAAGGTTGAGATGGAGATTGGTGTAACCCATCAGTCACATGGGTTTGATAAGAAATGGAAAATGGAATTCAAAGGAAAATCTAAAGACCACACTAAAAATAATATGAGTTTTCCCTTATGCTCAAAGTGTGGAAGGAAACATGGAGGAAGTTGTCTTAAGGGGACAAAAAAATGTTATAATTGTGGAAAAGAAGGTCATCGGGCAATTGAATGTCGAAATAATGGGAAGAAGATGTCTAATGATGCCAACAAAGGAACAGATACACAGAATGAACCTAATAAACTTCAATGTTTCAAGTGAAAAGAGATGGGGCATTATTCCAATCAATGCCCAAATCCAAGGGTTGATGATGATGATCGACATCAAAAAACTCTAAAGGCCAAAGACAAAGGAATGTCACATGCAATAACTATCGGCGATGTGGAGTACGACAACAAAGTGGTGAGAGGTACAATTACCATCCACTCTAAAGTAGAAAATGTTTTATTTGATTTTGGATTGTAGTGAAAAACTCCTACATAACAAGACCACTCAGTTGGTGAATGTTTTATGGAGGAACCACCAATTAGAAGAAGCTACATGGGAACTTGAGGCTATGATGAGGGAGAGGTATTCTCATCTGTTTGTAATGAAATGACGAATTTCAAGGGAGAAATTCATTTTAAGGGGGGTAGAATGTAACACCCTGAGAGTTTATGAGAAATATGTTTTTATGTATTATGTTATATGCAACACCAAAAGAATCTTTCACAACACACAATACTGACTTGGCTTGCTTACACGCAATCGCGACCTTCCTCGATAGCGTGTGTAGTACGCAATACCGGGTTTCACTGAACAACAATATATTATTATGGACTAGAAGTTATTAATATTATTAAATAAATTTTTAATTTTATAACATTATTATTCATCATACACATTTTCTACAACATGTTAAGATAACAAAATAAATTTTTCGGGTAAAATAAGTATTCTTCAAATAATGCAGTTTTGCCGCCTTTTGATGGAGCACCCACATTAAATCTAGTTTTTGACATGTTTATAAGTTAAATTTGACAAAATAAAATTCTTATTTGGAATCGGGATATAAAAATTTACTTTGGATAAATTTTTGATATTTTTCTGATAACTTTCATATTTTGATGAATAGTAAAAATACGATAATTTTTAATTAAAAACAACTTTTTTTCATTGAGATAATTTATATTGTTAAATCATAATATTGAATGGTTTTAAAGTATAAATAGAATATATTTTTACCATTTAAAATAATATATTTCATTCCTTTTAATTTCACATTGAATTCATAGGTAAAAACATTTCAATCCTTGGCAATGTTTTAACTTCTAAAACCCATTTTCTTAACAACGAGATTAATTTTAAATTAATTACTGAAGCTTATGTGTTTTGAATTTGGAAAAATGGATTCCATATTTGGAATCAGTGGGTCCAAATTATGTTAATAGGCTACTTTTTATTTTTGGGCATTATGAATAGTAACTACGGTATATTTTATTTACCATAGTTAAAGGTAAATTGGGTAATTAAGGGTAAATATAAGATTATAAAATTACCCTAACACCAGCCAAAATCCTATTGGATGACTAAAAGTCGACCCATATCACCTAAGGGTCGGATTAGGTTCATTAAATGGACTTTTTTACATGTAAAGAATTTAATTATTATTAAAACCAAAAGAAAATGACATCATGTCACTTTCTTAAATCTTATAAGTATAATAACTTTAATTTAGTTATAAACTTAATGAAATTTCAAACATGAATATTCTAAAAAAGTCTAATAAAATTATCTACATCATATGAATTTATTTATAATTTTTAGGGATTAAATAATTATCATTAAAAATGCCACAATAGTGATGTTGAAATTATTTTATTAATTAAAATATCAAATAAATGGTTTTAAAAATATTAAAATAAATATTATATGAACTATTTAATGTTCTCCACTAATTTTATAGATACATATGACATTTTATTAATCTATTAAAGCATTTAGTTGGAACATTTCTTCTGGATATATTTTATTTAAATTCAAATAAATGAATAGTGTCATAATAGACACTATTGCTATTTTATAAAAATAACATATTATAAAATTGTTTAAAAATCACAAAAATATTTAATAATTATAAATTAAAATGTATATGGTCTAAAATGTCATAAACTGTAAAATTATGGAAAATTTACAACACATTTGTAATTACTTATAATAATTTAAAATTTAGAATATTATTACCACAAATAAAATGAAATTGATAAATAAGGATAAATCAAGTTGATAATGTTTAAAATAAATTCCTAACATGTCTAAATTTTATTGGTTGATGCTATTACAAACCCATATCATCTAATGTTCTGATATGAGTCATTTTAGATGTTTTTATGTGGGGTTGGGATTTAATATAAACTAATATTTCTTATATTTTCAAAGGTGCCCCTCTCCTCCCTTATAAGAGGGAACCTCCTCCCTCTCCTCCTCACACCAATTTGAGCCTTCAAGCTCGTCCAAACCTTGACCATTTCACTTCCCCACTTCCCTATAAACATCCTAGAGGTCCTGGTCTTCTTCCAAAACCAATTTTATTTCTGTAAGAGGAGGTCTCAAAGAGGCGCTTCAAAGAAGTGGTAATGCTCGTAACAGATTCATTCATCTTTATTTATTCTTCTACATATTCTTCTTTAGTTGAGTCATTATTAAGTAATAACATAAGTAATACTAATATACGGATATGTTATTATAAGTATTAAACAACCCTATTTCACCATCTATCCATCCTACGAAAAACGAAATCACCGCGCTTGCGTACATGCAGAATACCGTCTCCACGTCGTGGTGTAATCTATTTTCCACCACCAACTTACTTGGATGGGTATAATGGTGTAAATAATGACTATATATTATTAATATAAAGTGATATTGACTCTGAAATAGTATACATAAACTCCAATACAATTCCACAATCATGGGAACGATATCATCGCTCGTGCGTACGTACGGAATACCGTCTCCACGATGTGATGCGACTCGTTCTACATGATATTCGTTGAATAATGATTTTATAAATGAATTGAATGAATAAATATTCTATTTATTACACTAATACCATTCTAGAAATGAGTTTTCTATAACCTAAAAAGAGAAATCGGAATTTATTCGACAAAACACACATACGAACATAAAGCAATAAACACCCGAATAACAAGTAGCAATGAAATATTACTAATAAGAAGCTAAGAATATGACCATATATGATATCATAAAAATAAGTATGATTCTAGAATAAGTCAATGACATTATTTAAATCATTATACAGAAGGTTCAGACACTTATGAAGCAAATTGGACCTAAGGTAAGGGAAAATCTCACAATCTCATTTTTATCCGAGATTGTTTATACTTCAGAATTTACTGGGGAATATTTATCATCCACATCCATGTTTCATCAATATTTAATATTATTTCCATCCACCTAAAATTTTTTAAATCCAAATTTACCCTTCGGTGAGTTTTTAGTAAAATATTTGAAAGGAATCTTTTGTCGTTTTTCGTACGAGGTACTTTTTGACTTTTCCGGCCAAAGTACGGGAATAATGTTTTTTAACTTATACGATATGAATGGATTTTTAGAACATTATTTACATGAAGATTACTTTAAAAGTTTTCATGTTTATTTTTAATCAACTTCTTTTAGTTAATTTTTTTTTGACAAGTTAAGAATGGAAAAATGTTTTTGAAATAGAAAGGATAGTTTCCTCAAGAACGGAGTTCAAGTGTTTTATCAAAATCTAAGATAATATAGGGTTCTGTTTATATCCTTATTTTCACATTGATTTGATTATTTTATTATGGAATTATTTTTATGATGTCCTTTTATCTTATATGGATTATGTTATGATGGCTTGATGTTTAAGATTCCCATTTTTATTACATGGGTTACGCTATGATGTATGATTTTTGATTTGTGGCACACATAAGAATTGTTTCATTATGAGATGGGTAGGACCTATATCTCCCTCCAATTCATTGTGTAAATATTTATATCTCCTGAGATAGACTTGGCTGGAATGGCAGGTTAAACTGGTTCAGGGAAATAGGACTGAAACATGGAGTGAACTCGGGTCATAAAAGGACTTTGTCTGCTAAGATAGTCTTGGCAATGAGTCTTGACTACTAAGAAATGATTTTATATGATTATGTGTGTATTCCACAAAGCTAAATGTTTTATTTTATTATTATTGGAATTACATTTCACTTCTATGATTTATCCGATGTCATGATCTCTTTTGCAGGATAAGATTTTCAAAATGTTATGTTCTTATAAATATGATATGTTTGATATTTCTTTTGTTTACCCTTACTGAGCATTTGAGCTCACGCTTTTGTATGTTTTCTTTTCCCCAGGTCAGGAAGAAAGATATTAAGTAGGATATGTCAAAAAGGGACTCTAGATATTATGAAATAAATGGGAGAAAACGTAGATGATTTATGAACCAGTTGTTTATGTTACCCAGTTCCTGAAGACACTATACCTATACGGTCCTTTCATGGTTTTGTTATATGTTGTAATAATTATGATTCAATTTTGAAGTAATAACCATGTATGTAAAGTATGGGTCTTTATATATTATATGAATCTCATACCAAAAATATGGAATATAATATAAACCCAATCCTAACATAATCACAAGACAAGAACCATGGCTCATATATTATCACCTCATTTCACAACGTAACAAAATCACCCTATAATTTATCTAGCCTCATGGATTTTTGTAATAATTACATAATTTGTAATATAACAAACACATATTCAATTGTATCACATTAATAAACAAAGAATACTCTAAATATCCCACAAAAACAATTTAATTATTTTTATCTTTACATATGAAAACAGTCAAGTCCCAAAAAAACTTTAAATCTGTTATTTCAAAAAATCCTACAAATAATTTCCAAATTAAAATCAGTATTTTAACCTTGAAATAAATATTATCTATTATATTATCTATATCTAAGTCACTTACATTTTATTTACTATTTTTATTAATTCAAATTAAATCCCCCACATGTATAAATCATTTTAAAACCTAGAAACTTCATGGTAAAATCATACAAACACATTAATAAATTCTTTAGATTAATAACAAGAGTTTTACATAATCCATATCAATTTTCATATGAATATTCCTTTATTCTAGTACTTAATTGCAAGAGAAACAAACAACTAATTCAAACCATATAGTAACAATACTTAATTATAAATTTTACTATAATTTTATGAATCTATATAGTAGAGAACAACACTTAAATACAAAAAAACATAAAAACACTAATTTAAAATTAAAATAATATAATAATTAATTACCTAATAATGATAATGAAAAATTCAAGATTTTTATTCTATTTATTCTATTTAAAAATCATTTTCCACATTCTTTTTAAAATTTCCATCATCGAAACGTTTTTACAATATAAGTTTAACACTTTAAATTATGGAAACTCAGACTAATTTACTTGAACATAATTCTCATGAAATTAGTCTCAAACACAACAAAAAATCACCAAATAAGAAAATAATTCATATGTAAACACTCATTTATGCATAAAGAAGTGATAGTGGTAAACTAAATATTAATTGATGAATAATATAATAAAAAAACATATCTATAAATGCCCCTAAAAAACCTTTAAATCATAATTTCACTGTATATGAAGCATAAAATAAGATTAGAATACAATAATTTGGAAACAAAGATGACTTTACACAAAGGGATATATATTTTTAATCTATTATGGAAACAAACCCACTATAACTTATAGATAACAATTCCACCAAGAATTGAAGGATAAATGGTTCCAAGAAGATAAAGAAGGAAAATGAGAGATTGGTTAGTGAAATTTTTATATAAATAACCTAATAGATAAGAAAAATAAGAAAAATAATAAAAAATACCTTAACCATTAAATTACTAAAAAATATTATTAAAAAACAATTTCATGTCCACTAGGTGAAAAATTATTAGCCACTAGGTACCTGGTCATTTATTCTATGCACCATCAGCTTTATAATTTTCCCAAGGTACTCAGTACCCAACCATTGGGAACATGGTGATACCTACTTTGAAATACCAGGTAGGTTTATTTCTCCCCACCTCTTTATTAACTAAAAAATAAAAAAAATTTATCTCAAAACCAAATATCATAAATGTAATTTAAATAAAAAATTAATGTTAAAATACACTTTAAAACCAATATTTGTTACAAAATACACATTATAGGACATTTAATCCTTGTAAAATTTCATTGAATGTATATAATGAGAAATTATGGATATTGGGACCAGATTTATACATATTTATCCCTAGTATACTCTAACCCATGTTTGTGAAACCATAAAAATATACAAGTTGTATGCTTTTATTCTTATAAACTATTCCTACTATGATCTATAATTCAATCTATTCTCTTAATGAAATATAAATTAGACTATATCTCCATATCATTATACTAATGTATATGATATGGATTTGGTTTATATTTTATATTATATGATATTTAAAATTCATCGTTATTTTCACTATTCTTCAGAGATAATTTCAAACAATAAGTGACCTACTCAACACCCTCCAAAATTTCATATTTTCCAACAAATCATAGATCCAATTTCCATTAATGTATCAAACATTAATGTTCTAAATGAGGTGATACATAATCAAAAATAGTATATCCAATATAAAAAATTAGTGGTAATAATTTTTTAATGACATATTATATTTTCCCACACCAGTAAATTTATAATTCCTTCTTGACCATTTGAACCTGATTAGATGTCTCTAGAAATATTCTTTTCTATAAGAAATATCCCTTTTAAACTTTCATCTAATATAATTATGAAAATCATAGAATTAAATATAATACCTATTATAAATCCATCTAAATATATGATTTGAATGTTTTTTATAATGTAACTCTACAAAATATATAAAGTCTTCCCACACACACAAAAAATATTTTATATATGATATAAGTATATCCTCAAGAATCAAAATAGTACACTCAAACTGGTCATTTTTTATTAAATGAAAAATTATTCCAAAATTCATCTGAGTATCCAAATAATTTTTAACACCCTTCTAGAATTGTGATGAAAAACATGCATCATGATCAGATACAATGCTATTGAGTATCACATATATAGATATAATCTAATGAACATAGATACATCAAATCTAATCAACTATTATAGTTTCTTTAATTAGAATAACATGTACATATTTAGTTAATTTATATCACATCTCTATATTTCAATAATATTTTAAATGCAGTAAAACAACCTTGACAAAATCATCCCATTTCCACTCTAGAATGGGTAATGACTGAAGGATAATTATAAGTAGTTGTTATTTTCCCTTTACCATTTGGTAGGTAAAGCATCTAAAAATTAATCCTTTCATGTTCTATTTTTTATATGGCCTTAAAAACTGTCATCTAAAACTATTGAACATCATGGTTAAATTTGGATGAAATACTCACCAAGAAATATAAAAATAACATATAACATCCACTTGAAAAGTTGATGGAACAAAATAATTTCCACGGTAAACATGTGATAATCACCATTCAAATTCAACATGAGTATCTACTCACCACCATATTATCCATCATGAAAAACGAAATACTTAGAATCTGATCATTGAACATATTTCGCTCGCTCCATTGAGGATTAATCAATTGTTAATGGATCCATTAAAATAAAACCTTCATCCTCAGATATATCAAGATTAAACATATATAAAACTAAAAAGATCTATAAATACCTGGAAATTCCATGGAAATGTTTTTTCTTAAATTCATGGGATTTTTATGAGTCCACGAAAGCTTACGGCGCTTGATTCTGAGGCCCGGTGTGCCCAGAATCAATTTTTGAAGTTTTGTTTGGGTACGTTCAGTAAACATATGAACAGAATTTTATAACTTTTGAACCGGTGCTCAAAATTTAAACTTGAGGGCACTGTTGAACTCATAGCGCTGATATTCTCTTAAGAAGACCATCACCTCAAGAGCAGTTGGTTGAGAATGGAAGATAGTTTTTGGGTTTTTAATAAAATTAAATAAAAATAAGTGTGTACCTTATTTTTATTTTTGGTGTTTAAACCATACAAGAGGTGGTTGAGGTGGGGGCCACCACACCATAACTAACCACAAGAGGATATGGTGGTGGGGACCACCCACACATAACCTCCCTTGGGAGGATATTTATCAGTGGGGACCACATGGGCTTAAAACCCCTTGAACTCTCCATAAGTGGGGGAAACCCTTGAACTTCCCCATCAATGTGCCAAACGACACAAATTAATTAATGGAATTAATTAATTAATTTGAAATATTTTGAATTCTTTATGCCAAATATTTAATAAGATGTCATATTTTATTATCTTGTTGGAAATTGTCTTTTTGGTGGAGCTTTGGGAAGGAGAATAACGCTCCAACGAAGAACGATCACCGAAATATGAAATACACTTCTTCAGCCAATGAAGAACCTTCGGTTGAGGGACGAAACCATCACCCAAGAAGACTGCTGTTGACGTCGTCTTCGACTGCGTCTTCTCCAAACTCTCGTTCCACCATCAAAGAACGGCAAACGAAGTCGGGGATTTGAGTTGATTTCATCCCCATTCTTCATCATTAAAATTATTTTTTGGAATATGAATTATCGATTGATAACACCATAGCGAGGAGGGCTCAGACCGCATGAACAAGGCCCGAACCTCCCCCTTCGTTTCTCCTCGTTTGTTGATGACGAGGGTGGCTCAATGGCGCTGCCGGAAGAGTGAACCGTGGTGAAGCAACAGCGGCCGACGATGGGCCGACCACGAAGAAACCGGCGGCGCAAGGCCACCGGGTCGTCGGAAGGGCGCGAAACCGTCGTGCCACGCAGAGGAGCAGGGGGCCGCAGTAAGGCCTGTAAGCGGAAGAAGTGGTGTGGAGCCATCGCGCCGCACAGAGGAGAAGGTGTACGTGGCCAGGCCGGGCCGCATCGGAAGCGGCGCGACACCGTCGTTCCGCGCAGAGGGCGGCAGGGAGTCGTGACCAGGGTGGGCCATGGCCAGGGCAGGCCGCAGTGGAGAAGAAGAGGTAGTCGGCCGGGCTGGCTGCCGGTGGAGCGGGAGCATCTAGCCGGTCTGCTAGCCTGGAGAAGTGGGACCCCGCTGGGTCTCGCGTGAGCTGGACCGGCGCCACCCGGGGCCGGTTTAGTTCCACCTGGACGGTTCAACCGTTCGGGATTCCAGGGGGCACGTGCGTCTCCCCTGGACGTAGCTAGGGTAAGCCCCGCATGGCACTTCCAGCCAATGACCGTCCAAGACACATGGGCCACCAGCAAGCCACATGGGCTGCCATTCAGGCCACGCGGGCCGCCAGCTAACCACACGGGTTGCCAGGACACACCCTCGGGTTTGGGCGCCCCCTCGAGCTGGGCGCCCCCTCGGGCCGGGCCGACTCCTCGGGTCGGGCCACTCACTCGGGTTGGGAATCCCCCTTGGGCCGGGTCGGACACGTGGACAGAGTTGGACCCATGGACCGGGTGAGACCCCAGTCCGAACCTGGGTTAGGCCGAGTCAGCCCGACTGGGTGGGACCAGACCCAGACTCGCTATGGCCTGTTTTCTCCCTTTTTCCCATAACTTGGGCTACGGGTGTCCGATCGATAAACTGTCTGTGATGACATAACGCTTAGAGCGAGAAGGTTCTTTTGGAATACCCCACTTGAGGTTTGGACACAATTTATGTACTTTCTGGTTGGCTGGAACCTAAAATCCAACCGGGCCCCTGAAACAGAAATGCCAATAACTCATAGACCGGGCGTCCGATTGACGCACCGTCTGTTTTGTTGAGACCACTATGACGAGGCGGACCTTTGTGATACTTCTACTTGGGACTTAGTGAAAGTTGGAGTATCTAACATTAGTTCATTGAGTGGATCCTCCTTGAGACAAGCGAGCAGAGTATGTAGACCTAGTAGCTTGCTAATACCTGATGACTGCTGACCATTCGACTCGGAGTGTTTCGACTTGCCCAGTGGGGAGCGCCTATGTGTGATGAGATAGACCCACAGTGGGGAGCGCCTCTGTGTGAATTTGTAGACCCAAGATACTCAATAGGAGGAGTATCTCAGTAGGCTATGAGGGGGAGGACCTCTGTCTGACGCGGCAGACCTACATTGGGGAGTGCCTCTGTGTGACGTAGTAGACCCATGGTGCTCAACAGATTGAGTACCAAAACAGTCCGGGATAGTGGGAAGCGCATCTGTGTGATGAGCCATGCCCAAAATACTCTATAGAAGAAGAGTACACCAACATCCAAGGTTTCGACAGTTTGACTAAGAGTGTTATGTGTTACCACCCCTAGAATAAAATCTTGGTTTTGAGATGAGTCAATGATTTTTGTGTTTTTCTCATGATTGAGATGAGTTACTAGATAACTTAGGTACATTTATGGGCATATACCTAAGTAATGGTTATACGTTGAATCCATTCTTTGTGGTTTATCCTAGTTGGATTTTGTGAGATCATGAGGATCTCAGGGTCCCTACTAAGAATCGTTATACTCACCCCTACACGGGCTATGCCCACACCTCGTTGTGTTGGATGTAAACGATGGAAAACACTGACTGAGGTAGAGAGTAGCAGGACTGGATGGTACCCGGAGGTGGAACACTCGGTGGGATGTTTCACAGAGCGGACGGATGGGCGTGGAGTGATGTGGAGGCCACTTGTACCTACCCTTCAGGTAGGAACCCCAGAGGACGATCCAGTAGCTACTTTAATTTTTTTCAGTTGTACTTTCTTTCAGTTTTATTATACTTTCCTATTGGGCTTGTATTTCCAGCCCATTTACTTTTTAGCACTCTTTTGTATAAAATTATACTTAGTGTTTTTCTTCCAGTTGTGTACTCAATTGTGTGCATTTTCGATTATAAAATCAATGCCATTCTAGTTTAGGGATTTACGCCTTTAGTGCTAGTCACCAGCCCCCGGCCTATGGAAGGAGGGCTTAGGGTAGTCACGATACGGGCCCCAAGGGACGGGTCATGACAAATTGGTATCAGAAAAGTCGGTTCTACCACAGAACATAGGACTCTAATAATTCTTTTCTATGAAGAAATAATGTTAAGGATATTAAGAGTGGTTTTTAGTTCAGGGAGTCCAGTGTTGGAGTGGGCGGCCGACATATCCATACACCCAGACCCTGACTACTAATTTCTGACTTAGTGCACGAAAACACTGATTGCGTGTGAGTTTTCAAATGATTTCTTAAGTAAGATCAACCAGGTCAGCTCCCAAGTATAATATTTTGACAGTTTCGCATCTTTTTCTTTCAGGATGCATCCTTGTATAGCCCCGAGAGTCGTATGCTCTGACAGCCCACTGAGCGGTGAGGCCTTAGTGCAAGGCCCTTTACAAGCGGAGGCACCAGTGGTACCACTTTCTGTTGGTCCACCAATATCATCAGCCCCATCAATAGATGATGCATGAATCTAGAGCGCATTGCATGAGTTCCAGTTCCAGAGTCTACCCATGTTCGGGGGAGAGAAGGACCCACATGTAGCTAAGGATTGTTTGGAGGCTATGTTGAGAGTCTTCAGGCTAGTAGGGACACCAATAGACCACATGGTGATCCTTGCTGCGAGTCTCCTTCAAGTAGTAGTGGGAATATGGTGGAGACTGATGCTCCAGGTGCACGATGAGGCAACACTACTCTGGACAGACTTCGAGAGCCTGTTCCAGAAGGATTTTGTTCTAGAAACTCTCCTCACAGTGCAGATACAATATCTACTTCATCTGCAGCAGGGTAGAATGACAGTAGCACAGTACTGAGTGAGGTTTACTGACCTCTCACGCTACTCCATAGATATGGTATGAGACCCATTATTCAGGGCCAGAACCTTCGAGAAGGGGCTCAGGATAGAGATCAGGGCATCGATGATCTCCCTCAGCATCCCGACACAGGAGGGGTGTTAGAGAGATCCCTCATAGTAGAGAGTTTCCTTGCTGAGCAGTCACCAGGAGTGAGACCCACTACTAGTCGCCTTGCAGTGGAGTCTTCTATAGCTAACAGTAGAAAGATGATGAAGAGGTCCAGGAGGACCAGACCCTTGGGTGGACGACCACATGTCTCATGATCAGTTGTTCGGGGCACCCCGGGGTAGTGACATACATGCCAGGAGCAGACAGTGATACTCATGTTGTGGGCAGGTCACATGGCTTGTGACTATCCAACCCACCATTCAGATGATCATCAAACAGTTGAGGGAACTCCCAGGCAGGGGTATAGGTTTGATCAAGTTGGTCCGCAGGGAGCAGGCGGACGTGGTAGTGGAGCTAGTCATGCGACTGGCAGTGGACGACGTTATGAGGGGCTACCGCCACTACCCCCTGGAGGTCCACCCTGACCACAGGGATTAGGTGGACATGAGAGACCTCCAATTTAGGCAACTGAGGCATATGAACACAATGCTCTGGAGATGATTTGAGGTACTATCTATGTCTACTCCACCTTAGCTATAGTTCTTATAGATAGAGGTGAAAGTTACTCATTCATAGACACTGCCCTCGTTCGGAGCTCTGAGATTTCGATGGTGTCATTGGCTTGATCCTTATGGATAGAGACTCCTATGGGAGTAGACGCAATGATTATGAACTGGTACCAGTAGTGTGAGATTACCCTAGGTGGCAAGATCTTCGGCTGGGATATCCTTGTAGCAGCATCGAGGCCTTATGACGTCATCTTAGGTATGGGCTGGTTATCTATAGTTCATTCTCAGATTGACTGTATTAGGCAAAAGGTGTGGCGTGTCTGCAAGGATTGGACCAGGTTTACCTTCACCGGCGAGAAGGGATCCTTTGAAGCATAGGAATAACTTACTCAGAGGAGGGTGAAACCAATCACTCATTAGATGGCCTACTATACCCTCAAAGCAGTTGATTTGGAGAGTACGAATTATCTTATAGTGGTGGAACAGTACGAGGATGTTTTTCCCTAACGATGTCCCAGGACTACCTCCTCCTAGATTGGTGGACGTCTACATAGACCTGTACCCCGGGATGACATTGATATCTACTCTAGCATATCGGATGGCTCTCGCTGAGCTTTGTGAGCTGCAGGTACAGATGGAGGACTTGTAGGGGAAGGGATTCATCCAGCCTAGTGTTTCTCCCTGGGTAGCACCGATTCTGTTTTCCAAGAAGGAGGATGGGAGATTGAGCCTACGTGTTGACTACCATTTCCTGAACCAGGTGACCATGAAGAACAAGTACCCACTTCTGAGGATTGATGACCTCTTTGATCAGTTGAAGGGAGAATAATGGTTCTCAAAGATAAACATCAGATTAGGTTATCACCAGCTTAGAGTTTGAGATGGGGATGTGTAGAAGACAACCATTAGGTGTAGGTAAGGAAACTACGAGTTATTGGTTTTTCCTTTTGCCGTAACCAACACTCCAGCAGTGTTCATGAGTCTAATGAATATGATCTTCCAGCCATACCTCGATCGCATTGTTGTGGTCTTCATCAATGACATCTGATCTACACGACTACTGAGGCGGAGCATGCCATCCATTTGCAGGTAATACTAGACACACTCTGAGAGCATCAGATTTATGGTAATATCTTTAAGTGACAGTTTTTGATTTGAGATGATCACTTCTTCAGACATGTTATCTTAGAGGATGGAGATGCAGTAGATCCAGCGAATATTGAGCCGGTACTTTCTTGGGAGCCACCCAGGAGTGTGACAGAGGTACAAAGTTTCTTGGGCTTGGCTGGATACAAGAAGAGATTCATTCCATACTTCTCCAGAGTTTCAACACCACTATCAGCCTTGACGATGAAGGGGAAACCCATTGGGTGGTCAGAGAGATGCCAGCAGAGCTTTCAAGAGCTGAGGAAGAGGATGACTAGTACCCCTATCTTGAGGCTTCTAGAGGAAGGTGTAGGGTATGTAGTTTATTGCGATACATCATGGAATGGAACTGGGTGTTTCCTGATGTAGGAATGAGTAGTGATAATGTATGGTTCTTAAAATCTGAGACAACACAAGCAGAATTACACTACCCATGACCTGGAGTTAGCAGTAGTGGTCTTCGCCTTGAAGATGTGGAGGCACTATCTGATGGATGAGCGTTTAAAAATCTACTCTGATCACAAGAGTCTCAGGTATATCTTCTCCTTGAAGAAACTGAACCTCAGACAGTGGTGTTTTCTTGAGTTCTCCAGGACTATGAATTTGAGATAGTCTATACTACTGGGAGGGGGAATTTGGTTGTGGATGATCTCAGTAGAAGATCGGGTACACTACTGCTGGAAGAGGCGACTGAGCAGCTGGCAAAATTACAGATATATTATGTGGACCGATATGGAGAATCTTTTCTACAGTCTCTTACAGTCACTCCTCCACTTCATCAGTGAGTCAGGGAGGCACAGTGTGGAGACACTAACTCTGAGACACGACATGCTCAGATATCCACTGGGCAGGCGCCTGATGGATTTTATTAAGGTGGGGAGCATGTCATTATCTTTCTAGGACATACAATGGTACCATTAGCATTTTAGGAGGAATTTTTGAGGGATTTCCACACTTCCCCTCTAGCGGTACATCTAGGAGTGGAGAAGATGTATCATGACCTCAGACGGCAGCACTGGTAGCCAGGTATGAAGAAAGTAGTATCTGATTTTGTCTCAAGATGCGTCACTTGTTAGCAAGTAAAGGCGGAGAACCAGGTTCCAGCAGGCTTGGTTCAGCATATAGAGGTCCCAGATTGGAAGTGGGATGAGATATCCATGGACTTTGTGAAGGGTCTTCCATGTACATCTATGAGTCATTATTTGATATGGGTGATTGTTGAACAACTCACCAAGTTAGCCCACTTCTTACCGATCAGAGAGCAGGGATCAGTAGATAGCTTGGGACGCCTCTATGTGCAGACGATTGTGAATTTACATGTAGTACCTTCTTCTATTGTCTCCGACCATGATACAAGGTTTACTTCTCGGCTATTAAAGGGGTAGCAGGAGGTTTTCAAAACACAGCTACTCTTGAGCACCACCTTCCATCCTCAGGAAGATGGTCAGACTGAACAGACCATTCAAACCCTCGAGGACATGCTCCAAGCCCGTGTCTTCGACTATGGTCGCATCTAGGAGGATCACTTACCATTGGTAGAGTTTTCCTACAACAACAGTTATCAGTCCACCATCAGTATGGAACCTTTTGAGGCCTTGTATGGTCGACCTTGTAGATCGCCACTGTGCTGGACAGACCAAGGGGAGTCAGTACTAGTGGGACCAGAGATGGTGCGGGCTACCTTGAATAAGGTGAAAATCATCCAGGAGCAGATGAAGACTGCCAAGAGCAGGCAGAAGTCGTATGCTGACAGGAGTTGGAGACCTCTAGAGTTCGAGGATGGTGACCATGTCTTTCTACGTGTCTCACCTAGATGAGGTCTATGGATATTTGGACGAGGCACAAAGTTATCTCTGTGATTCATCGTACCATTTCATGTCCTCAGTAGAGTAGGTGAGGTGGCTTACCGCTTGGCTCTTCCACCTCAGTTGCACCGGGTGCACGCCGTCTTCTACATATCTCAGCCGAGGAGATTCATGCACAACCCTTCCCACAACATCAACCATGGAGAGATGAACGTCGATGATGGGGCGAATTTCACGGAGGTCCCAATGGAGATTGAGTATTTATATGAGAAGGTCCTAAGTGGACGATCGATACCTCTGGTGTGCATTCACTGACATCACGAGAACCTCCATGAGAGCACTTGGGTGCTGGAGGCTCAGATATGTGCTCAGTACCCCCATTTGTTCCCTTAGTTCGATTTGTAGCTTACGGGGATATAAATATCTGAGGCGGGGAGAATTTAAAGACTCTAAAATTCTGTGGTATTTTTTCCCCTTAAATTTATGGTATTTTTACGAGTACGTGAATATTTATGACGCTTGATTCCGAGGCCCGGTGTTCCCAATATCAATTTCTTATGATTTTTTCAGGTATGTTCAGTAAAAGTACAAATAATATTGTATAACATTTGAACTAGTTCCTGGAATTCAAACCTGAGGGAACCATTGAACTCGTAGCACCGATATTCACTTAAGAATACTTTAACCTCTACAAAAGTTGGTCAATAATCGAAGATAGTTTTTGGGTTTTTAATAAAATTAAATAAAAATATGTGTGTAGCTTATTTTTATATTTGGTGGTTAAAACCTCCAAGAGGTGGTTGAGGTGGGGGACACCAAACCATAACCACCCATGAGAGGTTATGGTGGTGGGGCCCACCCACACATAACCTCCCATGGGAGGATATTTATCGATGGGGACCACACATGTTTAAAACCCCCTGAACTCTCCATAAGTGGGGGAAACCCTTGAACTTCCCTCATAAATGTGCCAAACCACACAAATTAAGTAATGGAATTAATTAAATAATTTGAAATATTTTGAATTGTTTATGTCAAAAATTTAATACGATGTCATATTTTATTATCTTGTTGGAAATTTCCTTTTTGGTGGAGCTTAGGGAAGGAAAATAACACTCCAACGAAGAACGATCTCCGAAGGACGAAAGACACTTCTTCCGCCAACAAAGAACCTTCGGTCGAGGGATGAAACCGTCACCCATGAAGAACGCCACTGACATCGTCTTCGACTTCATCTTCTCCGAACTCTTCTTCCACCGTCAACGAATGACAAACGAGGTACGGTATTTGAGTTGATTTCATATCTGTTCTTCTTCATTCAAATTCTTTTTTAGAATGTGAATTATCGATTTATAGCACCATAACGAGGAGGGATCAGACCGAACGACCATGGACTGACCCTTAACCTTCATTTATCTTCATTTGTTGATGACGGGGGAGGCGCAACATCGCCGCCGGAAGAGTGAACCGTGGTGAAGAAACGGTGGCTGAAGACGGATTGACTGCGAAGAAATTTGCAGCGCAAGGCCGCTGTGTCTCCGGAAGTGTGCCAAACCGTCGGGCCGCGCGGAGGATCAGGGGGCC
This sequence comes from Viscum album, assembly GCA_963277665.1. Lineage (NCBI taxonomy): Eukaryota > Viridiplantae > Streptophyta > Magnoliopsida > Santalales > Viscaceae > Viscum > Viscum album. The sequence continues at coordinate 678,876,824 of OY728165.1, forward strand.
GCGGCTAGGCCGGGCCGGGCGGAAGTGGCGAATTGGCATCAAGCCACGCGAAGGAGAAGAGGACCACTGCCAGGCCGGTCCGCGGTGGAAGGGGCGCGACGCCATCATGCTGCATGGAGGGCATTAGGGAGCCGCATCCAGGGTGGGCCACGACGAAGGAGGAGAGGTGGCAGGCTAGGCCGGCTGCCGGTGGAGGGGGAGTGGCTGACCGCTCGGCCACCCAGGAGAAGCGGGACACCGCGTGAGGTGGATCGGTGCCACCTAGCGCCGGTTTGGTTCCACCCGAACTGTTAAACCGTTCAGGATTCTAGGGGGCAGGCACCTCCCCCCTCGACGCGGCTATGGCGGGCCCTGCAGGGAGCCGCCAGCCGCTGACCGGACAGGCCTCGCAGGCTGCCAGCTGGCCACGCGGGCCACCAGTAGGCCACGCGGGCCACTAGCTAGTACACGCAGGCTGCCAGATGACCGCAAAATCTACCGGGCTGCCCCCTCGGGTTGGGCCGCCCCTCGAGTCGGGCCGCCCCCTCAGGTTTGGCCGCCTCCTCGGGTCGGGCCACCCTCGGGCCGGGCCGCCCACTTGGGTCGGGCTGCCCCCTTGGGCCGGGTCAGACCCGCAGACCTGGTCGGACCCACAGACCCGGCCGAACCCCGATCCAGACCCAGGTCCAGCTGAGTCAGTTTGACTGGGTCGGACCACACCCGGACCCGAAATGGCATGTTTTTTCCTTTTCGCCCATACCATTGGCTACGAGCGTCCGATCGAAAAACAGTCTGCGGTGACGGAAATCTTAGAGCGATACGATTCTTTTGGTATACCCCACATGAGTTTTGGACACAGTTGGGGTATGGTTGGGTTGGTTTGAACTTAAAATCCAACCGGGCCCCTGGAACGGAAATGCCAATAACTCACAGACCGGACATCCGATTGACGCACGGTCTTTTACGTTGAGACCCCTATGACGAGGAAGACCATTGCAATACTTCTACATGGTACTTTGTGACAGTTGGAGTATTGACCAGTAGCTCGTGGAGCGGATCCTCCTGGAGACAAGCAAGAGACGTATGGATACTTAGTAGCTGGCTGATACCTGGCGACTGATGACCTTTCGACTCATAGTGTTTCGACTAGCCCAGTGGGGAGCGCCTCTGTGTGACGCGGCAGACCCACTGTGAGGAGCACCTCTATGTGACGCTACAGACCCAAAGTACTTGATAGGAGGATGACCTAATAGCTTCTTTACTTTTTTTCAGTTGTACTTACTTTCAGTTGTGTTGTACTCTCTTGTTGTTCTTGTATTTCCGGCCCCTTTAATTTTCAAAACTCTTTTGTATACTGTTATACATAGTGTTTTTCTTACAGTTGTGTACTCTGTTTTGTACGTTTCAGATTATAATGTCAATGCCTTCCCATTTTAGGTATTTACGCCTTTGGTTCTAGTCGCCAACCCCTGGCCTATGGAAGGCTGACTTGGGGTAGTCACGATACGGGTCCCGGGGGACGGGTCGTGACAAGATCTACCACTCATGTTTTGATTCATGAACTGCATTCACTTGAGACTTGCTACTCCAGTATTTTGTATTGAAATGTCCTTTTCATAGAGATTATCTCATATCAAAATCATAAAACTAAATATAATCAATCCATATACATTATTTAATATTTAAATACCACTAATAAGATATATAATTCAAGATATTATAATCTATACATGATGAGAGTAATTTCATATATCCCTCAACAAACACAATTTTTAACTTGAATAAATGCAGTAGTAGTTGTAATTGGGTTGTCTCTAGGTAAGGGAATTTTTTGGTGTCTTTTTTTCTTATTTAATGGGTTCAATTTGTGACAAGAATTATTGAATTGGACTGACTATTAATTTTAGTTTAATGGAAATTTTACTAACCTTGTATATCAACTCACGTATACATTAAATAATTATTCCCTTTTCAGTGTCCCATTCTCTATTTAATCATGTGATACCTCCCTGATTACCCTCACATGGACGTTTTGGATTAATCAGAGGGATGAAATGATCACTACAATATTAAATATCACCCAACATAGTGATCAAGAATCTATAATCATTTTTAGATCAATCCACTATTCACAAAAACAATTAGTCTAGAGAACCTAAGAAGAATGTGTGTGAAATCCAGTAAAGGAGGGAAGTATAACTCAATAAACATTGAAATAATGAAATATCATAATGTGTAAACATTTTAAATACAACAAAAGGATAATAAAAGAGAAAAATAACTAAACATTAGAATTTATATACATGGGGAAAGTGGAATCTCCTCCTCACATCCACAAATACCTTACTGTTCCATCACTAGAGAAATAAAAAAATAGAAGGTATAAAAATCTAATCAAAAACCTATTTTAATTGAGAATTCATTCAATCCACATATCTTGAGTTAGTTGTTATAAATTTTTAGTTTGATGATAATTTTTTTCTTTTTTTAGATTCTTCCCACTCATTATACACAATAAAGGATTCTCTTTCTCATACAATATTTTAGTTCCTCGAAAATATAACTCATATTCAACAAATTGAATATACTTTTTGGATGTTTCTGCATGTGAAGATCAATGTTCAAGATATATTCATGTAGTTTTCTCTTTAATATTCTCAATGGGAATCAGTTCCATGTTCTTCTTCTTCTTTGGATGAATGTATGCGGAAGATCATGAAATTTTTTCTAATTTTGACCAATAACATAATTGACGTGTATTTCAATTATATTATTATTTCATCCTCACAGCAAAAGAGCTTACCCTTAAATATCATTGATTTCATGGCCTAACCCTTATGTAGTTCTAGGGGGAAATTGGAACCTTTATTTCACATGTTGAAAGTGAATAGGCCTTTAAATATGTATGGGATGACCCTTACATGTAATGTTGTGCATGGATGTACCCTTATATTGCATCATATTTACCCTTCTATAGTGGGATTTACCACTACATGACTATCCTGGAACCATACATGACATTTAAATAGGCTTATAGGAATTTGGAGTACCCATACATAGAGTTTGTATATCATGAATGACCCTTAAATACTGCTGAAATCAAGATTTAGACCTTTAAAATACACACAGACACACACATATTACATTGACACAACTCTTAGAATAATGGAATTACTCTTATTTATCTCTTATAAAGTGAGTTTACACTTATGAAACCATTGAAATATGTGAATGTTCATTAAAAAACACATTAACTGTGTTTTCAACCTTCACATAGCCTATGGAGTATTCTCACTTCCTTAACAAGAGTTTATTTTGGATTGTGCATTTAGACAAACACCCTATGAGGAGTCAATTATGTTGATAGGAAGTCACATGTTTGATCTATATATTTTTTTTGTTTCACTTGAGTTCATGTTATAACTTCTCATAGTATATGGAGTCTCATAATAACATAAATATTTTTTAATTTATTGAAAGGAAATGATCAACTATATTAATTATTATGGACAATCAAGCTATAATATTTTTATCACTTGAGTTTCAAAAATGGACTTATGGTATGTTGAAGCATTCACTTATGCTTAATCATTAAATTAGAGTATCTTGATGCATAGTACGAAATGTAGACTTCACCCTTAAACGACATGTGACCTTCATGTAGTAATATTGCATTGCATATGGGTAAATAAAAATCTCTCAAAAAATAAAAAATAAAAAATATCAATGTATGTATTCTCCAATTTAAATTTAAAATTAATAAAAACAATAAATTTTCATCCAAAATCCTTTATTAAACAAAATTATTGAATTTAGATATTTATATACGGATTCCAGTTAATTTCAAAAGTAACAAAACATGAAAAAATCATTTTTTATAAATTTATGTATATAATTGCAAATTCAAAATATTAATAATAATTTATTAATTATCCAGGATTTCGATTAATTATGGGATTAATTATAATTGAAAAGAAGATAAAAAATTGATTTTTTATCTCACATGACTCCCCTACACTTAGAGTATTACAGTACTGGGAAATATAAACAATTTTTTTTAGTTAGGTAGATATTTCATGACTAGAATCAAGTTTAAAATCTAGATAATTAGAAAATCATAGATTGACCATTTTTTAGAATTATCATGTCTCCTCTATGAATTTGAACAACTATCCAAACATCAATTTAAGAAATAGTTACATGTCTGAAATTATAATATATAAATTTCAGTTGAATGAAAAATTTAACATGTGGAACTTCAATTTATCCCTCATTACTAAATTTCTTAATCCAATAATCTAGTTTCCACTTATTTGAAAAAAAATCAAAGATAATTTTTATAAGTTAATTTTCTCCTTATTAATTTGGGTTTAATATTCACATCACCTAAATAAATTTATTTTTAAAAATTAAGAATGTTCTTGATTTTTTTCAATCCATATATATAAAAATTACTTATTTAATTATAAAGATATTTTATTTACCCACACACCCAGTTCTTAATATCTCAGAGATTTATTTCAGTATCCCAATTTCCTAATTTACACTAGTTCAAAGGAATTTTTTAAATTTATTTTGAATTGGATATTTATAATGTTATTTTTTAAAAAGGGAATGTTAACCTGATTTGAGTTTAAAACGTTATTGTCATCATGTTATAATTTCAATTATAGAAATATATTTTCACTCACACTCCATTTCATGGTTCTAAGACTAAATATATATGAAAATAGTAATGGAATTCACTCATAAATCATTTAAATATTAGAATTTAAAAACCAATGAAATCCATTAATTTTATTATGGTATTTTTCATAGGTTGGAAAGTATTCAAATGAATATTTTGTATCTAAAGACACTCAAAAAATTGAAAAACATATGATTTACACAATTATGTGTGGATCCATAAAATTGGATTTGTAATTTCAATGATTTATTTTAATTTAATTGAAAGGTAGATGGAAAATTTTAAATTAAAGAAAAAGTGTATTAATATCCTACATTTCTTATCCATACCCCCATACATATCTTATGAACAATTATAGTTAATGTCACCATGAATTTATAATGGAAAGTCATTTTAATGTGTGGATATCATGACTAAAATGTGGGAAATGAAAACTTAATATTTCTTAATCAAATGTCATCTAGCAGAAGTTTGGACTCTTCAATTAGTTCATCCTGAGAGTCGTAATTGCAATGCTTCATCTATTTCCCAATAACCTTAATGTCTTATTGAAATATTATCATTTGATCGAAACTTCACCAAATGGGATTGTATTATTTACTATGTATATCCCAGTCTACTTGGAATGGAGTTAATTCATTAATAGAACTGTAATAATTTATCTCCAAATTGTATGTATCTACTATGGATAAGTATATCATGAAAATATTTTATCTTTTCCTTGTATAATAAGAGTTTATTATATTCCTCCCTCCTTATCTATCCATGTTCCATCACCTTTATCTACTTTTACTCTCTTGATTTTTCAAACTCTAGGTTAATGTTCTTCACAACCCAATAGGCTTCATGTTGTAACTCAACCAATAAGTGACATATTTTTCTATAAACCATTATATAAGGGAATATAACTAAATGGGTTTTGTATGCATTTCTTAATGCCCAAATTAAGTATTCAGTCTTCTTAATCTAGTACTTTTGGGTGGGTTTCACTATATTCTTTAGAATCCTCTCTATCACTCTATTAGACACGTTTAATTTCCCATTTTTCTGTAGGTGGTAAGTAGTTGAGGTGTTATGGATTATTATATACCTATTTATAAAGTATTCCATGTTACTATTTTTGGAGTGTGTTCTTTGTTCACTGAGTATGGATCATGGTACCATAAATCAATAAAAATTTTGATTTTATAAATTTGAATGTTAGAATCATCTATTCTAGTCTAATTTTCTTCAATCCACTTAGAAACATAGTATAAAGACAATAAGATATTATGGAAACCCAATGAGATACAAACTTTTTATCATGAAATCTAATACCCTTATATTAAATTATTTACAAAAAATTATGGTTTATTAGGTAATTTCTAGTATTTTCCAGAATCCACTAGAAATTTGATTGTTTGGATATATTAGAAAAAATTTACGTCAATATTTAACAATTGATGGAAAAAAGTAAATTAGTTTTAACCCATAAATAAAATTTATTTGGGGTCTAAAATGTAATTTACATTCATGTTTATGATAAGATTCAAGTACAGTATTATCCTCATCTTCATGGATTCATCTCTTAGTGACTTGGTAATTACAAAAATTTTAAAAATAAATATCTTAGCAGACATAAAAAAATGAATCATATTTCAATTTAGATATTTTCCTATTTGTAAACAATGTGAAAACATTGATGTGACATGAAAATTGACCAAATCTACCTGTCAGTTCACTTCAGTGACATTATATAGTTTCTCTCTAGGAAAGGATTCATCCAGGTTTGTTTCAATTTGTGGTTTCACCTCGGTAGTGTGGGATAATCTAGTCATGTTGTCTACCACTAGATTTTTCCCTCCTTATACTTGATCTATAAGTTTAATTATTGTAATACTAGTCTCAATTCAACTATCCCTATATTTTAATCAATCTTATTGATCAAATAAATTAGTTTTGACTGATCAAAATATAAAATCATTTTTATTCCAAACATGTAAGACCAAAATTTTTATAAAGAAACAAAAATTTAAGAGAACTAATTTTATATTGTTTTTTTATTTTATTTAGGTTTTTTCTAGGGCATGATAAGACTGTGATATCAATTTTTTAGTCCCAAACAATTTCCGGGAAACTAAAACTCCCATGGATCTATTTTAATAATCACATAGTATCTCTAAGGGTTTATTCCAATTATATGTGAATAGTATTGGGGATATTTTATATCTCTCCTTAACCTTGTAAAATAAATATTACATTAATAATCAAAAATAAAAAGTTATTTTCCTTATTTATTAGGTTATCTAGGGGAAAAAATCGTGATAAAGTACTTAATAAATGTTATAAATAATATATTATGTCCTAAAAATAACGGAATATGTCCCACTATGTTGGGGTAAGGCAGTGTAGAAATAATTTTTCTTTTATAATAATCAATATAAACCACATAAGTTGAAAATATAAGGACCAAAACATTTCATCTCTACGATGAAATAAAAATTTTCAAAATTTAAAACCCTGTTTTTTCTCAATGATTTTTAAAACCATTTCACTACTTTTTAGAAGAATCTAAAAAATGTTTTATAAATAGTAAAATCATTAAATAAAACCTCCAAGTATCTCTCAATAATTTTTTAAAATATAATTACCATGAATTGTTAGAAGGCACATAGGGAATTGAAAATCCCAAAGTGCATCATTCGTTAAGAAAATATACTAAATGATCATTTGAATGTGGATTTTTGCAGGTCTGAAAATGATATTGGGATATGAAAATACCTAAATATTTTTCACGGAAATATAGGTGACACATCCTTGCGATCTTATATAACATTTGGTCTATACAAGGAGTGGTGAAATCTTCTTTTATGGTTATATGATTCAGTTTTTGTTAGTCAATAAAAAACCCGCCAACTATTGTAAATCCTTATGATCACTAACACATGTTCACATTTTGTATAATTATGTATCCAATTTTCATTTGGACAATCTGAATAGTTTTAACCCATTGAGAGTCCAAGATTGGGTATATGACTTTAGTTTTTAATAGCCTCTCAATTTTTTTTAAAACACTATGAGGGTCATTTTATGATTTTTTTGGGGTTGTATCACTGGTATAAAATCAATTTCTAGAAAAATAAAATGAATAATGGTTATAGGTTTAATCCATGGGATTTCCCCTAAGAACTATCCAATTATACACTATTTTTTTAGAAGTCATAGAAGTTTATTAATATACTATGGTTATATATATTTTTGAAATTATAATAGAAAATTTCTCATTTTCATTAAATATGTATATTTTATGTTTTAGGGGAGAATTTTCAATTCTAGTAATAGGGGTTTTTCTAGTGATGGTTTTATCTAGTTCTTCACCATTTTGTAAATGTTCACATATAAGGTGAATGTATCTATGGATGTTTTGAGTAAATAATTGAAACAAATTTCATAAAAATTACTTTTATCCAGACACATCACAATTTCTAGATCTAATAAATTTTCAGATATAGATTAATCATAAAAATAAGGGGTTTATAAGGATTCTACTAATTGTATTATAACATTAAACATGTCAATTTATTCTTAAAAATAAAAAGTAAATTTTTATTGGTTTAATGTGAACATTTATTGCTCATCATTGGGAATTTCATTGATTAAAAAATACTGATGTTCACTGATAAGTCTCTAAAATTTATTGAAAGTGTTATTTCATTGACATTAATTTTAGTCTTATTAGTCATAAAAAATGGCCTACCTAAGATAATGAAAGAATGATTGTTACCTATTTCTTCATCCATATTTAGAATATAAAAACCAACAGGGCATATGAATCATTTTTTACTTACGATAATGTCCTCAAGAACTCTAATTGGTTAGTTTGTTCTTATGTTATCTAATTATATTACCACTCTAGTAACTTTGAGATATCTTATATGTAGTGAAGAATAAACTGAAAAATACATTACATTAGTTTATTATTCTAAATCACATAATAAATTTGGACAAAATAGTTCTTCTATATTTAAAGAGACAGTGAATATAACTAAAGCATGGAATTTCCTATCAAATTTTTTTGTAATAAAGGTAGATTCAATTCTCCCTAAATTTACGTCTTAATATCATTGAAACCTTTTATTCCCATTGCACATTTCCTTGTTAAACCTGGAATATCATGGGATTGGAAGACAAATTCTAGTAAAGTTATGTTTATTTCCATATTTTTTAGTATCTTTATGATCACTTGTTATATGGTTTCATTAATAGATTTCATTGGGGGTTTTTTCCTTATAGGTAATGATAGTTGGGGTTGATTTAGGACTCCCATCTTGGATTTTTTTTATTGGAAATATTCACTGGGGAAATTTCCACAGGTTCTTCTCATTCTAGTTCTTTTTGAGTGATAAATTATTTAGGTATAGTGTACTACCCACTTATAGCTCTGACGCGAGGTAATGATTATTCACTATTCTATATATCCTTTCCACTCACGGGTGAAACTGAAATAACATTCACATTGTGGTTGGGAATTTATTAAGAAGGAAGGGTACTTGAACCTTAGTATTTCAAGTCATTGATGGTAGATAGAATCATTACAACCTATAATTTCATATCATTAATCTATAGATCATGAGTATTACTGTACTTGATGAGATATTTCACCAAGTACCCCTTTCATGAATCCTGATATTTTCTTGGTTAGTACCATGCATAAAAATGAAAATTACTTCTTTGAAATTGAGGTGGTTGGAAATATGGTTGAAAAACATACTAGAAGGGTGGTATTTACTACTGTTGGTTACCATCCTCATATTGAGTAATAGAATATTCTTTGATTCCTTGATTGTGTAAATTTTTTTCTAGTACTAGAGTTAGTCCTTATATATTTTATCCTTGATAGTGATCTCTCTAGGTTAGAGGTTATAGATACACTCTTTAGAAGACCCTTCAAGGGATAATGAAAACACCTTCCAATTGAATTGTTCTTATGAAACTCCTCTAGGTTTTAATTTACAAAAAATATCACCATTTTTTTAAGTGTTAATTAATATATGCTCCTTCCAAGTCATGAATATTTGGTAATAATTAGACCATTGAAGTTTTAATTTTGAAGTATTTTTGGTTATTGAATTATTAAATGTGATTATTATCATTTTTCAGGGTGTATTTAATTCACTCAAGTTCTTATTTAGAATAAAATGTTTTATTTTATGTTTTCAGTTCTTATAATGAATCTATTGGATGATGTATATGGGTGGAGTCAGGTAATTTAATTGTGGAGGACTCTCACTCTACTTATTTAGTGATTCTTATATTCCCAATTACTTTCATCAAAGTTCATTCAACCTCTAGATAAAAACTAGCTAGGTCATATGATGTTGCTTTGGTCACATATTGAAATTATTTGATACAAAATAAAGACACACCAATCTATCATATATAGAAATTATTCCAATATAATAGGAGGCATTTCTCAGGGCCCTCAATAAATAAAATTTTTAACCTGAAAAAATTCCTTAGTAGTAGGACTCTGGACAACTCTGGAAAAGAGAGTGTTTTTGGTGTGTTCTCATCTTGTTTAATGGGTTCTATGTGGGAAAAAATAATTAATTTGGACTGGTCATTAATTTATATTTAAAGGAATGTGTAATAACCTCAAATATGCCATCATGTACCATTAATTCATTATTTCCTTTTTACGATCATTTCATCTCTAAAATCATGTGAAATATCATTGATAACCTTCAACATGATATTTCAGATTAATCAAATGGATGTAATGATCATTGAAATCTAAAATATCTCCTAGACTAGTGATAAAAAATCTCCATCCACTCTCAAATCAAGCCACTGATCATGATCTTAAGTATTAGAGAAATCCTGAGTGGCTTGTGTGTGCAATCTAGTGAAGGAGGGATGATGAATTCCATCAAAATATAAATAAATAAATCTATTAATTTTTAAAAATATTGAATAAATCCAAATAAATTAATAGAAGATAAAATGTATTAAATATAATAATTCATAAAAAAGGGGATATGGAAATTTAATAAGCTTATTTATTAATGGATTGGTTTTTTATCAATAAATAATTACTACAAAATAGAATATATATAATTGTAAATAATTTCCTAGCTTAATCGAGATATTGAAAAATCCCCCTATCTTGAGTGAACAATTCTCATTATATTTAATAATGATCAGGGATTCACCATGATTCCATCTATTCACACTCTACAATTACTGAACAAGCTTCTTTTTCTCCTTCACCATTTCAGTACCTCTAAAATATGTCTCAAATTTAGTAACCAAACACTTATTCATTTATTTTTCCATATATAAAGCTCAAGGGTTCAAATCCATTTAGGAAATTTCATCTTGATTCTTCTCAACACAAATAGGTTCCAAGTTCTTATACTTATCTTGGATGAGTAACATATTGAAAGTCAAGAGACTTTTATAAAGTTACCTCATCAAAATAAACTAATTGTATGATTTTTATTATTTAAATTTGTGTATTATTTCATCCCCCCAAAATTGGTTTACCCTTAAGTATATTTGATTACATATTATAAACATTACACATCATATGTGTGGGACATGGTACCATTACACGATTCTTTGATAGGGAATAAGACATTAACACAAGTTGGGTATTACTATTACATTTCTTGTTGAGTGTGTTTTCACCGTTATATATCAGTGGATTTACAATTCAATAATAGTATTTATTCAAAAAATGAGGACCATAGAACCTCATATGACCTTTATATAGACTCATAAACCCCATGATTACCCTTACGTAGCTTTAGTGTTTCATGGATGACTTTTACACAGTACTGGTTATGTCTTTTGATTCATATGTATGACTTAATTTGATGTTGGTTTGTCTTTGGGTTCGTTCAAGAGGTTTCTGGGGAATGGGGGTCAAAAATAAGTTTTTTAGAATAAAGGATAGTAAAAAAGTCATTTCATAGTTAATATTAATCATACTGTATGGCCCTATGAGGATGAATATAAGTTTTTAAATGTTTGATCGTCGATAGAAAAACTATGAGACTTTCCAAGGAGACTGTATGCAGTTTTTTAACTTTCAAGGGGTGTTACATAACTTTCCCAACCCCTGTGGACCATATCAAGAAAATTGTGTACCTTTTTTTTCTAGGGATAAAGGCCACACATAGTTGATGCATGATTTGTATAACAGTGTGGCCTAACCATTCACCTAGATCCAATCCTCTAAAAATTTGGACTTCACCCTTTTTACCATGATAATTTTTTGTATAACCACACCCTAATATCAATTTATCTTAGCCTAATCCATTCTTAAAACTCTATATTCTTCTTCCCTTGTATTCATGGTGTAATTAATTTATTCCGGAAAAATGTCTTCAGGGTTTGTTTTGTTTTTATTTGGTTTCCCCTTTTCGTTATCAATCATCAAGAGATCTCTTATAATTTTGAATCATTAGAACCCAAATGGAATATGGATGTTGGATGAAATGGATTTGATTGAGGTTTGATGTTGTTTCTTATGCATCTAGGATCATGAGGACTGGATATACTCTTCCCCAATCTCATTTTTCGAAGGTTATTAGTTTCTCACTGTTCTTGAGGTAGGTTTCTATATAAAAGGGTCTCTAATTCGTGAATTGCTTTAAGCTATTGAAATTTTTGTTGATTTATATCATGAAATTTTCCTATTTCTGATCATGGTGTCATTTTTGTTTGAGATACATGTTTTTTAGGTTGGGGATTCTTTTAAAAAAAATTTTGTGCACACCACATGTTTAATGAAATGCTTCAGTGGTGGTTTTGGTTCTAAAATGGGATATCATGAATAGAATTTATTTTTTCCTTTCTATGAAAGTGTTTTTATAAAATTTGATCAAGCTTATTAAATGGTTTTTGATAAACTTATCACCTTGGTTAACCTTTGGTGAACTGGGAAAAAGACTTTTCACTCTTAGTGTGTGCCATTCTACTAGAGGTTTTATGTCACATTAGTGTGTAAAATTCCACTATAGGTTTTATATCACTTTAGTGTGTGCAATTATACTAGTGGATGTGTTCGTAGAATCCGTACTATGCTGGATTAGAGATTTCATTTAATTTAAAACATGTATTTTCATATTTTAGTTCCCAAACGGTATGATTCGTCATTTTTTATTGGTTTATAATATAACGTTATTTTTCATTTCAATTTTATCAAATAAATATATTACAGTGTTTCAATGGTTTGTTTTCATTATGATTTCATAATAAATTTCATATATTTCTCTTATTCCTAACTATGCTAATATAAGTAGAATTTTATGAAAACCAAGGGATGATTTAAAAACCAGTTTTATTTATTGAAAGTTATTTGTTAACGGGATTTTTTAAAATATAACTGATGTATTATTGATATTAGAATATGTATAAATTCCTTTGCAAACTCTTACATGGATTTGTTCTCACAACCTATGTATTACTTTGGGTGCTTGTATATATATTTTTTTCAACGACCAATTAAATGTAGATGAATTATGTAGAATATCAATTTCTCTTTTCAGTTATTTATTTTATATTAATATGGTTTGGTAGTGATAGATGGTAACATAGAGACATGATAGTATGAATTTGTTTTATCTTTTTGGTTTACACATTTTGGATTGTACCTAATTTTCTGATGGGTATTTTTACATTCTTAATTTTTATACCGTATTTTTTCTTCATTTAAACATGAGACTTATGGTTCATTGTATCTTGTCTCCAAGGGGTGGTCCATCTCAAGTGGCTTGAATATTTTACTCTGGATGGTTTGTTACAAAATATTATCCAATGGAATACCTAGACTAATTTTTTTGTGACACTACCTATGTTTGGTTTAGGTTATTTGGTAGACATGAGTTAGGACCATTAGATTTTGGATAGTATGTTTGAGAGGGTTACAAGATAGCTCACTATTGTGTCTAAACACAAATACAAATATGGTTTTTATAGTGCAGAAAACTACCTTTAAAAGCAAAAGAAAAGTACTTTTAATCATAACATAGATAATGGGGGTCCCCTTTATCAGTGCTCAAAATAGCACTGATAAAGGGTACCCATTATTCGCGCTAAAAAACGTTGATAAAGGTCCCCCATTATCAGTGACTTTTTAGTGCGGATAAAGGGCCACCATTATCAGTGCTATTTTGAGCACTGATAAAGTCCGCCTATATCTGCGCTATTTTGAGCACTAATATATGAAACATTTATCAGTGCTCAAAATAGTACTGATAAATTCCATGTTTCCTAATCAAACCCAGTACATGTACAACACCTACACTCGTGAGACAACACATGCACACACAACACAAAACCGCTTCACAAAACAACACATACACACAAACAAAGCCTAGAAGAGAAAAACAACACACACAATAGTTTCCCAAACAATGATATATACATTTACTTGAAATCATGAATAAAAAAAAACTACTATATACATTTCAAACAATGTTTTATATTGTTACAATTACAATTATCCAAAAAAATAGTTAAAAACATTAATGTTTCATCCTTTTTGCATCCCCTCTGAAAAATAGTCATCTATGGTATTAGTTTCTGAACAAATCTTCCAAAAACTAGAAAAAAAATTCCACCTATATAAGAAAAAAAATATTATGTTATTAATACAATAATGAAGTAAATTAAACATTAATATGAAAGTATACATTATTAAAATTTTAATTTTTACCTATTACAACCTTTACATGTCCATATTTCCTTGGATTGAATTAACATTTTAGAAGAGGCTCGACATGATTCATTGACTTATAAATATTTTTTTGTTAAGATTTCATGTATGAGAAAAGAATATGAATAAATTTCAGTGAACAGATGGAATACAAAAGGTTTCATTTATTGACAATAAAAAAAGGGAGGAATCTCCACAGCCTACATTCTCTCCCATAACTCCCCAAAAATGGGGGTGGGATAATGTTAGAATACTCAAAATAGTATGCGCTCAGAATACCCCATTGATCTCTTCTAGAAAATTCTCTAGAGTAGGATATGAATTAGTATAAATGAGTAACTAATTTAGATTCCACATCTACAACCTGTTTTGGTGCCTCTTCCCTGCTAGCAGCATCAAATCTGGACTTTTCTTCCACATTGATAGGATTATTCTTCTTTGTCACTTTTTTCTCTACAACATTGAGAATTTATTATAGGTGATACAATTCATGTTCGAATATTTATATCTGTTACCCCCATAAATTACTAAATATTTATGAGCTTCTACTTCTATTGTACACATGGATGCTTCATTCAAGTCCTCATTGTGATGTGGAATGTTCAAATTTTATGCCTCCACCATCGATACTCACAACTCGATGAACCTATTTTTCTCCCAAATGGTGACCACCTCCTTCACACTAGCATGGTATTCATGATAGTATAACTCACTATAACCAAGGGTTTTGAACATGTACCATAGGTGTCCAAACTAGTATTTTAGATCTTTCAATGTTCCCTCTCGGATTATATTCCAAATATCCCTTACACTTGTCACTGAAACTATTGATGAAATGCTTCTTGTTCCGAAAGTCAACTCAAGACTAGTATAGAAATTAGAATATACTCCAGGACCATGTTTCTATGTGTGGGACTCGTACACACATCCCTTTATTTGCTTGAAAAATGAAAGACTTGTGCCCTAGTTATTATAGTGGGGAGAGATAAAAAGTGGAATGGTCTGGGACTTCTGAGCACTAAGGTGGAGTTACTCTGATAAAGAATATAAATATTATTAGTCAGCAGAAAAATAATGTCTGTATAAAATCAACATTCATGATAATAATTGAGAACATACCTCTATCAGCCACATTATTAGACACTTACATCACCTCAACATTGAATTTATTGGTGATAATGAAATATTCCTATTAAATATGACCTCCCGTCACATATACAGTCCCTTCTATCAATAATAACTATTTTTCACCTTGAATTACTACAAGTTTAAATAGAGGTTATAAAATATGAAACATACATGATGGTGTATTCAATTACATAGGAGTATTCAATTTTAGAATAAATTATAATATTTTCCTAGTGATACCACCATCCTAGACAGGTTATAAACCAAATATTTAAATATATCAGGAGCCTCTATGAGTGTACTCTCTCATGCCCGGTCAAAGGGAATGAGTGATAGAATGTTTGTATCAGACATTGGGTCAAACCCTGCTTGGACCCTGACCACTTATGCCTCTCTAAGGACTACATACAATAACTATGGTCTAGTTGAAGTTATGGAAGGAATTTATTTCTTTTTTTAGTGAGGGACTGATGAGAACAGACACAATTAGATAGGTAAAGATCATACCAGATCAATTTTCTCTTGATCTCCTAGTTCTTTAGTGTGATTATCCATACCCCCTCCCTCCCCTCCCTGACACAAGCCCCTTGGACAGCCCCCTCCCTACCCCTGGACGCCCCACTCTACCTTCATCCCCTCCCTCCTCCTGGACAACCCCCCTGTAGCCCCCTCCATTTCCCTAGACAGTCCCCACCAACACTCCCCCTGTAGCCCCACCCTTTCCCTAGACAACACCCTCCCCGTCCCACCCCTTGGACAACCCCCACCCTACACAGCCCCCCTGGAGATCCCCATTCCCACCCCCTGGACAGCCCCCTTCCCACCCCCTAGAAAAAACCCTCCCCTCCTGGACACCCCCACTCTTGGACACCCACTGGAAACCCCCTTCATAGAACCCCACCACTCTCAGAAACCCCCACCCTCATGGACACCCCCTCCTTCCCGGACACCCCCACCCACCCTCCCACATACAAACCCATACCTTTTGGGCACCCCTCCATCGTAGTTCTTTAGTTTCATAATCTAGACCCCCTCCCCTCATCGAGACATCCCCCCTGGTCATCCCCTCCCTACCCCCGGACAGCCCCCCCCCCCACTTCACCTGTAGCCCCCTCTCTACAACTAAACAACCCCCTCCCTCCCCCTGCAGCCCCTCCCTTTACCTAGACAACCCCAACCACTCCCCCTGTACCCCCCTCCCTTTCCCTAGACAACCCCTCCCACTCCCACCCCTGGACAACCCCCCTTGGCCCCCACTCCACTTGCATCCCCCTCCCTCCCCTGACAACCCCCTCCATCCCCCTTCAGCCCCTTCCCTTTCCCTAGATAGTCCAACCCCCACCAATCCCCCTACAGTCCCCTCCCATTCCCTGGATATCCCTCCCTCCACCACTCCCCTTGCAGCCCCTCCCTTTTCCTAGACAACCCCTCCCATTCCCACCCCCCCTGGACAACCCCCTTCCCTACACAACCCCCCTATACTTCCCCTTCCTACCCTTGGATATCCCTTATCCCCTCCTAAACACCCCACTCCTAGACACCCGCCCTCATGGACACCCCCCACTCTGAGACACCCCCTCCCTCAGGGACACCCCCACCCACCCTCACACCTGGACACCCCTCCATCTAGGACACCCCCTCCGTTATGAAAAACCCCCTCCCTCCCCTCTAGGACACCCCCACTCCTAGACACCCCCTGGACTCCCCCCTCTTTTTTTGACACCCCCACCCACCCCCCACATGGACACCCACTCCCTCCTGGACACCCCTCCGTATTGGAAACCTCCCTCCCCTCCTGGACACCCCCACCCCCAACTCCTAGACACCCCATCCCTCATGGACACCCCCACCCACATATAAGGTAAACTAATTATAAAATTCAAAATCCAAGATATTGGTTCCCATCAAGCTTTTAAGATACTCGTGAGTGGACTGAATGACTATGCATTGGTCAACTTTCACATGGCCCTTGAAGCTTTATACGGTCATGTAAATAAGACAAGAATATATTGATCATAGTTCAAGTGAATTAACTTAATTTATTATGTGATTTTTTATGTGATTTGATCATGTGATGAGATCACACGATCATTTCACATGAATAATTCAGAAAAAAAAGCTTATGTGACATGAACACATGAATAGGCTTATGTGAAGTAGAGAAAAAACCTAATAGTTCTCATAGATATATGAAATATTGAGTAATTAGTGAAATATATTTCGAATTACTCTCCTATATATATGAAGTTTTAGGGAATACCATGAGTATCTTAGAATACTAAAAGAAAAAATAAGCCCAAGGGAATCATTCGAGTATTCACTTCCTTATAACAATGTACTTTTTTATTCTTCTAGAATTTTTATTTGAGGCGTGTATGCATCTGTGCATTGATGTGATGTAGGCTCTATATGAGGTGCGTAGACACCCATATTTTTATGGGCATGGATATGTATATATGATGCATGTTTATTTTAGCAATTGTTGAGATGCAAGATCTATGGAAAATGACTTTTCTATGAAAACATCATGATTACCTCTGTGATTGAGCAGACACATCATCGTTTGTCATCCTGAAAAGGCATGTCACATGGATATAAATCTTCTAAAATAAACGAACCCTACAAGTAATAATGAAAATCAAATCAATATTTCATTAAATAATTTTTCGTTAAAATAGATATATTATATCATAACATTAGCTTTACATCTTTTCGAATACTTTCATTGGTCCAAAAATAATCTAACAATAATACTAATGGTTCTTTGTGCACTTTAATAATATTGGTTAACTATCGCTTACCATAGTATCTGATCTGAACTTCCGATCTGACGTCCCTGTGATGCTCTCATCCAACACCATCTCTATGATATCATCATTTAGCGTTCACTTTTCCTTATCTTCCTGTACCCATTTACCTATTAAATTGGTGTAGGAAGAGATGGAAAATTGAATACTAAATGATGATATCATAGATATGGTGTCAGATGAGAGAATCACGGGGACGCTAGATTGAATGTTCAGACCAGATGTTACGGAATATTGTAGTTAACCAACAATAGTGAATAATCCTTAGTATTGTTGTGAAATTTGGGAGTGTTGCACAACCAATAATCTTCCTACACACTACATCAGTAGAAAAAACTGCATAAATGACCAAAATATAGAATATAAATGATCCATTCCATAATAGTTTAGGTCTAGTGATTTTTGAAACATAGAAACATAAATAAATAGTTCATAAGAGTCTCTTATTAAGTAACACTTTTTTAGAAAGAGAAATCATTTCTATAACCATTCTTCATAACCTAAGGATATAGAAAATAATAAAGGGTGATCATATATGCTCAATAAGTGTAAAAAAGGGAGATATCAATGATCATATAAGGATAACATAAGTAGGAGGAATTCACCTCCATCCTATCTGTGTACAATCTTCCATCAAGTATGCTATCAATTCATTTCTAAACACATCTATATAATCTTGTGAATATGAGTTTTTACGAAAATCATGGTATTAATGAAAAAATAAAAATAAACAAAGTATTAATAAATATTTTAAATGAACTCATTATTATTTTCAAAAATACATCTTCAGGGATGCTAGTTTGTTGATGAAATATGATCTCTTTAATAAATTAATAAACAAAATAACCACAGTCCTTTCCGTTTGATTGTTTTGGACACTACAGAAACATTGATAAAAATAAGTAATTTCTTTTGATATGTGTTGGGATAGTGAAATATTATTATATATACCAGGATACTTGTCTATTTATAGATCTTATGGGAATTATTTTCCTTAGGCCCTAGATTCATTCCATGAAGTAGATGATATTGATGCACCACCCTATCATAACAGAATCCTCATTAAAATATAATATAATTATATAAATAGATATTTAGTTCTAAAATGATTGATCCTGTGTATTAAAAATTGACAAATACCATCATGCATGTTCAATTTGTTTCATATCCATGAATAGAATCCAAAAAATAAATTTTTGGAGTATCCAAATTGAGTAAAATTAGTATCCAAAGCTGCCTAAAAACACAAAAATGAATAAGTAATTAATGAAATGAAAATATTGTTCATATGATTAAATTAACGATTTTTACACCTACATCATTGGTATTAAAAATATTCTCTCATATGTAATTTTCTTTCAAATGATTTGAGCAGGGATAAAATTATTTCATCATATTTATAAGAATTTAATTGTTCTTTTGAAGAGGTGACTTGAGGACTAAAGAGTCCATATTTTTGTTAATGGGGAAATCCCTTTAATTATTTTTCATATATATGCTTGCGAAAAATAATAAATGTATTTTTTCATAATTATCATAATATTTCAGCTTTTTTAAAATCAAATCATGAAAACATACCTCATGTATACATTTAAAACTAAGGTGCCTATCCATTAATACTTTAGAGTTTCATTTAGATTATCAACCCTAATAAAATATGATTTTTCCTCCCCATACATATTTTTTAAAAATAAATTATTTGAGAATTTCTATCTATCAACTTTTTATCCCCATGAGCCTGCAATGATATTAAATGTGGATATAGAATAGGTGGGGTGAAGGTGCTCTCAGAATGTCGTTTCAATCAGTTGGTTAATCCTTGGGATGGTTTTGAGTTGATCTTTAGTTTTACCCCATTTTCTTTGTCATTATGTAATAACAGTCATCAGTTTATACCTTTTTCATTAAATGTTAAAGGTTAATCTTGAAAAATAAATTGGAAATGGATACCTCCTTGTCAACATGTTTTTTTACTAGAATTGATGGCCATGTGATGAATGTTCCAACAACATGTTCAACCATATGAATGTCATCATCATCATTTGGAACAGATAGCTCACCACTCAGATCATTATATATGTTAATTGACACTCGGGCGTGTTTTTTTTGAAGTTTTCCATTGTGTAGCATGCTGTTCATCATATTGAACACCGTAGCTCTTTCTGCAAGGCGATTGGTGGGAGTTGATAGATAAAAATAAAAGTCCTTTTGACATTATAGAATATTAGTACAGTAAATGTATCAGTGTTTATGTGATTCACATTTCATATATATACATATTAAAACATTGATTACCAAATCTAAGTCAGGTTTTTGAGGGGAATGGATTGTCTAATAACTGGTGGGGGGGCGGGGCAGGATCTTCAAATAGGGGTTTTTGTTGAGTTTTTTATTCTCTTTTCCTCCCCCATCAAACATGCTATCATATATATATATATATGTTATTGTAATTATTCTTAAAAAATAACTAATTTTTCTTGAATGTTTTTCATTTCCTTAGTTTGATCATCAGATCCTATTTGTTTATGAAAATATGTTCGGGGTGTCACCCTAAAACCCGCACCTCTGACACGGCCATACTGTTCTAGCTTCTTCAAATCCGCTAAAAGTATGTCTGCATCTGGTGCGGGTGTTGTTGATTCCTTTGAAAATTTCAGATAGAAAAAATTTTAAACTTAGTAGTCATTGTTATGTAGTAGCGATTTAAAGAAAATAAAATTTATATTATGTCATACTTACACATGTTTCCCACACTTTTTGTGTGTTTTCATCTATCAGTATCCCTTATTTATTTACACGATCCCCCATCCATATCACATGGAAAGGGATGGATAAGGCTTTCGATTTTGATTCATCAATCATCATATATATTGAGAAACATGGTTATGGTGTTGATTTATGTCACATAAAAGTATTACAGTAGATTTAAAAGAAGTACTAATTTTTTATCAAGTGAAGCGTACCCCATACTTACATTACGGTAGGAGTACAGTGGTTTTGTTGCCCCTTATTTATTTTCAGCACTCAGTGGCTATTTCATAAATAAAAAACTATTAATCAATGTGATGAACACAAGAAACGTCAAAAAACGTATTACCATACACAATGTACCTGAAATGTCTGCTCTACATGATGGTTTCTAAACACATCCCACACTCCTTGGGATATCAAGTGTGCATAAAAAGGAGGTGGGTGCATCTTGATTTTCCCTTCAGCATCTTTAAGATGATATTTCATTAAAATTGTGTCGAAGCCTCTATGATTATTTCATGTAACTCTTAATACATATTCCTTGTGCGAGGAATCTACTATAAATGCACTCTTATATGGATGATGAAGAGTAAGTCAATGTTTTAGTATTTTTTTATTTTAATAAATTAAAGAAATGATATCATAATGTTACTGTAATCTCTTCCCACATTACTGTCTTAAGGCCGATGACAACATGGCGCCACGACTGTAGATCAATCGAAACACATTTTCGAGTGATTATTCCAATTTAGCTACTAAATATGGATTTTTTGGGGTTTATGTGTTGACCTCGCATATTCTATCCCACCTCAATGTTTATGTTGTTTGATTTTTCCTTAAGGATTTTGTCTAACACTTTCATACTACCGAAATCTTGTTTTTATGTTGTTAGTGTTTCATTACCTTCCATTTCCTCAAAAGAATCATCATTATGTTCCTCCAGAGTGCTAGAATCAGCACCAGGACCCACAGCAATTGGTTGAGAAACCTGTTGTTGCTCTACACTAGGACCAGTAGCAGTAGGTTGAGAGACGCATTGTTCCTCAACACTAGGACCAACAACAAAAGTTTAAAAAACATGTTGTTGCTCTACACTAGGACCAACAGTAGAAGGTTGAGACACCTGTTGTACCTGGGGATTGGGTGTATTAGAAGGTATAGAAGTCATTATCTAAAGAAGTGGTTTAACATTTAATTTAGATTACCTAAAAGTAGCATTGAACATATAATAACATAAAGTAACACAATGTATATTACAATAAAAAAATAACCTGATTATTGAAATCAATTTTTTTAAAGGCTAAAGAGATTTGACACCTCTATAGACTATGTAAATACCTTCATTGTGGTCTCCTCTAACATACACAACATCGTCTTCATTGGGACCCCTGTGAAGTGATTTCTATGTCCCAATGAAAGGGACAACCTTTGTTCAACTTTCATCCGACCCTTCTGTTGTTTTAGTCGATAAAAGAACAATTGACCAATTTTAGTTTGTGGGATCTGGAATATAAAATACTTTCACTACATGAAATTCCATTATATATGGTTTATCTTTCTCCCCCTCCTTACTAAAATCAACATTCAAAAATCCCAATTCATCTATTTTAACTACACTCATGTTTTCAACCCACTTGCATTGAAAAATCGGAACGTGGAATTTTTTATAATCCAACTCCCATATTTGTTTGATGATGCCAAAGTATGACATATTCGTATAAATTGGATTTCAGTCCCTAGCACCAGAAAAATTCATTGCTTCAGCCACAAGTGTAACCCCACTATTCTGCATGGTACTGTCTTTATCATGTTAATTAGTATAGAATGTATAACCATTAACTTCATAAGCACTGTAAGATAATACATACACACTTGATCCTCCAGCTAGTCATCGATGTCATTCTGAAATTGAGTTCATATTTTCATATAACATCTTAAAAATATGGTCTCAAAACCATCCTATAAACCGTCAATTATGTGTATCAGATATCCATTTTTCATCCCCAGATGGATTAAAATGCCAAAGAATTTTTTGTGGGTTTGAACATATGGTTCAACGTTAAAACTGTTATAAAAAACGTAAAGGTGGTCCTGCTCTCGATATTTAATATTGATTGTGACAACCTCTCTTCCAAAAATTTCTTCACCCTCAAGCTGCCTAGTGTAATGAGATTTTGGTAGGCCAACATTTTCCACACTTGATAGGTATTCAAGACAAAATTCAATGGCTTCCTCAATAATATATTCCTCAGTAATACAACCTTCTAGAAATCTTCAATTTATGATATACAATTTCAAAATCTTCATATACCATTCATTGGGGTATATACATCTATAATGTATAGGACCACATACTCGAACCTCTTTTACCAAATGATCCATAAAATGAACCATCATATCAAAGAATATCGGCGGGAAGAACATTTCCATTTCACATAATATGATGAATATTTCTCTTTCCATAGTTGATATTTTTTTTGGACTATAAATTTGCTGCATAGAGCTTTGAAAAAAGAAATAGAGCTTTGTTAGTGTATATAGGACATTCATGGAAAAACTAAAACATAAAGATATAGGAATTAGATCTTGTAACAAAACATGGCAATCATGTGACTTCATACCCTTAATTTTAAATCTCTCATTGACACGGTGTTATTGATATTCTATGAATACCCCTTTGAAACCATTACATTATTCATGACGTTTCAAAACTGATATCTCTCCTTCCTAGAAAGGGTGTATGCAGCAGGAGGAATAAATTTTCATTTTTCACCCTTCACTGGTGGAAAATCTTATTGTATTCCCATCTAAACCATGTACAATATAGCCTTAATTTCATCCTTTGTTTTTATGTGTGCATTTAGCAACGTGTTGATGACACTATCACGTACATTTTTTTCAACATGCATAACATCCAAAAAATTTCTGACATAAAGAAAATTCCATTATGGTAATTAAAAAAACCGATTGCTTTTCCAACCGGTTTTCATTAGGTTTTTCGAAAATGGTTTAGAAAATTTAGTATCCACATATTTTACTTTCTCAAATAATTGATCACCTGTTAGTGGATACGGTGTTGTACGTTCTTTTGAAAATCCATCGAATGATGTCGTCTAAGATTGGTACTTATGCCGTCGGGGTAGAAATTTGCAATGTCCAAGAAAAATGATATTCGATGAATGTTTCAACCTAATTGATTGTGTATCTTGATCGCAAATGTGAAACCCTTGCGTTCTTTTAATTCTATATCCTAAAATATTTCCATAAGAAAGAAAATTCATTTATCATCTTGTAAAACATTGGTCTCAAAGTGAAATATTCATTTTTGTATGCATTATACAATGTTAGACCTGAATCCCACAATAATTTCAAATCCTCAATAAATGGATCCAAATAAACATCAATATCATTACTTGGTAGTTTTGGTCTTGATATAAGAATATATAACATGATGTATTTTCATTTCATTCATAACTGCGGTGGTAACGTAAAATTTACCATCATAACCAGACATGTACTGCGACTACTGCTTTGAAAACAAAAAGGATTCA
The DNA here is from genome assembly GCA_963277665.1 of Viscum album. NCBI lineage: Eukaryota > Viridiplantae > Streptophyta > Magnoliopsida > Santalales > Viscaceae > Viscum > Viscum album. The sequence continues at coordinate 678,901,430 of OY728165.1, forward strand.
CCTCATATGTAGATAACACAAGATGAAGGTTTCTCAACCCATTTTCAAATTCAGGATACTCATGATCAATTCTATTCCACTGAGGAGAGTCTACCGAGTGATGCTGTTTCCCATATTTAATTCCTGTATCTACATGCCATGTCAATTATCCTGGAATCTTCTCACTTCCATATAGGTGCCTAAACCTTGGAATGATTGGAAAGTACCGTACAAATTTCATATGACTAGATTCATATTTCTTGTATCGATAATCACAACACATTTGGCATTATTTAAGTTATTTTTGGTCCTCGATAAACAATATACAATCATTCATCCAAGTGTGTATTCTTTCAGAAATCATACCCATTGAGCACATCATTTGTTTGGAATCGTATGTGCGGCTCATGAGCTCCTTGTCTTCTGGGAGCATGTCATTAAGGAGATAAAGTAGTTCTGTAAAACTGGTATCACTCCACCTATTTCCTACTTTCAAATTTTACAGCTTTAGTACGGCTGACAATGCTGTATATTTAGTGAAACTAGCATAAAATGGCATTTTTACACAACTCTTTAACTTATCAAACAATTTTAGGCAATCATGAAGTTAATCTTCAACTATCCTTGTCAGTTCTTCAATAAGATCTTCATTATCATTAACATATGTAATCAAATCTTCCATGTGATCATCATCATTGTTCACGCTTGTAATCCTATCAGATGATCCATAAAACATAGTTTTATCCCAGCCACTACCTACATTTGTTTTTCCCTGTGTTTATTCCAACATGTATAACTCAGATCTATTCCATGATATATCGGGTGTTCTTCCAACTCCTCTAGAATAATTTTTCTTGAATAAAAATAGCATAAACACGAACAAAGGATTTGAGAAGGGTCACATGCATGATATTTTGCAAACATGATAAACTCTTTCACACAATCTTCATACTCCTTTGTCAACCGATTGGTATTCATCCATTCTTTATTCATATTCATCCTATTTGATATATTAATATTAATATTTAACAAAATAATTACACAAAAGATGTTCAATAAGCTATTAAAATACCTTGCACTAGAATGTATTAGTATCCCACATGTGATATATATGCATTGCTGTAAACCTGTTTTTCAGTGTTTCTCTAGAAACATAATGTCTCTAGTTTAGAACTATGGTACTAAAATAATATATTGTATGATTTTCAGTAGATTTATTGAGGGTGTAATGATTAATTACATGTTTTGTTATGTTTATTTGACTAGGGTGTCCATAAAGTGTCTCATAGAGTCCTCTAGTGAAGTGGTTTTCTAAGATTCAGTGGAATCGCACTAGTAAAAAAGTGGTGGTGCCATTGAAATGGGTAAATTTTAGATTGATGTTCAATTATAGAAGAATTGAAACATGCAAAAATGGAATACCAATCATGCCAACAACCAAAACACTATACAAACACACAATCATGCTCACAATCACAACACCATACAATCCAAACAATCATAATTTCATATTTTACAAAGAATCCCTTATTCAATTCTATTTGTTAATTAAGGGGTTATCAAATAAGTTTTATCATCATGGGTAATTCATTCATTAGTCAAGTATAAGTAAATTAACAATTTTTATATTCAAATGTTCAACAGTAACTAACCAACATGAAATTCATTTATTGCCAAACAAGGACCACCAACTACCACGATTTTAAGCGGGGCATTTAGCCCGTACATTTTACATTATAATCTTCATTATAAAATAGTAATAACATGCGAATAAAAGGAAACCAATGAGTAATAGGATAAAACTCACCATGAAGGTGTCGTTCAACATGCGGTAGAGGTGCGTTTGCGGTAGAGGAGAGGCGCTCAACATAGGAGATTTCTATCTAAAAAGAAAACATAAAATGAGAACTCATATGTTATACCAATCCAAAATAGGTCCAATGAGATTTAAGAATGGTACATGTCTGGTTAAAAATTTTATTGGTCAATAGTTGAATTGTATTTTCCATCTATGATATCAGTTTCTTGTTTATTTATTTTTTATGTATCTCCTATTTTCCTAGATGTTTAACTTATTAATTAGACATTTCTTCTTTTCAAGAGAAATATCATTTTAAATTTACTCTAATTTAGTGGTAAAGTTTTCAACATTGATTTTATATTTTTCCTAGTGTATCATTTTTTTCCCATAGGATTCTCGAATTCCGCTTATTTTAGTGGAAAGAAATGTCCGTTTTTAGTTATGATACCAGCCTGGGTTGTGTCATTACATTTCCAATTGAAATTTACCCATTTCTATTTAAATATATGATTGGGGGGGGGGGGGGGTGGTAAGACACTAATATATAGAAGGATTAAGAGAGGTAAAAATTATCCTAAGCTCTCCAATACAAGTGATTAAAGATTAAACATACATCGTGTGAGGGAGAACCACCCAAGAGAAGAAGAAGGGGAGGGTGGTGTAGCACAGAGGGGTTCTGGACAAGAGAAGAGGAAAAATCCATTAAAACATTAAAGTTTTAAAGGGGAAGGGGGTGGGCTATCTGGGGGGGGTCGTGGGGGCTACAGGGGTGTGGGGGAGGGTGTCTGGGATGTCCAGTGAGGGTGGGGGTGCTGCCCAGGTGGGGTGGGGGGGGGGGCTATAGGGGTGTGGGGGAGGGGGGTGTGGGCTGTCCAGGGGGCTGGGCTGTCCACTATGAATCAACCATTACGGATCATACTGAGTGAATTATGAGAGAATAAAATTATGGGGAATAGGAGTTTAGGTGATGGGGTTGAGTGGGTAATAAGGAATAGGGGAAAATTATGAGGAATAGGGGTTTGGGTGTGGTCTAGGGATAAATATATTGTAAGAAAACAAATACCATGGGAAATAATGTTATATCTCCTTGACTTCCATGATCTAATGATCACTCTCTAATATATTATCTCACTCAGTCAAGGGGGGGCATCCTATAAATATTATTGAAATCCTATATAATGGATTACACATATCCAAATCAATACCTAGTCTCCTAAGAGTCCTAATGCATCAAACAAGGTGGTTAAAAATCAATAAATTCAATTCATAAAGAATCACCCAAATTGAATACATTTATATATAAATGATGAACCAATTTCAAATTCCCTAGAAAGAAACATCATATTTCTCTATAACAGGAAAAAAACATGTATAGTGAACCACCCATTAGTTAGAACAAAACAAAAATGGGAATAATTTGATCAAAAGGACATTATAAAAAACCATTTATCATAATATCCCAAATGAACCAAAAAACATTTTTAGGGTGTGAATCGAAATAAAATGATTTAAAATGTCTTCCAAATCAACTCTGAAGACCAATATAATGAATATAATTTTATCAAACCACATGGGATCCAAAAATCCAAAATAATAACATTTTTAATAGTAAAAATCTATCACAATGTTTACAATATAACTCATATGTTTTAACAAACCCTTGTAAAATCTAACAACCCCTTTAGTACACTTCAAGAACATTACAAACTCCAAAAAAATTATTAAGAAATCAATAAGCATAAAAATACCATTTAAAAACCATTATATATTACTAAATTTGATTTTTTAAATTATTTTCATGGTTTGAAGGACACATAATAATTTTTCAATACAATTGGAATTTAATCTATTCTATAATAAGGATTAAAAAGCTCATAGAAATCAACATTATTCTATCATATTACACACATATATAAACAATATGGATGATTCTTACTTCAATGAAAACTAGTAAATCAATCCACAATATGTCCTTATAAACAATTAATAAATAAAACCCCCATGATTAAAGCCACCTTATCCGTGATTTCAAGACCCATATATTCTAGGGTTCATGATAAAAAACTAAAAAGGGAATTGAAGGTTAAAAATAATGAAGGAATGAGAAGGAAGTTTCTTTGGGAAACTCTTTTTAAAAGAGGAAAAATACACCAAAATGATGAAGATGAAGGGGAAGAAGCTCCCCAAAATCCATGGAGGGATTTACAAGATAGAGGGAAGGATGATGGGAGTCTAAAGAATTATATGAAAAAGGGAATTATTGAAATCTATAAATTTCTTAACTCTTTAGTAGATCATATAAATCATCCAAACGATTTTCCAAGTTGCATCCAAGTATTGCGGTATCCAATTATAAGGAAAAATCTCCCTCCATGGTTTCTCAAGTATTGATCCATGACCTAAACACACCAATGGTTCCAATTTTTTTTCCAAGGTTTCCCATATATTTCACAAAAACATGTGCTACCAATGATGAACAACCTTATATAGATCAAAAGGAACTAAAAATTCATATCTATAAGGGTTACCAAGTAGGACGGATCACGGTGGAGGCAATGGTGGTAGAGGCAGCAGTGATGGAGGAGGAGGAGGACGGTTGCAGTAGAGGTGGAGGAAAAGGGCAAGAAGGTGGAGGAGGAGGAGGAGGAGGAGGGTTCGTGATGGAGGAGGGGTCGCGGAGGAGGAGGGGTTGCAAACGTAGGGTTCATCTTCTGAAAAGGATTGAACAGGTGTGAGGGAGGAGGGGCATGTTAGGATTATTTTATAAAAACCACTAGAACCTTTATCTACGCAAGTTAAAAGCACTGATAAAGGTATGTTTTATCAGCGAACAAAAACCACTGATAAAGTACAAATTTATCTGCGCTAACATTTCAGCACTGATAAATAGCTATTTTATAAGAACTTTTTTAGCACTAATAAAGGTATGTCCTTATCAGCGCTATAAAATCCCTCATAAAATAGCTATTTATCTGCACTAAAATTATAGTTCTGATAAATACTTATTTTATAAAGGTATAATTCTAATAATTGACTTTTATCTTTATATATTTATTTAAAATGATATATAGGATGAATATATATTTATTTTTTAATAATTATAACTGTAAATAGTATATATTTATAAATATTGGTATATAATTGTTAATATATATTAATAAAATAATTTAATTATATATATAATTATAACCTTAGAAATAATTTTTTCAATTAAAACATTATATATATATATTTGAAGTATTAAAAAATATATATTAAATATAATTTTTTTATTTAATGTATACAAATAAACGTTTTTTTTGAATATAAATATAATAATCTATATAAATTAATAATAAAAACTTTTATCAGTGCTAAAAATAGTGCTGATAAAGGGTATACCTTTATCAGCGCTTGTTTTAGCCCAGATAAAGGTTACCTTTATCATCACTTTTAGCTAGATCTGATAAAGGTACACCCTTTTATCAACACATTCGGTTTAGTGCTGATAAAGGGAAACACTACCCTTTCCATGTTTTGTGGTAGTGAAAACCGAGTTACCATGGGTGGTATGTATTTTAGCTATGATTGAGATATAGTGTTTGAGGTAATTTGAATTAACATGATATGAGGTTTATTTAAATGAATTAGTTAAATTACCTATCTTTTTATTATATCCATATAATTCAAAAAGACATTAAATTGTCATTTTTTAAAAGCATTAATATGGATTCTTGAAGTGGTCTTCTGATTTGGGAATTTGAACCCAAACTTATTGGGTATGGCCCTGATTGTATTAAACAATGCCTCTAAGAAGATATGTTCCAAATTTGAGAGAGGAAACTTTGATTTAAGTTATTAAGTAAAATAATCAAATGGGTATTTCTCTGGTAGAAGTTGTAGTCTAAACTATTTAGGATCTTAGTCAAATGAGTGTTAGAAATCCCATATGGGGAGTAGATCATGGCTCGATATTTACTAGTAAGAATCCAACTATATTTAATGGTGACAAATAACCCCAAGAATATAAAAAATGACTTGATATTATTTATCATATATTTCAATTTTTGAAAATTCTAGTGGACTCATAGGTGTATTTTTCAACATATATTCTTGAAGGATCGGGAAGGAGATGGTGGGAATCTATTGTGCAAGTTAATTTTCATGAGTATATCACTTGGGATTCATACAAGAAAATATTAAATCAATAATTTTATCATGAGAAATTGAATGTGAAAAAGACCTAGGATTGTTTGACATTAGATAATGGGTAGCATATCATTCTGTATTAATCCACCCTCTTTGTTGAGTTGGTGCACTTGGCATCACAGTTTGTTACTATTGATTACCTAAAGGCTTGGAATTTTGAGATGGGAATGAGGGATGATATTCAGTCGATGTTGATCCTCATTTTCCTTATAACCTTTTTAAAATAAGTTTATAAATAGGATATGGAATAGGTGTATATAGATTGGGAAATCAGTTTGTGAGGTACTTTAGTTGGTTCAGTTGATTGCTAGGTTTTTCTATCTTGTAAGAAAAGGAAATGTAAAGGTATCCAATTTTATTCAAAACTTGTTTAGGGGATTCATCAAAATAGAAATAAGTTATCTACTATCAGTGTGGAAGTAATGTTCACACAAAACCTAACTGTATGAAGGATCCCAAGAAATTTTATTATTGTGGACAATCTATCTATATGAGGTATTTTTGGGGCAGATGATAAAGGTTAGTAAGGATGGTTCCACTATCAAGAAGGGATTTCATGTATGTGGAGATGCTTCCATGGGTGATGGATATTATCCTTAACCTATGAGGGATTTATTTTATTCTAATAAATATTAGGTACAACCTGATATTGGATGACTTTATGAAACAAAGTAAGAACTAGAGGAATCTAAGGCAGGTTTGACTATGATTAGAGGTACAATGTTTATTTCAACCTATATGGTGATAGATTTATTTGATACTGGTGATACTAATTCTTTTACTTCATCAAATTTTACTGATATTTTGGGCTTACATTTTTTTCTTATACCTTTCTTTTTAGATCATTTCACACCTTTGGGAAATAGTTCTGAAAAAGGATTCAAATATCCCGCTTGTTGGGTGATGATAACTGACTTTGTGGTAGTGTGGGAATTATTAATTCATGACCATGAAATCATTTATCTGATTATTTATTTGTATTGGATGATCAGAATTAAGTTCCAGACAGACTATTATAATTGGAGAGTTTAGTTTTTATCACTCGATGGGTCTCTCATGATTTTAGGGTGAGTGTGAATTTAGATCGGGAAGGGAGAGGAATTCTATTCCTTAATCTCGAGTTATATCACTCCAATTTTTGGATATTCTACCTTTTGTTTTTATTACTTTCTTGGGAATAAAACTTCCTATAGTGGTGAGTGTGTACCCTAAGGTATTTCTAGGTGTTTTTTTGATTTTCCAGAAATTAGAGAGGCTAAAATTACCATTAACCTACTAACTCGTACAATGCCCATTTTTATGCAATCCTATCACTTGGAACCTACTGAGTTATAGAAAAAATGTTAATCTTGAAGAACATGAGGCTAAGGGTTTCATTCATCCTAGTGGGTCACCTTTGGATTCACCTTTCTTCTTTTCTAATAAGGTAAATGAGAGCCTTAAAATTTGTGTTCATTATCGAAAACTAAATTGGGTGACCATTAAGAAAATAACCATTTTCAACGAATTTACGATATCTTCCATAAAATCAGAGGGAAGTATTTAATTTCAATTATTGACCTCCATTCAGGGTTCTTCCAATTTTTATTATTAGAAAATGATATTCCTAATACAATGTTTAAGAGCCCTCATGAGAATTATGAGTTTATGGTTATGCCTTTCAGTCTCACTAAATCTTCTTTTGTGTTTATGGATTTAATGAACCATTTTTTTATTGTAACCTTATATTTTCATGCTTGTAGAAGATATTTTGGTATACTTTTGGTTAAAGTAGGATAATCAAGGTAATTTGGATATAGTTATGGGAAACTTTAGAGAATGACACATATATTTTAAGATTTTAATGTGCATATTTTGGATCCAAGAGGTTAAATTAATGGGAAATATTATACATGATAGGGGTTTATTAGTGAATCCTAAAAAATAATTGTAATTATGTACTAGGAGATTCCCAAACATTTGTTTCATATAAAATTTTTCTTGAGTTTGGCTGGTTATTATAGGCATTTAATTCAGGACTTTTCCAAGATAACATCTCTAATGATAATTTTAACCTATAAGTGTGTAAATATTGAATGGGGAAATAAATTACTGAGATATTTTGAGGAACTCAAGGTGATGTAAAATTCATCCCCAGTTCTAATTTTCCAGGACATGTTTGGGGTATGGTGGTTTCTTCAATTCTTGTGGTACATGTTTGGTGTTTGTATTGATAGAGGGAAGGATGGTGCTGGCCTATGGTTCTCTCTGGTTATTACATTATGAGACGAATTACCCTACCCATGATATTGTGTTGGTAGTAGTTATGAATTCACTAAAATAATGGAATCACTATATCTTTGAGAATTGGTTCAGGGTAAATTATAATTATAAGATTATGAAGTATATTTTCCCTCATATGGATCTAATCATTTGTCAAATATGTTGGGTTAAGTATCTACAAGATTTTGATTTTGATATTTATTATACTACTTGGAAAGGGAATGTGGTTTCAAATTTTTTGAGTAGAAAATTAACATCATAGACCATTAATAAATTAGTTTAGGAGTGAACACTAATGAGTTTTTTTACAGGATGGGCTTGGGAGTGGAAGACACTGGAGGGGAGGTGTTCTTAGACTTTGTTAAGGATAAATCATCATTTTATGATTGCGTTCAGATCAAGAAGTTAAAATAAATTTTTTTTGAATGCTTTATTGAAATCTTGAATTTTGGGGAGACCTGTGGTTAGTCATCTCAGTCTCTTATTGGCACTTTATGCTTTAGAAACAAGTTTGTCATTGCAATTTCTATGAAGAAGGAGTTGGTGGATAGTGAAATCCTATCTTTTTGATCAATTCACTTAGTGACTACCAAGATGTATCATGATTTGATAAGATTATATTGGTATTTTGGGAAAAGTCATTCAATTATATATCTTTTATTTTAGTGCCGTAGGTTTCAGAGATATAAGATGGAGCACTAGAGACATGCAGGTTTATTGCAATGCCTTCTCATTCCATTATGAAAGTTGGATGAAATTTCTCTAACTGTAATAATTTGTTACTATATACTACTAGTGAGAAGGATATTATATGTTTTATAATTCATGGAATAAAAAAATGGGAGTATTTACACCCAATAAAGAAGATAATGATGGCAGAAAAACACTAGAACTTTTATAATCAAGATATTATGAGACTTCATGGTGTTTACTATATAGTTGTTTCTCACAGGGAATCAAGGTTTATATAAAGATTCTAGAGTGTTATTTAGGTGGCTATGGGTTCACAATTGAAATTTATTATGGCATTTCATCCTTATAAAAATGGATACATAGATAGAGTTATTCAGGTTATTGAGGATATTCTTCAGGCATATGTGATTAATTTCAGAGGCTCTTGGGGAAATAATTTTCCTCTAATAAAACATTACTAAATAAATATTTATTAGGCCTTGAAAAATATAAAACCCTTTGAATTAATATTTGAGTGTCCATGTGGATCTCACTCATGCTAGGAAGAGTTCAGTTGGCGGCCCTTGGTTGGACCGAGCCTTGTTTAGGAGATGAAAGAGAAGGTGTAGTTGATTCGAAAGTGGTTGGTTATCATAAATAGTCCCCAAACATATTATTTATACTATCTTCATTATATGAAATAGTTTTAGGTTTCTTATTGAGTATTCATTTGAGTTTCATCACACTTGGTATATCATTATTTAAGTAAAAGTGATAATTTGGCACCGAGGATCATGGCCCCCTTTGAGATTGTGGAGTATATTGGAATGGTATAATATTTGTTGTAATAGACATCCCATTTGAAATTGATTCATGGTTTTTATCATGTTTCCAAAATGAGGAAGTATCAACTAGATAAATAATATGTGATTTAATGAGAGAATGCTGATCTTATACCTGACATCACTATGTTTGAGAAAATAGTTTCAATTATGGATCACTTGGAAAAGGTACTATGAGGTAAAACAGATTACCATAGTCCATGTACTATGGTAGAGAGAGCATGATTAGATTGGGAAATGTGAGATGTAATCATTGATAAGGTCGAAGTGACCTTCTCTTTTCATGAGTTCAGAATGTTGATCACTTTATGGGGACACAAAGATTTTATGGTGTGGAAAATTACAATTCCCTTTCGGTTAAAGATAAGAAATAATTTGAGCTCAGTTCTTGTTTGGGTAATTGTAGAGGTTTTTGGGGAATGGATGTTGAAAAATTGGGTTTTTGGAGAAGGAATTCAAGGTTTATGGTTAGTAAAAACCATGTTGTTTGGATTTGTGGGGTTATAGAGGTGTTTTTCATGGTTTGAGCACAGTTATTCGAAGAGTGTGGCTCTCCATAGAGACTATGTGGGGTATAAGTTATTGTATAAGGGTGTCACATGGTTTGAGAATGGTTTTCATAAACCGTTAATCCCATATCTAGGAATCCATGTACCTTATTTCTCTAAGGACATAGGTTATGCAAGGTTATCACATGGTGTATCTAATCTTGCATCCTAACCATGATCCTAGATCCAAACCTCTAAAAAATTGAATTTTACAATTTTCACCTTGATAAGTTTTTATTTATAATCAACCATGAATCTAAATTTGTCTTGAAATAAACCTTCCCCAATGCACTAAAGGCTTCTTCCCATGGATTATTGGAAGAATTATTTCGTTATTGATGGATATCTTCGTGGATTATTACATTTTTTATCTGGTTACCCCTCTTAATTATAGACCCCTTCTAGATATATTCTCCTCTTATCTCATTATAACCCAAATAGAATTTGTAATCTGGTAGTAATGGTTTTGATAGAGGTAATATGTTGTTTCTTATGGATATGGGATCATGATGACTCAATCTACTCTTCCACAATATCCATTTTCAAAGTGGATTAGTTTCTCACCATTATTGACATAGGTGTCTATATTAATGTGGTTATAATTAGTTAATTGATGTATATTCTTTTAATGTTTTTTTGTTTTATTCTATAAAATTGATTGATTTGTTATCATGGTGGATTTATTGTAAGGGAGACATGTTTATAAAGGGATTTTTCTTTAAAAATAGTTTTCTAAACACTAATTGTTCAATTAAATGCTTTAATTGTGGTTTTGGTTATAAAATGGTGTTTCGAGTATAAAATTGGTTTTTAATAAATATGAAATTTTTTTATAAACGGTGAGAATGGTTTTTAAATGGTTTTTGATAAAATTATCACATTGGGTAACCTTATGTGCATCATGAAATAGACTTTTCACTCTTATTCTATATAATTCCATTAGTGGTTTTATGTCACATTAGTTTGTGTAAATCTAATAGAGGTTGTATTTTTTGGATCTAACCTAGGAATGTATTTGAGATTTTTATTATTTTTAGAACATATTACCATAGTTTAGATCCCAAATGTTGGGTGTTGTCATTTATTAATGGTTTTCCACCTAACAATATTTTTCATGTCTATTTTATCACATACTTATCTTATGGTGTATCCATGGTCGGTTTTGATTATGATTTCATAATATATTATATTTAGTTTTAATATTACATGTTATGTGAATATGATAATGTTTTTCTTAAGTCTAATGGGTGATTTAAAAATGGTTTTATTTTATGAAAATTCTTTATAAGATGGAGTTATTTTAAATCTAGATCTAATGAATGCTAGATATTAGACGTTGTATAAATTATTTGGCCAAATACTAATGGTGGTTTTTTAACCATACATTTTACTTTGTGAAGTTCTAGATGTTTTTTTAGGACTGAGGTAATGGGAAGGTGATTGTCTAACATGTTGATTTCTCTTGTAAGTCGCCGCCTTTGTAGATAGATAGTTTGGTTGTGCCAGATGCTCACAAAGAGACTTGATAGTACAATCTTGGTTTATCATTTTAGTTTATCCATTTTGTCTTGTGAATTCTAGTCTAATGGATATTTTTTCATTCTTCTATTTTGTACTCTATTTGTTCTTTAGTTGTATAAGATACCTAAGGTTCATTATTTCTTGTCACCATATGGCAAGCCATCTTGGGTAACTTGACTAGTTGACTTAGGCTAGTTCATTATAGTGCTTAAATCAAGTCTACTACATTTATGTTCATTGGATTTTACCCTAATATATCTCTTTAAACCCTGAAATGTCTCTTATATAAAACCTTTGAAGTGAAATTGACCCTTACACAGTCTTCAAGAAAAATTAATAAACCAAACACAATTCTTTAATTAGTTCGTCTTCATTTATGTATTCTTTAGAGTTTTCTCCCTTGACTTACATGAGTCTGTATTGGATTTAGAATTTGGTCAAACACCTTACATATGATCAATTATCTTTATTATTAGTTATTAAGTTGAATCTTTTCTTACAGTTGATTCACTTTTCAATTTATATTACCCTTTCAAAGTAGGCAGAGTCTCACAATAGATTGAATCTTCTTATGGTTAGTTAAAAGATCATGGTCAACTATATCCATTCTAGTGTCCTGTCAAGTTGTGGTTAGGTGGTCACTTGTATTATCCTAGAAGGATTGTAGTATGATGAAGCTTTCACTTATATTCGGTATTTAGAGTTGATATTATATTGTTTTAGGGTGTGCAATTCAAATTCACATTTATGCAGCATGTGACCTTCATGAAACTGCATTTCCTCATATATGGGTAAATTAAAACATATTAAAACATGGAAAATAATAACTATCAATGTATAAATTATCAATATGAAGTTTAAGATTGAGAAAAACAAAAAATAAAGTTAGATTCAAAATACAATAATCCACTAAATTCTGGAATTTAAAGACTTATGCATAGATTTTAATTAATTAAACAAATGAATAAATCGTGTAAAAATAATGTTTTGAGGAATTTATATATTTAATACCAAATTACCAAAATAATAAAAAATGAATTAATTATCTAGGATTTAGAATAATTAGGGTGATAATTATCATTGTAAATTTTATATAATTTTTAAAAATGTTGTCCCATATGATTATATATAAAAAATTTCTCAATAAACAAATAATATCACAAAATCTTAAGCATATAAATTATCTATCCCCATTAGATATCATGAGTATAGGGTAAATATTTTTGTAAGAACTAATTAGATGAGAACCATATTCCACCATCAGTACCACCTATATTAATAGATACACAAAACACATACCCTATGAAAAAAATAAATCTTCTTACACATCCCTAGCTTTAATAGAATGAGAATTTTTATTGATGTCAATCTCTTCTTAAACTATGGAAATATAACCTCACATTAATTATACCAAGTAATAATCCCTCAATTTATTGTCAAATTTATCATTGGAATAGAAAAACAATATAATTATTAAATAAAAATCATAATAATTAGTAATCCCCAAGTAACATTTAATAATAGAAACATTTTTCAGTATTTTACAAAACATAAAAACTGCCACCATTTCAGGATCAACTGATATTCTTGATAAAAATAAAATAAACTTGAGGAATTAAAACTATTTAATACCATTCTATAACATCCCACTTTATCATGACTATGCCACTGATAAGAATCATTACATGGCCTTATGTTCACTCTCAGAGTACTAGAGGTTGGTGACTTGAATATAGGGTATATAAGTATCAATTGGGGAGGTATTTTTCCTATAATATTCTATTATATTAAAAGGAAGTGAATAATTCAATGATCATGGGTATTAAAAACAAATAAAAAATACAAAATTAATTTATGAAATCTTCTTCTAAATTATATATGTATTATGCATCCAAATAAAACCACATAATAAATTAAAAATACAATAACCTAGAAAATATAGTTGAAATGAGTATTAATTTAAAGTATGTATAACTTCTTTATATGAATCAAAATGAACCTGAAAATAGCTCGATGATGTCTCCCAATATCAACTCCCACTACCTGGACCTCATTCCTTTATATACAATTTCATGTATAAAATCTTCATGCATATAAGGTGTGTATACACAATGAGTTAGAAATAAATTCATAATAGAAACCACAAATATCTAAATAATGCATTGAAGTTTAATATTATAATATATATTTTTTGGAGATATGAAAATTTTAATTCCTATATATTATGTTTAGAGATTCTATTTTTTTTCTAACCATGTCACCTAATGATGTGACCCTTGAACAAGATCCCTAACCTAGTTGGTTGGGGTTCTTCATGTGTATCTACTATGATTGGGGTTCAATTCCCAATAATTGCCTATAGTTTCCCCATTTATTTTAGGGGTGGTAATTTCTTTGCCACATTAAAGTCCATGTGAGTGGGATGGAGTTATTGATGTCAACACACTGATGATAGTAGGGTGAATCAAGCAGTTCGGGTTCATGGGGATGACGTTGGGGGGTGATGCCAATGGGGTTGTCATTAGGGTAGAAATTGTGACACAGGATGCCTGAAATCCTTCAGTGGTGTAAGTGTAGGAGAGCACAACATGAGGTTGTATATGTGCCTTCCATAGAGTTACTTTTTAGAGACTACATTCTATGTTATATTGGGATTTAATGACTTCTGGATCAATAGTCCTTATAATGGGTTCCCTTATACCCAATAAAGAAATAACATGTTTATTTGGTTTAATTAAAATAAGATCACCATATTATGTTAAAAATATAATGATATGAACCAAACATAACATATATAAATTTCATGTATTTTTAGATGAATATTCATTACATATTATTACGATGCACACCAGAACCATAAAGGTTTAGTGTCTTTGGAAATATGGATACATAAAAATATTATTCATATATGTTTATAATAATATCCCTATAAGTTCATCATAATCATAACCATTCTAAACATATCATAATTAAAAAATTTATTCATTCCATGAGGAAAAGGAAACATAATAAAGGGTGGGATCATATTCTTTTTTAGGGTAAAAATGGATATATCTAAATTCATTTAAGAATACCATGAGTATAAGGGTATTAGAACATGATCATAACATTTGAAAACCTTGACAACAAATTCATATATCATAACTATGAGTAATGACAGTAAGTTTGGATGTTCAAAGGAAATTGATCATAAAGAAATCAAGGAATATGACCCATGGGAGCATATCATTGTCATAAGTCCATGTTTTAAATTAATGGAATAAAGTGTGGAATTATAATAATAATAACAGAAATATTATGTCAAGTATAACCACTAAGACATCTATCATATTTTAGTATTTGGATAACCACTATGGTACTAACGTTGGGTTTGGGATAACCGATGGTATACCCACATTTGGTCTTGGGATAATTCCCATGTACCCTCTTTTGGGAATGGGATAAACTCTTGTATATTATTTGAGATCATAAAACAATAATAATTACCTAATGAATTGGTGGGATATGACATAACCACCCATCACATTATTATAATCCATTAATTTATATTTCACAAGATCAATAAAACTTTCTTAATTTCATTATATATTACCTTGTTGAAAAGAAAATAGGATTCTTTAATATTTCATCATCATAAAAATAAAACATACAATGAAAGAATCATAACAGTGTCAAAGGTCCATATACCTATTTAAAATTAAGCAACCTCAAATGATGTTATCATCGTTGAAAAATTCCATTAGAATATCACTATAATGTTTCTTAGGGAAATTACCATTTTTATTTTGAAATCACTTATTTAAAAACCAAAATTTTAAAAAATAATAAGGAATACATTTTCTTTGAAAATAAACCTGGAAACTTATAAAGTATTACTTCAAAAAATGACAAGTCATGATGGTAGAGAAATATTTTTGCGTATTATATGTTAAAAAAATATTTTGTTCACACCATTTCTAAAAAGTACCTCATTTGGAAAATGAAAATATGATTAATGTTAAACCATTTTATAGAAAGTAAATAATGCTTAAATATTTCTTTAATAAATCATTATAATATATCAATAAAATTTTTGGAAACATTTAAAGAAAATATGGACATAGAGGAAAATATTCTTGATCGAATAAAAAACATTATTGGGTTCCCTTAAAAGCATTATATTGAATTATTGAGTACAAAGAGAGAGTAAAATGGAAGGGAAAATTTTATTTTATTGAAATAAATATACGATACGAACATACATAAGTTTTTTTACAAATATATTATGTAAATTCGTTGTTGGAAAATTTAAGCATAAAAAATACCAATAATAAGTGAGATTATAACCAAATACCCTTACATAATTTATGACTCCCCTTATAAGAACTCTAAAATAATTCATAAAAAATTGATATTTTCAATAATTCTATAAAATAACCATATAAATACCTATAATACTATATATGATCTAATAATAACATTTCAACACCCATTTATTAATAATTCTTATTTAAAATAAAAAAATTTACCTGTTAACTGTTTCCTTTTTCAAAAAGGTTTCTGGTTGTATGTTTCAATCCTTGTACATTTATAATGGTTATATCATATATATAATTTTAATCATGATATTAAAATCATATATATATATATATATTCATTACATCATAATTTAGAACCATCCAAAAATGGAAGAGATATAAAAATGAATTACACCATTCCTGGAGATAGTAAGTGTTAAAAATGCAAAATAGGGTTAAAAATTTGGGTTAAGGATTTAAAATTTCTATAACAATTTAATTTATTCTATCATATTGGTGGGGTTCATAAATTGTCATCCAATTATTGAATCCATGACCACATGGTGCCATTTTTATTTGATTATAACCTTTATATTATTTTAATAAAAGAATAAATACAAAACATCACTCCCTTGACACTAATATCTCTAAATTTTATTCATAAATATAAAAATATGGTAAATATGGTTATAGAAATTTATTTAAAATTTGATTTTTTTGTCAGATTTTTTTTTTAATTTGTAGTTAATGAATAATTACCTTAAATTCTCATGAAATGCTAATAGAGTAATTATTTAATTAATGAAAAAAATACTGATTTAAAAAATATTAAAAGTAATAAAATTCTGGTGGATTATTGTATTCAAAGAAATATTTAGATAAATATTAGTTATTAGAAATGTTTGAAAGGTTTATATTTTAATTATATATCTATCATATTGTTTTCAAATTAAAATTATTCTAATAGTTCTTAAAATGACATTAATATTTTTTATGTTAAAAATATTTTATTAAATTATTTAAAAATAATAAAAACACTGAAAAAGGATAAGTAGGATGATAAATGGACAAAAATTTCATCCATTTTCCATTTGTTATCCAATTTTTACCTTCTATGTAATAATATTACCCATTAATTTTATGCATGTCATTACCATTGTTACGATTAAAATTGGTTAACTAAGGGGTTAAACCAAAATATACTATTTAAAATGATATGAAAACCATTATAAATTTGAATTAATGATTATAATAAGACTATATATTCTGTATATGTGAATATATATCATTTTGAACCATTTTACATGAGTTAGACACATATTATATTATAATATTTTTTATATTTCAAAAAATGACATTAATGATATTTAAGAATAAACAATATTTTATTAAATGTTTTAAAATTAATAAAAATAATATATTTCCCCATGTAAATAAGATATGGTTAAAAATATCAATCGCTTTTTAATTTTGGGTCACTTTTCTTTTTATGGAACTTTCTTGACCCCTAAAGAGTAAAAAGCCTTGATATCATAGTAATCGTCAAAAATAATAATGAAGGTTTAAAACATATAGATAAGGGTTAATAAAAAATAATAGCTTTTCCAAATTTATTTATATGAGATTATTTATACTCATTCTCATATTATATTAAAATTATATCAATTTTAATCCATTTTACAAGAAAATTAATTTATATTAATTCAATACATTATGTAATTAAGATAGCACCTCTCCCCTCACTTATAAAGGGACACCCGTACTTTATTTTATTTTCAACACTTTGAGAAACATAACTGTTCAAGAAACTAAATAATTATATTATAAAAGTTTTTATACATGAATTAGTGGTTCTTTTCTTCTTAAAATACCATTCCAAGGGTCCATAATAAGTGATCTAAAGGAAGTTTATTGAAGAATAGGTAATCATATTTAAGAACTACTTCAAGAATTGTTCTTCTTATTCTTCATATAAATATATTGAAACTATAAAAAAACAATAAACAAAGGATTAAAAATATAATTATGTATTATTATTATTGTACATCCATTTTCCATATCTTTTTATTCTACTGTAATAAAAAACATCGCTCTCGTGTTTGCATGACCTATCATCTCCACATAGCGTTATAATTCGTTTTCATCAACAAATTTACTTGAATTTTTTAAACAATAAAAATAATTAATATATATGATATATGTGAAATAATTATTCTAATAGAATTATAATATTTCTGTTAATATATATGATTTTGTCTTCTCACTCTTGTTTCTCCGAGATTTTTACAATATTCAACAATTATTTATTTCATGAGTTGTATATAATGGCCCATTTATATTTATAAAATGAATAAATTTATATTTATAGTATTTAAGGTCTCATTTAAAGTAGTTTATTCTAGTGGGTTATGATTCAAAAGATACCTAAGCTATAAGGCCCAGACCTTAAACATTACACAATCTTGAGTTAAGTCAAGAATTCACATTGAGGATCTTTTTAGGACTAGATAATTCGAGAATTAGGTCACACACTATTCATAACATTTTGAATATTAAAATTAGACTCATCTACTCACTATCTATTTTTTTTCATAAAAACATATTAAAAAACATGACATCGTTTCATGTTTTAACAAAATAACTTTTCCTTGATCCAATCCATGACACTATAATTCATTATGTCCCATGAATTTTTTTTCAAAACTTGGGATGAGTATAAAAATATCAGTAAGGGTTACATAATGAAATAAAAGTATTAGTCTTGTGATAACATGAAAACCATGAATACCTTATAAAAAAGTAATACTTTTCACCTTTAAGAAGTAGTAAATATACTTTACTGAATATAAACTCATTGCTTACCACTTTTTGTAATAGAAATATTACCATAAAGTCCATTGAAATAAACATATGTAATATAAAGTTGACTTGGGACATAAACAAACTTAAATGGAATAACCATAAATTCTACTTCCACACATATCACTTAATGGAATACCCAAAAGGCTGACTTCCATACCTAGTGCATTGGAGGTTATAACGTAACCACCCGTACTTGGTTTATCATGGAAACATGCGTCATTTACTTTATCACGAAACCAACATTCATTGGTGTATCACGTAACCACACGTCAAATGTCCAATTACCATTATATAATCATGACACATAAAATTTTGCAAATATCAACATTTCACAAATAACATTTCAATTGAAATAATAAAAAACTTTCAAGTTATTTAAATATTCAATCCATTTCAAAAACAATTTTCAATACCAAATCACCCAAAAATGTAATAATTTTTATCTTTTCCTTTTAAAAACATTAAGTCTTATAGAGGTATCCAAATATCAAATAACTATTACGGTAGTAGAGAGGTCATTGTTGCCGGATACGTTAGAAACATTATTTTTGTAGTTTAGTAAAAAACTTCATAAAAAAATATCCCCTTTGAATGAAATTAAATTTAAAATGGTTTTATTATATACTATATAAAATAAGGAGGTGTATATTATCAAAACATGCCTCAATGAAAGGAGATTGAGACGATGTCCCTTTTCTTGAGTCTAACTCATCACATATGTTTCTTGTTGTTCCTGAATAATAAACAGAAGTTAATTTATACTTTCATAAAAACCATTTTTGAATTTTATTATCCATTTTATATCACTTATTACAATGTTATAAAAATTACAGAATTATTTAAGTTAATATCGGTCGTTTTATTGATATTCGGTACTTGAGTCGAAAGTGAACTTGTTTTAATATAAATTGTACATGTAATCAAAATTAAATCTTCTGAAGAATTCTATTAAGTATTTAAATATCATATATATACAGTATATATATCTATATAATAGTCTATAACATTTGGAGATAAGAAATGAAATGCACTGTTCATGTAGGAGATAGGCTGTACGTTCGCATGAATGCTACTTTCATTTTTTTCATACTAAAAGAATAATAATAAACTGATATAAATTTATATTATAATAATAGTATTATATTTATCTCGTTTATTTTTCTTATGTTTACTAAACCCATCCTTTATACATTACATTTATAACATGAACGAGTTATATTACTTTGAGAGGGTGGCATTCCACACCTCCTCAAATGAAATTATCATATTTACAAATCATGGAAAGCATAACAAAATGTTGTAAATAAAAATATAAAAAAATCATAAAGACCATATAAATATAATATATATCATATAAAAATATAGTTCCATCATAGTGGCCACCAAAAGAGGGGGTAGTGGAAAATCAAACAATCATCATTTCGTGAAGTAGTAGTTCATCATCTACAGAAGAAGTATGTTCGTATCCATTACATGGAGGTCTATATAAGGGTAGTTCAAATAATTTTCATAAAAATATCCTACTATATTTAGTATAATGTTTTTGTTTTGTAATAGAAGAATAAAAATATCATAGGGAGTGTAAAAGGAAAATAAAAAAAATAACTTGAGAGAAGACGTTCCCTTTAAATCGGGTAACTTCTTTTTATTTGAGCCAAAAGGATTTCATGAATTTCCTTATTCCCAAGGTAAGGAGTATAGGAGAAAGCTAGAAATGTGGGGAGATTATTTGATCAGAATTTGGATGAGAAAATGGGATTTATAGGTGTGAGTATGTGGGTAGATGTGCTGGCCTTTTATAAGAGGGAGGAGCGACACTTTAGGAAAGTGTAGAAATATGTATTTATTATAAATTAAATTTTGATTCAAAATGATCCAAAACTAATTTAACTAGAATATAAGTTTATTTTAGTTCGGAAACCCATCATCCAATAATTTTTAGATATGTTTTGAATATTTTTATCCTTATCTTTTTAGTTTAAACCTTATTTTACCATTTTTAATCTTCCCGGGATATCATATTATTTACACATTGTGGGTTAATTTAATTACCATATCATGTAAAACGACCCCGAAAAAGTTATTTATGAAATATTTGGAATTATAAAAACCATTGGGATGAATATTATATTTCTAGGAACATAATATCATTTAATAAACTATTATATGTTTTAAGTGATGAATTATGTCAATTTTGGACACTATTCACACTTGACTTTTTTATAATTTCATAAAAAACCGATTCCTTCAAACTGATGGAAATAAATAAAATTTAATGTTTCAATATAAACTTGAAAATTCCTGGATAGAATCAAAATAACCAAATTACATTTATTTTTATATTTATAATATCATTTATGTGAATCCATTATTAATGAATCAATCACTACATCATCATTATGTCCAAATTAAATTTATTTATTTAATGTTTTATAATTATAAATAAGATATCATGGTGTAAGAAATATTTTTATATTTTTAATTATTATTTATAGTCAAAGATATCATTTATATAACAATATATAGAAATTGTTTTAGTAAGCGATATATGTTTTTGTTATATTTCTCTTTATTTTAAATTAATTAATATAACATGTCATTATCAATCCCAAGTGAATCCATGGGGTCCTAAAATCGTCCAAAGGATGCCCAAGGTTGGAAATATCTAAAAAAATAGGATTAGAACATGTTTTTGGTAGTTTAATATTATCATAATTTCAATTTTTACCCTTATTTACCAGATTCACCCTTTAACCATGGTACATAAAATAATTACTGAAGTTACTATTCATAATATCCAAAAATAAAAGGTACCTATTCAAATAATTTGGATATTATGATTCCAAATATGGAATCCATTTATCCATATTTAAAACACAGAATTAGCCCAAAATAATTTAATATTAATTTTCATTTTCAAAACCATAAAGCAGATTTTTAAGAAGTAATTATTATCAATAGAATGGAAAGTGTTTATGTCCAATTTAAATTGAAAAATTTCCTCAAATGACCAAAATAATATTAAATAATAGAAACATAATCCAATGAAACTTTAAAACTAATTAATAGAAAAATCTTACTATATGAATAAATTATATGAAAAGGAAATTTTGAATTAAAATGCAGTATTTTTCACTTTTCATAAAAATATGAATTTCATCATTAAAATTATAAAATTTCAACCAATGTAAATTTTGATGTTATTATTATAAAGAAGAAATTTATTTTGTCAAATTGAACATATAAAAGTGACAAAAACTATATTTTAAAAGGGTTCTCCATCAAAAGCTGGTAAAATGTCCTTTTAAAAATATTATAGTATTGTATGCTTAAAATTGGATTTATTCTCAATTTAAGCCTCTAAAACTTATTAGATAAATTTAAAAACATTTAAAAAAATTATCATCATATTTTAGATAGATCTGTTCATTCCCACCAATATAACACCTAGGCATTAACTACCATTTAAAATAATAATAATTTTATTGTATTATTTTTCGGTATAACCCAACATTGTAGGAAACATAATATTTCAAATAAAACCATTGTTGCGTGTCGAGTTCGCTATCATAAAAAGTGTCCTCTTTAAGGTAAAATTAATATCTTCTTCATAAATAATAATATATATGAAAAAATCATTATTCTATAAATACCTTGGATGCTACATCATTCCCCCTTTTGGAAATTGTGTCCTCGTAATATTATTTACTTATCAAATAAGTGAGGATATTTATCCCTCATAAAATTTTTAGATTCCCACATTCCCTCTTAAAACATATAATTTTCCAAAAAACCTTTACCAGATTAATAACCTTATTCTGTAATACCTGCTCTCTACGGTCAAGAATCTGTACTAGTTATTCCTCATAAGAAATATTATCTTCAAACTAAACTACCTCTAAACTCAAAAAATGAGATGGATCCAGCTTATACTTTCGAAACATTGAAACATGAAAAACACTGTGTACATGGGATAAACATGGAGGTAAAACCACCCTATAGGCAACTGATCCAACTTTCTGTAGGATTTCACAGGGTCCAATGAACCATGGACTCAACATTCCATTCTTAACAAAACACATCACACTTTTCCATGAAGAAACATTGAGAAAGAAATGATCACCTACCTTGCAAGAAAGATACTTTCTTCAGATATTCACATAACTTTTCTGACTTCTCTACGATGTCCTCATTTTATTCTGAATCAACTAATTTTTTTTCCATTACTTCTACTAATATTCATACCATCAAATTCATTCGAATACATTATCCCAAAAATCTAGTGTTCAATACCACTTTCCATATAATTACTCAAATGGTTCCATCTATATAGTGGAATGAAACATGTTATTATAAGAAAACTCAATAAAATAAATATGTTTATCGCAACATCCCTGGTAATCCAATGAAAAAGCACGTAACATATCCTCCAAGTTCTGAATTTTTCATTCAGACCGCCCATATGATTTATGATGAAAAGCTGTACAAAAATTTAATTCTTTTCCTAATGACTTTTGAAGGACTTTATGAAAGTTATATGTGAACTTGGGATCATGATCAGATACAATGGAGAGGGGAACTCCATGTAACCTGACTATCTCATTAATATAAAATTGAGAATGTTTATCTAGAGATAGAGTATCCCAAAAAGTAATAAATTGAGTAGATTTCGTCAATCGATCAACAATAACCCAGATTGCATTGTTACATTGAGATGTTTTTTGTAAACCCACTACGAAATCCATGAACACATTTTCCCATTTCCACTATGTCACAAGAAAAGGCTACAAAATTATTTTCAGTAACTACTGTTTTTCTTTAACCTACTAATTAATTAAACACTTCATAGTAATGTCAGCAATATCATTTTTCATTCTATCCCACCAGAAATACTTCTGAAGATCTCTATACATCTTAGTACTACTTGGATGAATTGAAAACAGAGAACTATAAGATTCACATAATAAATATTTTTCAACTGTGAATCACAAGGCACACATAATCTCCTTCCAAAACATAAATACAGTATTTATCAATGTTAAATTATGGGAAATTACCGTTTCAAAACAATTATACCTTTTTTTGCAACTCAATGTCTTCTTTCTGCACTTTATTAATTCTATCTAATAGAGATAATTCCACTTTAACTAGAAAAAATAGAGTAATTCCCTATAACAACAAATTCCCATCCAAAATTCATCAAATCATAAACCAAATTATCTCATTCCTATTATATCATGGTTAATGTAGCATTACTCCTTCGACTCAAAGCATTATCCACTATATTTTCCTTTTGTAGATTGTATTGGATCTTGCAGTCATACTCCTAGATTAATTCTATCTATATCCTCTATATCATGTTTAATTATTTCTGATTTAATATATACTTGAAACATTTTTTATCAGTATATATTTCACAATTTATGCCATAAAAATGATGCATTTAAATTTTTAATGAAAAAAACAACAACCGCTAATTCCAAATCACTTGTAGGGTAATATGTTTCTTGGGGTTTCGAATAATGTGAATCAGAAGCAATTACCTGATAATTCATCATTATGACACTACTAATTCTTTTAAATAATTCATCATTGTAGATAACAAATTAAATATTCTTAGAAGGCAAGGCCAAAACTGAAGCATTTACCAATCTTCTTTTATGTTCCTAAAAACAATCATTACATTCTTTTGTCCAGATGAACTTATATCCCTTACATGTTAGCATAGTTTGTGGGCCAGATAACTAATAAAAAATTTCAAAAAACCGTCAGTAATAACCCACTAATCCAAGAAAACTATGAATCTCTATGACATTGGTAGTTCTTGGGTAATCTTCAAAAACTTTTGTTTTATAAGGGTCTATATTTATTCCATCTTTTGATACAGTATGATCATGGAAATAAATTTGTTAAAACCAAAATCCAATCGTACTACACATTCCATATAGTTTCTTTTCATTAAGGATTGCAAAACAATCCTTATGTGACTTTCATGTTCGTATCAGCTTTTAGAATATACCAAGTTATCATCTTTAAAAACAACCAAAAACCGGTCCAGAAACTAATGGAAGACTCTATTCATGAAATTTATAAATATAGCAGGTGCATTAGATAACCCAAAGGGTAGAAATAAAGACTCATAATTCTCATATCTCTTTCGTAAAGGTGTCTTTAGAAAATCATCCACCTTCACCTTCAACTGATGGTACCCGGACCTCAAATCATTCTTTGAAAAATTCTAAGCTCCCTGGAGCTAATTAAACAAATTATCGATATGAGGTAAAAGATACAAGCTATTAACATTCATGTTATTCATGGCCTTATAATCAATACATAGTCTCATAAGACCATCTTTCGTTTTCCCAAATAAAAATGG
Organism: Viscum album; assembly: GCA_963277665.1. NCBI lineage: Eukaryota > Viridiplantae > Streptophyta > Magnoliopsida > Santalales > Viscaceae > Viscum > Viscum album. The sequence continues at coordinate 678,926,758 of OY728165.1, forward strand.
AGCACCACATGGTGAAGTTCTAGGTTGAATGAAAACTTTATTAAGTAATTCTTGCAAATAATTTCTTAATTACACAAGTTCTACTTGATCCATTCAATAATGGGGTTTAAAAAAAGGTTTTTTATATCACAATAAATCATTGGTAAATTGAAAATCCTGATTGGGAATAATACCAGATAATTCATTAGGAAAAACATATGTGAATTCATTCACTACTAGAATATCACCAATCAAAACTATTTTTTTTCAACAATATGAGCCAGATAACATTTAGTTCGATCATTAACAAAAATTTCAGCTTCTTGTTATGTTTTAAATGGTATGAAATCATTGATTAAAACTTTATTGGAATCACAATTTATTTTAGCGATATAAATTGAAATCCAATAAATACACAAAATGATACCAAATTCCACTATGGAAAGTTCAAAAATATTTTTAGAAAATAATACCCCACTATGATAATAAGAATATTCCTATAAATAAAGGTTTTTTTAATACTTCCATGCATAGTTTTTACCCAAAGTTCTATATCACTTTATTGAGGTTCTATATCCAATTAACTTGAAAACTCTCAGAAATGAAAGAATGTGAAGATCTAAAGACAAATTGAGTATTGGCATATTTTGAAGAAATATATAACATACCTCTCACCAATTCATTTGATGGTCCCACATCAATCATAGTAGTTGCAAATGATTTTTCTATTCCCTTCTACTTTCGATCTTATTGGTTTCCACCATGTGTAATAAAAACTCGACACACATTGGAATAATTTCAAAACAAATTGCAACAAAAGCATCATACGACTAGTTTTTTATTTCCTACCTAATCATCTTCCATAATGTTATGAGAAAGAAGAATAGTATTACCACATTAGAAGAACATCCTAGACATTGAGAGAAATTCACTATTATGATTTTTACCACACTCCTCACAAGTTAGAAATTTGGTTTTCTTACCTCCAGGCTTCTTTGATGAATTATTTCTCATTGACTGATAACTTGATAGCTTATTTTGTTTTCTCTCATGGAATACATGCTTAGAAAAAAACTCCATTTCTACCTTCTTAGCACATCAGAAATGTTTCTCTCAGATTTTTAATTCATAATAAGTTAACACACTTCGATATTTTGGCTTCAATCCAGAGTAAAACTGATATTTCATACTTTTAATATCTCGAAAAAAATTTGGGACGTACCTTGAAAAACAAGTGAAATTTTCTTTATATGCAGCCCCTAAATCTTATTCCTTTTATCTCAATCGCAAGAATTTCTTTTCCATATTATGTCAAACATCCTTATTAAAATATTTCTCAAAGAGGATATTCTTAATTTCATCCCACTCTATGGCGTAATTCTCTTCACTTCCATTGTAATTTTTAATCACAGACAAACATTGGTCGAATTCACCTACAAAATGAGAAATAGTATGACTAACCTTTTGATTGTCTAATAGACCCATTACATCAAAAATATTTTACAATTTTTTAATCCACCCTTTAGCTTGCATAGGGTTAGATGATTCTCTGAATTGTGGGGGGTGTTACCTCATGAAATGCTCTATGATCAACATATGCCTCTACAGTTGGTCTAGTTTCTCTCATGCATGGACACCACCACAATTTATCACTTGATTCAACTGATCCATTACTACAAAAAAACTGTTCAGTTCATATTATAACCATATCAAGATGTTGACTTGGATGGTTATTTTCATCTGTATTCCCTCCCAGCATAGCTACCCTATTTCCTCTGTGGAAAACCACTCTTAAAAAATATCTTAGATGAAGAAAAAAGGTAATCCTAAAATTATATATCATTTAATTTTGATCATAATGTAAAAAATATTTTATGGATATTATATTAATAATATTCTAACTCCTAAAGTTATCTTAACCGACCTATGATACCTACTATAAGGCCCCGACATTTAACATTACATAATCCTAAGTTAAGTCAATAGTTCACATTAAAAATCATTTCAGGTTTAGAGAATTAGATAATTATATCATAACTTATACATAAAATCTTTAATATTACAAGTAGACCCTTCTAATCCTATCCATTTTTTTCATAAAAGAAAAAATCTTTAAAAAAACCTGAAATCATTTAATGTTCTAACAATATAACTTTTACGTGATCCCATTCATGACTATATTCTTCTTTATATCCTATGAAAAACATTTCAAAACTTGTTATGATCATAAAAATATTAGTAAGGGATACATAATGAAAGAAAACTACTAGTCTTTGAATTATATGAAAACCATAAATGATTTATCATAAAGTAATACTTTTATCCTTTAAGAAGTAGTAAATTTATTTCACTGAATACAGGCTCATTAATTATAGTTTTTTGTAACCAAAGTATTTCCATAAATCCCATAGAAAGAAACATATATAATATAAAGGAAACTTGAGACATAAACATACCTTAATGGAATGATGATACACTCAAATTCCACACATATCACAAAATAGAAAATCCATACCACTGACTTCCAAATACAATGCATTAGAGGTTATAAGGTAACCACCAATCCTTGGTTTATCATGAAACCACCTATCATTTGGTTTATCATATAACAACCCGTCGTTGGTTTATCATGTAACCACCCATTAAATTCACAAGTATCCTTATATAATCATAACTCATAAAATATTACAAATATCAAAACATCAATAATAAAATTTCATTTGAAATCATAATAAATCATTTAAATATATTGAAATAATAAATCCCATTCAAAAAGAATTTTAAATTTGTAAACACCCAAAAAGGGAATAATTTATTTATTTTTCTTTAAAGACCGTAAGGTTTATATAGGTATCCAAATATCAAATAAAAATTATGGTGACAGGGAAGTTTTTGTCGTTGAATATGCTAATTTTTTTCTCATTTAGTAAAATGATTCGTAGAAGAAATATTTTATTTGAATGAAATTAAAAGTCAGAGGGTTTAATTATACACCGTATTAAAGGAGGTTTATATTTTCAAAATATTCTTCAATGAAAGGCGATTGAGATGATATCCCTTACCTTGAGCCTGACTCGTCACTAATATTACTTGTTCTTCCTAAATAATAATCCTAAGTTAATTTCTACTTGCTTGAGAACCTTTTCTATGTTTATTATTACTTTTATATCACTTATTGCCATGTTATATAAATTACATAATTATTTATGTTAATATCATTTCATTTAATGATATTCGGAACATGAGTAAAAAATGAACTACTTTTGATATAAATTGAACATGTAGTTATAAGTACATCATATACAGAATGATATTCTTGATTTAAATATCATATATATCTAGTAGATAAATAATTAAAATAGTCTATAACATTTGGAGATAAGAAATGGAATTCACATTTCAGGGAGATGATAGACCATACATATGCATGAACGCTACTTTCATTTCTTTGTCATACTAAAAGAATAATAAGCAAATGATATAATTATATATTATAATAATAGTGTTTTATTGATGTAATTTATGTCTCATAGGATTAATATAACCATATTTTATATATTCGATGTATATCATGAACGAGTTATATCACTTTAAGGGGGAGGTATTCCACATTTCCTCGAATGAAATTATTGTAGTTAGACATCATGGAAAGCTTAAATGTATGTCATAATCATAGAGACCATATAAATATAATATATCTCATATATAAATATAGTTCCATGATAATGACCACCATGAGAGGTGGTAGGGGAAAATTGAAAAATCATCATTTCGTGAGGAAGTAGTTCGTTGTACATAGAAATAGTATGTTCGCATCCATTAGATGGAGGTGTGTGTAAGTGTAGTTTGAATAATTATCATTTAAAAATAATATTATGTTTAGGATACTATATTTTTATATAATCAAATAATAATAATATCATAGGCAGTGGAGATTGAAAAAAAGAACTTGAGAGAAGACATTACCTCTAAATTAGGTAAATTCTTTTGATTTGATCCAAAAGACTTAATTTAAATGCCTTTTTCCCATGGAAAGGCTTATAGAAGGAAGATAGAAATTTTGGGATCTTATTTGATCAGAATTTGGATGAGAAAAGGGGCTTGATAGGTGTGAGAATTTAGGTAGAGTTGGTGTCCTTTTATTATGGGGGGGGGGGAACTTTTTAAAAGTCTAGAAATATTAATTTATTATAAATTAAAAATCTATTAAAAGAGGAAAAAAATTAATTTAATTAGAATATAAGATTATTTTGGTTTGAAAAACCTTCATATAATAATTTTTAAACAATTTTTGAATATTTTTTGGTCCTTATCTTTTTAGTTTAACCCTTATTTTAACTTTTTTAATCTTACCGTGGTATCATGTTATTTACATATTGTGGGATAATATAATTACCATATCATATAAAATATCCCACAAAAAGTTATTTATGAAATATTTGGACTTATTATAACCATTTTGATGAATCTTATATTTTTAGGAATTTAATATTATTTAATAAACTATTTAATGTTTTAAGTTATGAATTATGTCAATTTTGGACACTATTCATACATGAATTTTTTATAAATTTATAAAAACGGGATTACTTCAAACCAAACACTTTAAATAAAAGATGTTATGTTTATATTATCCATAAAAATCGGTTATGGCATCAATATTACGAAATTATATTTATTTTATCATTTATAATATCATTTATTTGAATCCTTTATTTACGAGACAATCACTCCATCATCATTGTGGCATAGCTAAATTTATTTACGTAATTTCTAAAAATTATAAATATAATAACATGATGTATTAAATATCTTTATATTTCTTATGAATGTTTATAAATTTATATATCAATTATATAACCCTATATAAAAATTGTATTAGAAAAAGATACATGTCTATGTTATATTTCTCTTTACATTAAATCAATTAATATAACATATCATTATCACTCCAAAGTGGATCCATGGGGTCCCAAAATCGATCCAATGATACCAATGTTTGGAAATATCTCAAAAAGTAGGATTAGGATATTTTTAGGATAGTTTAATATTATTAAAATATTATTTTCTTACCATTACTTACCAGATTTACCCTTTAACCACTGTAAATAAAATAATTACTTAAGTTACTATTCATAATATCCAAAAATAAAGGTACCTATTTTGAATATTTTTAAATTATAATTCCAAATATGGAATAAATTTTTACAAATTCAAAAAACATAATTCATAGAAATCAATTCCTGTCATCAAAACCAGAAAGCATATTTTTATGAAGTAATAACTATCAAAAGATTGACATGTGCTTATGTCCAATTTCAATGGGAAATTATATATAATGAATAAAATTGGATTAAATGATAAAAAATTAATCGGATAACACTTTAAAACTAATTAAATGAAAAATATATCTATATAAATAAATTAGATTAAAACATAGTTTTGAATTAAAATGTGGTATTTCTCACTATTCATCAAAATATGAATTTTATCAGAAAAATACCAAAATTTCAACCAAAGTAAATTTTGATGTTATGATTCTAAATAAAAAGTTTATTTTGTCAAATTTAACATATAAAAATAAAAAAATTATATTTAAAAAGGGTTCTCCATCAAAATGTGGTAAAATGTCATTTTAAAAATATTATAATATTTTATGCTAAAAATTGTATTCATTCTAATTTTATGTCTCTAAATTTTATTAAATAAATGTAAAAACATTTAACAAAAATGTATAATCATAATTTAGTTAGTTATTTTTATTCCCACCAATCCAATGTCTTAACGTTAACTATCATTTAAAATAATAATAATAATATTATATTATTTTTCGATATAACACAACATTGTGTGCGACATAAGATTTTGGAGAAACCCGTTATTGCGTGTTGAGTATTATTTCAAAAGAAAGTGTAATATTTAACGTAAAATTTATATTTTTCTTCATAAACATTAATATATATGAAAATAATTATTCTATAAATACTTTTGACGCTATAAAATCATTAATGGATTTCTTTAAAAATATCATTTTTTAGGATTGTTTATGTTTGAATTTACATTGAGTGATATAGTAAGATAATTAATTGATAAAACCCTTTAATTTTATTATAATATTTTTTTTCATATATTTGTTTATTACAATTACTAATTTCCTCTCTTGGGTATTTAAAATGTCAAAGAAAATGTTTTTATGAAAACAAACATTATTACATGTTTTTCTAGGAATATTTTCCTTATATTCCCATATTTTCATAAAAATATTTTCACAAATGTATTTAATATTATCCTATAATTTTTAAGGTCATTTTCACACATGATTTAGTTTTTAAAAAATATTTAAAAGGAATCTTCATTTTGTTTTCCAAACTATGTACCTTTGACTTTTTACTGAAAATGTAAAAGGAATATTTATTTTAACTTATGTAGAATATATTAAATTTACCACCATAATGGAAAGTCAATTATTTTATGTTTAATTTAAAAGTTTAAAAATTTATTTTTAAAGATATGTTTTTCATTAATACCTGGGATATTTTTATATTTTAATATGTGATTTCAAAGTAAAAAGTGTATTTTCTTCAAGAAATTTTAAAATGATATTTTTGTGATATTTTTAAAAATTAAAATAACCATTGATATTTCAGGACATATGATCCAATTATATCAACATTATTCTTTAAATATATGTTTTATAATTTTAAAGTATTAATGTTCTATGTTCTTTATTCAATAAAGATAATTTTTGACTTATAAGATATTTTAAGAATTAATTGTATTGATCATTAAAAATATAAATATTGCATAGGATGTGTAAGTGATTGGAATGGTCTATTTATAAATATCCCCTCAATGCATCAATGGGTCTTATGAGAAAAGTTGGTTAGAATGATGTATAAGTTGAGGATATAAGATCATGACATTATAGTGGGGTATTTGGTCTATACCAACCCATATAATGATAATGTCTTGGTTGAGAGGCCTTGACTAAATGACAATGTCTTGGTTGAGAGGACTTTATGGAATAATAATTCTCTTTTTAGTAGAATTGATGGTATGGTTCACGACTTCTTGGTTGAGAGGTCTTGATAATGAATTTATAGAATTATAAATTACCTTTATTATGAATTTTGTTTTTCGTATCCATTTGTTTTATATATTGAAATTAGTTAGGTATTGTCATTAAAATAAAGTTATTGATAGAATTAAATGTGTTTTTTATCAATTATACCATGTTAATTGTTCCTTCTTTACTCATGATAACTTCCACTATACATAAATCCTACTATGTATCTGATCTCACCCTTTATTTGTTTTTGTTTCCATAAGATATGAAGAGAGATATTATGAATGATATCAAGGATTCAAGAATGTTTTTTATGATATTATTTTATATTTACAATTTAATATGGGAATCATGTATGTATCTAGTTTACCAAGACTCTTAAACTATTTGGTCATTTGGGATGTGATCGCTTATATCTAGTAACTATGTAATAAAGTATCCATCAAATTTTGGTTAACGGAGTTGGGGTTTCTATAATACTATTTTAGATCTCTATACTCATTCATACTTCAATGATTAATAGATAATAATTAGATATGAGTTTATTCTAATAGATCCTTCTTCAAATATTGTATTGGTGTGATTCATACTCAGATATGAAACAATATTAGTCCATTATAATCAAAGTTGGAATTAGGAATATTTCTAACATTATTTTATATCTCTACATTTTTCTTCAACAACACTTTAACCATTAAATGGATATATGGTTGAACACTCATTTTAGAAAAAATAGGATTTCTAACATTCCTTCATGACTTCAAGGATGGTCTTTTTCAAATATTGAATTATTGGAAACCTTTTGATCCTCATCATAAATAATCTAGCATGGTACTTTAAACTTAAAACATCAACCACCTTGTTTTCTTTTCCAGGGTGATAATTTATTGAGTAGTCAATATCATTAACCAACACCAACCATATTATATGGAACATGTTAAAATATTTATAGGTCAATATACACTTAAAACATATATGATAAATATATACGTCATACCTTTCTTTGTAAACATAATTCCTTTATATATTAATTGAAAATATTACCACAGCTAACCCCAAATCATGAGTCATGTAATTTTTCCCATGAAATTTAAATTGAAATTAATCATTATCTATCACTATATCATTCTTCAAAAAAAAACCCAATCCCAAATTTTACGTATCGCCGTAAACCAATAAACCCTCTCTATTGCAGGGTAGTGTGAGTATATGTGTACTTACTAACCTACTTCTCAACTCCTTGAAACTTTCCTCAAATTCATTTGTCCAATGGATCTTGATTACTCTTCTATTTAACATGGTGAGTGGATTATATATCCATGATAAATTCATCATAAATAATCAATAATATCCTTCCAATCTAATGAAACTATGGACGTTATTTATAGTGTCCGGTCTGGGCTAACGTTCAATAACTTCTAGCTTTGATGGATCTATAAATATACCCTATCTTGAGATTATATAACCCCAAAATGAAACTTCTTATCTCCATAATTCACACTACATAAATTTATCATACATCTAATCCTTCCTCAATGTCTTTAACATAATTCTTAAGTGATTACCATGCTCTTCCTTTCTCTTTGAATATATAAGAATATCATTTAAAATTACTACCACAAACTGGTCAAGGTAATGTCATGAGAATCTATTCATTAAATCCTGAAATATAGTTGGGGAATTAGTAAGATACAATAAAATCACTCTAAATTAATAGTGTCCAAAACATGTATATAAATTTGTCTTTAGTATGTACTTAATTTTAAACATCATCTAATTGTATCTATAATGATGGTAAATAAAATCATCTATATAGGGAAGATGATACATATTATTGATTGTGATCTTGTCAAGGTCATGGTAATAAATGCTGAGTCACATTGATCTATATTTAATGTTAAAAAAATTATGTGCACTATATGGTGATATATTTGGATAAATGAATCCTTTATCAATATTATCAAAGAGTTTCTTCTTTAATTACTGAACTATAATTAGGGCCATTCTATATGATTATTTGAAATAGGTGTAACACTAGGTATGATATTTATTGAAAAATCAAGATCATGATTTGGTGGAAGAATGGTAATCACTTCCATAAAGAGATAAAATAATTCCCATATTGTAGAAATATAATTGATTTTAAGTTTCTCCCCAACCATATATGATAAATACCCTCATTGAATAGGATTCAAGACCCATATAATGACGTTAAATTTCATTGTAATTTTATATTTATCCTCTCATAGATAGAGAATCGTAGGTTGGTTAAGAATATCAAATGTGACTTCCCATCCTATGCATTTCATGTGGGATTTATATAAAGAAATATCATTAATTCCAAAAATAATATCAAATTCAAGTAAAGGGATGCTAACAATATTCATAGGAAACACCTTCCCATTAAATTAAATTGGATAAGAATAATAGTATAGATATGTGATCATCAAACTATTAGGGATTTTCAATGGTAATTCAATATCGTAATATTGAGGTGGTAATGTGATACCCATATAAAATTCTTTAAATATAAATGAGTGGGAAGATCCTTGATCAGTCAAGAAATTAATAGTTATAGAGTAGATGAAAAGTTCACCTTTCAACACATCATTACCTTAACCAACATATAAAATAGTGATCGTATTAAACGTACCTTTGTATCAGTGTTTTATATGTTTTTGATTTCTATCATAATAAATAACCCTTAGATTCAAGCATTGGTTAGTATAATTCACATAATCCTTGTATTTTAAATACTGGAGTGTGGGTGGTGTATTCTATAGGTATTTCTCTACATTCACAACATTAGAAAACTTCTTTTCATCCCTTTTGAATTTAGTTACACTATAAAATTCCATTCCACACTTAAAAGCTTTAATAGTCCCCTTAATATAATTTCTTCTCGGCTTCTTTACAAAATTATTAAATAAAGGAAATATATTATTCTTTACTCTATGGTTCCTTTAAATACCATTTTTATTTTCATATCAAAACTATGATATTGATGGATGACTCTGATCTAAATTTATACCTTAAGAGTACATTGAATGATTTTTAATAGTCATTGAAGTATCTTATAAATAACACCTTTAGCGACTTGGTTTTAATCCATTAAAAAATTGATCAATCGTTATTACAAAATAGATAATAACACAAGAATCATAAATCAAAATTATTTTAAAAATTACTTCATAGGTACTAATGGAATCATCTTTCTTCTTCTTTGTCTTGAGGAACTTATTCTCCAATTTCATATGAAGATTTCAAGTAATTCACATTTTAAAAAATAACCATATAAACTCATCACACTCTATAGATTTAATGTCATCATATTTCGTCATGTTCTTGATAAGAGTCCACCATTGATCTATTTTACCTTATAAATGATAAAAATATAAAATAAAATTTTTAGGATATAATAATTGTATAATATAGAATATATTTTCAATGGTATTAATCCATTTCATAGTAATTAATGGATTAATTGAACCACAAAAATAATGTGTATGTTAGAACACAAAAGATTCAATGTAATGTTGTTAACTTTTTTTCACACTTGCAAGCTCATCAAGACTCATGTCTTGGAAAAGTTATGTAATTTTGGAAATTAAATTTTTTATTATATTTCCCATAAAATTTAGTTTATCAGAAGTAAAATAACTAATTTTCCATCCCATTCATCATTAACAAGATTCTTTATGGTTCCCTCCAATCACTAAAACCAAAAATAATAGTATAATAAAAAACAATCATAGTAAGAAATCACATTATCATGAAAATAATTTATAATTTGTTCAAATAATGAATCCTTCTATTCAATATTTGACACCTTAGGATAAAACAAAGTCATTCATGGTCATCATCTATTCTAGTATTTCATAATAGCTAATCAATATAATTTTAATTAACTAATGAATATCCCCTGGGAGTGTCTATCCAGGTGTGAAATATTATGCCCACTTATAATGTATCAATGATGATCAAGTTAACACCCAATCCACCTATTTTCCGAGTTATTACCCCTAGGCATATCTATTCTATAGACTACAAAAAACAAGCCTTTAATATAACTGGCGTTTATGAGCGCCAACAAAAATCACTCATAAAGGCTACCTTTAATCATCGTTTTTAGTAGTATTAAGAGCTACCCTTTATCAATCTTTTTTTAGCACTGATAAAAGGTATCCTTCATCGATGCTTCAATTTTAGCACTAATAAAGGTCTCGAATAAAATAAAATAATTAAATAAATAAAAAAAACCAGTTTATTTAAAAAAATATTCAAATTTTATTAATTAAATAATTATTAATAAAAATGACTACATTTAGTATAATATATATAAAATTTAAATACTAATGAATATTTCATATTAAATATATAGATATATGTAAAATAAAAATTAAACAAATAAAAATAAAAAATAAGTAAATTGAGAAAAATATTAATCCTTTTATTAATTTAATAATTATTGATAATATTAATAAATATTATATATTAAATATATAGATATATATATGAATATAAATAATTATAACTTATATAATAAAAAATATCCGTTCTTTACATTAAATATTCATATATTCAGGGAATAATGTCTTATAATTAAAAATTAATATGAATTAAATGTATAGACTAATTGTACGGAGTAATGAGAATAATTGAATGTTGTTTGATTTTAAAATTTAACATATATCAAGGGTGTGTTATATTGATTTCACATACATATATACAATTGATACATTTTTATATACAACACACACACATACAAAGATTTACGTAATTAATGAAATCTTATATAGAAACTTCCACACCTAATATAAATGAAATTTATTCAAATTTTAGTATTCATTTTAGAATTTTATTATAACATGAAATGTTTAATATATAGTGGCTTCAATAAGTAAATTGTATATATATTTTTTAATTTTATTATTGTTAGTTATTAATTCATTTTCAATATTATTTTGGGAATATAATCCATTTATTTTATTTATTTATATTTATTTATAATGTTTTTTATCTTCAATATGAATTCATAATTATTTTAATATATATCAATATTTTTTTAAATAATTTATATTTAATTACTAAAAATTATCCATTTTATCGAAATTGTAAAAGCATACAAATTTTTAATGATTCAATTTCAGTCATTTTGAAAATGCATGCACTTAAAATTAAATATTAATTAATAAAGTTAAAAATATATTTGTAAATAAATATTTATATATAAATATATTTATAAATTTATATTTACTACATTTATAGATTTATATATTTATAAATATAAATAAATATATAATGTTTTTAAAAAAGTATTTATATAATTTTAAATAAATAATTATATATTTTTAAATAATTATAAAATTATAATAAATTTATTTAAATAATGAATATATTTAATATATTTATATTTTTATATATTTATTGAATATATATTTATATATATGTATAATTATATAAATATATATAATGATATTAATATATATACAAAAATATATCTTTTTAAAAAAAGTATTTATATTATTATTAATTAATGATTATATATTTACATAATTCTAAATTATAATAAATATATTTAAATCATGAATATATTTAAAATATATAAATATAAATATAAATATATATTCAAATTTTTTTATTTATAATTAAAATTATAAATCCTTTATCAATGTTTAAGTAATAAGCGCTGATAAAATGCATCTTTATCATTGCTTTTTAGAATTGATAAAGATTCCTTTTATCTGTACATATTAATTTAGCACTAATAAAAGGTTTCTTTATTAGTGCTGATAAAGTCTTCCCGATCTATTTGAATAACCCTAACTAGTTGCGAACTGGTCACTGTGTCTAAAGCCTTCCAAGGATGCCACGTGCAGCCGGTTCTCATCCTCATCGAATCCAAGCTCGAATAAAGGCTTGAATCAATTCCAAGGCTCAAATCCATGGCTTGATCTATTCAAGGGTCTTTCGAATCCAAGGCCAGACCAAATTCTATGTTTGGTGATATCTCTACATTCTCTTAGAGGATTCAGAGCATCAATCCAAGGTATATAATTTTCTTATACTCCTCACTCATTGATTTCTTGTTTGGACATATCTATTTTCATTATTTATCATCAGTAATTATTTTATTAATTACAAAAATATTTTTTCTCACACTATATTTTTTAAATGACTCCCTTCCAAATTTATCTTGAATATTATAGATATTTTTTAAAATATAGGGAATTCTTTAGTCACCACTGGACACATACAATGAGGCTCTCTTCATTCATTCATCCTAATGGATGTACAAGCCAATGGTTATTCTACTCAATTGAGGTATTCTTCATTCAATTTTACTTAAGAAATGGTAGTCCTAACACACATGTGATAGTATTGCACTCGTTCGTTACATGGGATAAACAGTCTGAGACAGTTAGGTGAATGGAATTGATCATTTCTATAGAGTAATAATTTAGTTGGTACAACACACTATGAAAACAATTAAACAAACATATGGAAAATCCCATAAGGATTGATCATTATTTAATTTAATGACTTGGGCCCACCTGGTCCGTTACCTTTCCAAAACACAGCTCCACCGAAACGGTGGCACCGGTCACGGGGGCACTGGTTACGGTGACAATGTGAAGGTCACACACCGGTCACGGTAGCACCGTGATGGTGGCACCGTGACGATGACACCAGTCACGGTGGCACCATGATGGTTGCACTGGTCACGGTGGCATCGTGACGGTCGCACACTAGTCACGGTGGCACCGTGAGGGTGGTACTTTCGACGACAACAGCATGAGGGTGCCACCGTGACAGTGGCATCGTGACGGTGGCATCGTGTCCTCACTAATCGGTCTTCGTTTTTTACAGTTCTCAACTTTTCTGATCCCAAAACATATCTTTTGACATAAATATGATTTAATTCCCCCTTTCCAATCCATTTAAATATCATAAATAATATCTAAAATCCCCCAAGAGTCGGGCAACCCTTAAGTTACCAAAACGTGTGGTTTATCATCGATGTCATGCCCTTTCTCGTACCTTCCATTTCTGCCCCAGTTACGTGTTTCATTATTATTAAAGAAAACTGTTTAATGCATAGCCATTATGACCACCCCTCTGAGGATAATTGTTAATAACAATTAATTCCATCGTGCGTAACTGCCCAACCGCATGGGGAACAACGATCCGACTTAAAACCTGTTCAAATTTCCATATCTCGTAACAATGGGATCTCATCCTTATATCGCACGAGAATTACTTCTTCTTCTTTCTCTTGGATGGCCTCATTTTCTTCCTCTTGAGTTTGGAGTTCCCCTTCCCAAGGCAAGTGGTATGCCTATTCCTGAACCTTTCTACTCACCCTTGGAGTCCCCAACGTTCATCCCATGCAAGTCGTGCATCCCCAGTTCTTGGCACGTGGCGAGGAACATAGATCCTTGATCAACCAAGTAGGGATTTTACTTCATCTCTCATTACTGTGTGTCATGCGAGGTGGGTAAACTACTATTTCTGTGGGAATGGATGAAACCAAACCTTAATAAAGATAATAAAAAGACTATTAAATAATGATGGGGTTCGTTTGACAATTCTGTTGTAATCTTTTATAATTTCTATATGCTGTGAACTGTATGGGCTTATGCTCACTGAAAATCATGGTCGTTTGTGGTCTTTCCTTGTGTACTAATGAACCCTTATCTTTTGTGATGATTAAATAACTGTGACATGTATATTGGTTAATCACCTAAACTCGATTACTTAAATGAATATCTAGTGAACATCAATCCTTGTGTTTTCACCCCGTTTAACCAACATAAATAATAACCTAATGATTTATATTCTTGAACCTGGAAGTTCCCTACTCAGTTTTGATATTAGTTGTGTTTCTCTGTTAATGGTTGTGGGTTGATGTGGATGGGGATGGGATCCCCTGTTGTGGTAAAATTGTTAGTTGTGAATTTGAAGCTGTGTGGGGCTGTATCTCGAGGCTTGGTTTGGGTTCCATTACTTTGAGGGATCTCACTGATCTCTTTGTAGTTGTGACTTTACAAGAGAACCAGGTGTGAATGCTTAAATTGTTGTTTGGGTCTTTCTCATTCTCCGGCTTGTGGTTGTGCCAGTTAGATTCCTTGTAGTGTAGAATCTAATTAAATGGGATCACTTGAACATGAAAACAGAAATAAGATCAATGGGAATTGTTTTCCGGGATGATTAGTGACATGGTAGTGGGTTCGATGTTCTTATGACTGAATAATAATGAGGGTGTTTGTGATTATGTTGGATTTGGGAACCCTAGTTTGGGATGAGTTATTTTTACTAATACATATAATTGTAGTTCTATGTTTCTTATTTGCATCGCAACTAAGTTGATCTCTTAGTGACAGACACCCCCATTTCATGGGGGATGATATTTTTCCCAACATTTTTATGAGTGGCTGGTTATTAGCTCCTTTTCTACTCCCTTTCCCAAATAGCCCAAGACTCTTTGGGCAAGCTGTGATGGCCTTAGGTCCATTATATCCAATATTCTTCAGGCAGGTTAGTTGTGGTGGTTGGCCCAGGTGTGTGCAAGTTGGTTGTTTTCAAAGAGTCATCGGGATGAGGCCTAGGTGTCTTCAGGCGTGGCAGTAGTTGTTCTGGCCCAGGTGTTTGCGGGTGTGGTTACACGTGGTGGTTGTGGCCCAGGTCTTTGCGGGCGGGATTTTTGGTTGTAGCCCAGGTGTGTGCGCGCGAGGTGTGGATATGGGACTATGATGAGAATGGATGGATTGGTTTGATGTGTAGAATGTCTTCAATAACCAGTGGGTAAGTGGTGTGGGGTACCCAAATATCGATGTGCTATTACTATACATTATTTGACTTGTGTTATTTTGGGAGTGTGCATTGGTGAGGCTTGGGTGGATAGTTTTCCTTTCTAAGTGCTTGGTTATCTCTTTTCTCACAGGGCATTAGAATGCCTCCCCACTTGTGCACGAGAGTCTTTGGTTTTCCCTACTAAGTATACTTGTATGCTCACCCTACGTATATAAAACTGCTTTTAGGATTCCAGGAGGACTTTAGGGATCGTGCAGGGCCGTACTAGCTAAGATGTTGGGACAGTTGCAGTTGCTGTTTTTCTTTTATTTGGTACTTTACCTTTGTAGTCTCCTTGTACTTTGTGGTATTTACTTTTGAAACATGCATATGGGAACAGTTTTCTTTGTCTTTACTCTTACCCCCCGTTTGGTGTTGTTGGGATTTACTATCTTATATCCCGATCCTAATAATTAAAAAGAGTAATGCCTTCATCCTATGAGTGATTCTATACCCTTGGTGCTAGTCGCCACTCCGGGACCTATTGAAGGCAGGTCTCTGGGGTCATTATCTCTCCTTCAACTTGAAGAAGGAAGGGTCTGGCAATCTGCTGTCCCTTCCCTCATCTTGGTGAATGTGGGTCGTGAAAGAATGGTATCAGAGTGAGAGGCTGAGAGATATGATAGAGACTAGGGATTGGAATAGTGAGTATTGTCATGGGATGGTAGGGAAACAGTGTTGGGTGATCTTGGTGCGTGAAATAGGTCAGGGAATACCGGTTAAGACATGGGATTTTAGAGCCCCCTGTGATCTGATGCAAGGACTCGGGGCCTACTGAACGACCAAGTGAGGCTGCACGGATTGCAGGGTAGAGACCTTAGGGAAGGTACATGAAACATAATGACTTGAGTTCTTACGTTTTTTTGGGTATTTTGGGGATTTAATGTGGATCAGAAGTCTAAAAAAATTTAAAAACAATATTCTACACTACTCGGGCATAGGAATTCCTTGTTTACCTTGCAGCTATGGCACCTGGGAGACGACCACAAGTTGTGTGGGCGATCGAGGGCTGTGAGGTTCACTTGGTAGATCTATAGAGGGCTGAACGAGAGGAGGAGGATGATCAGTGGCAGAAGATGTTGTGTGCCTTTCAGAGAAAGACCCTCAGGAAGTATGAGGGCAACATATCTGACGTAGAGATAGAGAGATGGCTAGAAAAGCTGGTGATAGATTTCAGCTTGATCTGGGCTCCGACGGAGTACTAGGTTCCTATGGATGTAATAAAAATGCGTGGAGTAGTGCGTCAGTGGTGGATTATTTATCTTGGGGAGAAGAGGGAGGCTGAGGTGATGTGGGATGACTTCAATATGGAGTTCCAGGCGGAATTCCTCTCTTCCACGATGAAGGCTGAGAAGAGGCAGAAGGTAGTCTCCCTCGAGCATGGGAGAATGTCAGTGAGAGATTTGAGGATTATGTTCAAGGATCTCCTCTGCTTTGCTATAGACCTCTTTTTAGATGAGGTGTCTCGGGTGAGACGTTTGGAGGAGGCACTTCGACCTTCTCCTCAGTATGTTGTTACTCCGTTCACCCTACCGACGTACTTAGAGTTCCAGAAGAATGATGAAGTGGTGGAGAGGATGCACACGCTGGGAGGTGTATCGCAAGAGAGAATTCAGTTGGGCTCGTCAGAGGGGAAGGCCTTTAACAGCAAACCTCCAGCATCAGGGCCCTCTAGGTTTTGACAAGTAGGAAGCAGGCCTCATTAGTTCTAGTTCTGATCTCCCCGCCCTTGCCCTATCCTTTCGAGCTTGGGGATGAGATGCTTCATCTATGGAATCCATGGGAACCTTCATAATCGGTGCCCGAATAGAGGGTAGTACAACAGGGGTGGGATGGTTCAACACCCACCTCAGAAGAAGCAGTTTTCAGTTAGGCCCTTTCAGCCGCAACAACAGGGGCAGCAAGCTCCCACTCCTCCGAGTGCAGGCGTTGCAGGAGGAGGCCAAACTCAGGATGCTCCTCAAGGACCTCGACCAGGGTGTGGTTGTGGAGGTGGCCAACAACCGAGAGGTAGAAGAGATGGGCGTGGGCAGTTTCACACCACAGAGGCAGTAGTTCTAGCAGGGAAAAAAGTTGTCCGAGGTACGATCAGCTTGTTTAGTACTCTTGTATATGCCTTCTTCGATACAGGAGCTTCACACTTCGTTATTGCACCCAGTCTGTCCAGTGCTCTGGGTTTAGATGCTGAGAGACATCCAGTTCCCCTGGTGTTGAGCACACTAGTCAGAGGTCATACCGACTTGTTTTATGTTTGTTGAGGGAGTAAGCTGATGATAGGGCCAAATCAGTCTATTAGGGATCTTTTACTACTACAGATACATCCATAAGATTTCATCCTATGCATTGACCATATTTTCTTTTTATGTACCATCGTTGACTGCTTCTGAGTAAGGGTCGTGTTTTCAGATTTGGGTAGCCAATGTAAAACTTTCATCAGTGAGCAGGGTTTCCAGAAAAGCAGTAGTCGATAGGAGCCCCTCATTTCCTTGTTAGATGAACTATCAGTGGAGTCAGTAGATGAAAAAAATGGTGGAAGTCCCAGGGACCATCAGTGAGTTTATGGAAATATTCCTTACTGAGGTGGCGAATCTACCCCCTCGACGTAATGTTGAGTTCGGGATAGACTTGTAACCTGGTGCCCGTCTGATTTTGATGACTCCCTACTGTATGGAACCTTCCATATTGTGGGAGATGCGGATTCAGATTGGAAATTTGATGAAGAAGGGTTTTGTTCAACCAATTCTGTCACCATGGGGTGCTCCAGTCTTATTCACAAGGAAGGAAGATGGTGGTCTCAGGTTGTGCATAGACTACCGGAGAATGAATCAAGTAACAGTCAAGAACTGTTACCCTCGCCTGAGGATAGAAGACCTTTTCGACCAGTTAAAAGGGGCAGGGTGGTTCTCCAAGATTGACCTGTGGTTGGGATATCACCAGCCGAGGATGAAGGTGGGTGACATCATGAAGACTGAATTCAGTTGCATATATGGAGACTGAGTTTTTGGTCATGTCTATCGGCGTCACGACTACTCCAGCTGTGTTCATGGGACTTATGAACTCCATATTCCGGGAATACCTTGATCAGTTCATACTAGTGTTTATTAATTACATCCTGATCTACTCATGATCAGAAGAGAATCATGCTGAACACCTTACGATGGTTTTAGAGGTCCTCCGATAGCACCAACTCTATGGGAAATTGTCCAAGTGAATATTCTGGATGCGATAAGTTCACTTCCTTGGGCACGTGGCGTCCGAGCAGAGAATAGCGGTGGACCCATTGAAGGTTGTGCCGGTTGTTTCTTGGGCAGCACCCAAAATCATGGTAGAAGATCGTAGTTTCCATGGACTAGTAGGCTACTATCAGAGGTTTGTGCCCAATTTCTCCCAAGTTGCATCACCTTTGAAAGCTTTGACCAAGAAGATCTAGGATTTTGTGTGGAATGGGCAATACGAGGCAACCTTCACCTATATGAAGGAGAATTTTGTAAGTGCCCTGGTGCTGAGGTTTCCAGAAGAAGGGGCAGTGTATGAGGTGTTTTTTGATGCTTCGGGATAGGGCCTCAGGTGTGTGCTAATTCAACGACAAGGGGCGATCTCTTATGGGTCTATAAAGTTATGTCTCCATGAGAGAAATTATGCCACCCACAATCTAGAGCTTGTGGTGGTCGTTTTCGCACTAAAGTTATGGAAGCATTACCTCATCGGGGAGCGCTTCGTGGCCTTTACAGATCACAAAAGCTATAAGTATATATTATCCCAGCACGACCTTAACTTATGACAGCGAAGGTGGATGGAGTTTCTTCAGGACTACGAATTTAAGATTTCCTACACCTTAGGAAAAGAGAATGTGGTGGCTGATTCCTTGAGCACGAAGTCGCAGAAGGATGTGGTTCAAGAGTCGGCAGATTCTTGGAAGGTGATGGAGGAGTTCACTAGCCTACACTTGGAGGTAAGAGAGGATGGTGGTAGATGTTGTCTGTTTCATATGATAGTGCAATGCTATCAAATAAGGCAGGTGGAAGAGTCCTAGTGTGGTGACATAGAGAGTGAAGTGATGCACGATCGAGCTAACCAAGGCAATGCTCCAGAAGGATGGTCGGAGGATTGTCGGAATCGTACTCTTTTCCGAGGGAAGGTTTTTGTCCTAGAGGCGATAAATTAAAGGGTTCTTGGTGAGTTCCACAACTCACCCCTAGCGGTGCACCCGAGAGTTTCCAAGATGTACCAGGGTCTGAGAAGTCAGTTTGTGTGGCTTGGGGTAAAGCTGGCGGTGTCAGAGTTCGTAGCAAAGTGCCATGTGTGTCAGCAGGTGAAGGCTAAAAATCGTGTTCCAGGAGGTTTGTTGCATCCTTTAGATGTCCCCGAGTGGATGTGGGATGACATCTTGATGGATTTATTCACAGTGCTACCCAATGTTCAAAGAGGCTATGATTCTATCTGGGTATTGGAAGACCGGTTGATGAAATCAGCACACTTTCTGGCGATCAAGGAGTCAGGTGCAGTGGATGAACTAGCACAGAGATACGTGGATGGGGTGGTGTGGTTTCATGGAGTTCTGAGGTCCATAGTCTCGTATAGGGTTACACGGTTTACCTCACGAGTGTGGACATGATTTCAGCATGCTTTTGGCACCCAGCTACATCTTAGCACTACTTTCCACCCCAAGACAGATAGACAGACATAGCGCACCATCCAGACAATGGAGGATATTCTACAGGCATGTATTCTAGACTTTGGAGGATCATGGGAGCGACACATTCCTTTGGTGGAGTTTGCCTACAATAATATCTACCACTCTAGCATTGGCATGGCTCCGTTCCAATCTTTGTAGGGGAGACCATGTTGCTCACCCTTGTGTTGGACCGAGGTTGGGGAAGTAGGTGTTCTTGGCTAGGAGGTGGTGTAGAGCATGAAAGAAAAGGCTAAGATTATCTGGGAGAGGAAGAAGGTGGCACATGACTGGTAGAAGTCATATTCCGACAATAGGATGAGTCCCTTGGAGTTCGGGGTTGAGGACCACATATTCTTGAAGGTCTCCCCTCGACGTGGACAACGAAGGTTTGGCAGGGGGAGTAAGCTTTCTCCAAGGTTCATCGGACCATTCGAAGTGCTACGACAGGTCGGAGAAGTGGATTATCAGCTAGCGCTACCACCGATGCTATTGATAATACATGACATCTTCCATTTGTCACAACTCTGACAGTATCTACACGAAGATTCACACATCCTTGACTGGGGAATACTGGATATTGAGGACAACATGACTTTTGTGGAAAGACCAGTGAGGGTCAAGGATCGTGAGGAGAAGGTGCTCTGTGGATGGACCATTCCTTTGGTTCATATGTTGTGGAGGCATGGAGGGGTCGAGGGACGTATCTCGGAATGGGAAACGAAGATGCGTGCCCAGTACCTAGAGCTATTTTGAGTTTTGTTCTGTTTTGTTTTTACTTGTTTGTGATGTAATTATTTAATTTGTTAGCTATGGAACATGTGGTTTTCCTTATTCTGTGGATGTGTGTGAAGAGTCCTGACTATGGGGAGGGGAGGACCTAATCCCTAATCATGACGCATTAAGGTGAATGCGATTAAACTCTTGAAGGCGAGTCAGTGCAACCCAAAGCGAATAGTATCTTGACATGGAGGAAGAAACTCCCAAACCCATATGACTGTATAGTTTGGAATTCGAATGATGCCCGGTTACTTGAGGTAGAGGTGTTCTTAGATGTCGATGAGGATCACTCTTGAGAGGTATCCTTCAAGGTGGTTGTTTGGAACCCCTCTTTTCGTTGGATATAGTTTTGATTCTTGAGGGAGAGAATAGTTTGAGAGGTATCCGATGTAATGACCTGGACCCACCTGCCCAATTACATTGTCAAAACACAGCTCCACCGAAAAGGTGGCACCGGTCACTGGGGCACTAGTTAAGGTGACACCGTGACAGTCGCACACAGGTCAGGGTAGCACCGTGACGGTGGCACCAGTCAGGGTGGCACCATGACGGTCGCACCGGTCACGGTGGCACCATGACAGTCACAAACTTGTCACGGTTGCACCGTGACGGTGGCACCCATGATGGCAGTAGCATGAGGGTCCCACCGTGAGGGTGACACCGTGATGGTGGCACCGTCTTCTCATAGAGAGGTCTTCGTTCTTTTCTAGTTCCCGACTTTTCTGCTCCCGCAACACATCTTTTAACGTAAAGATGATTTAATTCCCCCTTTGAAATCCATTTACAGCTCATAAATAATATCTAAAACCCCCCGAGAGCCAGGAAACCCTTAACTTACCAAAATGTGTGTTTTATCCTCAGTGTCACTCCCTTCCCCGTACCTTCCATTTCCGCCCCTATTACGGATTTCCTTCTTATTAAAGAAAATGGTTAAACACATAACCGTTATGACCACCGCTATGAAAAGAATTGTTAAATGAAAATTAATTCCATCATGCATAACTGACCAACCGTGTGGGGAACCATGATCCGACATTAAATCCATTCAAATTTCCACATCCTGTAATAATGGGATCTCATCCTTATATCGCACGGGAATTCCTTCTTCTTCTTTCTCTTGGCTGGTCTCCTTTTCCTCCTGGTGTGTTTGGAGTTCCCCTTCCCAAGGCAAGTGGTATGCATGTGCCGAAGCCTTTCTGATTACCTTTGGAGTACCCAACGTTCCTCCCCTACAAGTCACACATCCCCAGTTCTTGGCGCATGGAGAAGAACTTAGATCCTTGATCAACCAGGTAGGTATTTTCCTTCATCTCTCCTTACTGTGTATCATGCGGGGTGGGTACGCTATTTTTTCTATAGGAATGGATGAAACCAAACCTTAACAAAGATAATAAATAGACTGTTAAAGAATGATGAGGTTAATTTGACAATTCTGATGTACTCTATTATAATTTCTATATGTTGTGAACTGTATGGTCTTATGCTCACTAAAAATCATTGTCGTTGGTGGTATTTACTTGTGTACTAATGAACCCCTGTCTTCTATGGTGATTAAATAACTATGAAATGAAAATTGGATAATCACCTAAACACGATTACTTAAATGGATATCCAGTGAATATCAATCCTTGTGTGGTCCCCCCGGTTAACCAACAGAAATATGAACCTAATGATTGAAGTGCTTGAACATGGATGTTCCCTACTATGTTTTTATAGTAGGTGTGTCATTCTGTTAATACTTGTGGGGTCATGTGGATGGGTATGGGACCCTGTGTTGTGGTACAATTGTTGGTTGTGAATCTGAAGTCGTATGGGTCTTAATCTCGAGGCTTGGTTTGGGTTCCGGTACTTTCAGGGATCTCATAGATCCATTTGTTGTTGTGACTTCAAAAGAGAACTAGGTGTGAGTTCTTAAATTTTTATTTGGGTGTTTCTCTTTATCTGGCTTGTGGTTGTTCTGGTTAGATTGCATAGTAGTGCAGATTTTACTTAAATTAGATCACTTGAACCTGAAAACAAGAATAGGATCAATGGTAATTGTTTTCCAGGATGATTAGTGACATGGTTGTGGGTTCAGTGTTCTTATGAATGAATAGTAATGAGGGTGTTTTTTCATAGGTTGGCTTTGGGATCCCTAGGTTGGGATGAGGGATTGTTACCTTTACATATAATTGTAGTTATATGTTTCTTATTTACATCCCACCCAAGTGGATCACATAGTTCCAGACACCCCCATTTCATGGGGGAGGGTCTTTTTCCCAACATTCTTTTGAGTGGCTAGTTATTAGCTCCTTTTTTTCTCCCTTTACCGAATATCCCAAGACTCTTCGGGAAGGCTATGACTGTCTGAGGTCCATTATAGCCCAAGATTCTTTGGGCAGGGTAGTTGTGGTGGTTGGACCAGGTGTGTGTGGGCAGGTTGTTTCCCAATAGTCTTCGGGATGAGGCCCTGGTGTATTCGGGTGTACCCGTAGTTGTTCTGGCCCAGGTGTTTGCGGTCAAGGTTACGCGTGGTGGTTGTGGCCCAGGTGTTTGCGGGCAGGATGTGTGGTTGTGGCTCAGGTGTGTGCGGGCGGGGCGTAGCAGTGAGACTCTAGTGAGAATGGCAGGATTGGTTTGATGCGTATGATGTCTTCAACAACCAGTGGGAATGTGGCATGGGGTACCCAAATATCGATGTGATATTACTATACAATACTTGACTTGCGTAATTTGGGTAGTGGTCCTTGGTGAGTCTTTGTTGGATATTTTTCCTTGCTATGTGCTTTGTTACCTCTTTTCTCACAGGAAATTAGAATACCTCACCACTTGTGCACAAGAGTCTTTGGTTTTCCCTACAGATTATACTTGTAATCTCACCCTATGTATATAAAACTGCTTTCAGGTTTCTAGGAGGACTACAGGGATCGTTCTGGGCTGTACTAGCTTGGACGTTAGGACAGTTGTAGTTTCTGTTTTTCTTTTCTTTGTTACTTTACCTTTGTAGTCTCCTTGTACATTGTGGTATTTACTTTTATAACATGCATATGGGAATGGTTTTTTTGGCTTTACTCTTACCCCCCCCAGTTTTGTGTTGTTGGGATTTACTATCTTATCTCTCGATCCTAATAAAGAAAAATGGTAATTCTATCCATATTGTGAGTGATTCTATACCCTTGGTTCTAGTCGCCACTCCGGGGCCAATTGAATGCAGGTCTCGGGGGTCATTATCTCTCATTCAACTTGATGAAGGAAGGGTCTGGCAATTTGATGTCCCTTCCCTCATCATGGTGAATGCGGGTCATGACATTATGATAAAAATTTATTCATAATCCTATATTTTCATCGTTACTATTATTTTGTATACATCAATTTTCAATATCCATAATGTTTTTCATTTTTTAAAAATATATATACTATTCTATAAATATAATAATGTGTTAAGAATAGTGAGTGATTCAAAATAAAATCATTTAGGGAATAACAAT
Organism: Viscum album; assembly: GCA_963277665.1. Taxonomy (NCBI): domain Eukaryota; kingdom Viridiplantae; phylum Streptophyta; class Magnoliopsida; order Santalales; family Viscaceae; genus Viscum; species Viscum album. The sequence continues at coordinate 678,951,575 of OY728165.1, forward strand.
GTCTATCAACTATGTTGTACTAATGAGGAATATAAATATTATTTTTTAGAACCCCATAAGAGGTAATTCATTTAATCGACCCCAAAATGTAATATAGACTTTTTTTACCACATAATTAAACTCATTCCTAATACTAATTCTTAAAATGGTGATCCCATTTAGAGAATTATATATATATATATATATGTGTGTGTGTGTGTGTGTGCGTCTAAAACATAATACATATGATCTAAGTATAATTATAAACGGGTGGAATAATTTTTTTTCACAATACATTTATTTACACTTTCAGGGTCCATATATATCATAGTTAATAAACTCAAATGGTTGTTTAATTTAAATATCTTAATTACTATTTTAATTATAAACAATCACCCACTCTATTTAGTAAAAACTTTCAATAAATTTTACCTCATGAAAATAAAAAAATCTCAACCCACCATTTTTAAGTCAGTATTTAAATGTATCATTATCTAATATGATCAATTTTTCACTACCAAAAATCAATTTCCTATTTCAAGCACAATTAGCGTACATTTTTACCATCCCCAAATTATAATATTTTTTGGATAGTTTCTTATACCTTTTTTAAAATACAACCATCATTATAATCATAACACATTCATTAATACTTCTTAAAAATCACTCCATTTCCTTTATCACACATATAATAAACAATATGTATATTTTACCTTATTCTATATAAAAACAAATAATTCTTTAACTTTGATTTTATTTACACCATATTAAAAATATAAATAATTTATATTAAAACATCCACCATTTATAAAATAATAAGCACCCTTTGAAGTTTTCAAAAATATTTAATTACATCAATTTACCTATAATGTGAGATGAACCAACAATATCTAATATCAAAGGGTGATTGTTTGGTAAATCCTTTAGTTTGAAATCAATAATAAATACCTCTTACATTACATTCATTTTCATATAATACATTTTTAATTATATTTTCACATTCATCTATGTTTATTAAATGTTTTGACAATCTTTCATAGAACCATTTAATTTTTCACATGTTCAATAGTGTTCATTCAATTGTTGAAATTAATCATCCAATTTTAGTTGTAAATATTGTATCACTTCAAAACTATTTTGTTAAGAGTGGGTAATCTCCCCTTTAACTTTAAACAAATATATCTTCCATAAAAACTATTATTTATATAATCGGGTCTAAAATTATATAATATGTGCGAAAAATCACCGTAGAATCCATAATGTCCATGAAAATGAAATTTTCTTATAAATTATATTCATCATTTGCTTGAAGATATTTCGTGTTTTCGACAATTCTATACATAATCCATGAATAAATTTATCAACTACTAATTACTATATGTTTAAAACCTTTATCATTATTTGGAATATTATTTTCCTAAAATTATTATTTTCCATTTATAATCGATTTTTAATTGAAATTGAAATTACTATTTTTATATTTTTTAAAATATTTTATATACCATTAATATTAAATGTAAAAATTAATTAGGGTGTTAAATTAATTTTTCCAAAAAATAGAATGAAGTTTATAAAATTATATATTTTTTGGAATAATTATTAGAATTTTTTAGGTATTCATCTTTTTAGGTCTACATGTATTCGTTTCACTCCAAAGAATCACTGAACAAAATCCATGTATATAAAAAAACAATTTATTTATCAAAATGATTTATCAATATATTTTTATGTCTTCTAGTTGATGGAAATATAGTCTATTATTTTTGTTTATCATATTTGGGTTTCTTATTAATCCTTAATTAACAATATTATAGTTTCATTTGTTTATGGGATTTAAGAAAGTCTTGATGTATCATTTTAATTAAGGTAGGACTATCCTTCATTATAGGATTGAAACTATTAAAATTGGGATTTATTATATAAATATATAATTTATAGAGACCCCAAGGATTCATATATCATAACATGTACCCACTAAGAACCGTGGAATCACATGCAATAATGTGTATTCCCCCAAATCACACATTCAATAGGCCACAAATTAATTACTATTTCTAATGGTGAAATGATCTAAAATGGAATCCATTACCCATTTTATAGAATACAATGGATTAAATCTATCATCCTCATCATCTTCATCACCTGAATTGTTATTATAATAGTTCATTTCTTAAAACTCACAAATATTCTCTTTTATATTTCTTTTAGTAATCTGCGTAGTAATCATCTCATGGATCACTACTGTTGAGACTATTTTAAGAAACCTAGGTGCATGTCCACAAGATATGGAGGATGATTTTCAAAAAACAAAATTCAATGATAACTATTTGGGAGATGAGATAATGAGGATGAAAGTTGTATATAACATTCACCTTTGAATGAATTCGTAGGATAACACACACCATATTAGAGTAATTCTATTCATAAATTCAAGTGCAAAGTCCCATAATTTTCATGTAATTTTTTTAAATAAATGGTAATTTTTCGAGTCTGTGAAAATTGACGGCACATGATTCCGAGGCCCGAAGTTCCCGGAATGAATTTATGAACTTTTTTTGGCTTCGATTAGTAAACATGCGAGTGGGTTTTTCTAACTATTGAACCGGTGCTCGGAATTGAAATCTGAGGGCACCGTTGAACTTGCAGTGTTGGTATTCTCTTAAAGAGACGTTCACCTCAATGGCAGTTGGTCGAGGGTGAAAGTTTGTTTTTGAGTTTTTCTTGGAAATAATAAAATAATATAAACACATGTTATATTTTATTTTGTTGTTACCACCCCCCATGTGGATGTTCAGGGGTGGGGTCCTCTGGAACGAAACCACCTGTTCTAGATTTATTTTGGTGGGGACCACCCGAGATCTCAAAACCTACCAATTTGAATTTGGGGGTGGGGACCAACCAACCCCCATTAATAGAGGGAGAGGAAAATCTCTCAGCTATCTCATTAATGTAAAGGAGCCTCTTGGGATTCCTCCCCAATTAATTGTTCGAACACTCATGATTTAATTATGGCACCCACCATAATTAATTTATCATTTTTAATTCTTGCCAAAAAAATAATAGATGGATTAATCTATTATTTTGTAACCACTTTACATTTCGGTGGAATTGGGAGAAAGCTTCTCCAATGAAGAAATCTTCCTCCACGAAGAACGTCGGCGAGAAACATCTTCGACTACTTCCTCGGAAGTACCTTGCGGAGGCAACCAGCGTGGGATGTCTTTATTGGCCAACCTTCCCTCCTCATCTTCATCAAATAACAATACAAGGTATCAGTTTAATGCTATTTTTTATCAGTTTTCATGTACTCGCTTATTTTTATTTTGCTAATTGGGAACAAATGTTGTGGAAGATTATGGTTTGATGTTCATTGCTTCATTATTGTGAACTGCTGGCTACCACTCTAAACGTGGAGGGTGTGGGCCAAACTAACATGGCCCGACCCCACCATAGTTTTTATTTGGTGTGTTCTTCAAAATGGAGGAAGGCGACAAAGGCATAGGCGCACCGCTACCCGCGGCCTCCACCATTCCACGCTGCAGCCTAACTGCCATTGTGTCGAGCCGTTGAGTCGGGCTGCCACCCCGAGCAGAGTTGCCTTCACCCATGCCCCTTGCATTGCCCCGGCTGAACCGACACGCGCCCACTGCGGTGCCCCAGCCGAAACGGCCTACTCCCCCTACAACGCCTCACACGAACCGGCTCGCGCCCCCTGCGTTGCCCCGGACGAACCGGTCAGTGCCCCCAAAGGAGCCTCGGATGAACCAACCCGGTGCCCTACGTAGATCCCCGTCTGAGCTAGCCCTGTGCCCTTGTGGCGCCTCGGCCAAACCGACCGCATGCCTTTGTGGCACCCCTGCGACCGAGCTACCTCGTGGCACCCGCGGGCTCCGCGGCCCCTCACGGCCTACTGGACCTCCCAACGGACTGGGCCGCATCACGGGCCAGGCCTGACCTAGCGGGTCGGGCTGGTTCGACTTGAACCCGGTCGACCTGATCCGAGTCGACCCATTCCAGGTCGGGCCGGGTAGGTCCGATTGGGTCGGACCAGGCCCAGGCCCACTACGACCCGTTTACGCTCCTTCGGCCATATCTTTGGCAGCAGACGTCAGTTTGATGAACCGTCAGTGGCACTGGAAATCGTGGAGTGAGGAGGTCCCATTGAGTATAACCTAATAGTGGATTGGGTATAGTTGAGGTATGTTCAGGTTGTATTGGGAACAAATCCAGCCGACCCCCCAGAAATAAAAGGCTAATAACCTACATACTGGACATCCAATTTATGCGACGTATGTTATGTTGAGACCCCGTTGATGTGGCATAAATTTGAGATACCTCTTCATGGGACTTCGTGATAGTTGGAGTATCTACCAGTAGCCCGTGGAGTGGATCCTCCTGAAGATGAGAAATCATAGTTCGGAGACCTTGTAGCTCGGTGAGACCGGACGACTGCTGACTATTTTGACTCAGCGTGACTTGATGAGCCCAATAGGGAGTGCCTTGGTGTCACAGAAGACCCAAAATGGGGTGCACCTTGGTGTCATGGTAGACCCACATTACTCGATAGGAGGAGTTCCTCACCAGGATAAGGAGGAGAACACTTGGTGATGTGGCAGACCCACGGTGGGGAGCATTCTTGGTGACACAGTAGATCCACGATACTCAACATGACGAGTACTTCACAAGTCCAAGGTGATTGGGAAGCGCCCTGGTGTCGTGGCAGGCCCACTATACTTGATAGAGGAGGAGTTCTCCAGCAGCTAAGGTTTAGACAATGTGACTGGGTATTTCACTTGTTACTACCCCCTAGAATAAAATCATGGTTTGAGCTGAGTCAGTTTTTTCGGTGTTTTCCATAAGATTGAGATGGATTAGTTGATAACTTTGGTATATGTATGGGAATATACCTAAGTATGGTTATTTGTTGTTTTCTTATTTTGTGGTTTATAAATGTTGGATTTTATGAGACCTTGAGGGTGTCGTGGTCCCTATTGAGTATCGATATACTCACCTCTACATGGGTTATGCCTGTACCTTGTTGTGTTGGATGCAGACAACAGACAAAACTTAATGAGGCTGAGAGTACCCAGACTGTACGATACCTGGTGGTGGACCATATGGCGTTTCGGTACTCGGAAGAGATGATGGGAAGTGGAGTGTTGAGGAGGCGATCTGTACCTACCCTTTAGGTAGGAACCTTAGAGGACGATCTAGTAATTGTCTGTTCTCTTTCTTCCGTTGTATAGAATTTCAGTAGTACTTGTACCATTACCGCTGGGCTAGTATTCTGGCCCCATTTACTTTCAGCACTATTTTGTTATACAGTTTACATTGTGTTTCGTCCAGCTGTGTATTTTCTTGTGTGTGTGTTTATATGTTATAAAGGCAATTCCTTCCCCGTTTTTAGGGAATTACTCCATTGGTTCTAGTCACCAGCCCCTGGCCTATGGAAGACAGGCTTGTGGTAGTCACGACACAGGCCCTGGGAGACGGGTCAAGATTTTTTTTTAGAAGAGTCGGTTCTACTGTAGAATGTAGGACTCTGATCTTTTCTATGAAGTAATAGTGTTATGTGTAGTGAGTTCGGTTTTTTGTTTAGGGATGGCAGTGTTGGTGTGGCGGATGACGTATCCTTACACCAGGACCCTAACTTCTGATTTCCAACATTGTTCAGGAAAAAACTGATTGTGTGTGTGTTTTTAAATGTTTTATTTAAGTCATCTCACCAGGTCATCTCACCAGATACAACTTTTTAACCATAGTACACCTATTTCTTTTCAGGATGCCTCTACACAGATATCTATCTAGAGTTCTGAGAGATGTACGTACAAACAACCCACTGAGTGACGAGGCCTCGGTGCAGGGTCCTCTTCCAGTAGAGGCACCAGCGGTACCACTACCAGTTGGGTCACTGATTCCACCCACCCCAACAACAGACGGTGCACGCCGCTTGAGCGCATTGCACATGTTCTAGCGCCAGAGGCCACCCAGGTTCAGGGGAGAGATGGACCCAAATGTGGATGAGGATTGGTTAGAGGTAGTGGTGAGAGTTTTTCTGACTGGTAGGGACACCAGCCGATCTCATGGTCATTTTTACTACCATACTTCTATAGGAAACAAAGGGAAGATGGGGGAGTTTGATGCTCCAGGTCCACGATGAGGTGACACTTCTCTGGGCAGACTTCGAGAGCCTGTTTCAGGCAGAGTTTGTCCCAAAAACTCGTCACACAGTTCGCATTCAAGAGCTTCTTCATTTGCATCAGTGTATCATGGTTGTAGCTCAGTACTCAGTGAGGTTTACAGACCTCCCACGCTACTCCACCGATATCGTGGGAGACCCATTCTTCAGGGCTCGTACCTTCAAACATGGTCTCAGGAAAGAGATCAGAGTCTAGATGGTCTCACTCAGCATCCCAACACAGGTATGGGTTTTAGAGATATCCATCTTGGTGGAGAGTTTTCTTTTTGAGCAGTCACCAACAACGAGACCCACCGCCAGTTTTCATGTAATAGAGTCTTCTGTAGCTAGCAGTAGACAGATGTCAAAGAGGTCCAAGAGAACCAGACCTCGATGACAACATGATTTAAAGTCGGTTGTGCGAGGCACAAGAGGTGGAGACAAACATTCTAGGAGCGGGCAATGCTTCACATGTGGCGGGCAGGGTCACATGGATCGTGACTGTCCGACCCGTCGTACGGATGATCAAAAGACAGTCCTGGGACGGCCCAGGCAAGGACAAAGGTCCAATCGAGGAGGTCTACAGGCTTGAGGTGGATTTGGCAGAGGAGCAGGCCGTGCAACAGGCAGTGGGAGACATTTCAAGATATTACTGCCACCACCACCAGGAGATCCACCCTGACCAGAGGGAGGAGGTGGATAGGGGAGAGCTCAACTCTAGGTATCTAAGGCTTACGATCACAACACTCCGGAGATGATATGATGTGCGATCTATGTCTACTCCACCATAGCTGTAGTACTTATAGACACAGGTGCCAGACATTCTTTTGTTGTCACCACCATCGTTCGGAGTTCGGAGATTCCGACGAAGCCGTTGGCAATATCCTTACGACTAGAGATTCCAAAAGGAGAAGATTCGATGATTACGCCCTGGTGATGGCAATGAGAGCTTACTCTAGTGGGAGAGAGCTTCTTCTGGGATCTCCTAGTAGAGGCATCGAGTCCTTACGACATCATCTTAGGTATGGACTGGTTATATATAGTCCTTGCTCATATAGACTATTTTGAGAGCAAAGTGTGGTGTTTCCATATGGATGGGACTAGGTTTACCTTCACCGGGGAGAAGGGAGCCTATGTAGTACAATATGGACTTACCCGGAAGTGGGTGCAGCTGATTACTCATCAGTTTTTTAGCCTTACCCTCGAAGTGGTTGATGTGGAGAGTCTCAGCTATCCTATAGTGGTGGACCAGTACATGGATGTTTTCCCTAATGATGTCCCAGGTCTACCTCCTTACAGAGAGGTAGACTTTTACATTGACTTTTACCCCAGGAGAACACCGATATCTACACCAGAATATCAGATGGCTCCCGCGGAGCTTCATGAGCCGCGGGTACAGCTAGAGGACTTATAAGGGAATGGATTCATCCAGCCCAGTGTTTCACCTTGGGAAGCCCCGATTCTATTTTCCAAGAAGGAATATGGGAGCTTGAGGATTTGTGTTGACTTCCAGCACCTGAACCAGGTGACTGTGAAGAACATGTAACCACTCTCGAGGGTTTATGACCTCTTTGATCAGCTGAAGGGAGCACAATAGTTCTTGAAGATGGACCTCACATCACACTATCAGCAGCTCAGAGTGTGAGATAAGGATGTGAAAAGGGTAGCCTTCATATATCGGTATGACCATTATGAGTTCTTGGTTGTACCATTTAGTGTAACCAATGATCCAGCTGTGTTTATGGGACTCAAGAAAAAGGTTTTTCATCCATACCTTGATCACATTGTATTAGTCTTCATCGACGAAATTCTGATCTACTTGACTACTGAGGAGGAGCATGCCTATCATTTTCAGGTAGTACTGGACACACTCTGAGAGCACCAGCATTATGGTATGCTCTCGAAGTTCTAGTTCTATATCCAAGATGTACAATTTCTACAACATGTCATATCAGAGGCAAGATTTGTAGTAGATATAGCAAATATTAAGGTGGTACATGATTGGGATCCACCCAGGAGTGTGATGGAAGTACAATGTATCCTGGGTTTGGCTAGATACTACCGAAGATTTGTGCCATATTTCTCTAGAGATCCAGCACCACTTTTATCCTTGAAAAAGAGCAGGAAACCCTTTGTGTGGTCAGAGAGATTCCAGCAGATCTTTCCGGAGCTGAGGTAGAGGTTGAATAGTTCCCCCATCTTGAGGATACTAGAGGAGGGCGTAGGGTACATATATTACAATGACGTATCAGGGACCAGACATGGATGTGTCCGGATGTAGGAGAGAGCAGTGATCACATAGGGTTCTCAACAGCTGAGACAACTTGAGAAGAACTATGATACCCATGACCTGCAGTTAGTAGTTGTGGTCTTCGCCTTAAAGATGTGGTGACACTATCTAATGGGTGAGCGTTTTACCGTGTACTCTGATCAAAAGAGTCTCAGGTATATCTTCTCTCAGAAGGACCTGAACCTGATATAGTGATGTTGGATTGAGTTAATCATGGACTATGACATTGAGATATTATATACTCCTAAGAAGGGGAATGTTGTAGAAGATTCACCCAACAAGAGGTCTGGTATACAACTGCTTGGTGAGGCGATAGAGTAGCTGGCCTTTATGTAGATATCCTTCATGGGACGTGATGGATCAGCCTTTCTTTAGTTTCTTACAGTAACTCCCCCACTTCTTCAACGAGTCTGAGAGGCGCAGTGTGGGGATGATGACTACAAGGCTCGACATGCATAAATATGCACAGGGCAGCCACCTGATGGATTTTTTGAAGGTGGGGAGAACACCATCCTCTTCAGAGGATGTACCACGGTACCAGTGTCACTTCGGGAGGAAGTGTTGAGGGAGTTCCACAGATCTCTTATTGCGGTACATCCTGGAGTGGCGAAGATGTACCAGGATCTCCGACGACAGTACTAGTGGCTGGGAATGAAGAAAGCAGTTCTAGAGTTTTTCTCGTGGGACCTCACTTGTCAATAAGTGAAGGAAGAGAATAAGGTACCAAAAAACTTGGTTCTATCCTTTAGAGGTCCCAGAGTAGAAGTGGGATGGAATATCAATGGATTTCATGACAAGACTTCCACTCACATCTAGGGGACATGACTCGATTTGGGTGATAATCAACCGACTCACCAAGTCATCCCACTTCTTACCGATCAGAGAGTAGGGTTCAGTAGAGATCTTGGGATGCCTCTATGTGTAGAAGATTGTGTGGATAATGGAGTACCTTTGACGATTGTCTCTGATCGTGATACACGTTTTACTTCCCGGCTATGGAAGGGGTTGAAGGAGGCTTTCAGGACCCAGCTTCGTTTCAGCACCGCCTTCCATCCTTAAATGGATGGACAGACTAAGTGGAGCATTCAGACCCTTGAGGAAATGTTGCGTGCTTGTTTCTTCGACTTCGATCGAAACTGGGAGGATCACTTACCTTTGGTGGAGTTTGCATACAGCAACAACAATCACTCCACCATAGGGATGGCACCTATTGAGGCGTTGTATGAGAAACCATGCAGATCACCTTTGTGTAGGACTGACCTAGGGTAGTCAGCACTAGTGGGGCCAGAGATGTACATGCTACAACTGAGAAGGTGTAGATCATCCAGGAACAGATAAAGACTACATAGAGTAGGCAGAAGTAATATGCCGATAGGAGACAGAGACCTACAGAATTTGAGGATGGCGACTAGTATTTATACGGGTCTTACCTTGACAAGGTCTATGGATATTTGGCCGAGGAAGAAAATTATATCTAAGGTTCATTAGACCTTTCCATGTCCTCAGCAGAGTTGGTGAGGTGGCATAACAATTAGCTCTTCCACCTCAGTTGCACCGGGTGCACGACGTCTTCTACGTATCCCAGCTGAGGAGATATGTGCATGAACCTTCTCACATCATCGACTATAGAGAGCTGGACATCAATGATGGGGAGACTTTTATGGAGGTTCCATTAGAGATTGAGGATCGACAAAAGTGGGTCCTTAGTGGATGGTCAATACCTCTAGTGCACATTCACTGGCAGCACGAGAACCTCTAGGAGAGCGCATGGGAGCGGGAGGCTCAAATGCATACTCAGTTCCACCACTCGTTTACCTCATTTGAGTTGTGGCTTACAGGGATGTAGATACTTAAGGTGGGGAGAATTTAAAGACTCAGAATTTCCTTGTAATTTTTTTTAAATAAATAGCAATTTTACATGTCCGCAAAAATGGACGGTGCTAAATTTCGAGACCCAGAGTGTCCGAAATGAAATTCTGAACTTTTGTTCAGGCAGGTTCAGTAAACGTTTGAGTAGGTGTTTATAACTTTTGAACCGGTGCTCTGAATTGAAATCAGAGGGCACCATTGAACTCGAAACACCGATATTCACTTAAAGAAACTTTCACCTTGACGACAGTTGGTCAAGTGTGAAAGTTAGTTTTTGGGTTTTTCGTGGAAATAATAAAATAAAATAAACACACGTTTTATTTTATTTTGTTGTAACCACCCTCATATGTGGATGATCTAGGTTTGGGTCCACCTATACTAAACATCCTCTTCTAGATTTATTGTGGTGGGGACCACCTGAGATCTCAAAACCTCCCAATTTGGTTTTGGGGGAGGGGACCACCCGAACCCCATTAATGGGGGGAGAGGAAAACCTCTCAAATCCATCATTAATGTGGAGGAGCCTCTTAGGCTTCCACAAAAATTAATTGTGCCAACCCTCATGCTTTAGTTATGCCAACCACCATAATTAATTTAGCTTTTTGAATTCTTTCCAACAAAATAATAGATCGCATATTATTTTATTTTGGAACCACTTTAAATTTTGGGGGAATTGGGGGAAAGCTTCTCCGATGAAGAACGCGTCCTCCATGAAGAATTCTGTTGAGGAATGCCTTCAACTTCTTCCTCTGAAGCACCTTTCGGAGGCAACCGACATGGGACATATTTGAAGACTGATCTTCCCACCTCATCATCGTCAATGAAAAATACAAGGTAGGGGTTTAAAGATATTTTTTATCACTTTCCATGTACTCCCACATTTTCTTGTGTGTATTGGGAACAGTCATTGCCGGAGATTATGGTTTTCTGTTCATTACATCATTCCTGTGAACTGCTGGCTACCACTATAAACGTAGAGGGTGTGAGCCAAACTAATATGGCCTGACCCCACAACTGTTCTTCTTTGGTGTGTTCATTGAAATGGAGATAGCCGACAAAGGCAATGATGCTCCACCACTCGTGACCTTTGTCGCTACGCACTGCCACCAAACCACCGCTGTGTCGAGCTACCGAGCTGAGCTGCCACCCCAAGCTGAGTCTCTTTTTACCATGCCCCTCGCAGCATCCCAACCGAATGGGCCTGCACCGCTCACGACGCCACGGCCAAACCAGACCTTTCTCCTGATTGTGCCACGACTGTACCATCCCACGCCCTTCGCGGTGCCCCGGCGGAACCGGCCCGCACCCCCATGGTGCCCCTACCGAACCAGCCCGCGCCCCCCATGGAACCCTGGCCAAATAGGCTTGTGCCTCGGCCAACACCCCCCCCCCCCCCGTGGCACCCTGACCAAACTGTACCTGCGCCCCCACGGAGCCTCGGCCGAACCGGCCTCACGCCCTCCCGACATCCCCACGACCGAGCCACCCCCGACACCCACAAGCTCCATGACCCATCGTGGCCCTCACAGCCTTCTAAACATCCCAAATGACTGGGCCTCATCATAGGCGAGGCCTAACTCAGTGGCTCGGGCCGGTTCGACCTAAACCATGTTGACCCATGCCAGGTCAGGCCGGGTCGTTCCGACGGGGTCCGAAAAGACCCGGGCCCACTACGACCCATTTACGCTCCGTCGACCATATCTTTGGCACCAGACATCAATTTGATGAACCATCAGCAGCGCTGGAAATCATGGAGTGAGGTTGTCCCTTTTAGTATACTCTACTGGAGTTTTGGGTATAGTTGAGGTATGGCCAGGTTAGATCGAACACGAATCCAACAGGGCCCCCAGAACTAAAAGGCTAATAACTCAAAGACCGGGCGTCTGATTGATGCGCCGTCTGTTGCATTGAGACCCCCTTGATGTGGCGGACCTTTGAGATACTTCTTAGTGGGACTTCATGATAGTTGGAGTATGAACCAGTAGCTCGTGGAGCAGATTCTTATGGAGACAAGTGAGCATAGTGTGGAGACCTAGTAGTTGGATGAGACCCGAAAACTGCTGACCGTTTCAACTAGAAGTGACTTGAATAGCCTAGTGGGGAGAGCCTTAGTGTCACAGTAGACCCACAGAGGGGAGTGCTTTGGTGTTGTGGAAAACCCACGGTACTCGACAGTAGGAGTACCTGAGCATGCTATGAGGGGGAGCATGCTTGGTGATGAGGCAGACCCACGGCGGGGAGCACGCTTGGTGACGCGAAAGATCCACGGTACTCGACAGGAGGAGTACCTCCACAGTCCAATGTTAGTGTTAATCACCTCAGTGTCATGTAAGTCCCACTGTACTTGATAATGGAGGAGTTCTGCAGTAGTCGAGGTTTTCACTATGTGACTAGGGATGTCACTTGAGACTACCCCCTAGAATAAAATTTTGTTTTGAGCTGAGTCAATTTTAATGTGTTTTCCTCATGATTGAGATGGATTAATCGATAACTTATGTATATGTATGGGCATATACCTAAGTATAGTTATCTGTTGTTTTCTTACTCTGTGATTTATCCTTGGTGGATTATGTGAGACCTTGAGGGTCTCGAGGTCCCTACTGAGTATCTTTATACTCACCCCTACACGAGCTGTACCCACACCTTATCATGTTGGATGTAGATGAAAGAAAACACTAAATGAGGTTAAGAGTACCAGGACTGGATGATGCCTGGAGGTGGACCATATGACATATTGGTACCCAAAAGAGATGGATGTAAGTGAAGTGCTGAGGATGTGATCTGTACTCACCCTTCAGATAGGAACCTTGGAGGAGATCCAATAGCTGTCTTTTGTCTTTCTTCAGTTTTATTCCATTTCAGTTATACAATAACCTTTACTGTTGGTCTTGTATTCTGGCCCCTTTTACTTTAAGAACTCTTTTGTCATACATTTTACTTAGTGTTTCATCTAGCTATGTGCTTTCTTGTTTGTGTGTTTATAAGTTATAAAGGCAATGAATTCCCTGTTTTTAGAGAATTTGGCCTTTGGTTCTAGTCGCTAGACCTTATCCTATAGAAGGAGGGCTTGGGGTAGTCACTACATTGGCCTTGGGGGATGGGTTGTGGCATCAAGTACCCATTTTCTTTGAAGCATACTAAAAATCATTAAAACAATCAAATGTTGGGGGTACCCTTAGTAGAATTTTCTATAATATTTACCTTTTATAATGAATATATTATGTGAATTTATTTATTAATTGTTCAAAATGAATTTTTTATGAACCCAATAGGATAGATATGAATCAAAAACGAATTCATGCTAATCATTTGAAAAATGATTATGAAGATGGCGTTAAAGGGTTCATTATGTTTGTAATATAACATGTATACAACCCTTCTCAAATCCTTTTTCTTTGTTTATTTTGTTTTTATTCAAGAGATATTTTTGTAGAACAATTGGAAACATATTATTTGTCATAGAATAGATAAAATCTATAAATTATGTACTGTGTATGGGAAAAAACTGAATTTGCAAAGCAATTAGGATGATACTGTGTTTTATTGATAATTTTTCATGAATACCAGTTTAAATGATGATGGTGATCAGATGGAAGATATGAAAATTACAATTGAAGATGACCTTCATGATCATAAAAAGATGTTTGAGAAGGTAAATTGTTGTGATAAGAGACCATTGTATACTGGTTATATAAAAATCAAAATATTTTTAGCTGTATTGATGTTATATAATTTGAAAGATGGTAGTAGATTGAGTGGCACCAGCTTTATCAAACTACTTAGTCTCTTGAATGATATTATACCTGAAGAAAATGAACTACCATGCTGAACATATAATGGTAAAAAAATTATATGTTCAATGGGAATTATTTCTAATGAAAAAAATTCTTGTCCAAATTATTTCATATTGTATTTCAAATACAATGAATCACTCATAAAGATACCTAAGTGTGTTACTGATCGATACAAGGAAAATGAATCAAATACTTAGAAACATGAATTATACTTTCCTATCATTCTATTTTTTAGAAGACTATATATATGCCATTAAACTGTGAGGCAATTGACATGTGATATAGATATAAGAATTAATTATGGGAACCAACATCATCGAGTAGATTCTCCTCAGTTAATGAAAATTGATTACAAGTATCATTATTTTGGAAATCAGCCAAGAAACATTCATCTTGTGTTATCTATAGATAGAATAAATCCTTTTGGTGGAAATAGTAGTACATATAGTACATGTACCATAATTTTGGTAAATTATAACTTTCTTCCATGGTTATTCCTAAAGAGGAAATACATATACTATATTTTCTTATATTTGGGCCAAAGAAACTCAGTAATGATATTCATTTGTATTTGGATACATTGATCAAAGATCTGAAATTGATGTGGGGTACACGTGTTGCAATGTAAGATTCCCATAGAAGCAAAGAACTCATATTTAGGACCACGTTGGACATGATGATAAATGCCTTTCCCACTTATGAAAATTTATCATACCATGGAATTAAATAAATGTTGGGGTGTCCAATTAATTAATAATGAACACAATCAGTTTGGTTTAGACATTCCTTAAATATTTTGTTTTTTAGGACATCATATATTTTTACCTAAACGACAAAAATACCAATCCTTGATGACATTATTTTATGGGAATATCAAACAAGTTACAACACCATATCTTCTAATGGGTGATAAATTTTTGGATAAATAAAAATATAGTAACATCATTTTCAGTAATACATTTTGGAAAAACCTTATGAAATAAGGTTGGAATAAGAGATCAATTTTTATTTAAGTGCTATATTATAATTTTTTGTATGTTATATATTTTCTTAATTTCATGAATGTAGAAAAAATGCATTTTATAATGTTATTGGAAAATTACTAAATGTTCTTGAAAAAATAAAATATGGAATCAAAGCAAGGTTGGATATGATTAACATCATGATAAATGAACAGTTAGCAAAAATTAAGGGTAATGGGAAGAATTTTCTTCCTCCACAAGCTTAAAATCTATCTAGATATAAATTTACCAGACTATTATTCTTTTTCAAATACATAAGCAGTAAAGTTAAAGACCTAAAAAGAATCCAATAATGAATAAATAGGTTACATTAATATTAAAAATTAAAGATGTTATTCCCTCTATAATTCTTTGATGTAATATTCCACCTTATTGTTCACTTGGATTTAGAGGTTCAACTATGTGGTTTTATCCCTTATAGATATATTTACCCCCATTGAATGTTATGATAAGATTTTGAAAGGTTATTTCAAAAATAAAAGTCATATAGAAGGCTGTATTACAAAATGATATACTGCTGGAGTAGATGTTGAATTTTTTACTGATTACCTATCAAATGTTAACAACATCAATCACCCAAAGTATCTTATTAGATGATTCATTATGGGTGAAGGGATTTATTTATGAGATGTTTTTACAATTACCTTAACATAGAGGGAGAAAGAACACCTTTATAGAAACTTAAATCCATCAAGGAATAAAGGATAGATATAAAATAAACATAATAACCAATTTATAGGATTGTTCTGATTTCAAATTTACAATGAGTTATTAAAAATAAAAATTCAATTGTTGAATGACTTTGATAGAGAACAAATATTCCAAATTAAAATGTTATATCTTAAACTTGTTTTTTAATAAATGGTTATAAATTCAATACAAAATAACACAATGACTATAATGTGATGAAAAATAGTGGTGTTATTCACATGGTAGAAGCGATGAACATATCTTGTAAAGTTGATTGAAATCCAATTGATTTAAATATGTATTATTTTTTAATTATCGAACATATATATGAGTTGGATTATACAACATTTCATGTCATGATTTTCTATTGAAGATGGTTTGATAGTATGAGTGCAGTGAAAGATGATGAAATGGGATTCTTGAAGGTAAATTTCATTGTGTATGGTAAAAAATTAGATCCATTTATAATGGAATCACAAAAATAGTTGTATGTTATATCTCAAATCCAAAAAAATAATAATTGGATGATTAAAAAAAATGTTTGGTTAGATCAGAATTCAATCAAGGATGACCCATTAATTAGTAGATAATAATAAGACAATTCTATATCAAATGTAGATAATGTCATGTACATTATAGGGGACCACAAAGATGTGATTTGGATTCTCAATAGAGGATCCAAATACCAAAATACTTTTAAAAAAATAAGAGTACAATGAAAAAATAATTTTTTTAATACACATTGGGTTTCCTATTAATATTATCTGTTCTCTACTACCTTAACATAATCTAAATTAAATGTATGACTACTAATGCCGAAAATTTATTATTCACATGATGATGTTACCAATATCTTGGAAGAACAAACTATATTGAATGAAATCCTTTGTGAAGATGTAGTGGTGATTTTTTGATATAAATTTTCAATTTTACCAAAAAAATTAAATAATGAAACATTGATTTAATAATATTTATTACTTATAGATTTAGTTTATATTAGAAGATTGTTTTTCATATTTCATGACATTCTACACCAAAAATTTTAAATAATCATTATCCCAAAATTGAAATTTTACCCATATAGTGTTGGCATTTATCACTTTCCTTCATGTTCCCTCTACTACCTTTGTAGGAAGAGAAATGACACTAAATCTTCTCAATCATAGAGGTAATATTTATGTTTTCTTAGTTAAATAATTATCCAAATAGTTAAGGTATTTTTTTTCATATTTTTGTTTAATATTTTTCTTTTTTTTGTTTTAATCGCATAAAATTGTTTTCTTATACAGGAGGGTTATTTTTTTTGAGATGGGTTTGTTTGTTTGAAGCTACTCATGCTCATGAGATATTGGACTTTGAGGTTGTATCTAAAATAATGAAAATAAGGAAATGTGTCACGAATGTATATAACCATCATGAAAAGGGGAATTCCTACTACTTATTAAATTAAAATTTTCCTTATTTTATCTACTATTTGATCATTAATTTATTTATTATTTTATCTAATACTTATTCTTTTCACATATCTATTTGGAAGTCATATTTTCATTGTTTTTTTATTTTAGAAGATTTACATCCATATTTCATGCCTTTCTGCACCAAAACATATGCTAAATTATTCTCCCTCAAAACCTTTTCACCCCTATAGTATTGGAAATTATCACTAAATTTCATGATGCCTCCTCTACATTTGAAGGAAGAGAAATGATGCTACCTCTTCTCAATAATATATTTAGTATTTATGTTTACATTATAAAATCATTTTCTATATAATTAATGTATTTTTATATATATATTGAATTTTTATTAGTATTACTCATATAATAATTTTTTTCTTACATAAGTGGATTATTTTGTTAGATTTGAGGTGTTGTTTTCAAAGATACTCATGCTCATAAGAAATTGGTCTTTGAGACTGCAATAGTGATAATTACAATAAGGAAATAGGCCAACAATACATACAACCATAATGAAAAGGTGAATTCCAACTAGTTATTTAATTATTTTTTTCATCATTGTATCTATTATTTGTTTAATAATTTACTTATAATTTTTATCTAACACTTATTTAGTTTTTTTCCCAAATATTTTGAGAAGTCATATTTTTTATTTCAACTATCTGCAACAAGACAAAAAATAGATAACATGTTTCTTTCTTCCAATGTTTCCTCTCCTTCCACTGTATTTCTTTGTCGAACTAAAACACTATATACTTTATCATTTTTTAAGATAAAAAACATTTTTCATATAAGAACATCATCTCAATATGTAGGGTTGGATGTTTGAAAATGAAATATAGTGGATAACAAGGTAACATTGGAAGTTGATATTTTTTTATAATTTCAAACATGTAGGAATCAACTGCACCTCAATCCAACACACGATGTGACTGGTATAACTCATATTGATTCTTTAATATTTAAAGTTTACAATGATTTTAATAAATAAGACAATTAACGTACTAAAAAATTTAAAAAAACTTTCTAATAGTTTATATACAATTGTAAGCAATTCATAATTCAATTATGATGATTAGGAATTAGTCTCACCTAAATCTGATATACATTGTGTCTCATATGACTCAAAGTATCAGTTATTAGTTTAAAAATGAAATTTTAATTTAAAAAGTTTCAATCACTGATCAAATTAATTTGAATTGTCTTGATAATTTTGTAAATCAATTCCCATGTAATTTGTGATGTGTAGGAATCACTCTCACATAAAACCGACATATTATGTGACCTGTATGACTCAATGTGTGTATTTCCTATTTAAAATTAAATTTTAGTAAAAAAGAAAACTGAAATACTCCTACCCATGAAAAAACAATTAGAATATTTTGATACCTTAGGTAAACCATTAATTTCCCATTTAAGACATGTAGGAATTAGCCACACCTCAATCCGATGCATGATGTCACCGGTGTAACTCCAAGTGATTCTTTTTTATTTAATATTGATATTAATTTTAGTAAATATGAAAACTGAAATAATAAAAACAAAGAAAACACATTCAGAATGTTTTGATAATTTTGAAAAATGATCCATAAGTCATTTTTATGTATACAAATCAGTCTCACCTCAATCTGATACATGATGTTATTGGTATGACTCAAAGTGGCTGTTATCAGTTTAAAATTTACATTTTAGTTAAAAAATATGCAGTCCCTGCAAACTAAGAAAAAATTCCCGGAATTTATTGATAACGTTGAAAAATGAGTCAATATTCAGCTTTGACATGTGAGAATTATTCTCATGTCAAACTGACACATGATGTGACCGGTATGACTGAAAGTGTGTATTTCTAGATTACATTGAAATTTTACTAAAAAAGAAAATTGACTTACTCAAAAATGAGAAATCACATTCAAACTATTTCAATACCTTAGTAAAATGTTATTTAAGTCATTTGAGAAATTTATGAATCCTTCTCAACTCAATCTGATTCATGATATGAAAACTATGACTCAAAATGTGTTTTTTTAAATTGACATTATTTATCATAAAAAAGACAAATTATATACTCAAATCCAAGAAAAAACATGTATATTTTTATGATTTGTTTAGGGAAATGGTCCATAATTCATTTTTTTCATGTTTGAATTACCCCCACCATAATTTGGTATATCATGTGACTAATATGACTCGAATTTCATGTTATCAGTTTAAAATATATATATTTTTTAAAAAGTGTCACTCATTGAAAACCAAAAAAACGCCATTAGATTGACTTTTTTATGTATTGAAATTATTCATAATTAGTTTTTGATGTGTAGGATTCAGTCTCTCATCAAAAAAATACATGATGTGACAAGTATGACCAAATTTTTGTGTTTCCAGTTTAAAATCTCAATTTAGGGAAAAAGAAAAGTGACATATTCAAAAATTATAAAACAAATTTGTATTGTTTTTATACTTTTTTAAAATTATTAATAAGTTATTTTGGATGTGTAGGAATCATCCTAAAATCAATTAGACACATGATACGACCAGTATGACTCCAAGTGTGTCTTTTTATTTAAAATTGATAATAATTTTAGTAAATAAATGACATAATAAAAAATAAAAATAGTTTCAGATTATTTTTATATGTCATTAAAATGATCCATAATTCATTTTTTAATAGTATGAATTAGCCTCAAAACAATCAGATCCATTATGTTCTTGATACTACTCAAAGTATCCATTATTAATTTAAAATAGGAATTTTAATTAAAAAAGTGTTAGTCACAAAAACCAAGAAAACACACTCATATTGTATTTATAATTTAAGAAAATTATTCAAAATTAATTTTTGAATTGTAGGAAATAGTCTCACATAAAACTGAAACATGATGAGACCGATATGACTCAATGTTTGTGTTTCCAGTTTAAACATACATTTTAGTAAAAAAAGATAAGAGATATAATAAAAGCTGAGAAAATTCATTCTTATTGTTTTGATACATTAAGAAGAAAAATCAATAATTAATTTGAGATGTGTTGAAATATTTCTAACCTCAATCTGGTGCATGGTGTGACTGGTATGACTCCCAATGTATATTTTAATTTAAAACTGGCATAAAAGACAACTAATATACTCAAAACTGAGAAAATGCATTTGGATTTTTTTCATATTTCAGGAAAATGATCTATTAGTCATTTTGGATGTGTAGAAAATATCATCACTATAATATGACACATGATGTGCCTAGTATAACTCAATGTGACCATTATCATTTTAAAATTGGAATTTTTGTTCAGAAATCATAACTCACTATAAACTGAATGAACAAACTCAGATTGTCATGAAAATTTAAGACAATGATTCATAAGTCATTTGTGATGTGTAGGAATCAGTATCATGTCAGAAAAACACACTATGTGACCTTTATGAATAAAACTGTGTGTTTCCTGTTTAAAATAACATTTTATTAAAAAAGACACGTGACATACTAAAAATAAATAGAATGAATTTGGATTGTTTTGATATATTAGTAAAATGACCCATAAATAATTTGGGATGTGTAAGAATCAAACTCACCTTAATCTGATGCTCGGTTTGACTGGTATGACTCCAAGGAATCTTTTTAATATATATCTGTCATTTTAGTTTAAATCGTTCACCAAATTTCCACAACTGATAAAACATTCCAATATTTTATTCTCATCATTATATATTCTATTATTAATTTATTAATCATTTTTTATCCTATGCATACTTAGTTAATTTTCCTAGAGATAATTCTTCAAGACAAAAATGCAATGATGTGATGTGCAAGAATAAAAAATAACTCAATATAATATAAATTGTTCCTGGTATGAATCAGGATTTTGTTTAAAATTAACCAATTCTATTAATTTTTTTCATCATCCTATTTCTAACATGACAATTGTTTTCTTATAAAGGGGCATTATTTTTCTTGACAAGGTGAGGTTTGTTTGAAAATAACATGAGTTATGGTCCAGATCAAAAGAAAAAGGATTATTGATGTTTTTGAATGTATGTAATATATTTTACTTATGTAATTGTGTAAACTAATTTTTTAAATGGCTATAATAATGCGATTTCTTCTTTTATTTGTGTTCTAAATTTTATTTCTTTCAAATTTGCTATCGGTACAAGATTTTTCTGATTTCATGGTGTTTTGGTGTTGTTGTTTTCTATTACATCACACTACACCAATGTTTTAGTGTGCTTTTAAAAATTCCACTTTATTAACTCATATAGAATTTCTAATAAAGGGGTCTTTTAATGTCACTTTTACAATCAGTGATAAAGGTGGCCTTTATCATCACTTTTACAAGCACTAATAAGGAAACCCTTTATCTTCTCTTTTACTAGCCCTGATAAAGGTAGCCTTTACCAGTTCTTCTATAAGAATCAATTGAGATTCCCCTTATCTACAGTAAATAAAAATGATGATAAATGTTTTCCTTTATTAGAACTGATAAAATATTGGGTATTTTAGTCATCCTCCAACAGTCAGTGCTTCTCTTAGGCCGATAAAGGCCATTTTTAACATTGTTAAAGGCCTATTTTGCAGTAGAGATAACTGAATCCAATTTACATTCCACTTAGGGATATATTTACTAGGAAAAGTATATTTTTTTAATTACCATACCTTATTGTGTTATTTTATACTTAGGCTTATCCTTAGGGAACTCACTAAATTTTTCCCATCTTAGTTTCCAAAAATAACTAAACCTTTCCCGGATACCAACTAATGTTACTCAAACTTTACATACACAATGTTTTATCTTATTAATTAAATATTCATTACATATCATTATGATACACACCATAACTATAAAGGATTAGTTTCTAGAAACATGGATACATTAACAATTAGTTCATAAAATATCTATATAATCACCCTCTATGTTGTTCACTACTAACACCCTTCTTAGTCATATCATACAAAAAATATTTCTTAATATCCCAAGGTAAAGGAATACTAATAAAGTGCGAGATTAAATTCTTAGTAATTGTAAAAATAGATATAATAATGATCAATTAATAAAAACACTAGCTTAATGGTATGCTATCATCTTATTAACATTTGAATACTATAGCAAACAATTCATAGTTCATAATCCTGATCCATGGAACAAATATTGGTAGTTTATAAGACATGAATAATAATGGAATCATATAACATGATCCATGAGAGAATAAAAATAGAATAGGATCACTTAATAATAGAGTTTTATCATCATAATCAAATTATTCATATATCATGGCTATCCACAAAGACGTACATCAAATGTTAGAATTGGGATAACAACCCATGTAGAAGCTTTGGTATTGGGAAAACCTTCTGTATTTCTGATTTTGGGCTTGTTATAACCTCATTGGTTCCCTTTTTTGGGTTAGGAATGACCTCCTCCGTACCCTTTGAGCTCATAAAACATTAATATTTACCCAATTCATTGGAGGGGTATAATAGATAAACCCATTATGTTATCATAATCTATTAATATGTATTCCATAAGAATATGAATGCATTTATCATTTCATCATAACATAACCCATGGAAATAAAGTGGGTTTCATCAATATTTAATTATTATAATAAAAAATAATATAGAGAAATTATAAATATGATTTCCTAGGATCATAGACTCGGTGAATCATATGTAACATCAATGTATGTTTCCATAGAAAAAACATTCCTTTTAAAAGTCCAATTAGACATTTTTTTGAGGAAAACACTCTTTTTATTTTGAGATCAATTATTTAAAAAGTTAAAATAAAAATAATAAGGAAACAATTTTCATTGAAAAGAACCATGGAAAATTGTTAACGAATCTTTAAAACATTGAGTTGTCTTGCTAGTGGTAAAATTCATTCAAGTTTCATATATTAATATAATGGTTCCATTCATACCTTCAATAAAAAGTACCTCATTTGGAAAAATATTGAAAGATTACTTTAAAATTTTTATATTAATTAAAACATGAGTAAAAGTAAACTAAAAAAATATTTGTAGAATAGTAAATACATTATTCTATATAATATAAATAATATATATATTTAAAAAAAATATTCAAGATTAAATAGAAAATAATGTTAATTTTCCGTAAAAACATTCACTTAGACCATCGAGTACTTATAGAGAGAAAAATGAAATGAAAACATGTGAATTATAGAAATAACTGTAGGATAATAATATAAAGAAATTTTTTGATAAATAGATCTTATAATTTCATCATCAGAAAATGTATGCATAAAAAATCATGATAAAAAATTAGATTGTATTAAAAAACCTTAAAGCATGGATTTCATTATAAATGCTCTAACATATAGTATAAAAAATTATCATTTGTTATGATATTATAAAATAAATATATTAATATCTATATTTATATATATATATATTCCAATTATAACATTTCAAACCCCATTTATTTTTAATTATTTATTAAAATTACTGTTTCTAAATTTTAACAATTTTATTTTTCATGAAAGTCTCAATTCAATGGTTCAGTCCATGAACATAGACCATGATTCCATTATATAAATAATAATTATAATGATATAAATATATTATATATTCATTATATACATATTTACAACAATCCATAAAAGTTATATATTTAAAAATTAATGACACCATTCATGGAGATGGTAGTCCCTAGTTACATATGAACAATGTTTTCATTTAAACAAAAAACATGAAGGAGAGATAAAAAAATATTTTATAATTCTAGAATCATAATTATATCATAAATATAATATATATTTATTAAATTCAACAATTTTACGTTGCGATTGAAATGAATCATATCTCTATGGGAGGCGGTAGTCCACATTAACATAATAACTATACTTTCATTTCTCATTTGATATAAAAGAGAAAGAAAATGTTTGATCCATAATTATAATCAAATATCATTATATTTAATGTACTGTCTTCATAATGTAATTATTGGATACAATAGGTTTATAAAATTTTGAATAAAAAATAAAATTGAAAGAATTTGGTTAATATTTATGCCTCTTCTTTTAGAGACCTCTTTTAGATTAAACCTAAAGCCTTGAAATGTTTATCATAGTAGAAAAACAAAGGATATAAGATAAAGGTAATGAATCTATAAAGGTATTTTAGAAGGTATTGGCTATGATATTTGTATTAACATTTATTATTATAGTTGTATAGGTGGTTTCCTTTTATAAGTGAGGGATAGGACACGTAAGGAATTACTTAAAATATTTAAATAATAAAATTTCTCATTCATGTGAAAATGGATCAAAATGGAAAATAATTCAAATTTAGGATATTATAGGGTATAGTAATCTCCAAATAATTATAATTATATATGTTTATATGTTATTGATACCCTTATATCAATTTAACTTCCCTAGTAAACCCGTTTTGACCTTAATTGTGGTAACATTTTCTTACTATTTTTATTAATTATTATGACCACATATAAAATTGGACTAATTAATAAATTTTAAATGACAACTAAAAATATTAAAAATATTTTATCAAAATTAATTTTTATAATTGGGGAATTTATTTTTTAAAATAATCACAATAAATACCATAAAACCCATTTTTTAGAAAAATGGTTTTTTAAGAAAAAACTAAATTTAAATTCATTACCTACATAGTAAAAACTATAAAATTAATGTTAAAATATTTTTAGTGAATATATAATATATGAATTTCATTAAAAAATAATAAATAATGACTAATTTAATTTATTATTGTAATAAATTTCAAACATAAAAACAATTTTACGAAAAATAACTCTTTTTTACCATTAAAGTATTGTATCTTCATTCCAAAACTTTATATAAATAATGTAATTTTTTTATAAATTACTAATATATTTGATAAAATTATTTTTTTAATAATTATCGATAAACTTATTTTAGATAAAAATTCAAAACATATTCAAAAATACATGTCTTCATAAAATAGGTCTTTTAATCAATAAAGGTTTTTTAAAAACAATTAATGATTATTTTTTAGAAATCAATGAATAAATTTAAATTTAGGAATATATATATATATATATAATAATTTGGTTATTCATATTTATACCCTTAAATCCAACAAATAGGTTATAAATATTTAATATATCACAAGTTCATTTAGAATCAAGATTGCATTAACAATAAGATATCAATTACATCAAGTTTATTGCAAAGAAAATACATATAAAATATTAAGGTGGTATATTATAATACTCTTAAAATTAATTTTTCTTTAGAATTTAGTTACCCTAATAGAAAAAATGTGGATATACCAGTTTCATTACATCCTTGGGATTCATTGTTGCTTCTTTGAATTTATAATTCCTCTAGAGAACATTATAAAGGCGAGTAGTCTTTTTCCTTAGAATTTTATATATATAAAACAAGGTTTCTAATATCTTTTAATTATATAAAATATCATACTCAAATGGTACAACCATGGAATTTAGTTCATGTATATGATCAAGTGTATACTTTATTAGGATAAATATATGGAAATGATCTTGAAAATGAGAGAGTTTCAGTAGAAGTGTCAAGTGATAAGCTACAATCCTAACTTGATAATGAATCTTGAAGGCACCAATATACTTAGGGATAATATTTTACTTCTTTCTAAAACTTATAATATTCTTCCATGGAGAAATTCATAGGAATATCTTCTCACTAACTTCTAATTCCCGATTTCATTGATGATTATCAATATAACTCTTTTGTCAACATTGAGATTCCTTGATGTTCTATTGAATGAATATAACATTATATACCATTTATTCAGCTAGATAAAGTCCCAATATATCTATTTATCCAGTTTTACCTCAACACAATGGAGTTCAACACATCCTTCCATAGAGGGCTTCATAAGGGCCCATCTAAATCCTTGAGTGAAATCTATTACTACTAGAGAATTATAAATGTGTAAGGTGTTGATCCAAAACACATTCGAAATCAATATAATAGGATATAAACATATAATGTAGGGTATTAATGGTTCTCTTAGGTTGACCATCTATCTGAGGATGATAAAAAACCCTGAAATACAACTATATATCCATATCTTACTAAATAATTATCTTCAACTTTGAGATAAAAAATAGATCTTGAAGAGTTTAGTAGTTTTTTTAAACCATTAAACCTTAAAAAATAAATTATGTATATAATATAATGATGATAAATATTTAAATCTTCTCTAATAGAAATGAAATGTTTATGATTTTTAAGGTGATTGACTACAACCCAAATAAAATTATGGCCTTTAAATATTTTGGGGAGTCTGATGAAGAAATACATGGTGTTTTTTAATCATTACCATTAAATTATATGTAATGGTTGTAACATCCCATTATAATTATATCTCTCAGCCATAACTTTCTGACATATCAATTACTGAAATACATAATCTGCTATATCCATATCCTTGTTTTTCCACAAAATAAACACTTTTAGATCTCTATACTACTCCATAATTTAAGGTTGAATAGATAAACATGAGCTATGAGCTTCTTATAATTTCTCATACTTTATATCTTGTATTTATGGGACACAAATGTGGTTCCTAAAACATATCATTATATCACAATCAAGGGTAACCCAGGAACATTTATAACCTTCTTTTACAAATATATTTCATCTGTATATTCCTCTTTAATCTTCCCATGGATAGACGATTGAACACTCATTTGGGTGAGACAATATTTCTCCTCGTACTTAAATATTTAAAGGTACATCATTTAAAATTATATAAAAGTTGTATCTTTTTTGATCCTTATCATAGATAAACTAGAATGATCTTTTGAACTCAATGTATCATCCACCATGTTCTCCTTCCTAGGGTGTTAATGTAATAACCAGTTATACTCCCTAATAAACTCCAAAAAAATTATATGGTATGTATTAACTTTTTTATCGGTGAATATATTCACGAAAAACTTATGTGAATTATATATGTCATACATTTTTATGTAAATATAACACCTCCATACATTTAATTCAAATATTATCACTAATAACCCCAAATCCTGAGTCTGATAATTTTTCACAAGAGACTTTAATTGGAATGTGGTATAATAAGTGACCATAAAATTCTACATAACAGGTCATCCCATCCAATTATTTGAAACATCACCCCAAATCATAATATATTTTCCACTATAGAGTACTGTGAGTACAATTTCATCAACCAATCTTCTTTTAAAATCTCTAAAATTTTTCATTCATTCGTTTTTACAAGGGAAATTGACTCTAATTTGAGTTAACATTATGAGAAAATTAGATAATCATTATCAAGTACTCATATATAATCGATAATATCATTATAACCTAAGGAAAATGTGTAAATTAGTCATATTTTTTTAAATATGACAATGTTCATTAACTTCTTCATTCCATGGATCTAACAATATACCATTAAATTAGATTATATAACCATTAAAGAAACTTAATGTAGATATAATTCACACTTGGTAAATTTTTAATATTACTTCTCTGTCTATAGGGTATTGAGTAAAAACCTCAAGTTATCTTCATGGTCTTCTTTGATCTTGTAATATATAAGAATTTCCTTTATAAGGACTACCAAAAAAATATTAAAGTAATCTCTAAAGACTCAATTCATTATATCCATGAACATTGAGGGGGTATTAGTAAGACCAAATGGAATAAAAATAAATTAATAGTTTTCATAGTTTTTATGTAAGGGTATATTAGGTATATAGTCACTTTTGAACCTCAACTGATAGTATCCATAATAATGTTCAATCTTTGATATGTATTCAAATCCTCTTAATTAAACAAAAAATCATCAATATAATGAATATAATACTTATTATTTATTTTGACCTTGTAAATTTCATGACAATCAATGGAAATTTACATTAACCAATATTTATTCACAATAAAAATAATAAGTTCACCCCTTGGTGACACACTTTTAAAAATGAATCCCCGATCAAGATTATAATGGTGTTCCTTTTTCAAATCTAATAACTCAATCAAGTCTATTTGACATGGAGTATTTTAAATAGGTTTAACACTAGTTGTGAGTTATATTTAAAACTCTACTTCATGATTCATAGAAATATTGTGAAACTATTATATAAATATATCATTAAATTATCATATAATAGGCATATAATCGATGTTTAATGTTTCCCCAACCATATGAGATAAAAACCCCTTTGAATAAGAATAAAGACCCCTAAAATGGATTTAATTTCCATTGGATGTTTATATTTATCCTCAAACATATAGAATATCATTGTTTTTTTAATCTCAAATGTGAATTACCTTAATTAGAAAGAAATATGATATTTATTTAAGGAAATCTAATTGATTCTTGTAAATAAGATCAATATCAACTAGGGGAAGAATAATAATGTGGTCTGGTTCACCTTCCCATAAAATTCAATCAGAGAAGATTTATAGACTTGAGACGAAATCATTATACCATTAAGAGTTTTCACCACTAATTCAATATCTTATCATTAAGGGTGTAATATGATACCCTTATAATACTATTCTGATATAATATAGCGGGTATATCTAGAATCCAAAAAAGCCATTAGTAATTCTAGAGTGTATGGTAAGTGTACCTTTTAATACTTTAATATTATACCCCCATAGGTAATAGTGATCGCATGATACATACCTTGGTCAATGTGAATAAGAGTTTATTGACATCAATCAACATAAAAAACCCTCAAATTTGATCACTTGTTAGTATAATTTCCACACTCATTGCATTTGAAACACCAGAGTGTATGTGGTATATTCTATGGACATTTCTCTTTATTCACATTATTAGCTAAAATTATATCATCAATTAGGCATTTTATTTCGATATAACCTTAATTTTTACAGTTAAATCATTTACTAATATCCATAAGAAAATTTCCCCCATGACTCTTTCCACACTTTTAGTTTAAAGGAAGGATTTTATTCTTACCTCTATGGTTTTTATTAATATAATTTACATTAAATTTTATCATTGTTTTATTATCAAAACCGTGATATTTATTGGTGAATCTGATATCCTTTTATACCTTGAGAACATATATAATGATTTATTTATAGGTACAAATGTATCTTATTGAAAACCCCACTTATAAACATGGATTTTATCCATTAAAGAATTGATCAATAATTCTTTTTAGGTTAGATAATAATATCATAATCATTACTCATAATCCTTCCAAAATTTTCCTCATAGGTACTAATGGTTTAATCATCCTTATTATTTATCTCAAGTAATTCATTATCCATTTTCTTATGAAAAATAAAATAAATGTACATATTAAAAAAATAACCATCTAAACTCATCCCACTAATAGAGTCAATTTATTCAGTTTTCCTTAAATTTCATCAAAATATTCCACCTTTGGTACACTTCTCATTATAAATGATAAATATCTAAAATATTTTTTTTCATGATCCGAGCACTAGAGAATAGAAAATATCGTTTTATTGGTGTTAATCCATTTATCCGTAATTAATTGATCTGTGGAGCCACTAAAATATAGTGGATGAAACCTCACAGAGGAATCAATGGAACATTATTACATTATTTTCTAATTTGAAATCATACCTCGATTCATGGTTAGGAAATGATTCCTAATAAAATAATTGATATTTTTTAGTCTATCTTACATATCATTCAGTTTCATAGGTGGACAATTATTATATTGTTCGTTACATTCAACATTAACATGGTTCATTTTGGTTCATGCCATTGAATAAAACCAAAAACCATAGTATGAGAAATAATAATCATAGTATGAAACCATATAATCAGAAAAATAAATTTTAAACTGTCTAAATCCTAAAAACATATATTCAATTTATAACATCTTAGGTTTAAACTTGGCCATTCATGGTCATCATCTATTCAAATCCTTCATAATGGTTTATAGATAAAATATTAATTTACAAAAGCATATTCCCTAGGAGTGTCTATCCAGTTGTGTAGTATTAGTATCACTAATCATTAACTAATTATGATGAATTTAATACCCAATTCATAAATTTCAGAGTTGTTCTCCTATGAACATATGTTCCACAATTGTATCAACTTTTAGATTCTAAATATGGAAGTATTTTCTAGGAAAACTAAACATATTTAATTAGAATAAAATAGGATGTTCTCTTATGCTTATTATTATCCTAAGGGTTCTCACTAAAATTTTACCATCCTAGTTTCTAATGATAACTTAATCTTTCTCATATTAATTTTAATTTATAAAATATTATGTCTTATTAAATAAATATTCAATACATATCATTATGATTTATTCTAGAATCATAAATGTTTTGTGTCTTTAGAATCTTGGATATATAAACTACTAGAACATAAAATATCTACATCATCTTCCAATAATTTCTTCACAACTATCAACCTTATTATGAATATAATACTTAAAACCTCTATTCATATCATGAAGAAAAACAATATAATAAAAGGTGAGTTCAGATGACCAATAAAGGTAAAAAATATAGATATCAACAATTATTTAAGTATTACATGTTAATAATTGTGTGAGAACATGAGATTAAAATTTTAAAACCATAAAAAACAATTTAATAAACATAATCATGAGATATGGAATAAATCATGGTAGTTCATAAGATGTGACTAATAAAATAATTAATTAACATTATCCATGAGAGAATCACATTGGCATAAGATCACATCATAAAAGAGTGGAATAAGGTTTGTCATAATCATTGGGATATAAACATAATATCAAGGCTACACACCAAGATATTCATAACATATTAGACTTTGGATAATTACATGTTTGATTTCTTTTGGCTTGGGATAACCTCCCATGTACCCTCTTTTTGGATTTGGATATCCTTCTATGTACCTACATTTGGGCTTGGGATAACCTCCCATATACCTTTTAAGCATTTAAAAAATTAATAATTACCCAATTCAAGGGAGGTATATAAATAGGTCCATTCATTACATAATTATAATCCAAGCATATGTATTCCATGACATTTTGAAATCATTTATTATCTCATCATAGATAAACCCATTAAAAAGAAAATGGGTTTCATAAATATTTCATCATTATAATTATAAAACATCTAGTGAAACAATAATTATGGTTTCATAGGATCATATACCGAGATAATTCTAAGTAACATAAAAGGATGCTATTATCGATGAAAACATCTTTAAATGATCAATGAATCATTTCTTGATAAAAATACTCTTTTCATTTTGAAATCCAACATTCACAAACTAAAAAATTAAAATTATTAATAACGTTTTATTGAATGTAACTATGTAAAATTTTAAATGCATAATTAAAACATTGAATGGTTATTATGTTTGTAAAATTCATTCAAATGGTATACATTAATTCAAATATTCTATTGACACCATTGGTAAAAATTACTTCATTTAGAAATCTAAGAGAAGATACATTATAAATTTTTTATAGAATATAAAATATTGGTAAAATTAATATAAAAAATAATTTTATAATAGTAATAATATTATTGGAAACATTTTAGAAAAATATATACATCTTATATATGATTCCGGGTTTAATTGAAAACAAATTCATCTTTCTATAAAAAATTATTTCATAACTTTGAGTACTTAGAGAGTGGAAAATGATTAGAAAAATTGTGATTTATAAAAAGAAAATTGGATAATAAAGTATATTATTTTATTTATAGGTATATATTATAAACTTATCATCATAAAATTCAAGCATAAACAATCATAGTAAAAAGTGATATTGTAATATAAAACTCTTATCACATGTCTAGCATGATTTGTAAGAAATATAAACTATTGAATAAAAAATTTAAAGTTATTATAATTCTATATAAAAATATATTCATATATATATAAAACCAAAATTTTCTCAATTATAGAATTTCAAACCCTATTTATTTATAATTATTTGTTAAAATTGACGTTTCCAAGTGTTAAATGTTTTGTTTTTCATGACTATTTCGATACAGTAGTTCGATATTTTTACTTTTATCATGCTTCCATAATCTTGAAATTTTCAATGATGGTATATATATATCATATATATTCATTATATACATATTTATAATATTCCATAAAAGTTATAGATAGAAAAATCAATTACACCGTTCATGGAGATGGTAGTCCATTTGTACAAATGAACATAATTTTCATTTAAAAAAACAAGGAAAGGTATATAAGTAATATTTAATCATTTTAGAATCATAATTATATCATAAATTTAAAATATATTTAATAAATATATCATTATATCCATTAATGTGGGTTGATGATGGAAAATGAATCATATCGCTAAATGGAGGCTCTAGTCATCACTTACACAAAAGAAATATGTTAATTTTATATTTGATGAAAATGAGGAAAAAAATGTCAGTTACATCATCATTATTGAATAAAATTATATTTATGATACTTTATTCATTTTATTATGATACATATAACAATTTTAGAGAATGTTGAAGGAGAAATTAATTTAAAAGAGCTTAGTTAAGATTTATTCATTTTCATTGAGAGATATTTTTTTCTTATCATGCCTTGAAATGTTTATCATAGGAGAAGACCGAGGGATATAGGATGATGGGAATGAATCTATGAATTTGTTATATTATTTATTTCTTAATATTTAAGGCTCAAAATTCATTAATAATTGTGAATATGAGGATCCCTTTTATTAGCGAGGGAGAGGACACAAAAGGAATTACTTAAATGATTTAAATAGTACAATATCAATTTCTTGTGAAAATGAATTAAAATGGAAAATAATTTGAATTTAGGAGAATATTGGGTAGATATATCATGAAAAATTAATAATTATACAAGTTCTTATGATATTCATACCATTATCTCACATTTTATCACCCTCGATAAACGACTTTTAACTATAACCGTGGCAACAAATTATCAATATTTTTAATATTAATTATGATTAAAAATATATGTGGGATAATTACTAAAATTTTAAATTATGATTAAAAATTTGGAATCCAATTTATCAAATTAAATATCTATAATTGGTATACTTTATCTTTAAAATCCAAATGAAAAAAACAAATGAAAATCTATTTCTTGAAAAATGCATTTTTAATCATAAAATTGAATTTACTTTCATTCCATGCCTACTAAAAAGTATCAAATGTATATTGAAATATTCCAATAAATATATAATCTTTATATTTCATTAATACCAATAATCAATAATTAATTTATTAATTTATTACGATAAAAGCACATTATGTACATAAATATTATTTTATGAAAAATATCTCTTTTTACCTTTAATTGATTATATATTTATTACTGACCTTTAGATAACTTATTTAGGGGTTTTCATTCATTAATTACTATGAAATTATATTAAAAACGCATTTAAATATGAATAAAATAAACTTTATTGTATAATAATACATAACATGTAAAAAATCCATTTCATTAAAAAATAGATATTTTAATCATTTAATGAATTTATTTACAAATAAATTTAAATTTATGAATATATATACATATATATATATATATATATATATATTTCATAATATGTTCAATTATCATTATAACACCAATATAATGGCTAAGTTATAAATTTATACAATATCATAGGTTTATTTCAACTTGGGATTTCATATAATAAAATCAATCAAATACATCAAGTTTGTTTTGAAGGAAATAAATATAAAATCTTGGGGTATTAAAACTAAGAAAATGTTTCACTGCATAAACCAATAATGATGAAAAATCTAAAAATAATCATTGATATAAGTATGTAAACACATGGATTTTATGAACCTTATTCAATGTTAGTGGCATATAATATTACCCTTGGCCTAAAACAAGGCCAAGCCAAAAGCCATGGATCAGAAATATTCATCTTGTGTCATAGTCATACCCTAACCTATGTATCCCTTTAGTTTATCCAAATTCATGGTTTTTCAAAAAAATAAAATTATATTAAAATATTATATAAACATATGTAAATTTATCACATAAATCCATTCCACAAACCGACCCAAATAAAACTCTTACTGGACACCTGATATGGACCTTTATAAGGCTTAAAAGGCGTTCATGATCCTCTCAGGCTGGAAAATAGTTTTAGGAGTAAATGATACTTAATTTATAATAATTTAATTCAAGAAAAAAAATATAAATAAACAAAAAATATGATATAATGAATTTTAATCCAAGAAAATAAAATAAAACAAAACATACCATCATGTAACCTCTTGATCACCACTACACACAAAACTAAATCACTCTAAGGTGAGCCTGAAAGGGGACCCGAGCCTAAAAAAAACCTAAAAAAATCTTGGGTCTACCAATTCCAAGTGGAACAAGTATGGTGTGATAATGAAACAAATTAGTAGGTAAGCATTATAAAATCAAAATGTTTTACATTACAAAATCATTCTATGCATGTCTGGTCTATACTCAGGGTTCTGAAGGTAGTGATTAAGAACATTGAGAAGAATATTACCACTTTAATCTAGGATTCTCATACTGAGGGAAGGTTCCACATAGGACTCATGGAGAAGAATGTATATAATGGTGGAAGCTGAGGGTATTAACGTGTATAGTGTCGTGTGCTCTATGCACTGTCTCCAGGTCAAGCTAGCTTAGGAGGCCTTAGAAGGAAGCTCTCTCTTGAGAAGGATTATTGTTGGGAAGTACGATTATAACCTAGAATATCCAAAGGGGAATGTTTCCAACTTATAAAATATGTTGAGTAATAATTTATCATATCGGAAATAGAATTCTAGTTGGACCATTGGGTGTGGGGAGAAAAAATCATAGTTAAAAAACGAGGTGGGTCTCATGCCAGGGTTTCTAAATTTCCATACACATGATTTCTCATTTCCCCATGATTTTAGGAATCCCTCTTTCATCGATTCTATATTGGAATTGAACATTATAACATCTTCAACAATATAAAATTATCTGAGGATTAGGGTAATCTTGTCTTCACAGATTCCCCATTCGAGAACTTCATAGATAAATTGTACCAGAAATCCCTGAATACGGATCATTTCCATGATGGGTGGAGTGGATAACTTTGTTGTAGTAAAATTCTAGTAAAGTTTAATTTTCATGTTTGGTGAGTCAGGAATAATGATATCACAATAAATGCTTCTATAAAAAATTATTGTGTGACTTGTGTCAAAATTCTCCTACTGCAGAATTTTTGAGAGAGGATATATTATATCACCATTTATTTTATAGAGAATGGGAAGCTGAAGTGTGTAGTGGTCTTGGTATTCTTTTTGAGAAAGAGTAAAAGGGGTGAAATGTCCTTTCCCCTTTTTAATCATGGATTAATTGTGTGGGTATTAGTTCTATTAAGACCAACACAAGGAGAATTATTCTTTGTTCAGGGTTCTAATTCATCTGGAATTCCAAAACCATGTTATTCAGGATAATATTACTAGTTCTTGGATAGATATGTAGGTTCATTATCATTTCCTTGTAACATACCTAGGTAAACACTTTATACAATGGAAAAAATCTATTATTATGAGGACAATGATCACTATAAGAAACCATAATCTACTGTCTCACCCTCATTTATAATAAAGATGATTCTGGTGAAACCCTCCCTACACAATCTTCATGATTAACTAAAATTGATCTAGCCAGCTCGGTCTCATACTCTAGGGTGGTGTTATTCGTGACTCTGAAGACTCAATGATTATTTCCTTCAGCAACCATTATGGTCAGAGTGATTCTATTCTTGCCGAAGCTATGGCTATTCTGAATGGTCTTAAGGATTTTAGCTTTTTTAGTATTTTACTTTCTATCATCTAAACAGACTTTTCAATTCATATTAACTCCATCTATAACAAGCATTACACTCCTTATATGATTGTTTATTGCATTAGTAGAAGTAAGGATTTTTTCAATCAAGCCTGTGTGATGCACATTTGGCACGAAGGGAATAAATTAGAGTATTAGATGACTTTGAAGTGTGTAGGGGTTAATCAAAGAATATTTTTTTTTATTTTGGGATCCCTTCCCCCAGAGTGCACAAATCTTGTGTATGCTAATTTTCATGGTCTATATTAATTTAGACCCCTTAACAGTCTCCACTTTCCTTTGGACCATTTAATCAAATTTCTTACATTGGATGGAAATAATCATATGGATTTTCTAAAATATCCTCACTAGTGGAAAATCTATCTAGACCAATCCACTTTTTAGGGGGTTCTAATCCATATAATCAGGAATAGAAAGAAATAATCACTTGAACCACTAGATGAAGTCTAGGAATCTAATTATATATAGTACAATTAAATGAGAAATGTTTATCACTTGATTTTCAAAGAACATAACCGACATATTCCACAATGATTACCTTTCCCACTTCCTGAAATTGTATATTAAATGAGTATTTCTAAAGGAGGATGATCACAGGGGAACCGATCTCATAGAAAACATATTTTTAAGTTCCAACCAGGCCTTCACATCATGTGAGTTCAGTGACAATTTCTTAAATATCAGAAGGAACCAATCAAGCCTTAAGATTTACAAATCCAAAACTATTTCCAAAATAAAGGCGAAGCCATTATTCATTCTTGGAAAATAAAAAATGATAATTTAAAATCTGGTGGAAATGAAATCGTACTTAAATGTGAAAACATGACATGTTTTAGAAAATAAATTTTAAAACAACATTTAAACCATTTAGAAACCAAAATAACTTAGTAAAAATTATGTGTTGAATGAAATCGGTTTGAAAGAATGAGGGAAAAGGAAACAAGATGGGATGTATTTGTTGATAGAAACCGGGGCTATCATGATGGGAATTTTTATAGAGTTACCAATTATATTCATGTGAACATATATATGTTATTTCCATGTACACACACACACAAATATATATATATATATATATATATATATTCCACTATTCACTGAAACATACATGGAACACTATCAGAATACCCAAGAGATTAATCAAGAAATCACAAAGAATGTCAAACGAAAGCACATGGGTTCACATATAAACACCAAATCAAAAAAGAAGCACCAAAATATATCCAACCGCAATTACATGCAGATCATTAAATTTAACCAAGTTCAAAAAAGGTTAAATTTTTAAAAATACCATAATTTACTTTTAGATCAATGTGGAATCTTATAAAATACATTTCACACGTATATATGTTGGAACAACTAAGGAAACCCTTTGAAAAACCCATTTTCATCAACTTATTAATGTTGAATGTCATATTAAATCATAAAACCATATCTCATAAATAAAGAAAATAATTTGGAAGTAATTTGTAATGATCATGGATTTAAAGGAATTCATTAGAAAGTAAATAGTTGAAAAAACCATCCTTATCAGCTTGTGAATGAAATGAAAATCCCGAAGATGGACGAAGAAGTCACAATGAGAAAACCACACACTATAGAATCAAAATAAACAACCCAAATCATCAAATATACACCCTATGATTCATTCATGGGAGAAACAAGGTAAGGGGGGACTTGAAAATTAGAGAGATTAAGAGGAATAGAAGAAAAAATATGAAAATCCAAGAGAAACATACTTAGAATCATGGGAGAAGAATTCATAGAGGAAGGATATCCATGTGGAGAGGGATTTAGTACCCCCTTTGTGTGCCAAAAATTAACTAATAAGGGAGTAGAAACTAATTGGAGTTAAAACCAAGAATGTAAAATGATTAATTACATGTTCTTAATAACTTTCATATGTTTCATGGCTTCGATGCATGTTTAACCAAACATAGCACCAAAAATGAACACACTACTAGAAATAAAATACCATATCATTGGTTGGATACATGGTTTGAGAAACCATAAACCATCCATGACAACAAACTCTATTATATTTATAGATCCCATCACATGCTTACTGTATGGTTTACTCTAATCACACGCATGTTGTGGAACATGTCTTAGACACCACCAACAGGATGCACAATTACTCATTTTCCATGCACAGCTTCGGCCAAACCATGAACATACCATGAATGTAAAACCACAAAATAACAAAATGAACTAAAAATTACCTCTTTATTTCACATCTATATGGTTTCTACAAATATCGAGCATACTAATCATGTATAGGGCCCAAAAAAGGATAAAAACCAAAAAATATAAAAATTATCAACGGGTTCTCAACTCAAACAGATACTAAAAATATAAAACATCATAAAATAAATGAAATCAAAAGGTAATAAAGTAGGGATGTGATAATTACCCACACAAAAAAATATTCTCTGACCATAAAGTCACCTAGCCACATAAAGAACAAAACTTGAACCCAAAATTAAATGATGCTAAACAAAACCCCAATCCATGGTGTGACATTTCATATTCATAGGATAAACCCAGAAAAGTTTTTAGGAAACCATTATAAAATCCATGGTGGGTCTCCCCAACATTTGGGAACCAATAAGCACAAAATAATTAGGGGAAACTCAATGAAGGAATCACAGAGAAAATATTGAACCAAACCATGATTTATTATTTCCACAAAAAATATCATATCACAAGATGCCCCAGATAAAATTAATACTAATCCATAAGAAGGATAACAATATAAATATTCAAACACTCACACACAAAAATATATTTAAATATATACTGAAAAATTATATAAATAATAATAAAATTGGGCCCATAAGTATTTTACAATAAAAGGTATTTAAAAAATAAAGAAAACTATAATAAGGAAAATTAAACCAATACCACTTAAACATTGGGAAAAAATATCGAACAGAAACCCCAAGACTATGAAATTTGTGATCGAGTAAAAAGATACAATCCATGTCCTATGAATAGTTCCATGGTTCCTTTAAAAAACTTCTTCACTACAGTCGAGATATAATAGAATCAAAACATGAATTAATCTTCTAGTGATGAAACATGTAGAAATTATCCAAATGACCCAAGAAAAAACACCATTTACAAGAAATAGGAGGATTATGGAAAGATAGATTCTCATTCTAAAACTAAACACATTGGAAACACAAAAGTGGGTGGCCTGTCAATAAAGAAACATGAATTGACAAGGAATACTCTTTAAGAACGAGTTCCTATAAAACTAAATTTTCACTAGATGAATAACATTTACAGGAACTAAGAGAAATATGACCCCCAAAAACAACCATATTTTCTTTGGAAACCAACATGGTTAGAAACACCTCATCCACTATCTTCTTGAGGTGAACCTAACTAGATGAAATAACTCAATCTTTAGTATCTGGGTGAAGACCCAAGAGTAAGTGAGGTGATTTCATGGATTATTTTATGATAACTAAAGAGAAAACGAAATCATCACATTAAAGTGGTCTACAAAGGACTTCACCATCCATTGACCTTGAAAAACACGCAAGAGATTTTCTACTTTCTTTACCTTGACCTACTCTGGAAAATACCATTGGATAAAATTAGTCTTAAGGAAATCCAAATCTGTAATAACAATGATACAATTTCCTTCAACCAATCTGAGATCAGTCCCTCAAACAAACCTTGTAATGCTTGAAACCTCATGGATTTGGGAGTTCCAAATCACCTAAAAACTCTTTCTACTTTCTTGATACACTTTGATCAATCTAAGAAACCTTGATCACCATTAAAATATGAAACAATTGAGAGAAACTTAAATCTCCAAACCTGCTAAGAGTCCTATCAGGGAATAAATATGGAAGAGAGATACTAAAAAACATCATGGTATTTCTAGGAGACCTAATCTAAATATAACAAAACATAAAACTAGATCAAAATTAAGAAAATCTCAATTAAGACTACACATCAACCGAAACCACAGAACAAACCAAAAAAACTCTTCCATAACCCACTATCTCTTTTCAAAATCCAAAAATGAATTTTCTCCATGAACAAATTCAAAATTCCAATACCCATTTACTATTATATTTCAAAATCCAAGGAAAACCTTTAAAGTAAAAAAATGTCACAAAATAATTATCATTGAAAAACCAATTTCCTAATCCATTTTCATTTAAATCCCACTCACACTATCCAAAATCAAGACAAAGAATCACCCACACCAAAAACACTAGAAATGGAGAACTAGTGGTCATGCATAACCTAGCCACATAGTTTATCAAACTATGTACTGAGCATAAACCAACCACTGAAAGCATATTGAGACATGCAATTAGGATGCACATGGACCACTAAGCCATGTATGTTTAATATGTATCACCATCTAACTTACATTTTCATTACACAAAATTCATAGTCCCATTTAATCCAGAAAACACTAACAATACAAAACCATAATCAAAATGAATGACTCAATGCCCGAATAACCATGGGTTACCTCAAATTTCATCATAGGAAGTGATGATCAAGCACTAATTTATGAACTAAATTCTGAGTCCCAATAATCCTATATCCAATCTACCTAACACTAAAAATAATAATGGGCTCATCTTATAACATTTTTTCATGAACCCACCTAAGTCGACTGAAAACTAGTCATACGAGCCAGACCCCAACATGCCCTGAGAGGTGTTCCCTATTCTCTTATGCTAAAAACTAATACCAAGAATCAAAGATAATACAATTAAGAAGTTTTTATCCCTAAAAAATATAAATATATAATAATATAATGAAAGAACAAATTTGTATTATAAATATAAAAAAATGAAATATACCACAATGTGACCTCTAGGTCACTACAATTCAAAAAACCAACTTGTACTAAGGTGCACTGATATAGAGACATGATCCTAATCCTAAACCTAAAAAACATCATAGGTCTACGGACACCAATTGAAAAAAGTAACATGTGATAACAAAACATCTATGTATATAAACCCCATATAATTCAAAGATATCCTTTCCTGAAATAATGTGTTAATGCTAGTTTGAAAAAAGCTATAAATAATATGGTTTTTACTATTTAAATAACCAAACAAATATTCATCTCTTTAAAATATAGTTTGAAAACCAAAACCAAAAACAAATTAGGGAATAAATAATAAAAAGAAAAATATAAACTAATAAGAAGAACCATGGTTTATCAAACAGATCCAGAGATAAAGGAAATGGTATACGTGGAAGTAGGCATCATTAAAAATAAAAGCAATGTAAAATACCACAAGAAAAAAATATCAACATATAGATATGTTATCATGATAATTTCCTAAAATTCTATAGAATAAATCCATGGATGTACTTGGTTCAGACCCACCTACAAAAATACTGTGTAACCCCGTAGTCAATAACAACTCAGCTACTCTAAACTAGCCTCACTAATGGAGAATCCCACACAGACTATCCTCTATCTATGGGGTTCTAGACCATATAATAGTTAATATAAATAAATAATCACTCAAAACTATTGAGGAAATCTATGAATCCCATTATAATATTATAAAGGAAATGGAGGAGGTCATCATACAATTATTTTTAAACATAACCGGTAGATGCCACCATGCATGCCTTTCCCACTTCATGACACAATATATGAGAATAACCTCTATAAAGGAGGAAAACCACAAGGGTTACCTTCTCATAGAAAAAACCTTAATCAAGTTCATACTAGGCCTACACATCGTTTGAGTTCAAATCCAATTTCTAAAACATCACAAGGTACCAATTGAGCCTTAAGATTTACAAATAAAAAACCATTTCCAAAACCAAGGTGAATGCATTATAAATTCTTGGAAAATATCAAATTGGCATTTCAAATAATGTGGATTCTAGACAACATTTTAAGGTTCCAAATGGTTCATATTTTAGATACATTGTTAGAAAACCACAATTTAATTCATTTGGAAACCAAAAACCATTTTTGGAAACAATATGAGTTTTAATGAAATTGATTTGGATGAATGAGGGGAAACATAAAGAGATGAGAGGAGAGTTCCTTTGGAATTTGACTATATCATGATGGGAATGCTTATATAGTTACCACTTATATTCATGTGAAAAAATATATGTTAACCCTATTCACATATATACAACCCCATATTCATTAAAAAATATATGTAAAACCAAAATAATACCTATGACTTTAATTATGAATTCATAAATAATGTCATTAAAATTATCATGGTTTCAGACCCAAAACCCAAACCATAAAGGAAGAACCAAAATATATTTAACCATAATTACATAAACATCACTCAATTTCAACCTAGAATAAACAAGGATAGTCACAAATTTAAAATTCCCCACTCCCATTTTAAAACCACTTCGTATTTTATCAAACAATCTACATACCTATACATGTAGTCACAACTAATGGAATCCTTCGAAGAACCCATTTTCATCAAATAACCAACAAGTAATGTCATATTAAATCATAACAACACATCTCAATAATGAAGAGAACCATTTGATTCTAATTTTTAATGATCAAGAATAAAAGATATGTTTCCTGAAGAAAATATGCGGAAACACCAACCTTAATGGCCTGCGTATGAGATGAAACTCTAGAAGAGGGAATTAGAAGGCCCAAGGAGAAAAAAACCCTAACATAAAAATAAATAGGCCACATCATCTACTCCTCATACTAGGTTTTATCTAATATAGGACAAATGAAATAGGTGAAAGGAAAACAAGAGATAAGGATATGAAGATAAGAAAAAAGGAACAATATCTAAGGTAAGCATAACCAGAATCAATGGAGAAGCATAAATATAAGAAGGATAGACAAGGGAATATGGGTTTAGAAAACCTTTCATACCTAAAAATGAATAAATATGGGATGAGGTTAAAATTTGAGATAAAACCAAAGAAGGGAA
Source organism: Viscum album (assembly GCA_963277665.1). Taxonomy (NCBI): domain Eukaryota; kingdom Viridiplantae; phylum Streptophyta; class Magnoliopsida; order Santalales; family Viscaceae; genus Viscum; species Viscum album. The sequence continues at coordinate 678,994,609 of OY728165.1, forward strand.
AAGTGGAATTTCATGTTTTTAATAACCTGGAAAAGTCATATGGTTTGGCCACATGGTTTACAAAACCATGTGACAATCATGTGCCCCATAATTAAGAGACACCACCCACTCACAAGTTGGAAGAATGGTTTAAGAAACTATTCACCAACAATGAAAAACATATTTTTCAAAGTGATAGATACTATAACACAATAGCTACATTGTTTTATCTAACCATGCACAAGACGTGTGGATGATATCAGACACCTCCAAAAAGCTTCACTGTTACTCATTTTCCAAGAAAATTTTGTGAAAAACTATTCATAGATGATGAAATACATAACATGCAAGAAAAAATGAACCTAAAACACCCTATACCTCTACTAAACACAAGTTTTCTCTCCAAACTACGTAAAAAATCATACAGATGGCTAAAATAGGATGAAAACTCTGAAACCCAATAAATTTCTTCGATAACTCAACCCAAATGTCAAAAAAATTACTAAACACCTTGAAATAAATAGAATAAAAAGGAAACCATGGTTAGTGTGTGATAATCCATCAATTATACATTAAATTTCCCACATAAAAGACTCACCTATATTTCAACACATAAGAAAACACTCACGATACATAAACACTTTTAATGTGTTATTATATAATAACAAAATAAATAAATTATTTATTTAATTAAAAATAAATAATCCATATCCCTTTTATTACCCCTTATCATATATTCATTTGAAATTAATAGCTTGTATAAATCATTTTACAATATAATGAATTCATGGTAAAATAATACAAAGACATTATTAGTTTCACTAAATCACTAGCTTGAGTTTTACCCTAACCACATCTATTATTATGTGAATATAAGACTATTTAATAAATAGAATCCAAGAAAAACACATAATTAATTCCCTTAATTTTTTCTTAGTAATATATTATGAATTATAAAATAATTATATAAATTTATATAGTAGTGAACAAAACTATCACATAATAAAATAACATAAAAAGTGAAATTTTGGACACACATAATCAGTTATTAAACACATTAATAATGTTACATAAATTCCAAAAATTTAAAACTATTTATACTATATTAATATAATTTATACATGTCATTTTATATTTAGATCCTTAAAAAACATTTATAACTTATATTCAACCATTAACAAATCACATGAGATCATTAGAATTTATTTATAATCTGTTCTAATAACATTAATCTCACGCATAACCAAAAATAATTAGAAAATACAGAATTCATATAGAAATACTCATTAAAAATCAAACAAGTAATAGAGGTCACTTACATTTTGATTTTAAAATAAATGAAAACAATAATGGAGAACTAAATTCTTGTCAAACACATAAAACCCAGAGTTTCTACAAAAGCGAAGAAAAAAAATATTAGAACGTTATAGTAATAAAAATTTGAACACTTTCACATAAATTTAAGAGGATTTTTAATATTTTACTAAAAAAAGTATAACACGTTCAATGTATTTCAATTCTATAAATAATTATAGGAGAAATCACATTATGAAGATAAATATTTAAAATAGAGATTAAAGAGAGGAGTTTCTAGCACATAAGCCTCAACCTGGTTAGTGGGGACATGGAACGTGCGCCCAAAAGACCCGAGATCAAATCTGTTGGAGATATATTTCTGGGCAACTGTAGTAGTAAAATAGCAGGAACATTAGTAGTTACTATTTGGTACTATAGTAGGTAGAAATACTCATCCATTTTGGTGTTTGGGTCATCAATTTGGTTCTCGGGTCCTATAAGGCTTTCGAGCCACCCATAGACATTGGGCTAGTTGTCTCTCAAGACCTTCAAACCACCTCAAGGACATCAGGCCACCCCATGTCCATTGATTCACATGAATATGCAGATGTACCGGTCATATTAAAAGAGACAAGGCTCCATATGAAGATTCAGAGTATACTCAATCACCATAGCATATCTAACTAGAATTGGAAGAATGAGAGGGTGTGGAATATCCATCGGTACAGGTCATGTGCTTATCTGTATAGGAAAACTAGCCAACTGGACTTACGAAGGTGGAGTGCTGATAGCATGGAATTTTCTGGGGTGGATAAGTTCCAATTTTTTATGTCTGGGTGATTTCTTATAAGACCTATGAGTCATGCAATTGTATCTTAATCATTTGGGCCTTTTAAGGGTTCCACCTCACCCCTTGAATGGTGTATTATCAAAAAAGGCCTTAAGGAAATTTAGTAAAGAGAGTATTTTCTATAGAAATAAAATCTTTGAAAAGGAAAACAGAATATTTAATCAAAATACCATTAATATTTAATTTGTTAAATTCACTCATTTGAAAAACCATCTATGGGACCATCAGGTTTCTTGTGCTTAATCCTTTGAACCAATACTTTGGAAACCTCAAATAAGCATGTATATCCTAACCACTAGGTACCATGTATCACATGTTGGAAAATTCTAGTAAGATCCACCTATTTAGCCCCCCATTTCTTCCTTCATTCACCCAAAAGTCCTTAAATTCATCATAAAAAATATATTTTAAAAATAAGTAAAATAAAAAATTAAAATTACAAGAAACATGAAAACCTAGAGATGTTACAATTTCAACTATTCATTGGTCATAAGATATTATAATCAAAGTAAAAAATTAAAGGATAATGTAGAACACTTACCATTAATTCATATCACCATTAAGTCACTTTGTGAAGGAGAAGGTTAGAGATAGAATTTTAATGTTTGATTTAGTTTTTACCATGAAAAAATAGTAGATATCATAGAAAAACCACCCCTAAATGATGAATTTGAAAATTTGAAAAGGTTAAAGGGTTTCCAACCTATATTTACTAAAAAATGAGGCATGCTTATCCGTTCATACAATTTATTTGTGGATTAAAAATTAAGTGGTACATAAAATGGGGAGAAATATGGAATTAATCCAACATTATGTTTATCAATAAAAAATGTGAATTAAAAAATGGTGGATATTAATAAATTTAAAAAAATTATCAGAGGAAAAAGTGAAAATTTATATGAAAAAACTCTTGGGTGACAATTTGAGAAAACATATTTTAGAGGAGAATTTAGATATATATTTTTATGTTTTTTTTGTGTTTGATGAGATAAAATATAGTATACATAGGTTTTTTTAATATGTTTTAATTAATTAACATGTTTTAGTTGAAATATAATTTATGGAATGAAAAAATTTGTATAAAATAATTTATGTGTTCCAAAATGGGAATTAGATAAATGTAATAATATTATCAAATTGTTTTGAGGCATTTATTTAACACTGTTTTTTTTCACACTAAGTTAACTCAAGTAAAATTAGTGTTAGTTTTTTGATAACTGATTTCTATGAAATGATATTTGAGTATTGTGTGTTTGTAAGAATGGTGAACATATGTTTTATATTTTACTAATCAAAATTTCAATCTTTAAATTTATTTTCAGTAAGTGGTATAATACAATGTTTTTTCCTTAGGTTTTAATATTAAAAATTGGAAGGGAATGTATTTATTGATTCAAAACATTGAGTCCCATTTCAGTGTTTATTTTCATTCAATATACATGATGATGGAGATGAAAATTACATACATTGAGATAAATTATGTTATAGATTATTATTATTAAGAAATAATGTATTAAATGATGATGAAGTGATCAATCATGACTTCAAATTTTAAAATGGAGAATGATACTTCATGAATGAAATTTATGGCCAATAAGTTAAATATGAGAGTTGGACAAGTCCATGAAGGTGTCTATGGTGAAGATAATCTATTAGGTGTCGTTAAATAGGCGATGGAAGGTGAAGAAAGTGAAATAAAACTATTATGAAAGTGTATATTTTAAAATAATTTCTATGTAAATGAGATTCCTTTATATATAAGTGGGAATCTAAAACTTCTAAGATTGTGTAAGATTGAATTTTATCTATGTAAAGGTGATGTGGCTGAATTTATTTGTGTAACAAACCAATAACTTTATTAATAATTTTAAATATTTTAAATTTATGTGTTTTAATTAATAAAAATACGTATAAATAATTATAATTTATAGATTTAAAAATAAATAATTTTCTAAAAAACAAGTACTATTTTATAATATTATTTTTATGTAAAAGAATGTTTTAATTTGAATATATATATTTGAAATTTTTAAAAAAATTTATTTTTATCAATCAATTATTTAATTAAATATAATATATATCTACCATTATAATTATTTTGATAAATAATAAATTAAATTACGAATATATTAACTATTAATATTATAACCCATGATTTTATGGTATATTACTTCATATATAATTTAAATTCATTAGACATATTATATGCACACAATAGTGAGTCTCTATGACAAAAAAACTTTTTTTATAGTTATAACCTAGCCATGAAACATAATTTTTCAACTTATGTTATTGAAATTTCAAAAAATAGATATAAAAAATTTCAATCAGTATGTTTTTAGAGTCAAATAGGATGAACATAATTTTTTAGTAAATAGTAACTTGACCCTTATGAATAGTAATGTACCCTTATGAATAGTAATGTTACCCTTATGAATAGTAAATTGAACCTTATAAATAGTATCCTAATACATGAATGTATAAATAAAATTTAGGCACCATATAAATGAGAGTGAATGTTTTAAAAATAAATAATAAAGTGTTGGTATTTTTGTGGGAAATAAATATTTATTTATTATTTTAAATTAGTAAATTTATTTAAATGAAATTCAATTACATAAAATGTATTGATAAATAATTTTTTTGTTGTCCTATGATTTTAGGATAATTTTATGAGACCTATGTTAATTTTTGAAAGTATTATAATATCAATTTTAAAATTAAAAACTATATTTTTCAAGTGAATAATGATTTTATTTTAAAATTGAATTTCCCATATTTATAAAATTATTTTGGAAAAATGGGGTCCATTTTTAATTAGACACATCAAAAAAATGATACAATTAATTTTAGGGTTTTTAATGAAATACTTGATTTTTTGGTGAATTGTGATATTCGATAATTTATGAAATTTGAAAAATATATGAATTTATGCATCATGCTTAAGTCATGGATGATGTAAATGGACATTGTTTCGAAATATGATTAACTTATTACTATTTTTAGTCACAATAATCAAGGATATTCCCAGTATTCCTCCAAAATAATTAAATAATGATTAAAATAATTGAAAACCCTCCTCTCCTCCACTATAAAAACCACCCATCATTGCCTCTTCTCTTCACTCCTATAAGCCTAGATGTTTTCAAGGATCTTCCAAAATTCTATTCCATAGTCCATCCCCACCTAGAAGTGACCTTTTTTTATCCAAATTCCAAAACCCCTTCTCTTATGGAGGTTCTCAAGGAGGATATTTCAAGAGGTAAACCCTCACAGTTTTTCTTTTAATTCTATTTTCATTTTGTTTTAAAATATTATATTATCCTCAAAAAATCTGTAAAAATTATAATAATAACTCCATTATAATATATATATACTAGAATTATATCATGTTAATGGAAGATAAAAAATCATTCTCTTTACTCTCTCACGTTTATTTTAAAAATAAAATCATGATTTAGGAGGTGCCAATTTACAACCTTCATGGATGACGAACCTTAGTTCTTCATTTTCTCCATCAAGGAAGATCATGAAACCATTTTTATGTTTGAAAAATATTCTAAAATATGTATTAAATCTTATTTAATGATTCTATAACTATTACTTGTACCTGATACTATAAAACATAACAAATCTAGTTCATTGTGAAGGAAAACCCACCATAAAAATATAAATGATTTCCACTAAATGATTTATCAGATGATTCATCCTCATACCGTGTAACCAAATGATATATATAATTATTTAAAATTCTGTATGTTCATTCATAATATAAAAATTCAATCATGTATAATTATATCAATTCCACATGAACTTCCATACTTATAATCAAGAGAACCGATCATGAGTAGCAAGAACCGAATCCTCAAAAATGATAGAATTCAATATTATAAATTAGTAAAAGGCCATAAATGAACATAATAAAATTATAATTATTTATATAAATTTATAATAGTTTCGTAACTAAATTATTATTAGGCCTAATTTCATATTACAAGACCTTAAGGTCAAGTGTAGAACACATTTAGACATATGGAAAGGGTTTTCTCATTTCACATCCATATTTGTGGGATATTTCTTTATTCACTACTATTGATTATGTATGGTGTATATATAATTCCCATTGTGTATCATATCATTATTAAATTTATTTTAATGGTAGTAAATATATCATTTTATGATTATTAATTTTGGGGCATATGATTCGATTAATTACAAAGTGGGAAGGGGTTCTGACAGAACCTTCATTCTTTCCTTCGGGTTATTGCTTCACTATCCTTACCAAAATTTAATTCTTATTTATTTTTTTTCTACATATTATATAGTGATTTTTTTTTAAAATTATATTTTCAAATAATTTAATCTTTCTCTTATTGGGATTAAATGTTTTAAAATAGTTTCATTCTTAATTCTTCCTTATAAACAGGATATATTCAATAGAACTTCTAGAATTATTACCCATTTTCAAGTTCAATATAAAATTATTTTAAATACATTATTATTTAAATAAAATAACACATTTTATCATGAAAAAACTATCATGTTTTATGTTTGGTTTTAGGAAAACACACATTCTATTTGGCATTAAAATCTCTTTAATATTTTCCTTAAACCACACTAACATGTTTTATTTATAAAGCTTCATTAAAAACTATTTTTAAATGATTTCACTTCAGTGGAAAATTATTTATTCCAAATATATACTTTCAATGTATTTCCTTTTTCTTTTCTAGGATAAACGTGTTTAAAATCTGATTTTACGACAAATAAAAATGATTTTCCAAAAGAACTCTTCTTTCCAAAATAAAAGGCTTTTTCTCATATCACTTTCAATTGTATAAGATCTATGACTTGTTCAACACTTATCCCTTTTATTTGGTGTATGTATTTCCCTTTTATATTTAAAATCATTAGTCTTATTATTCTTATGATATTATATTGAATTATGAATAAATTATTTCAAAGTGGAATGGGATTCCATGGAATTTTTAATGATCATTTTCCTCAAGTGTTTATTAATTATTTAATTAGAGTATTTTCATATATGATTATAATTAAAATATTTCAAAGTATTATGGGACACTTTTATCTAAATATATATTTTATTGGAAGTATGAGGAATTAATTTGACTTAGCAGGTGATGGGTGAGACCTGCTATAGTCCCTCGATGCATGGGTAGGTCTCATGAGACAAAACAAAATTGGGTTTTGACCGAGGACTTGCCATAGTATTTTCAGAAGACTTGGATGAGGCCAAGATGATAGGTTTATAATATCTGGCATATGAATTACCTCATTATGATATTATCAATTGATAAATAATGTGATTATTCAACTATTAGAATATCCATGGTGATGTTTCATGTGATTATTCATATGAAATTATTCATTCAATTTTTATTCCTTCTATATTATTCTCATGATTATGTATTAGTGGCATGAGTTATTCAATTTAAAATATTGGTTATGATATCTTTTATTTTATCACTTTCCATTACTAAGGATACAAGATCAACCTTTCTTATGATTCCTTTCCCAAGGTTATCAAGAATACATATTTGAATAAGCTGTCAATGATGTAGTATATTTCTAATTGTATCAAGATTTATTTTTTTTCCAATTTATTATGGGTATCATGATTATAATTTGTTCTTAGAAGACTACTAAACTGATCGGTCCTTTGAAATTTTGTTCCTTGTGATCATGCCGATGAATTAAAATAATTCACCAGCTATGGGATTTTGGGGTCAGGGAGTTACAATTGGTATCATAGGAAATTTAGCAGAAACATTGGAATCTGGATTTAGAAAAAATAGGTTAGGGAACATAACCTTATAATATAATTTTAGGATAAGAATAAAATAACATCCTAGAATATTTGTTTGTTATATATTATGTGAATTTTATTGGAAAACAATTCTCTGTCTAGATACTACAAGTGGATGTGGTTCTGGCATAAATTTACCTAGGAGTAACAACTCTGAAAAGTTGCTCTAATATTAACTCAGGGTGACCTGGTACATGTAAATGGTCCTTACAATTCATCTAGTTTGACACTCTTAAGGGGATATGCTTAGGATAATTCAAATTTTTCATAAAAACCATTACTAAGGATTTATAAATCCAAAGTAGCCAAAGTACATGGTTATAGGATTTACGATGTATAAATTTATGTTATTATGTATACCATGATTATAGTTATAAGAATTTTATATTTTTATAAAATAATATAATATATGAATTTTTTAAAAATGGTGCATAGCAGATGGAATGATAACTCCACCAATGAACATGATGAAAAGTGTAAGAAGGATCATACATTTCATGGTCTTAAGAAAAAAATTTCAAAATGAAATAATCTCTAAGTTATCCTCATCATATAAAGAAATAATATCTCATGTTAAAAAGATAATAGATTAATTCTAAAGGTTCTATGGATTTCAAGGGAAGTAAGAGAAGAAAGGGATAGAAAAGGAAAATATGGATAAAGGGTATAACATAAAGAAAGGGTTTCCCACATGTGATAACTTTGGAAATAATCACCCATGAAAATTCCTGAAGGGAGTGAAGATGTTGTATAAATGTGGATAAAAAGGACACCATGTTTTTGATTGAAAGGGTTTGAAAAATGTATCCTATGTACAATGCTACAACTATTCGGATATGGGCCACTATTCAATTCAATGTCCCAAGAATCAAATAAATATACCCCATATGATGCTGTTGGATATTATCCATTTATTCTACTACCACAGATGAAGGTAATTAATTAATATTTATATTCAAGAAATATTTCATTTGAATATTTTATCAGTAATGTACTAGTTATAAGAATTATTTAATATGTGAGGATTTTACTAAAATACTTTTTCATTAATTATTGAGAAGATATGTTGAATGGTACCGAGAAAAGATATTCAGTAGAAAGTTATTGTTTTTGGAAAACACAAGATTGGGGGAAAAGAAATCTGTAACATATCTCCAATGTTGTGATAATTCTGAAGAAATGATTAATTTTGATAAGTATTGACTACCTTAGATCTGAATATTGACTTGTTAACCAGTGTTCCATGATATCATCGATGGAGTTTACAATACTTTTGGATGTAAAGAATATATCCAATGACATGTATCTTACTTAAAGAATACGAAAGAATGATTTTTTCCAATAAGGTTTTATGGTAATCCGAGTTATATCTATATTTCAAGAGGATACATGATGTAGTTATTCACAAGTTTTGAATGTGAAAATTTAGAGATGCTTCATGGAGTAGTTTATCTTGAAAATTCAGTAAACTTATTTCTAAAATGATTAATTTGTATAGTTTAAAATATTTAACCATTTATGAATAGTTTAAGTTTATCATTGTATGAGGTTATAGAGGTTAAGGTATTACGTCACCTAATGACTCAACCAATGCTAAGAGACTAAGTATAGATAGTTCAAGGCACAATAAAGGGATAATATTGTGTTTATGAAATAGAAAATTATATTTCTACTCTAATATAGTGGAATAATTACTTAACTCGAAGAAGAGAGTCTTAAATAAAATGTTTTTATATTATCATAATTTTTTATAATATCAATGATCATTTTTGCAGTAGTTTATAGTTATTTAGTAATCAAATTTTATCTAAACAGATCCTCTATCACATTCCATCATAAATTATAGTTTTATTTTTCTTCCATGTCTAGGTTTCTACTACCAACTAATGTCACCCCATTCAAAAGAATAATTTTTGTGGTTAACACCTCATTTCCCTTAACTACTATTTAAGAGTATATATTATTTTCCCTATTTCTGATGTAGGTTTCCCATAAGGGAATTTTCAAACATTAAACTTTAACATTCAAAGAATAGTTTTGAATTTCGAGGACACGATTCTATTGAGGGGGAATAATGTAACACCCCCATCATTTGTTTAATAAATGTAAATAATTTAAAAATAAGTGTTTTAATTAATAATGAGACTTATAAAGAAATTTAATTCATAACATTAAAATTAATTAATTATTTTTTAAAAAATATATTATATTATACTATTATTTTTTTATAAAATAAATTTTTAATATGATAAATATATATTTAATTTTTTTAAATAATATATTTTTATCAATCGATTATTTAATTAGATATAATATATATTGACTATAATGATTATTTTGATAAATAATAAATTATTCTATGATTATATTAACTATTAATATGACATCCAAAGGTTTTATATTGTATTTCTTCAGAAATAATTTCAATTCATTAGATAGAATATATGCACACAACAAGGAGTCTATGTGAAATAACACAATTTTTATACTCATAACCTTGCCATGAAAAATAATTTTTCCACTTCTGTGATTGGAATTTCAAAAAACAGACTTACACCATTACGATCAGTATATTTTTCAGAGTATAATAGGATAAACTTAATTTTTTGTTGAATAGTAACATGGCCCTTATAAATAGTCATGTTATCTTATGAATATAAATATTTCCCTTATGAATAGTAACATGACCTTTATGTACAATAACCTCACACATGAAATTATAAATAAAATTTAGGAACTTTATTAATGAAAGTGATTTTTTTAAAAATAAGTAATTATGTGTTGGCAGTTTTGTGAGTAATAAATATTTATTTACAATTTTAAATAATAAATTTATTTCAAAAAAAATTTATTTTCCTAAAATTTATTCCTAAATAAATATTCTGTTATCCAATGATTTAGGTTATTTTTATGAGCCCTTGGTTAATTTTTAAAAGTATTATAAAATAAGTTTTAAAATTAAAATCTGTATTTTTCAAGAAAATAATGATTATATTTAAAAATAAAATTTCACATATTTAGAAAATTATTTTGGTAAAATGGATTCCATTTTTTAAATCTAAATTTTTATAAATGGTTAGGGTAGATTTTTTGGTTTTTTTAAAATACCTGAATTTTTTGTGAATATGGAAATTCAATAATTTATGAAATATGATAAATAAATGAACTTATTATGAAATCTTGCCTTCTTATTACAAATGTTTTCATTAAATTTAAAAAACAGATAATAATTAAAGTCTACTATCTTGGAAGAAAGGTACATAATACATGAAAACACAAAACATTATTTTAATCCTCTTAAAATGATTCTGGGTACATTAATCATATATTCAATTACTACATCTCATAACATGGGGACATGAATCAAAGTAAAATGTGGGAATATGGCGAAGTAAGGGAAAATAAGGGAATCTATTAACTTCTGATCGCAATAAGATCTTGATGAAATACTTAAAGTCGTGGGAAATGGAAAGAGAGGAATATCATAATAAAAATTACATGAATAATAATTTTAAAATGTGGCTAAAACATTTAATTTATACATTCATAATCATATAACCAAGGTCCATCCCCATGCTATCATAAAAATTACCACGGTTATTAACCAAGGTATCGTAAAACTTGCCATCTCTAGAGATGAATCTCTTTACCCAATGTGTTGGAGTGGTATTAGGGCACACCCTTAATATGTATTAATTTTCATGTGATGCACATATTTCATATATTAAACATTTTATAAATAACCCAAAAACAATAAATGAAATGGGTTTCATATCAAAATCATGACATTTTAAAACGTGCTTAAAAAAATGATCATTCTGTCCTTTATAAACCATGGAAAGGGAATGAGGGTTTTATATATTTCAATTACCGAATCAAATAAATAATTATTATGTTATGATGAATAACCTTGATAATTAAATAGGTTTTAGGTTTTACATAAATAAAATATGATAATTTCTTCAAAAAAAGTGAGATATTTTGAAATGCAAATTCTGCAGCATAACTTCTATGCAACAAGGTTTTAGAAAAAAATAAAAATAGAGGGGATAGAGGTAACCCATTCATAATGGAATAATAATACAGTATAAGGATATATTAAAAAGTTAAATAAGAACATGGTATGGAATCTTATATGAAATACCACATAGAAGAGAACATGATTGAAAAAAGAGACGTTGAGAACTCCCTTACGAAAACATGGCAGCCTAACTACGTCACTTAAAATTTCCGAAAATGAGTTGATGGGAGAAAAAAACAAATCTCATCATTTGGACATAAGATGGACATAATTAAGGATATAAAAAAACATACCCAACATAAGAAAATGGAAACTAAAAGACATAACGTAATATAAGTCTTGACTAAAAGAGGAGGGTGAAAGGCTCATTTACCATGAAGAGTACCTTCAAAAACTCAATGGTTGAGACCTTTTGGGGATGGAGATAACATTGGGATGAATCCTTGGGTTGAAAAAATAGAAAATTTTAGTGTAGGAGTAATTTGGAATCAAAGGAATGAAAGAAATGGTTGGTATTTACAGCAAAAATGAGGGAATATTTTATTAATTACCAAGGGACACCTCATTTGTGGTATTTGCAAAACCATGGGATTTCCCAAGGTATTTTCGGATGGGTTTTTCCACATGGGACACCTATTATAATATTTCAATAAAAACGAGTTGATTAAATATTTAAATACATAACACATCATTATGATCTCATAAAACAAATAGAGAACTCAAAAACTGTATTTTTACTATTCACCGAAAAACCAAAAATTTTATTAAAAACTCATAAAGTCACATTAACCTAATATTGATGTTTTGAATTAAAAAATGATCTCTATTTTATGAAAATAGTTTTCTAAATATATGATATTTTTTTTAAAATCACTATTTACCTGAAAAAATATTGATACTTTACTAATAATTTATGAAAAGGTTATTTACTTATGCTATTATATCATAAAACAATTCAATATACTAAAATTATATTTATACATAATTAAATGAGGTTACCATTCCATTGTTCATATTACTATTCATAAGGGTAATATTATTATTCACAATTTACTATTCACCAAAATTAAGTTGATCTTATCAGACTCTAAATTTCTTACTGAACAGAACTATATATGTCCATTTTTTTAAAAAATCATTTCACATTATTAATTATTTTATGTATAAAAATATTTTAAAATACACTTTTTTTCAAAATTCATCAATAATGTTGTACTTCTAAATCTTCATCCTATATTTATTTTGTATTTAAAATTAATTTTTTTACCATATTAATAAATAACAATTGTATTTATACAAAAGGGTTACACAAAGTAACTAAGGCCTCATTACATAGACCCTTATAATAACTATATAGGACCTATGAGTAAGGTGTGCAATGGTGATAGAATCTTGGGGTGGCTCAGACAACATTTCCTGAGTGGTGATTTCTATCAGTTTGAACTTCTCTTATATGAGATTACGTTCAAGATTAACATGTTGATGCTCAGATTGGGCATGGTCCATAGTAATGCCCAATGATGTTACCACCATCCCAAGATCCAAAATATGGGCTTCATATGGCTTGAGTCTATTAGATGAGGCCATCGAATATTCTTCATGTATTAATTAACCATGATCATTTGTATTTATATACAATAAACATAACATTAATAGTATTGTTTCCAATTTTTAAATTGACCAATGGTTATATACCAGTTGAAACCCAATGATATCATTTTATTTATTCTCACTTAATTAATAATAGGATATAGTTTTGTTGAGTATAAAATAAAATAACGCACAAATTTAGGAAATAAAATATTATTCAAAAGTTCAGGTCGTTAAATTTATATATCACGCGTGAATCATGGATGATGTAAATGACTATTCGTTAGAACTTGCATGAACATAATAATTTTTTTAGTCACAATAATAATGAATATTCATAGTCTTGATCCAAAATAATAAAATAATAATTAAAATAAAGGAAAACCCTCCTCTCCCCCACTATAAAAACCACCCCCAATCACCCTTCTATTCACTCCTCTAAGCATTGAATATTGTCAAAGTTCTTCCCAAATAATATTACTTAGTCCCTACCAACTTCTAGGAGACTTTTTAAATTCCAATAGACCAATACCCATTCTCTAAATTTGGTTCTCAAGGAGGATATTTCAAGAGGTAAACCCTCTCCCATTTTCTTTTAATTTCATTTTCAATTTTTTTTTATTTTTATCATTTCCACACCTCCTCTATCTAAATGATTAGGATAACTCCAATATAATATACATAATATAAATATATAATTTTAATGGAATATAAATCATCAATCTCTTTACTCTCTATTTTATTTTAAAAATTAAATCATCATTTGGGAGGTGGAAATTTACAACCTTCATGGATGACAAACCATTGCTATCGATTTTTTCATTAAAGGCTAGACATGATAGAATTTTAATGGTTGAAAAATATTATAAAATATATATTATATATTATTTAATGATACTATATCCATAATTTCTATGTAATACTAAATAAAATAACAAAACTAGTTCGGTGTGATTGAAAAACAACCATAAAAATATTAACGATTATCACTAAATGACTTACCTAATGATTCATCCTCATACAATGTTAAAAAATGATATATATAACCATTTTAAATTATTTATGTTCATTAATAATATATAAATTAAACCCTAGATAATTATATCCCTTCCACATGAACTTTCATACTTATAATCAAGCAAACCAATCATGAATATCAAGAAATTAGTTCCTCAGAATAACAGAATTCAATATTATAACTTATGAAAAGGCCATAAATGAACTTAATAAAATTATAATAAATTATATATATGTATAATATCTTCAAAATTAAATTAATTATGGGTCTTATTTCATATTCCATTACCTTATGTTCAAGTGTAGAGCCCATTCAGACATAAGGTAAGGGTTTTCCTATATCACATCCATTTTTGTGAGATATTCCTTATTCACTACTATTTCTTATGTATGTTTTATGTACACAAAACATTGATGTATAATATAATGCATATCTCTATTTTAATGGTATTAAATGGGTCATTTTATGATTATTAATTTTGTGATATATGCTTCGATTGTTTACAATGTGGTAAAGGGGTTCCATCCGTACCTTCATTTTCCGTTTGGGTTATTCCATCACTATCCTTACCCATATGTAATTATTATTTATTTTTGTGTACATATTATATATTATATTTTATGTTCCAAAATCATATTTTCATATCATTTAATCATTATTTTATGGGGATTATATGTTTTAAAATAGTTCATTTCTTAATTATCCCTGATAAACATGCCCAATTCAAGTGAACTTCTCGAATTCCTACCCATTTTCAAGTTAAATATATAATCCATTTTAATCCATAATTATTTTTATAAACTCACACATTTTTTCATGAAATATCTTTGTTGTTTCATTTACATTTTTATAAAAACAAAAATTCTATTTTTCTTTAAAATATTTTTAATATTTTCCTTAAACCGCATTAAAATGTTTTATATCTAAAGCATCATTAAAAACACTTTTAACATGATTTAACTATAGCGGGAAAACATTAATGCCTCAAATATTATTTAAAAAATTTTCCTTTTCTTTTCTAGGATAAACATATTTACAATCTGGTTTTACAACAAAATTTTTTCTTCTAAAAACTATTCTTTCCAGAATAAAAGGGATTTTCTCATCTCACATTTAATTCTATAAGATTAATTAATTGTTCACCACTTATTCCTGGAATGTGGTGTACCTAATTACCTTATATATACAAAATATTGTGTCTTATTATTCTTATGATATTATATGGAATTATGAATTAAATTTTTCAAAGTGGTACGATATGCTTTGGAATGTTTAATGATTGTTTTCCTCAAGAGTTTATCAATGATTTTTTAGAGTATTTTATTTTATTATTATGATTAAAATATTTCAAAGTGGAATGGTACAATTTTATCTAAAGATATACTTTATTAGGCATATGAGTAATGCATTGGACATAACATGTGAGGGGTGGGGCCTGCTATATCCTCTTGAAGCATTGGTGGGGCTCATGAGATAAAACAAAGTTGGGTTTTGGCTGAGCCCTTACCATAGTATTTTTAGAAGTCTTGCCTGGGGAATAAATGGTACGTTTATGATATCAGGAATATTAATTCCCACATAATGATATCAGTAATAGATAAATCAAGTGATTATTAAATTAGTAGAATATCCGTGGTGAGGTTTCATGTGATTATTTATATAGAATTATTCATTCAGTTTTTATTCTTGCCATTTTATGCTCAAGATTATGTTTTAGTGGAATGAGTAATTAAATATTCCTTATAGTTTATAATAACTTCAATTGTATCATATACCCTTTATGAGAATCTAATCTCACCCCTTTCTTATTTTTCCTTTCAGTAGCCTGTGAAGAAGAAAAAATTGAATATGATTTCAAGGATGAATTTTATTTCATTTAGTATAATTTTTTATTTTCTTTTTACAATGAATTATGGGTACCATGAATATAATATGTTATTAAAAAACTCCTAAACAAATAGTTCCTTATGGATTTTATTCCTTTTAATCATGCCAATGTATTAAAATAATGAACCGACTCCAAGCTTTTGGGGACAGGATGTTAAAGTTGGTATCAGAGGATGTTTATCAGCATCCTTGGAAACTAGATTTAGAGACATATGATATGGAAAATAACCCTAATATAGAATTTTATGTTAAAATAGAAAAATTTCCTATAATTTTTGTAATTCTTATACTATGTGAATCTTCCTAGAGAATACAGTCATATCTGGATATTATAAGTGGACATGGTTCGGGTACAAATGTACCTAGGCACAAAAACTCTGACATGGTTTTCTATGCTTGACTCAGGGTAACCTGGTACATGACAACGAGCCTTACTATGCCCCTATTTTGAAACTCCTAATGGATATTCTTAAAATAATTCACATTTTTCTTACATACCATTATGAAAAATGTATGATTCCAAAGTAACCAATGTATATGGTACTAGGATTTACGATGTATAAGTTAATGTAATGTGCTATACAATGAATAGAGTTATAGAATCTTAATAATTTTATGAGCTAATATAGTATATGGAATTTTTTATAAATGGAACATAGTATAAGGAATGATAACTCAACCAATTCACGTGATAAAGAGTGTAAGAGGGATCATATCTTTCATGGGTTTAAAACAAAATTTCAATGTTAAGTAGTGTCCATGGTATCCAAATCATATGAGAATATAATAGCATGTGTTAATTTTTTTTTAAAATTATACTATGAGTCCTATAGATTTTAAGGTAATAATTTGAAAATATAGAAGAAGAAAAGATAGATAAAAGTAAGAAGGGAATGAAGGGTTTTCCCACATGTGATAAATGTGGAAGGAATCAACTTAGAAAATCATTGAAGGGAATGGGAGTTTGTTATAGGTGTAGAGAAAAAGGACACCAAGTTCATGATTTCAAGGGTAAAAAAACGTTTCCAATGTACAATGCTAAAATTTTGGGGAGATGGGACACTATGTGAATCAATGTCTGAAGCATTAGAGAAATGTAACCCAAATGATGCTATTGGATAATGATCAATTCATTCTAATGACATTGATTAAGAGGAATAATTAATATATATATTCAAGAATTATATTATTTGAATATTTTATTATTAGTGTACTGGTTACAATAATTATGGAATATATGAGGATTTTCCTACAATAATTTTTCATTAAAAATTTACGACATTATATTGAATGGTGCTGAGAAAAGATAGTTACTATAAAGTTGAACTTTTTGGAAAACACGTAGTTGACAAAAATCCAACAATTAATATATTTCTGATGTTGAGATAATGAAGTAGAAATGATTGATTTTGATAAGTACTAACTACCCTAGAACTTATTATTGACTTGTTGATATGTAGTCTATGCGATCATTAATGGAGTT
This sequence comes from Viscum album, assembly GCA_963277665.1. Classification (NCBI taxonomy): domain Eukaryota; kingdom Viridiplantae; phylum Streptophyta; class Magnoliopsida; order Santalales; family Viscaceae; genus Viscum; species Viscum album. Next base: position 679,012,560 of record OY728165.1, read on the forward strand.
TACAACACTTTTGGATTTAATGAATGTATTCAATAACATGTATCTTACATAAGTAATATGTAAGAATGCATGTTTCCAATATGGTTTTATGTTTATTAGAGTTATTACTGTATTTAAAGAGAATATATGAGGATGTTATTCACATTTTTGATATGTGAAAATTTAGAGCTGCTTCATGTCTAAGTTCATCTTGGAAATACAGTGACCATATTTCTAAAGGGCTGAATCATTATATTTTGGAATTATTACACCTTTATGAATGGTTTATGTTGATAATTGTATGAGGTTTTAGAGGTTAATCTATTACATCACCACATGATGAAACCTGTGCTAAGACATGAAGTATAGATAGTTCAAGGTGAAATCCAAGGATAAGATTGTGTTTATGAAATAGAAATGTAAATTTAAACTATTATAGAGTGGAATAATTCCTAAACTCAAGGAAAATAAATTGAAATAATTTTTTTCCTATTATCGTAATCATTGATAATACTAATGATATTTTTTACAATATTTTATATACTTTTACTAATAATATTTCATATAAACATATTATCTATCACATTCCATCAAGAACATCATAGATTGATTTTTCTTCCATGTCCAGGTTCTTACTTACAACTAATTTAACCACATTCGAAAGCATAATTTTTGTGGTGACCACCTAGTTTCCCCTAACCTATTTTTAGGAGGATAATTTATTAACCCTATTTCCAATGTAGGTTTCCCACAAGGGAATTTTCAAGCATCAACATTTAACATTCGATGTGCATTTTGGAATTGAGAGGACACAATTTATTTGGGGGGGGGGGTAATGTAACACCCCAGTAATTTGTTTAATAATTTTAAATAATTTTAAATTGTGTTTTTAATTAATAATAATACTTATAAATACTCATAATTTATAGCTTTAAAATTAATTAATGTTAAAAAAACAAATACTATTTTACAGTATTATTTTTGTGAAAAAGAATATTTTAATATGAATATAATTTGATTATTTTTTTAAAAAATCATTTTATCAAGAGATTATTTAACTAAATATAATATATATATTGAATATTATAATTAGTTTTATAAATACTAAATGTTTTATGAATATATTCACTATTTATATGACACCCCAAGATTTTATTATATGTTTATTCATAAATATTTTCAATTAATCATATATCTTATATGCATGCAAAAAGAATTCTCTGTGCAACAACACAATTTTAATATTCATAAAATTTCCATGAAAAATAATTTTTCCACATTTTTTATTTGAATTTAAAAAAATGGACATACACTGTTGCGATCAGTTTGTATAAATAGAGTCCAATAGGATCAACTTAATTTTTTTATTTAATAGTAACTTGATCCTTATGAATATTAAAGTGCCCTTATAAATAGTATGGTTAATTTTATGAATAGTAACTTGATCTTTATGAAAATTAACATCACCCATGAGAATATAAATAAAATTTTGGCACCTCATAAATGAGAATGATTGTTTTAAAAATAAATAATTAAATATTTCTATTTTTGTAATTAATAAATATTTTTTTTTAAAATTTTATATTAATAAATTTATTTAAAATAAAATTCAATTTCATAAAATTTATTCCAAAATAATTTTTTCCCTATGATTTTAGGATAATTTTATGAGACCTTTGTTATATTTTGAAAGTAATATAAAATCAATTTTAAATTTAATATATGAACTTTTCCAATAAATAATGACATTATTTAAAAACTAAATTCCACATAAGAAAATTACTATTTTTTGAAATGGAGTCCATTTTATAATTTTAAATGTCAGATAATGGTTAGGGTGGATTTTTGGGTTTTCTTAGAAATAGATTATTTTTTGTGAATAGTGAAATTCAATAATTTTCCTAATATGCTAAATAAATGAATTTATGCCTTACACTTGAGTAATCAATGATTTAAATGGCCATTTTTTCGACCTCACATTCACGTAATACTATTTTATGTCACTATAATCAAATCCCTTCATAGTCTTCAGCCAAAATAATATAGTAGTGATTAAAATAATGGAAAAAACCCTCATCTCCTCCACTATAAAAACCACCCTCACTCCTATTCTCTCCACTTCTATAAGCCTTTAAGATTCTCAAATTTCTTCCTAAATACTTTTCCCTAGTCCATAAAAAACTCTATGATCCATTTTTCATTCCAAAATACAAAAATACCTTCTCTTAAGGAGGTTCTCAAGGAGGAAATTTCAAGAGGAAAACCCTTTCACTTTTTCTTTTAATTTCATTTTCAATTTGTTTTATATTGTTATATTCTCCTCAAATTATCTATAAAAATTATTATTATAACTATATTATAATCTATATACTGGAATTATATCATTTTAATGGAAGATAAATCATTAATCTCCTTTCTATCACACTTTTATTTTCAAAACGAAATCATCTTCTAGGAGGTGCCAATTTACAACCTTTGTCGACGATAAACCTTCATTATTCATTTATCCTTCATGTATGCCCATGATACCATTTATATGATTGAAAAAAAATTCTATAATATGTATTATATATTATTTAATGATTATGGAACAACCATGTTTACCTGATACTAAATAATATATCAAAACTAGTTCATTGTGATTGAAAAGCCACTGTAAAAATATAAACAATTATCACTAAATGACTTATCTAATTATTCATCTTCATACCATGTAAACAAATTTTATATATAACCATTTACAATTATTTATGTTCATTAATAATATATAAATTTAATCCTATATAATTATATTCATTCCACATGATGTTCCATACTTATAATCAAGTGAACATATCATGAATATCAAGAAATGAATGCTCTGGAATGACGTAATGAAATATTATAACTTATCAAAAGGCCATAAATGAATTTAATAAAATTATAATATATTATTTAACTATAAAAAATTTAATATATTTAATTATTAAGTTGTCCAATTTTATATTCTTTGACCTTAAGGTCAAGCGCAGAACACATTAATATAGAAGGTAAGAGTTTTCTCATCTCACTTCAAACTTTGTGAGATATTTTTTATTCACTACTATTTATTAGGTATAGTGTATTTATAAATCCCATTTATGTATCATATTGTGAATATATTTATTTTCATGGTATTTAATGTACCATTTTAAGATTATTAATTTTGGGGCATATGATTCGATTTATTACAACGTGGTAAGGGGTTCCAACAGAACCTTCATTCTTTTCTTTCAGGTTATACCTTAACTATCCTTACCAAAATTTAGTGCTTATTTTTTATTGGTAAGTCTTATATATTATATTTTTATTTTTGAAAATAATATATTCATATCATTTCATCTTTCTTTTATGGGTATTATATGTTTTAAGATAGTTCCCTTCTTAATTCTTCCTCATAAAAATGCCTGATTCAAGGGAACTTCTCAAATTCTTTCCCATATTCAAGTTCACTATATAATATATTTTAATACATAATTAGTATTGTAAAATCAAAAAATTTATGATGAAAAAATATCATGGTTTATTTCTAGTTTTATGAAAAAAAACATGCAATTTAACTTTAAAATCTATTTAATATTTTCCTTCAATAGCACTATAATGTTTTATTTCTAAAGATTAATTAAATTTTTTTTACATTATTTAACTTCAATGGGAAAAAATTTATTCCTCAAATATAATTTAATTTTTTCCCTTTTCATTTCTAGGATAATAATGTTTACAATTTTATTTTATGACAAATAAAAATGGTTTTCAAAAAGAACTATTCTTTCCAAAATAAATGTGTTTTTCTCATATCTCTTTTAATTATATAAGATTAAAAAAAATTCAACAATTATTATTTTCATGTGGTTCATGTGGTTACGTATTTATATCAAATCAGGATTCTTATTATTCTTATGATATTTCATGGAATTAAGATTTAAATGATTCAATGTTTCATGAGACACTTTGTAATGTTTAGTGATCTTTTTCCTCAAGAATTTATCAATGATTTAATTTGAGTATTCTCATCTATGATTATGATTAAAATATTTCAATGTGGTATGGGAAACATTGATCCAGTGGAATATTTTATTCTAGATATGATGAATTTGTTGGAATTATCATGTGATGAGTGGTGCCAGCTATAGCCCCTTGATGAATCGATAGGTTTAATGAGACAAACAAGTTGGGTTTTAGTCAAGGCCTTACCCTATTTTTTAGAAGTGATGGAATAGGCTATAAAAATTGTTGTACGATCTATGGAATATTCATTCCCTCATTATGATATTAGTAATCTATAAATCATGTGATTATTAAACTAGTATAATATCCATGGTGATGTTTCATGTGATTATTTCTATGGAATTATTCATTAAGTTGTTTCTTTCAATATTATGCACAAGATTTTGTATTAGTGGCATGAGTTATTCACTATGACTTATTGTTTTTGATATCTTTGGTTGTATCAATACCGTTTAATAATAACATGAAATGTCACCATGGAAAGAGAACTTGATTGAAAAAGAGATGTTGAGAATTCTCGTACGAAAACATGGCATCCAAATGACGTCACTTAATAATTCAGAAAATGAATTGATGGGAGAAAAAAATTACTCTCATCATTTGGACATAAAATGGACAGAAATAAGGATATAAAAAAACATACACAACAAAAGAAAATGGATACTAAAAGACATAACGTAAAATAAGACTTGACTAAATAAGGAGGGTGAAAGGCTCATTTACCTGGAAGAGTATCTTCAAAAACTCAATGGTTGGGACCATTTGGGGATTGAGAGAACATTGGGAGGACTCCTTGGGTATAAAAAAATACCAAATATTAGTTTAGGAGGAATTTGGAATCAATGGAATGAAGGAAATGGTTTGTGTTTATAGAAAAAATAAGGGAATATTTTATTAATTACCAAGGGACACATCATTTGGGGTATTTGAAAAACCATGGGCTTTCCCAAGGTATTTTCCAATGTGTTTGTCCACATGGGACACCTATTATAATATTTTAATAAAAATGCTTTGATGAGAAATTTAAATACATAATACAACATTATGATCTCATAAAACAAATAGAAAAATCAAAAACTGTATTTTTAATATTCACCGAAAAACCAAAAATTTTATTAAAAACTCATAAATTCACCCTAACCAAATATTGATGTTTTGAATTAAAAATGAGCTCTATTTTATGAAAATTGTTTTCTAAATATATGAAATTTATTTTTTATGTAAAATCACTATTTACATGAAAAAATATTGATACTTTACTAATAATTTATGAAAAGGTTATTTATATATGCTATTATATCATAATACCATTCAAGATACTGAAAATATATTTATACAAAATTAAATGAGGTTACTATTCCATTATTTATATTACTATTCATAAGGGTTATATTATTATTCACAATTTACTATTCACCAAAATTATGTTGATCTTATCAGACTCTAAATTTCATACTGATCACAACTATATATGTCAATTTTTCTAAAAAACATTTCACATTATTAATTATTTAAAGTATAAAAATATTTTAAAATACTCTTTTTTTTAAAATTCATCAATAATATTATACTTATAAACTTCATACTATATTTATTTTGACATTTTAAATTAAATATTTTTACCATATTAAGAGGTAACAATTTTATTTATACAAAAGGGTTACACAAAGTAACTAAGGCCTCATTACATAGACCCTTATAACACCTACATAAAAACTAAGAGTACGGTGTGCAATGGTGATAGAATCTTGGGGCGGCGCCGACAACATTTCCTGAGTGGTGATTTCAATCAGTTTTAAATTCTCTTATAGGAGATTACATTCAAGATTAACATGTTGAAGCTTAGATTGGTCTTGGTACATAGTAATGACCAATGATGCTACCTCCATCCCATGCTCCAAAAGATGGGCTTCGTATGTCTTGAGTCTATTGGATGAGGACATGGACTATTCATTATGTATTAATTAACCATGATCATTTGTATTTATATACAATAAACATAACATTAAGAGTATTATTTCCAATTTTTATATTGACCAACAGTTATATAACAGTTGAAACAAAATGGTATCATTTTATTTATGCTCACTTAATTAATAATAGGATATAGTTTTGTTGAGTATAAAATACAATAACACAAAAATTCATGAAATAAAATATTATTCAAAAGTTCAGGTCGTTACATTTCTATATCACACTTGAGTCATGAATGATGAAAATGACTATTCGTTAGAAATCTCATGAACATAATAATTTTTTTAGTCACAAGAATCAAGAATATTCATATTCTCGATCCAAAATAATAAAATAATAATTAAAATAATGGAAAACCCTCCTCTCCCCCACTATAAAAACCACCCCCACTCACCCTTATATTAACTCCTCTAAGCCTTGAATATTGTCAATGATATTCCCAAATAATATTCCTTAGTCCCTCCCCACATCTAGGATCCCTTTGTAATTCCAATAGACCATAACCCCTTCTCTAAATGAGGTTCACAAGGAGGATATTTCAAGAGGAAAACCCTCTCACATTTTCTTTTAATTACATTTTAAAGTTTTTTTATATTGTTTTCATTTCCACAAATCCTATATCGAAATGATCTGAATAACTTCATTATAATATATATAATATAATTATATCATCTTTATGGAAGATACAACATCAATCTCTTTACATTCTATTTTATTTTAAAAATTAAATCATCATTTGGGAGGTTCAAATTTACAACCTTCATGGATGACGAACCTTTGCTCTCGATTTTTTCATTAAAGGCTAGACATGAAAGAATTTTAATAGTTGAAAAATATTATAAAATATTTATTATATATTATTTAATGATTCTGGATCCATAATTTCAATATAATACTAAATAAAATAACAAAACTAGTTCTGTGTGATCAAAAAACCACCATAAAAATATTAATCATTATCACTAAATGACTTATCTAATGATTCATCCTCAGAAAATGTAAAAAAATGATATATATAACCATTTTAAAATATTTATGTTCATTAATACTATATAAATTCAACCCTAGATAATTATATACTTTCCACATGAACTTCCATTCTTATAATCAAGTGAACCGATCATGAATATCAAGAAATGAATGCTCCGGAATGACAAAATTCAATATTATAACTTATCATAAGGCCATAAATGAACTTAATAAAATTATAATAAATTATATATATATATGTATAAAATCTTCAAAATTAAATTATTTATTTGTCTAATTTCATATTCCATTACCTTATGGTCATGTACAGAACCCATTCAGGCATAAGGTAAGGGTTTTCCTATATCACTTCCATCTTTGTGAGATATTCCTTATTCACTACTATTTATTATGTATGTTGTATTTAAACTTACCATTGACGTATAATATAATGAATATATTTATTTTAATGGTATTAAATGTGTTATTTTATGATTATTAATTTTGTGGCATATGATTCGATTGATTACAAAGTGGCAAAGGGGTTCCACTCGTACCTTCATTTTTCCTTTGGGTTATTCCTTCACTATCCTTTCCCAAATGTAATTATTATTATTTTTTACATATTATATATTCTATTTTATGTCCCAAAATCATATATTCATATCATTTCATCATTATTTTATGGGGATTATATGTTTTAAAATAGTTAATTTCTTAATTAACCCTGATAAACATGCCCAATTCAAGTGAAATTATCGAATTCCTACCAATTTTCATGTTAAATATATAATCTAATTTAATCCATAATTATTTTTATAAACTCACACATTTTATCATGAAATAAATTTCTTGTTTCATTTATTGTTTTATAAAAATAGACATTCCATTTTTCCTAAAAATTATTTTAATATTTTCCTTAAACCGCACTAAAATGTTTTATATCTAAAGCATCATTAAAAACACTTTTAACATGATTTAACTATAGTGGGATAAAATTTATGCCTCAAATATATTTTCAAAATTTTACCTTTTCTTTTCTAGTTAAAACATGTTTACAATCTTATTTTACAACGAATTATTTCTTTTCCTAAAAACTATTCTTTCCAAAATAAAAGGGGTTTTCTCATCTCACTTTTAATTCTATAAGATTAATTAATTGTTCACAAATTATTCCTAGAATTTAGTGGAACTAATTACCTTATATATATAAAATCATGTGTTTTATTATTATTATGATATTATATGGAATTATGAATTAAATATTTCAAAGTGTTATGAGACGCTTTGGAATTTTTAATGATTGTTTTCCTCAAGAGTTTATCAATGATTTTATTAGAGTATTTTCTTTTATTACTTTGATTAAAATATTTCAAACTGTCATGGTACAATTTTATCTAAAGATATATTTTATTAGGAATATGAGTAATGCATTGGACTTATCATGTGAGGGTTGGGGCCTGCTATAACCTCTTGAAGCATTGGTGGGTCTCATGAGATAAAACAAAATTGGGTTTTGGCCGAGGCCTTACCATAATATTTTCAGAAGTATTGCCCGCGACCTAAATGATAGGTTTATGATATCAAGAATATGAAGTCCCTAATAATGATATCAGTAATAGATATATCAAGTGATTATTAAATTAGTAGAATATCGATGGTGAAGTTTCATGTTATTATTTATATATAATTATTCATCCAGTTATTATTTTTGTTATATTATGCTCAAGATTATGTTTTAGTGGCATGAGTCATTAAATATTCCATACAGTTTATGATAACTTCAATTTCATCATATACCCTTTTCGAGCATCTAATCTCACCCCTTTATTATTTTTCCTTTCTCTAGGTTGTGAAGAAGAAAACTTTGAATAATATTTCACGGATGCATTTTATTTCATATAGTATAATGTTTTATTTTCTTTTTCCTATGTATTATGGGTACCATGACTATAATATGTTATTACAACACTCCGAAACAAATAGTTACTTATGGATTTGATTCCTTTTAATCATGCCAATTTATTAAAATAATGAACCGACTCTATGAATTTGGGGGTAGAGTGTTAAAGTTGGTATCATAGGATGTTTATCAGCATCCTTGGAAACTATATTTTGAGACATATGATATGGAAAATAACCCTAAGATTGAATTTGATGATAAAATTGAAAAATTTCCTATAATATTGGTAATGTATATACTATGTGAATCTTCTTAAAGAATACAACCATATCTGGATATTATAAGTGGACATGGTTTGGGTATAAATGTACACTGGTGTAAAAACTATGACATGGTTTTCTGAGCTTGACTCAGGGTAACCTGGTACATGACAATGAGCCTTACTATGCACCTATTTTGACACTCCCAAGGGATATTCTTAAAATAATTCACATTTTTCTGACATACCATTATGAAAAATGTACGATTCCAAAGTATCCAAAGTATATGGTACTAGGATTTACGATGTATAAATTTATGTAATGTTCTATACAATGATTCGAGTTATAGAGTGTTCATAATTTTATGAGCTAGTATAGTATATGGAAATTATTAGAAATGGAACATAGTATAAGAAATGATAACTCCACCAATTCACGTGATAAAAAGTGTAAGAGGGATCATATCATTCATGGTTTTAAAATAAAACTTCAATGTGAAGTAGCCTCCAAGGTATCCTAATAATATGGGGATATAATATCATGTGTTGAAAATATTTTTAAATAATTCTATGGGTCATATGGATTTGAAGGTATGAATTTTAAGAAATGGAAGAGGAATAGATGGATAAATGTAAGAAGGGAATGAAGGGTTTTCCCACATGTGATAACTATGGAAGGAATCACCTTGGAAAAAGATTTAAGGGAATGGGAGTTTGTTATAAGTGTAGAGAAAAAGGTCACAATGTTCATGATTTCACGGGTAAAAAAATGGTTTCCAATGTACAATGCTACAATTTTGAGGAGATGGGACACTATGTGAATCTATGTATGAGCATCAGAGAAATGTAACCCAAATGATGCTATTGGATAATGATCAATTCATTCTAATGACACAGATTAAGTGAAAAAATTAATATGTATATTCAAGAATTATATTACTTGAATATTTTATTATGAGTGTACAAGTTATAATAATTATGGAATATATGAGGATTTTCCTACCGTACTTTTTCCTTATTAATTTTCGAGAATATATTGAATGGTAATGAGAAAATATAGTTACTAGAAAGTTGAAATTTTTGGAAAACACCTGGTTGAAAGAAATCCAACCCTTAATATATATCTTATGTTGAGATAATGAATATAAATGATTGATTTTGATAAGTACTGACTACCCTGGAACTAATTGTTGACTTATTGAGAAGTAGTCTATGCTATCATCAATGGAGTTTATAACACTTTTGGATTTAAGGAATGCATTCAATCACATGTATCTTACATAAGGAATATGTAAGAATGCTTGTTTCTAATATGGTTTCATGTTAATTAGAGTTATTACCCTATTTTAAGAGAATATATGATGAAGTTATTCACATTTTTGATATGAGAAAATTTAGAGCTGCTTCATGGCTAATTTCATCTTGGAAATCTAGTGACCATATTTCTAAAGTGTTGAATCATAATATTTTGTAATTTTTTCACCTTTATGAATGGTTTATGTTGATCATTGTATGAGGTTTTAGAGGTTAATATATTACATCACCATAAGATGCAACCTGTGCTAAGACATGAAGTATAGATAGTTCAAGGTGAAATCCAAGGATAAGATTGTGTTTATGAAAATAGGAATGTAAATTTATATTATTATAGAGTGGAATAATTCCTCAACTCATGGAAAATAATTTTAAATATTTTTTTTCTATTATCTTATTGTTGGATTATAATTATGATATTTTTATAGTATTTTATATATTTTTACTAGTCATCTTTCATATGCACATATTGTCTATCACATTCCATAAGAACATCAAAGTTTGATTTTTTTTTCTATGTCCAAGTTCTTACTTACAACTAATTCAACCACATTCGGAAGCATAATTTTTGTGGGGACCACCTCATTTCCCTTAACCTCTTTTTATGAGGATAATTTAGTAACCCTATTTACAATGTAGGTTTCCCACAAGGGAATTTTCAATAATCAATATTTAACATTCTAAGTGTATTTTTGAATTGAGAGGACACAATTCAGTTGGGGGAGGGGGTAATCTAACAACCTAGTAATTTGTTTATTAATTTTAAATAATTTTAAATTATGATTTTAATTAATAATAATACTTATAAATACTCATAATTTATAGCTTTCAAAGTAATTAATGTTAAAAAAACAAATACTATTTTATAGTCTTATTTTTGTGAAAGGGAATATTTTAATATGAATATATATATTTGATTATTTTAAAAAAATTCATTTTATCAAGAGATTATTTAACGAAATATAATATATCTATATTGAATATTATAATTATTTTTATAAATACTATATTATTTTACGAATATATTCACTATTAATATGACACCCCAAGATTTTATGATATATTTCTTCATAAATAATTTCAATTCATCATATATCTTATATGCACGCAAAAAAAAACTCTATGTGGAAAAGCACTATTTTAGTAGTCATAAAATTTCCTTGAAAAATAATTTTTCAACATTTGTTTTTTGAATTTGAAAAAATGGACATACACTGTTGCGATCATTATGTATTTTTAGAGTCCAATATGACCAACTTAATTTTTTTAATGAATAGTAACTTGAACCTTAAGAATCTTAAAGTTACCATATAAATAGTAAGGTTAACCTTATGAATAGTTACATGATCCTCATGAAAATTAACATCACCCATGAGAATATAAATAAAAGTTTGGCACCTTATAAATGAGAATGATTGTTTTAAAAATAAATAATTAAGTGTTTCTATTTTTGTAAGTAATAAATATTTATTTGAAATTTTATATTAATAAATTTATTTAAAATAAAATTCAATTTCATAAAATTTATTCCAAAATAATTTTCTTTCCTATGATTTTAGGATAATTTTATGAGACCTCAATTATTTTTTGAAAGTAATATAAAATCAATTTTAAATTTAATATATGTAATTTTCAAATAAATAATGACATTACTTAAAAATTATATTCCACATAGGAAAATTATTATTTTTTAAAATGAATTCCATTTTATAATTATACATGTCAAAAAATGGTTAGGTAATATTTTTGGGTTTTTTCTAAAATATATGATTTTTTCTGAATAGTGAAATTTAATAATTTTCCTAATATGCTAAATAAATGAATTTATGCCTTATAATTGAGTCATCAATGATTTAAATTTCCATTGTTTCTACCTCACATTCACTTAATATTATTTTCAGTCACTATAATCAAGTCTCTTTATAGTATTGAGCAAAAATAATAAAATAATGAATAAAATAATGGAAAAACCCTCATCTCCTCCCCTATGAAAACCACCCCTTACTCCCTATTCTCTTCACTCCTATAAGCCTTTAAGATTCTCAAATTTTTTCCCAAACACTCTTAACTAGTCCATAAACACCTCTATGATGAATTTTTCTTTCCAAAATACCAAAATGATTTCTCTTAAGGAGGTTCTCATGGAGGATATTTCAAGAGGTAAACCCTTTCACTTTTTCTTTTAATTTCATTTTCAATTTGTTTTATATTGTAATATTCTACTCAAATTATCTATAAAAATTATTATTATAACTACAATATAATCTATATACTATAATTTTATCATTTTAATGGATGATACATCATCAATATCCATTCTCTCACTCTTTTAATTTAAAAACGAAATCATCTTCTTGGAGGTGCCAATTTACAACCTTTGTGGACGTTGAACCTTCATTATTCATTTCTCCTTCAAGTATGGCCATGAAACCATTTATATGGTTGAAAAAAATTCTAAAATATGTATTATATATTATTTAATGATTATGGAATCATAATTTTTATATGATACTAAATAATATATCAAAACTAGTTCATTGTGATCGAAAAGCCACTGTAAAAATATAAACAATTATCACTAAATGATTTATCTAATTATTCATCTTCATACCATGTAAATTTTTTATATATATAACCATTTTCTATTATTTATTTTCATTAATAATATATAAATTAAATCTTATATAATTATATTCATTCCACATGAAGTACTATACTTATAATCAAGTGAATAGATCGTGAATATCATGAAATGAATGCTCAGGAATGACGTAATTCAATATTATAACTTAACAAAAGGCCATAAATGAATTTAATAAAATTATAATAAATTATTTAAATGTATGAAAGTTAATATATTTAATTATTAAGGTCTCTAATTGCATATTCTAAGTCCTTAAGGTCAATTGCAGAACACATTCAGACATAAGGTAAGAGTTTTCTCATCTCACTTCCAATTTTGTGAGATATTTTTTATTCACTGCTATTTATTAGGTATAGTTGTTGTATACTTCCCATTTATGTATCATATTATGAATATATTTATTTTTATGGTATTCAATATACCATTTTATGATTATTAATTTTGGAGCATATGATTCGATTGATTACAAAGTGGTAAGGGGTTCCACCAGAACCATCATTGTTTTCATTCAGGTTATTCCTTAACTATCCTTACCCAGATTTAGTGCTTATTTCATTATTAGTAAATATTATATATTCTATTTTTATGTTAAAAAATAATATATTCATATCATTTCATCTTTATTTTATGGTTATTATATGTTTTTAGATATTTCCCTTCTTAATTCTTCCTCATAAAAATGCCTGATTCAATGGAACTTCTAAAATTCTTACCCATTTTCAAGTTCACTATATAATCTATTTTAATGCATAATAAGTATTTTAAAATCAAAAAAATTATGATGAAAAAATATCATGGTTTATTTCTAGTTTTATGAAAACAAACATGCAATTTCAATTTAAAATCTATTTAATATTTTCCTTCAACCGCACTATAATGTTTTATTTCTAAAGATTAATTAAAAACTATTTTTACATGATTTAACTTTAATGGGAAAAAAATTATGCCTCAAATTTAATTTAATTTTTTCCATTTTCTTTTATAGGATAAAAATGTATAAAATTTTATTTTATGAAAAATAAAAATGGTTTTCAAAAAGAACTATTCTTTCCAAAATAAAATTGTTTTTCTCATATCACTTTTAATTCTAAAAGATTTAAAACTTATTCAACAATTATTATTTTAATGCGGTGCATGTGGTTACTTTTATATACCAAATCAGGATTCTTATAATTCTTATGATATATCATGTAATTACGATTTAAATGATTCAATGTGTCATGAGACACTTTGTAATGTTTAGTGATCTTTTTCCTTAAGAGTTTATCAATGATTTAATTTGAGTATTCTCCTCTATGATTATGATTAAAATATTTCAATGTGGTATGAGATAGTTTGATCCAATGATATACTTTATTTTACTTATGAGGAATGCGTTGGAATTATAAAGTGATGAGTGGTGCCAGCTATATCCCCTTGATGCATCGATAGGTCTAATGAGACAAACAAATTGGGTTTTAGTCAAGTTCTTACCCTATTTTTAGAAGTTTTGGAATAGGCTATAAAAATAGGTGTATGCTTTCTGGAATATGGATTCCCTAATTATGATATTAGTAATCGGTAAATCATGTGATTATTAAACTAGTAGAATATCCATGGTGATGTTTCATGTGATTATTTCTAAGGCATTATTCATTAAGTTTTTTCTTTTCATATTATGATCAACATTATATATTAGTGGCATGAGTTATTCACTTTGAATTATTGGTTATGATATCTTTCATTGTATAATAATGGGAGTTTGTTATAAGTGTGGTGAAAAAGGACACCAAGTTCATGATTTCAAGGGTAAGAAAAATGTTCCCAATGTACAATACTACAACTGTGATGAGACGTGACACTATGCAAATCAATGTCCCATGTTTCAGAGAAATATACCTCAAATGATGAAATTAGATAATTATCATGTTATTATACTTCAATAGACTATGATGAATAACTAAAATGTATATTTATGAATTATTTCATTTGAATATTCTATCAGCATTGTACTTATTATAAGAATTATAGAATATATAAGGATTGTACTCCAGTATATTTTCATTATGGATTTGATACCATATGTTGAATGGTACCAAGAAAACAAATTTAGTTGAATGTTAAATTTTATGGAAAACATAGTATTGAGGGAAATACAACAATTCATATATTTCTGATATTGAAATAATAATGAATAAATGATTGATTTTGATAAGTACTGACTACTTTGGAACTGATTATTTACTTGTTGTCAAGTGGTCTATCTATCATCGATGGAGTTTCCAACAATTATAGAATAAGGAATATATCCAATAATCTGTATCTCACTTAAGGAATAAAATTGAATTCATATTTCCCATATGGTTTATATTAATTCGTGTTATTACCTTGTTTCAAGAGGATACATGATGAAGATATTCATATGTTTGGAATGTGAAAATATAGAGATGCTTCCTGGCTATGTTAATCCTAGAAATTTAGTGAACCAATTTCTATAGTGTTGAAAAATAATATTTTGGGATGTTTAAACATTTATGAATGGTTTTAGTCAAAATTTTATATGGTTTTAGAGTTTAAGGTCTTACTTCACCACATGACTCAACTTTTTCTAAGAGAAGAAGTATAGATAGTCCATGTCACAATCAAAGAAGAAGACTATGTTTATATAATAGAAACATATATTTATAATCTTATAGAGTGGAATAATTCCTCAACTCTAGGAAAAGTTTATTAAATAAAATGTTATCCTATAATCATAATAATTGATTATATCAATGATTTTTTACAGTAGTTTATAGTTTTGTAGTAATCAACTTTCATCTAAATGTTCTATATCAGATTCAACTAGAACATCATAGTTTGAGTTTTATTCCATGTCCATGATTCTAATTCCAACTAATGTCACCCCATTCAAAAGCATGATTCTTTAGGTGACCACCTCATTACCCATAACATATTTTTAAGAGATTATTTTATTAAACCTATTTCCATAGTAGGTGCCCCCTAAGAGAATTTTTATGCATCAACCTTTAACTTTATAAATGATGTTTAGAATTGTGAGGATGCAATACGGTTGAGTGGGGAATAATTTCACAACCTAGTAATTCTTTAAATCATTTTAAATAATTTAAAAGTAATTATTTTAATTAATAACAATACTTATAAATAATTTCAATTTAATGCTTTAAATTAATTATTGTTCTAAAAAACAAAAACTATTTTATTGTATTATTTTTGTGTAAAAAAATATTTTAATATGTTTATATATATATATATATATATATTATTATTTTTAAAAAATTAATTTTTATCAATATATTATTTAATTAGAAATAATATATATTTACTATTAAAATTATTTTGATAAATAAAAAATTATGTTATGAATATATTCACTGTTAATATGACACCCTGATATTTTATGGTGTATTTCTTCATAAATAATTTTAACTCATTAGATAGATTATTTTCACACAACACTAAGTCTCTGTGAGAAAACATCTATTATAGTTATAAACTAGAGATGAAACATAATTTTTCCACTTCTATGAATTGAATTTCGAAAAACAGTCATGCACTATTGCGATCAGTATATTTGTTAGAGTCTCATAAGAGCAACTTATTTTTTTTAGTGAATATTAGATTTACCCTTATGAATAGTAATGTACCCTTATGAATAGTAATGTTACACTTATGAATGGTAAATTGACCCTTATGAATATTAAACTCACCCATGGAATTATAAATAAAATTTATGCACCTTATAAATGAGAGTGAATGTTTTAAAAATAAATAATTAAGTGTTGTTATTTTTGTGAGTAATAAATATTTATTTACAATTTTAAATTATTAAAATTATTTAAAATAAAATTCATTTTTAAAAAATGAATTTAAAAATAAATATTTTCTTGTCATATGAATTTAGGATATTTTTATGAAACCAGAGTTAATTTTTGAATGTATTAAAAAATCAGTTTTAAAATTAAAATATGTATTTTTCATGTAAATAAATATTTTATTTTAAAATTAAATTTCGCATATTTTTAAAATAAATTTGTAAAAATGGTGTCCATTTTTTAATTATTCACATCTAAAAATGGTTGGGGTGAACTTTTGGGTTTTTTTTTCAGAATTGCTTGAATTTTTGGTGAATAGTGAATATCGATAATTTAGGAAATATGAAAAATAAATGAATATCTACATCATTATTGAGCCATTCCTAATTTAAATGGCCATTGGTTCGAACAGATAAGAACATATTAAATCATTTAGTAATAATAATCAAGACTCTTCATTGTACTTATCCAAAATACTAAAATAATGATTACAATAATGGAAAAGCCTCCTCTCATCCACTATAAAAACCACCACTCACTCCCTCTCCTCTTCACTCCTCTAATCCATGAATATTCTCAATGTTCTTCCAAAATACTCTTCCCTGGTTCTTCCATACCTCCAAGATCCCATTTTCTTCACAAATGACCAAAACCCCTTCCCTTAAGGAGGATCTCAAGGAGGATATTTCAAGAGGTAAATCCTCTCCCGTTTTCAATGAATTTCATTTTCAATTTGATTTATATTATTATCTTCTCCACACATTCTATGTCAAAATGATCATGATAACTCCTGTATAATCTATATACTCATATTATATCTTATTAATGGAAGATAAATCATCAATATTATTACTCCCACTCTTTTATTTTGAAAATGATGTTATCATCTGGGAGGTTCCAATTCATAATGTTTGTGGATGAAAAACATTCATTAAACATTTAATCCTTCAAGGGTTGTCATGAAACACTTTTTATTATTTAATAAGATTCTAATATATTTATTATATCTTATTTTATTATTCCAGAACCATAACTTTTACATTATACTAAATAATACTCCAAAACATGTTCATTATGATCGAAAAACCATCATAAAAATCTATTAAATTATCATTAAATGACTTGTCTAATGACTAATCCTCATACCAAGTATCCAAACTATAAATATAACCAGTTAAAAATAAGTATGTTCATTAATAATATATAAATTAAATCTTGTTGAATTATATCCATTCCACATGAACTTCCGCACTTATAATAAAGAGAACTAATCAAGAATATCAAGAAAGAAATCCTACGAAACGAAAAAATATATATTATCAATTAACAAAATACCATAAATAAACTTAATAAAATTATAATAAATTATATATATTTATAATAGGTTCTAAATGAAATTATTAATGGTTTTAATTTCATATTCCAGGAATATAAGGTCATGTGGAAAACACATTCATACATAAGGTAAGGGTTTTCTTACCTCACTTCCATTTTTGGGAGATATTCCTTATAAACAAAAATTTCTTATGTATGGTGTATGTAAAAATTACATTGATTTATAATATACTTAAAAATTTCTATTTTCATGATTTTAAATTTTTCATTTTATGATTATTAATTTTGGGGCATATGAATTGATTGATTATAAAGTGGTAAGGGGTTCCACTAGAACCTTAATTTTTCTTTCTAGTTATTCCATCACAATCCTTACCAAAATTTAATTCATATTTATTTTTATTTAAATATTATATATTAAAATTTAATATTCCAAAATAATATATTTAGATCATTTGATCTTTTTTATGTGTAATATATGTTTTAAAATAGTTATCTTCCTAATTATTCCCAAGAAATAGGTTTGATTCAAGCGAACTTCTCGAATTTTTACCCATTTTCATGTTCAATATATAATATATATTAATCCAAAATAATTTTTTTAAATAGAAAATTTTATCATGAAAAAACTACCATCTTTAATTTCTGGTTTTATAAAAACAAACATTCAATTTCTCTTTAAAATCTTAAAAATATTTTCCTTAAACCGCACTAAAATGTTACAATTATAAAGCTCTATTAAAAACTATTTTTAGATTATTTAAATTAAGTAGGAATACATTAATGTATAAAATATAATTTCAATTTATTTCCCTTTTATTTTTTGTGGTAAAAATTTTTTCAATCATTTTTTATGAAAAATAAAAATGGTTTTCCAAAATAATTATTCTTTCCAAAATAAATACGGTTTTCTAATCTCATTTTTAATTTTATAAGACTTATGACTTGTTCACCAATTTTTAATTGCATTTTGTGTATGTAATTAACTTTGATATATAAAATCATGAGACTTATTATTATTATTATATTATTTGGAATTAATAATTAAAATTTTCAACATGTTATGTGACACTTGGGAATGTTTAATGACCATTTCCTCAAGAGTTTATCAATGATTTTATTAGAGTATTTTAATCTATGATTATGATTGAAATTTTTCAATGTGATATGGGATTGTTTAATCTAAATATATATTATATTAGACATGTTAGGAATTCATTGGACTTATCATGTGATAGGTAGATCTCGTTATAGCCCCTCGATGCATCTGTAGGTCTCATGAGACAAAATAGAGTTCAGTTTTGGCCGAGGCCCTACCCTAGTATTTTTAGAAGTCTTGGATGAGGAATTGAAGAAATGTTTATGATGATTTTCATATTAATTCACTCAGTATGATATTAGTAATATATAAATCATTTTATTATTAAACTAGTAGAATATCCACGGTGAAGTTTCATGTGATGGAAATATTCATTATGTTTTTTATTCCTTCCATATTATTCTCAAGATTATATTTTAATGGCATAAGTTATTAAAATTGACTTATTATTTATGATATCTTTTAATGTATCACTTACCCTTGCATAGAATCTAAGATGAAATGATTCTTATGTTTCCTTTTATCGGGTTATGAAGAAGAAAACTTTGAAAAAAACAACCAGGATGTAATTTATTTCATAATGTATCATGTTTTTTTTCTTTTTCCAATTTATTATGGGTATCATAACTATAATCTGGTGTTATAAGAATGAAAAACATATCTATACTTTAGGATTTGATTTTTTTTAATCATGCCAATGTATTAAAATAATGCATCAGCTCCAGGCTTCTAGGGTCAGGGCATTAAAATCTCGGTAAGTGGTAATTTATGTAAATAAAGCTTGATAAAGTGAGAAATTGTAAATGTAATGTTCTGGAAGTTACATGACATGAACTCAAAGGCAATATAAAAAAGATTTAATTACTATAAAATGTTTTAAATTCCTAATTTTTTTTACAAAATAGATAAACGTAACTTCAAAAAATTGTATAAGTGTGCGATAAATATTTAAGAACATTGTAGTGGTGAATATGTTCATAATAATGATGATAAGTTTTGGACCCTCATTTCAGAGTAAGCTAGTGCAAGAAAATTAGGATGCCTATTTTTTTACCATCAAATTCATTTTAGTATTCCCAAAATTTATTCTTATTAATAGATGAAGATTATCTTATAAATCAAAAAAACCAATAAACTAAAAAATTCATGGTGGTAAAATCAAGGATAAGTTATTATTCATTAAAGATTTTGTTTTGTTTGTTGAAAATAAAATACTAATGGAAAATTTAGATCATGGGTATGATAAACGATATATAGGAAAAATTAAAGATTATTCATCTTATTGAATTTTGTATAATGTTTTAGGAAAAAATATACTTTTTTGGTAGATTGTGTGAGAGAAAAGAAGTAGTCAGGATGCGAGTCAGTTTAGAATGAGATAAGGATTGAAGGAGGATATAGTCTATCTGCCTATAAATACTATTTATCACATAATAACCCTTATTTAATCCATAATTGGTATATATGCTTTCTAATTGGTATCAATTTTAATATTTGAAATTATTACATCAATTGTAATAGTATTTGATCACTTTCACTATAAAGAGATAGTTTGTAATTGTCCAAGTCCATTACCCAAAAATTTTGTTTCAATTTAATTTGTGAGATTATATATGTGAATTAATATAAAAAACACAACATATTATGGGATAAATACTCACATAGAGTAGTGAACCATGTAAAAATTTCCTCAGTTGATGTGTGGCGGGATGGAATTTGTTCATGTGAGTTTTGAGAAAATCATCATTTCATATTGATATATGATCAGAGAAAAATATTTTTTTAACGATTTAATGATTTAAGATCACTGATTCAACTCCTCTTATAAATGTTCAATAATTTTCAAAGGGATCGTTAGAAATTATATTGGAAATTTAATTCACTATTGAGTGATGATATATGTATATAAATATATAAAGTGTAAATTTTGGGGATAATTATTACTATATTTATGGTTAAACATTTATAAAATAAATATTATGGTTGAATACCTATCATACCATATATTCTATTGATAACATTTACAGTTTTATATGATTGTAATCGATTACAGTATTGAGTATCATGCATCATTTTCATGTAATGTATATGAATATGTGTTGAATATTATAATTTAATTTAATTTTGGATGCATAACAAAAATCATTGATTGTATAAATATTTCAAAATTAACATGATTAGAACATGTTAATTTTGTTGATTATCATAATATATATTATATAAATAAATTATAATAAATTATTCATAAAGTGAAAACATTAAATGAAATATGTATGATATACTTACATATAAAGTAGATTATAGAATATTTTAAAACCCCTAAAATACTATGGTTTTAGATTCCTTATTAAGTGAACACTCATAAATTCATTTATCATCCCATATGGGTGACACTAATGGTTATGCTAATATAATATATATAAATTTTATAATAATTTCTAGGTGATTTTAATAGTTTTGCTCTCATAAAAATGGTTTTAAGATTATTTATATGATAAATACGAGTACGTTCTTATGCACATAACTATCCAAGGGTTATATATGATATAATTTACATTCTTTTCTACCTAAATGGATAAGTGAACTTAAAATTTATTTTCATATTCCCTAAATCAATACCATGGCATGAAAATATTTAATATGTCATTGTTTATTCTAAATAAAACCATGTTGTGGTGGAGGTTGTCATACCATGATTATTTTAAAGGTTACACATGCATAATGAGATAACAAACCAATCAATAATGTCTTCCTTCTAATATATCATAGTTAATATTTCTTTTTTATATAATTATTTCAAAATAGTTTCAAAAATTACATATTGATTATTTTAGAGTTAAATAATCAAATGGTTATAGATTAAATGTTATGTTGTAAAGTTTTAATAAAAGTAATGCAATGTTTTATTTATGAAGGGTGAAAATGAATCTATACTTTGTAAAAAGAGTTTCCTTATATATATATACATATTCAATCAATTTGAAATTATCCACATAAAGGTTGAATATTTATGCAATCATATGAAACACTTTAATATTACTACTCTCATTTCTCACTTCTCTTTAACTCAAAGATCCTCATAGTTCATGACTATCAGGAGTCCATCCCAATAAACATACCCCTCTAAGGATTGAAATGAAATAATAGATATAAATACCTCTGATTCCATCATCTAGAAGGTCCTTGTTTGGTGAAAAGCATTAATAGTATAAAAAATATCACATATGGGAGGAATTACCCTATATTATATAGGACCTGAAGATAAGATGAATACCACTAAACAACTCCATGACACAATAAAAATCAATAGTGACCAAAACCAACACACAATTCATTTATAAATAAAAAAAATTAATGTTTCCCCAAATGAAATACCCAAAACAAAATAATAAGGAAAATATATATAAATAACTCCAAATATTGAGCAATTATTGTCTATAATGGTCCACATGGTTCTCCTAGATGCCTAAAAAATTTATATATATAGGGTGATTATATAAGTATACTCATTTGGATCGCATTCAAATTCTATAATAAAAATCTGAAAAAGAGAATACAAACACACCCTTGAGAAAATAACAAAACCAACATCACATGAGTAGGTCAATTAACCAATCTCATCCTCACTAAGGCATACTCACAAAATAATGAATCTATGTATAATAACATAATAAGAATCTTATCAATAAAAGGGTACCCCAAACATCCTTCCATTGGGTTTCAAACCTCACACGCTAACATCATATGTCATAGTTCTCCAATCTCTTTTTTATAATCACACTACCCAAACACACTAGGGCTATCGAATCATGTCAAGAACCTCATGTGAAACTAGCCATTGCATCACATATCACTCAAAGACACATGGTCCATTACATAACATCTTTCTCAAAGAAACCTGGGCCATCAAATCACATCTCACAAAAAAGCACATGATCCATAACATCATATCTCATCTAAAGAAAACTAGACCATCAAATCACATATTTACCAAAGACACCTAGGTCATCACATCACATCCACAACCATAACTATAGTAGTAGGGTATGATGAATATGAATGACATCAAATTGATTCCCTCCTCCTACCATGCACAACCCCCACTACATTAAACTCATCATCCTAGAAAACAATCACCACTATTGTACTTTTTTACATCAATAGATCACATATCATGCATATAAAACTCTCATGAAATAGAGAGATTAAGATAATGGGTGGTCCAAAATTCATCCTCACAACTAGAATATTGGATAAAAATACCAAAATCATTTGGTTTTTTGGGAATGGTTCTCTATGTGGGTGGGGTGTGTATAAAAATAACCGAGAGTATACTAGGTATATATAAGACACACACACAATCATAATGGGTTCAAAAATAATATCCAAAATCCTAAAATTTCCACCAAGCCTCACAGCCTTCACCACTTTCGCTTCCACCACTAAATGCACATCACCACGTAAGAAACAACAAGCCATAAGATATAAGACTCATTTCACAATATTTTTTAGTTATGTCAACTTCCATGATTCCCCATTACCATACTATTTCATTCATTAAGACCATTAATTTTTGATCCCACAACAATTTTTTTTAAACAATAATATTTAATTCCATTAAAAATTGGAAAACAAAGACAACATATCACAATACAACAACCCATACTCCAATTTCCAACAATCCCATCATTTCCACCATTTCATATCAATGCCACTTCTCCTCAAAACTATCACATCACGAAAACTTCCCATATTATCTTACACATGTCGTAACCATATCCCATCAAATATTCCCCCATAAAATAACCACACATCACAAAACTTCCTTACAACATTCACATACCATTTTTTAGATTTAGCAATGGGATTTTCATTACATTGACTTCTTTATTTCATGTTCATTCTCACACAAGACATAATTTCCATGTGAATCAAATTTATTATCAAAATATACATTCTCAGTAAATTAAATTTAATGTGATATAAAATAATCACAAAAAAGGGAAAAACACCAACCATAACAAAAAAACCCAAACGACCATAATCTTAAAGATGGAACAATGACTACGTAATCTCAATATCAAAATAATATAAAAATGGTAAACCATTTGTTTCTTTCCCATTACCCTTAAATTTTAATTTAACCAATTCTATATCTATATTAGGCTCATGTATAATATATTCTAAAAAGATAACAAGATTATAAACCGATTTCATGATACAACTAGATGAGAAAATAAGGATCCACTACCTTAAATGAATCTTTTCAAACCACATTGCATGGTATAAATGACAGGGATAAAACCACCAAGCACCTAAATTAAGTAGAACACATTGATCATCCTAAAAAAGAACCCCCACAACATATCCTTACCAAAATATAATTATAAAACCTTTTTCCCCTTGATATCAAGCGCTTATAGATGAGAAATTGGGTGAAACATGGATTAATAGGGAGAAGAAAATAGGGGGACTCAACTAAAACCACCCTAGATGGATCTCCTAAGGTGAGAGTTTAAATCCACTAAAAGGGAGGATGAATGTACACCTTTCTACACACTCTCATCATCCAAATAACTAAGAATAATGTAAGTATAATGAAGGGGTTGAAAGGGATTTTTATCGTTTTATCAACAATCTACAAAATATAATACTATAATGAAATACTAATCACTATACCACATAACTGTTCCAAAAAGTAGGGACTATGAAATAAAGGGAAATACTATGTCACAACATAGCTAGCCAATGTATCCTTTGAGAATTGTTTTTATCTACAAACAAAAAATTGATTAAATAAGAAGAAGACCACCATCCCAGGGAAAAACACATTCCACATAACCCACAAAAATGGAATGCCATATGCCATTGCCCTTCTTGATGGTGTAGCTATTCCAAAAATGGTAGAACCTTTATAAAATTCATCTCGAGCTGCTACACTACTACTAGCCTCTCCACACCGCAACCACTCTCCTCCACGGGGAAGCCCAATACTCCATGTCACGACAATTATTATCTTGGAATTATCACAAAAAACCTACTCACAAGCGTTTTTTCATGAACAACATCTCTACACCACCATTGTCACTCTTCCAAGGAACAACCAATACTCTATGCCATAGGAATCCTCTGAGTTGATATCATAGCTCCACACCAGAACTTACTCCAAACCTTATCAGAAATCCCACAGAAAACTTTACCACTAGAATTCATATAAAATTATAGATTATAATGTCTGGAACATTAAATCATATACCTATCATACTGTTATCATCATCAAGAATTAAAACCAACTCAGAAATTAAATAGCTTAGAAGGCTTAAAAATCCATATTGTGATATACCTCTCAAGAATCTCATTATAACTGAATATATCCCCCATTTGAACTAACAAAGAAAAGCCAAAAAACTCTCACAAACTATCCCAACCAACCAAATTACCAAACCATCTTCAAGAAACCTAACTTTTCACATAACCATCCACACCACCATCTCATCATCTACATAACCAAAGCCAAAAAATTTCCAAACCAACACATGTCATGACCTTAATGACAAAAGTCAAGGAATTCCATATTTCAGGTCAATATATTACCCACTTTGCGCATCACTGACTCACCTGCATGATTTTAATACATTTCATAGTATAAAGTGTCTTAATTATGAGTTATCCTTTCCAATATTCATATGATTGAATCTTTTAATCACAAATTATGACCAAATAAAAAATCATATCTCGCAGAATGTCAATATCCAAACATCACATCATCAAGTAACAAAGAACAAGGAAAGACTCAAAATAACTCAGGGTACTGGGCACACACATATATATCATACTCAAAAGTACTCTCCTTTGGATCAAAATTAATACATAGAATACAAAAAAATGTAATGGTATGTGTATGAATAACCTTCTCTTGATGATCTTAGGTCTCTACTATGCTCTCCATGAACATATTTTCATCCATAATATAAAACTCTCCCCATTCAATGAAACGGGAATCATTATTAAGATATTGATAGAGATGTGATATTTATAAGACATCATGAATCCCATAAATTCATTGTGGTATTTCTAATAGATAATCCACCTCATGATAACACTCCAATAGGTCCAATGAATTGGGTTGAGAGATTACATCTCATACTAAAACTATATTACCACATCGAGATGATACATTTAAGAACATGTGATCCCCAACTTCTAAATCCAAGGGCATCCTCTTAAATTTGGTATAAAACATACAGTTTTTTACGTTTCCTTCATCATTTAGAAAATAACCAAAACATTATATCTCATTATTTGAACCACATCAGGATCATGAATTGATGAATCACCAATCACAACCAATTACAACAGATAACGACATGGCTATCTGTAATGGCCCGGACCTCTCTGGTCCATTACTTTGTGAAATGTTGGTGTTGGAGGTGTTCCAGGAGGTCTAGGGGACTTATCCCCAACACTTTGCCAATTTTCTAGTTCTGTGAACAGTGTTTCCAGTTTTATGAACAGTAACAGATCAGTGAGACAGATCAGTTTCACGGATCGGTGAGACAGATCAGTTTCACGGATCGGTGAGACAGATCAGTTTCACAGATCGGTGAGACAGATCAGTTTCACAGATCGGTGAGACAGATCAGTTTCACAGATCGGTGAGACAGATCAGTTTCATAGATCGGTGAGACAGATCAGTTTCACAGATCGGTGAGACAGATCAGTGAGACAGATCAGTTTCACGGATCGGTGAGACAGATCAGTTTCACGGATCGGTGAGACAGATCAGTTTCACGGATCAGTGAGACAGATCAGTTTCACAGATCGGTGAGACAGATCAGTTTCACAGATCGGTGAGACAGATCAGTTTCACAGATCGGTGAGACAGATCAGTTTCACAGATCGGTGAGACAGATCGGTGAGACAGATCAGTTTCACAGATCGGTGAGACAGATCGGTGAGACAGATTAGTCTCACAGATCGGTGAGACAGATCAGTTTCACAGATCGGTAGGTGTACAGTAACGGTAGGTGAACAGTGTTTCCAGACTCCAACAGTTTTGCCCCTTTTGACGTTTCCTTTGACGTAAAATACATTTAAAGCCTTATTTTAAGGGCTCTTAAGGCCGATTCAAATTCCATAAATCCTATATTAATTATTCCTAAGGCTTGGAATGTTTCACTTGGTCAAACCGCGTGGGTTAATGCGATCCGTTTTTAATGGAGAATTAACCGGATCTTAAACCGTCACCTCGTTAAATCTTAAAAAGGGACGAGATATCATTCTCCCTTGTTCCTTACCTTTATTCTTAACTAAGAGGCTCTAGAACCTTTCAATCCTTCCCGTAGGAGTTTCACAATCAACCCTTACTCCTAGGATCAGTCCCGCTCTGTTGGATGCAACCAAGCTGTGTCGATCATTCTTCCACATAAGTTGTCGCGAGGGGAGGATCGTGACCTGCTGTGTGGATAAAGGACGTCAAGAACTCTTCGAAGTAGGGGATTCATGGCTTCTCTAATTATATATGTGCAATCGTAGAGTTAGCATGATTTATTCCTTTGGATCACAATGGAATTGACCTAATTAAATACTTGAACCGGATTAAAAGAATTGGTTGATCGCATGCTGTTGCTTTATACCGTGATAACGGTTTGCCTCATGTTTTCCTAAATATAGTGATATCTATGTTTTCTTTGATTTATTGTTCGTTCATGATTGAAATTGATAATAAACGTAAAGCCGGAATTAATTGTTGATTAATTGGCTAAAGATAAAGAGGCATGTAAATTAATCTGGTTGTTGTCGTTGTTGTAGTTGTTCTAATTTGAGGATAATCAAATTAGGGAAGCAAGCATGGTTATTTATTTGTGATAGCTTACTGATTAGGTATCCATGATTGGAACCTACGAATAAAAAAAAAATCTGTTAATTCAATATGGTTTAGAGAACAGATTATGTGGGAATTTCAAAAAGGGTTCTGAGTTACCCTCTTGTTTGTTAAAGGGCCGAGAGCCCATTTTGTGATGTTTGTTTTCCTGCTGTTTGTGCTGTGATGTGAGCCTGGATGGTTGTTGTGATATGAGGAGACATGGAGACTTGTGGTTGTGGCAGCGGATGACGCCTAGTGTGGCGAGATGCATCGGTTTATGCATATGGGTGTCAGGGAGGACACCAGGGGTGATGGAATGGGACGGATGTGGTTGCTGGTTGCTTGTGGTTTTCTTGAATGTTAATCTGCATTGCTTTTCCCCACTGCTCAAGGCAGCTGGTCTTGCTTACCCTCATTCTGAAGGAGGCGAAGACACGCGGGGTATGCCACGTGCTTTCCGTGTTTAGCCTCTCGATGGAGGATGGGTCTATGCTCTTTCTATAGGCGGAAAAGACTCGACGGGTAGTATATCTACTCACCGTGTTGAGCCTCCTTTGTGTTTAGAAGCATAGGATGTTTTTCTAGAATGCCTGGGAATGTGGAAAAGTATTTCTGTAATGAATGTTTTATTAAATGGTGAAAATCCATGGGGATGGAGATGCTGGAATTTAAAGGTGAGGTGAATCTTAAAAAGGAGCAGTTGTTTTTGAAAGTGACGCCATTTCAGTTAAATGGGGAATTGTTCAATCTTAATTAATGCTTAAAGAATTAACTAATGTACAGTGGAACTGATAAATGAGAATGGAGTAATCTAATAAAGATCTTCAATTGGTTGTGTGCTTATAGGATACCTAGTCTTAGAAGTAGCAGCCTGGAGTCTGAGAGACGTTAGCTGCAGTTGTATTTATGACTAGGTAATGCCCATAGTGTGGATGTGAGTTACTTATATATTCTGTACTTTTTGTGTTTCTATACGCTACTCCATCCTGTCGGTAAGGGCAACTGACACCCCGGGGATTCTGAGCCCTGGGGGGTGTTTTCCCCAACATTCTGATGGGAGGTTGAATGGCTGACTACCCCCTTTGGCCCCGCTCTCTTCTCTTGGTAGATCTAGTGCTGGTAGGCACAGTGGTTAGTTTTACCCATATATGTGTGTAGAGGGCTGTAATGGCTTGTGGTTATTTCACACACATATATTCTGGATATAGTATCCTATGGACTACTATAGGTGTAACGTGTATAGGCTGTGATGGCTTGAGGATCCTTACTCGGTGTATGGGCTGTAATGGCTTCAGGTATAATACCCGACGTATGATACACGTTATGAGAGCTGCGGTGGCTCCCGGAAACTACCTGGTTACTTTTGGTTGTGAGGATTGTGTGGAGCTTAGCCCAGGTGTCTGCGGGCAAGCCTATGTGGTGCACGTAGTGCAGATTGTGGAGCTTGACCCATGTTGATACGGGCAAGCCTTTGGAGAGAGATGCACAGGACGTATGTCGTTGGGGCAAAGCGGCAAACCAGTGGGGAAGTGGTAGCGGGGTACCCTTGATATTCTTTACTACATGCTATATTCTTGTATGCGTTACTTGGTGAGAGTAGCCATGGTGAGGTTGGGAACATAGTATACCTGTTTAGGTGACGAGTTAGTTTCACTTGTTGTTCACTGGGCTTTAGCATGCTTTCTTTACTTTTGCACGAGAGTCTTGGGGAGGATCCTACTGAGTATACTGTTATACTCACCCTATGTACATATAAACTATTTTTCAGGTCACTTGGAGCAGGTTGGAGATCAAGCTGGTTACTACTAGCTTGCGGTTGGAGGAGGAGCTGTTCGGGCTTGTGGTCGCTGCCGTTTTACATTCTTTTGGGTACTTTTAGTTCCCCTTTCAGTTGTAGTACTTTTGCATGACATTTCATATATGTACTTGGGTTTCTTTTACATTTCAGTTATGAGTTGGAGTTGGTTGGATTCTATTCTATCTCTCTCTTCTGCATGTGTTCTCTTAGAGGGTAATGCCTCCCATTTGTGTGTGTATTATACCCTCGGTGCTAGTCGCCAACCCGGGGCCTACTGGAGGCGGGACTCGGGGGTCATTATCTCCCTTTTCACATTGCCATCCCAGGAGGGGTACACTTTGTGGGGAGGGGGTCGTGACAGAGTGGTATCAGAGCTCTGGTCGAGGGATAGGATGGAGTTTGGAGTTAGGCACAGGTGAGGATGCATGGGATGGTAGGGCAACAGTGTCATTCATGTTTAGCAAGTGGGGTAAACACTGGAGACCGGCAGAGACATAGGCGTTCAGGGCCCCCTATGATCTGTTGCACGGACCTTCAAGTTTACGATGGCTACTAAACAAAGTGATACTGGTTGCAGGGTAGAGACCTAGGAAAGGATCATGCATCATTATTCCTTGCGCCTGTGTTTGAATGGGTAGACCTTGGGATAGGTAACCTAAAATTAATAAAACAAAATAATTAATTAATTAATGTTGAGTCTTCCATATTCCAGGCTTAGGAGCTCTAACGATTGTTATTTTACAGGTATGGCTCCAGGTCGGCGTCCCCGTCAGGTTTGCGCAGAAGGTGCCCAGCAGGCTGTTCCAGCAGATCGCCGCCGGGTAGAGGTTGACGAAGATGACACTTGGAGGAAGACACTCCGAGAGTTTCAGCGCCAGAGTCTACAGAAGTACGAGGGCTCCGTTTCAGATGCAGTCACAGAAGACTGGTTGGAGGAGGTCGAGATAGGCTTCAGTTCGATTCGTGCTCGGAAGGAACACTGGGTGTCCTTGGTTGTGACGATGTTGCGTGGAGCAGCGAGACAGTGGTGGTTCTTGTTCCTCGGGGATCGTGAGGAGTCAGCGATCTCATGGGAGGAGTTTCGAGACAGGTTTAGAGTCGAGTTTCTTTCTTCGACTGCGAAGGCATCCAGTCGCCAGGAGCTTCTTACCCTTCGACAGGGGAGCTCCAGTGTTCGGGAGTTTGGAATCCGTTTCAGGAACCTTCTACGATATGCTTCAGACCTGTTACCAGATGATGAGGCCAGGGCGAGGCATTTCGAGGAGGCTTTGCGTCCAGAGATCCAGCGTCAGGTCACCCCATTTATGCTGAAGACATATCTTGAGGTGCTGGCGAGGGCAGAGGTTGTTGAGAGGACTTTGGCTAGGACCGGATCGTCACGAGAGGGGAATCGTCATGATTCCTCAAGAAGCAGAGCTGTGGTCCGGGGTTCCCGGTTTTCAGGACAGAAGAGTTTCCGTTCACCTGGGGGTAGGTCCCGGCCCTTCCCATCTCATTTCTCCGGAGGTAGCAACTCTCAGACCTATGCCAAGGGATCAGGCGCTTGTTTTTCTTGTGGTGGACGTGGTCATCAGCAGCGGGAGTGCCCAACTTTTCAGAGCAGTCATCGTGCACCAGGCGCTCCACTCCAGGTTCCTCCGTTGAGGCAGTTCCAGCCGAGGCAGCAGCAGCAGGTTGCACCAGCTTTAGATCACCAGAGGGTAGATGGAGCAGGCAGAGGACAGCCCCATGACGCTCCCCGTCCTCAGAGAGCAGAGCGCGGCCGTGGTGGTGGTCGTCATCAGGGTCAGAGAGGCCGTGGAGGTGGTCGTGGTCAGCTTCATGCTCTAGCGTTGCCAGCTCCAGGCGAGCCAGACGTCGTCCGAGGTACCCTTTGCTTGTTTTCTACCTTGGTGTATGCCTTGTTTGATTCAGGAGCGACACACTCCTTTATATCCCCTACCCTTGTCCACGCTTTGGGACTTGAGGTAGAGAGGCTTCCAGTGCCCCTGGCGTTGACTACGCCAGTTGGAGGTCGAGCTAGCTTGTTTGAAGTATGTAAAGACTGTGAGCTAGTGTTGGGGCAGCACCGCTCTTGGGGAGATTTCCTATGTTTACGAATACAACCATATGATGTCATCCTCGGCATGGATTGGTTGTATTCGGTGCAGGCTATTGTGGATTGCTACAGGAAGAAGGTCGTTTTCTTTGATGAAGATGGAGAGGAAGTAGTGTTTGTTGGTGAGAGAGATCCTCGGATGAGTCATAGACGAGTTTCATCCTTATCATCCATGATGGCTGGGATGATGCTGAGTTCTTCAGAGGTTCAACAGCTGGCGTTTCCTAGGGTCGTAGAAGAGTACCCTGATGTCTTTCCAGAAGAGGTTGTATCCTTACCCCCTCGACGGAAGATCGAGTTTGGGATCGAGCTACAACCAGGAGCGTCTCCCATCTCTATGTCTCCATATAGGATGGCCCCTTCTGAGTTACGAGAACTACGTATTCAGCTCGATGGTCTGTTGAAGAGTGGTTTTGTTCGGCCAAGTGTGTCACCGTGGGGTGCACCAGTCTTGTTCGTGAAAAAGGCTGATGGCAGTTTGCGGTTGTGCGTCGATTATCGTCGCTTAAACAAAGTGACAATAAAGAACCGTTATCCTCTCCCGCGGATTGATGACCTATTCGATCAACTGAAGGGTGCAAGTTGGTTTTCAAAGATCGACTTGCGGTCAGGATATCATCAGATGCGTGTAAAGGATGAGGATATCCCGAAGACTGCTTTCCGCTGTCGTCATGGGCATTATGAGTTTTTTGTAATGCCATTCGGCGTGACAAATGCTCCAGCTGTTTTCATGGGGTTGATGAATGCTGTGTTCCGTGAATTCTTGGACAAGTTTGTTGTGGTTTTCATTGACGACATCCTTGTGTACTCCACATCTGAAGAAGAGCATGCAGAACATCTACGAGCTGTTTTGGGAGTTCTTCGCCAACATCGGTTGTTTGGGAAGTTGTCCAAGTGTGAGTTCTGGGCTCGAGAAGTTCGTTTCTTGGGACATGTTGTGTCCCAACAGGGAGTAGCTGTGGATCCTTCGAAGATAGAAGCAGTGGTGTCTTGGCCAGCCCCCAAGACCGTGTCAGAGGTGCGAAGTTTCCTTGGTCTCGCAGGCTATTATAGGAGGTTTGTGGCTAATTTCTCCCGATTTGCGACTCCTCTGACAGCTTTGACCAGGAAGGATCAAGCGTTCATATGGACTGATCAGTGTCAGACAGCTTTCGAGTATCTAAAGGAGAAGTTGGTAAGTGCTCCAGTCCTTTGTCTTCCAACGGAGGGAGTCCAGTTTGATGTTTTCTGTGATGCTTCACATCTGGGGCTAGGCTGTGTTCTCATGCAACAGAGGTCAGTTGTTTCTTATGGGTCTCGGCAGTTGCGTCCCCATGAACGCAACTATGCCACCCATGATCTTGAGTTGGCAGCCTTGGTGTTTGCGCTGAAGTTGTGGAGACATTACCTCATTGGAGAGCGCTTTGTGGTTTTCACCGATCATAAGAGTTTGAGGTATGTTTTCTCTCAGCGGGATTTGAACTTGCGGCAGCGTCGGTGGATGGAGTTCTTGCAGGAATACGACTTCGAAATATCGTATACACCTGGGAAGGGAAATGTTGTTGCTGATGCACTAAGCCGAAAGTCACGTAATGATGTTGTACGCGAATCTGGTGATTCCTGGAGAGGGATGGAAGAGCTAGCAGCTTTGCATCTTGATATGGGAGAAGTTGGAGGAAGAGGTTGTCTTTTCCAGATGACGGTGCAGTCATCCCTGATGCAAAAGGTGGAAGAGTCTCAGTTGGGTGATCTAGAGGTGGAAGTTTTGAGAGACAGAGTTGTTTGTGGGGAGGCCCCTGATGGTTGGTCAGAGGATGAACAACACCGAGTGTTGTATCATGACAGGCTTTTTGTTCCCTTGGCAATGCGCGAGACGGTTCTCCGAGAGTTCCATAGCTCGCCCTTAGCTGTACATCCTGGTGTGACGAAGATGTATCGATCCTTGAGGAGTCAGTTTTGGTGGCCTGGGCTGAAGCGTTCAGTTGCAGAATGTGTGTCTCGATGTTTAGTCTGCCAGAAGGTGAAGGCCGAACACCGTGTTCCTGGTGGTCTTCTCCAGCACTTAGAGATTCCTCAGTGGAAGTGGGAGGACATCTCAATGGACTTTGTTACAGGTTTACCTCGAGCTCCGGGAGGACATGATGCTATATGGGTGGTAGTGGATCGTTTAACTAAATCGGCCCACTTCATAGCAATCAAGGAGTCGAGCTCAGTGGAGGTTTTGTCGAGGCAGTATCTGGAGGAAGTGGTGAGGCTTCAAGGAGTTCCTAAGACGATCATTTCTGATCGAGACCCTCGTTTTACCTCGAGGGTGTGGAGAGGTCTCCAGCATGCTTTTGGCTCTCAACTATGCCTTAGCACTGCTTTTCATCCTCAAACGGATGGTCAGACAGAGCGAACCATCCAAACTCTTGAAGACATGTTGCGCTCTTGTGTTCTTGATTTTGGAGGTTCATGGGTGAAACACTTACCTTTGGTAGAGTTCGCTTACAATAATAGTTTTCACTCTACCATCGGCATGGCGCCGTTTGAAGCCTTGTATGGCCGGCCATGCCGTTCTCCGTTGTGCTGGACTGGGGTCGGAGAGTCAGCAATTCTCGGACCAGAACTAGTGCAGAATACGACGGAGATGGTTCAAGTGATTCGTGAGAGGATGAAAACAGCACAAGATCGTCAGAAATCTTATGCGGATCAAAGAAGGAGACCCTTAGAGTTTAATGTTGGGGATCATGTGTTTCTGAAGGTGACTCCCCGTCGTGGGCAGCGAAGGTTTGGTCGCGGAAGTAAGCTTTCTCCCCGTTTTGTTGGGCCTTTCGAGGTGTTAGCTCGTGTTGGAGCTGTGGCATATCGAGTAGCACTTCCCCCTCTGATGAGTCGGATACATGATGTTTTTCATGTATCGCAGCTCCGTCATTATCTTCATGATGAATCTCATGTTATCGATTGGGGAGAGATCGATATTGATGATGATGCAACCTTCGAGGAGCGACCTGTGGAGATCCAAGACCACAAGGAGAAGGTGTTGCGTGGGCGTTCTATTCCTTTAGTTCGTGTCTTGTGGCGACACGGTGGCATGGAGGAGAGTACCTGGGAGCGTGAGTCACAGATACGTGCTCAGTACCCAGAGTTGTTTAATGTTTAACTCCTTTCATGTAATGATGTTTTCTCTGTGGTTGGACCTTTCATGTTTTGTTTATGTACCTTTGATGTGATGTTGTGAATGAATTGTTTGGGTATGGATTGTTTGTTCCCGGATGTCATAGTTTTGTTCCAGCTTTCGAACAACTCATGGTGGTTTTCCCCTGAGAGGTATCTTATGGGGTGGTTGTTCGGACCCCTCTTTTCTTCTGGGTTGGTTTTTAATTCTCGAGGACGAGAATGTTTTGAGAGGTATCTAATGTAATGGCCCGGACCTCTCTGGTCCATTACTTTGTGAAATGTTGGTGTTGGAGGTGTTCCGGGAGGTCTAAGGGACTTATCCCCAACACTTTGCCAATTTTCTAGTTCTGTGAACAGTGTTTCCAGTTTTATGAACAGTAACAGATCAGTGAGACAGATCAGTTTCACGGATCGGTGAGACAGATCAGTTTCACGGATCGGTGAGACAGATCAGTTTCACGGATCAGTGAGACAGATCAGTTTCACAGATCGGTGAGACAGATCAGTTTCACAGATCGGTGAGACAGATCAGTTTCACAGATCGGTGAGACAGATCAGTTTCACAGATCGGTGAGACAGATCAGTGAGACAGATCAGTTTCACGGATCGGTGAGACAGATCAGTTTCACGGATCGGTGAGACAGATCAGTTTCACGGATCAGTGAGACAGATCAGTTTCACAGATCGGTGAGACAGATCAGTTTCACAGATCGGTGAGACAGATCAGTTTCACAGATCGGTGAGACAGATCAGTTTCACAGATCGGTGAGACAGATCGGTGAGACAGATTAGTTTCACAGATCGGTGAGACAGATCGGCGAGACAGATCAGTCTCACAGATCGGTGAGACAGATCAGTTTCACAGATCGGTAGGTGTACAGTAACGGTAGGTGAACAGTGTTTCCAGACTCCAACAGTTTTGCCCCTTTTGACGTTTCCTTTGACGTAAAATACATTTAAAGCCTTATTTTAAGGGCTCTTAAGGCCGATTCAAATTCCATAAATCCTATATTAATTATTCCTAAGGCTTGGAATGTTTCACTTGGTCAAACCGCGTGGGTTAATGCGATCCGTTTTTAATGGAGAATTAACCGGATCTTAAACCGTCACCTCGTTAAATCTTAAAAAGGGACGAGATATCATTCTCCCTTGTTCCTTACCTTTATTCTTAACTAAGAGGCTCTAGAACCTTTCAATCCTTCCCGTAGGAGTTTCACAATCAACCCTTACTCCTAGGATCAGTCCCGCTCTGTTGGATGCAACCAAGCTGTGTCGATCATTCTTCCACATAAGTTGTCGCGAGGGGAGGATCGTGACCCGCTGTGTGGATAAAGGACGTCAAGAACTCTTCGAAGTAGGGGATTCATGGCTTCTCTAATTATATATGTGCAATCGTAGAGTTAGCATGATTTATTCCTTTGGATCACAATGGAATTGACCTAATTAAATACTTGAACCGGATTAAAAGAATTGGTTGATCGCATGCTGTTGCTTTATACCGTGATAACGGTTTGCCTCATGTTTTCCTAAATATAGTGATATCTATGTTTTCTTTGATTTATTGTTCGTTCATGATTGAAATTGATAATAAACGTAAAGCCGGAATTAATTGTTGATTAATTGGCTAAAGATAAAGAGGCATGTAAATTAATCTGGTTGTTGTCGTTGTTGTAGTTGTTCTAATTTGAGGATAATCAAATTAGGGAAGCAAGCATGGTTATTTATTTGTGATAGCTTACTGATTAGGTATCCATGATTGGAACCTACGAATAAAAAAAAAATCTGTTAATTCAATATGGTTTAGAGAACAGATTATGTGGGAATTTCAAAAAGGGTTCTGAGTTACCCTCTTGTTTGTTAAAGGGCCGAGAGCCCATTTTGTGATGTTTGTTTTCCTGCTGTTTGTGCTGTGATGTGAGCCTGGATGGTTGTTGTGATATGAGGAGACATGGAGACTTGTGGTTGTGGCAGCGGATGACGCCTAGTGTGGCGAGATGCATCGGTTTATGCATATGGGTGTCAGGGAGGACACCAGGGGTGATGGAATGGGACGGATGTGGTTGCTGGTTGCTTGTGGTTTTCTTGAATGTTAATCTGCATTGCTTTTCCCCACTGCTCAAGGCAGCTGGTCTTGCTTACCCTCATTCTGAAGGAGGCGAAGACACGCGGGGTATTCCACGTGCTTTCCGTGTTTAGCCTCTCGATGGAGGATGGGTCTATGCTCTTTCTATAGGCGGAAAAGACTCGACGGGTAGTATATCTACTCACCGTGTTGAGCCTCCTTTGTGTTTAGAAGCATAGGATGTTTTTCTAGAATGCCTGGGAATGTGGAAAAGTATTTCTGTAATGAATGTTTTATTAAATGGTGAAAATCCACGGGGATGGAGATGCTGGAATTTAAAGGTGAGGTGAATCTTAAAAAGGAGCAGTTGTTTTTGAAAGTGACGCCATTTCAGTTAAATGGGGAATTGTTCAATCTTAATTAATGCTTAAAGAATTAACTAATGTACAGTGGAACTGATAAATGAGAATGGAGTAATCTAATAAAGATCTTCAATTGGTTGTGTGCTTATAGGATACCTAGTCTTAGAAGTAGCAGCCTGGAGTCTGAGAGACGTTAGCTGCAGTTGTATTTATGACTAGGTAATGCCCATAGTGTGGATGTGAGTTACTTATATATTCTGTACTTTTTGTGTTTCTATACGCTACTCCATCCTGTCGGTAAGGGCAACTGACACCCCGGGGATTCTGAGCCCTGGGGGGTGTTTTCCCCAACATTCTGATGGGAGGTTGAATGGCTGACTACCCCCTTTGGCCCCGCTCTCTTCTCTTGGTAGATCTAGTGCTGGTAGGCACAGTGGTTAGTTTTACCCATATATGTGTGTAGAGGGCTGTAATGGCTTGTGGTTATTTCACACACATATATTCTGGATATAGTATCCTATGGACTACTATAGGTGTAACGTGTATAGGCTGTGATGGCTTGAGGATCCTTACTCGGTGTATGGGCTGTAATGGCTTCAGGTATAATACCCGACGTATGATACACGTTATGCGAGCTGCGGTGGCTCCCGGAAACTACCTGGTTACTTTTGGTTGTGAGGATTGTGTGGAGCTTAGCCCAGGTGTCTGCGGGCAAGCCTATGTGGTGCACGTGGTGCAGATTGTGGAGCTTGACCCATGTTGATACGGGCAAGCCTTTGGAGAGAGATGCACAGGACGTATGTCGTTGGGGCAAAGCGGCAAACCAGTGGGGAAGTGGTAGCGGGGTACCCTTGATATTCTTTACTACATGCTATATTCTTGTATGCGTTACTTGGTGAGAGTAGCCATGGTGAGGTTGGGAACATAGTATACCTGTTTAGGTGACGAGTTAGTTTCACTTGTTGTTCACTGGGCTTTAGCATGCTTTCTTTACTTTTGCACGAGAGTCTTGGGGAGGATCCTACTGAGTATACTGTTATACTCACCCTATGTACATATAAACTGTTTTTCAGGTCACTTGGAGCAGGTTGGAGATCAAGCTGGTTACTACTAGCTTGCGGTTGGAGGAGGAGCTGTTCGGGCTTGTGGTCGCTGCCGTTTTACTTTCTTTTGGGTACTTTTAGTTCCCCTTTCAGTTGTAGTACTTTTGCATGACATTTCATATATGTACTTGGGTTTCTTTTACATTTCAGTTATGAGTTGGAGTTGGTTGGATTCTATTCTATCTCTCTCTTCTGCATGTGTTCTCTTAGAGGGTAATGCCTCCCATTTGTGTGTGTATTATACCCTCGGTGCTAGTCGCCAACCCGGGGCCTACTGGAGGCGGGACTCGGGGGTCATTATCTCCCTTTTCACATTGCCATCCCAGGAGGGGTACACTTTGTGGGGAGGGGGTCGTGACACTATCCATAAAAATACTCAAATAGGGCCTTGTTGATGGAATAGAGAAAGATTATTTTTATGAAAACTATACCAAAGGAATGTTATTTTCCCATGATCTAAGAAAGACCAAGATGCATGATTGATTTATATTCCCTAGTGTCTGGAAGGTCTGCTAATTTTTCTCATCTATCTGGGGGTGGAAGGTAGTGATGAGGCATAACTAAGTTCCCAAATCTTACTAAAATACTCTATAGACTCATGAGGTAAATAAAACATCCCAATCTAAGTCAATGGAACTTATAAAACCATGTATTCACAAAACCACATCTGCATATCTCCCAACCAAAATTTCAACGACAACTAACTCTTTGATTACTTAGAAGTGAGCCGATTTCATGAAGAATCAAATGTTTACCAAGTTATAATCAAAACCATCATAAACATGGGGTAAAAATATGACAAATTACATCAAGGTTTCATTCCATTTACACTCATGAACATATTTGGGCTAAAAAACCACAAGGAACACTATGTCATACCTTTACCTACTAGAAAACTAGACATGAAGCCATAAACTATAATACTCCACATTTCATCTCAAGACACCAAAACTATGTCCCCATGCCATGGTATATCTTTGATACTCTTAGCTGTACCACTGAAGGTGATATTTTAAACTCATTAAGGACACCGTCATGCATATCCAATAGAAAAAATATCCTCCCCTATAATAATTTCACAACCACACCTTGATGGGACACGGCATACCTATGTAAAAAAAACCTATCAAGACCAAAACATACAAATGGAAAATATTCCATATATTTGGTGGAATGAAAGGACTTATATGATAGATTATATATTATTGAAATGTTCCACCTCCATCTTTGAGTAGATCAATATGTCATCGAGGAAAATTACTATGAATTGGTTCATGAACTCATAGAACATTGAGTTAATAAGCCCCATGAACACAACTAGTGCATTAATAATAGAAAACATTATTTCCTTGTACTGAAAGTTCACATACCTTCATGGGAAGGACATATTTGGGATATAATCTTCTTTTTTACCTCAATTGGTGATTCCTAGACCATATATTGATCATAGAGATCTAGATATCCCCTCAAAACTAGGAAAAAAGATCATGAATCCCTATAAGTGGGCAGTGATTCCTAATTGACAGATGATTAAATATTTGGTAGTATATAAATAGACTCATAATACAATCCTACTTCATGGAAAACAACACTAGAGCACCCAATGACAACACACTAGGTCAGATGAAACCCTTTGGCATTAGATCATTTATCTTAATCCTAAACTCCAATAACATATATGGTTCCATCTGATATGTACCCCTAAAAACTAGAGAAGCACCAGGTTTTAGATATTTCCCAATATTTTTATCAATTTTATGGGGTAGTGTCACATACTCCTTGAAAAAAACATACAATAAACTCAACCATCATAGTATCTAATGATTTCATGGATAACCTGGTCATAATAGAAGGAAAGGGATCCGCACATATACTTCCTAATTGAAAATCCCCCTCAAAAATGAACACTTCACACCGACCACCCACATCCATGAATATTAATCTCTTCCTAATGAATTATTAAAAAAATCAATTAAACACAACTATTCAATAATGAGGATGACATCATATGGATGAATTTGAATCATGAAGAGATCCACATGTGATAAATGTGTCCCCATAATTAGTGTACATCCCCTAAATACATCAAACAAGTTGATCTAGTATTTGACTAGATTATTCAACACTGCGAGCATGAGAATCCACTCTACATCTAGTACTAGTGCACAAAATTGAGCAGGTTTAACAAATAAGTGTGAACCTCCGGAATAAAAAATTCCCTAATTAAGGCTATATGTTAAAATTAATATACCTTGAAGGAAATATAACCCCAGTAGATATTTATTCTCCATCCCACACAACCCACCATTCCTTGAGCATCTACCTCTATACTGATGGCCACCTCAATGGACACATTCAAGTTGAGGCCCATGAAGATGAGAAGTACCCAATGTCAACCTCTTCCTTCTAAATATTATCTTAGTTGAATATAGGACTACTGCCCTATTTCTAAAATCACCTTACTGGCGACTACTAATAAGGATCACAAAAAGCCCGAAAAACTAAACCTTATTAAGCACCATGAACTACTAGGATCTGATTTCAATGATTACTATGGTCCCCACATAAAATTAAAATAAGAACCATGCCCCTAGGAAAATAATAGAAACCATAGGCCCTAGAAGGATGGAAGGGAAGTTGCTGATGTTGAATCACCACTTTTCAAAACCTTGAAGGCCAGGGTGCCTTAGACCTTCCACTAACAACTCTGATCCTCAATGAAACCTACTCTTTCTGTTCTCATGGTAATCATCCTCGTGAGTGCATACGATCAATCACCTCCACCTTCTTCTAAAACTCCACATACATTATAAATGTAAAAGTAGTAAAAAATAATATATAGAAGGGTGTATTTCTACTTTAAGACACTAGAAATTGGACTCATCATCTAGAAAAGGATTTGGGTGAAATGAAAAAATATCATTGAACTTGATCCATATATCCTATATAGACAAGCTCCCATACTGATGACATAACATCTCCTACGACTTCACTACCTTCATGGATGATGAGAGGAAATACGATCGGAAATCCTTTTGAACTTCTAGCCACAACATATCGATCTCCTTGCAGTCAGTAAAATATATTTTCTAGATGTCAGGAGCAAATCCTCTCATGCAACTCAACGCCAATGGTACACAATAATATACCCTATCACATATAATACTAAAGGAATTGTTGACCTCCTCTAACTAGTGGTGTATCACCAAATCAGAGATTCTCCCCTCATACATCCTCAAACTATACCAATTAAATACATACAAGGCCCTCTTACATGCCTCATCCTACTCTATTGGGTCAATCATTTATTGATCAACCAGACCAGCCTTCCTAACCTCCACCACCTGAGCTACTGGATGATGGTTACTATGATCTATCACATTAATGGAAACATATTTATCATAATCCTTATAGTGAAATTTTTTATTTAGATTCATTTCAATCATTTTGTGTTATCTAAAGCATCCAGTAAAAATAACAAATAAAGTAATCATGATGCACGTACCTCCACTAATTATTTATGCTAAAAGTGGAGCAACCTCACTCTGTCGTATTTTAGGATTAGACTCCTTGCATTAGATCACATGGGGCCAATGTATACCATATACTATCTAGTATTTCCTAACCAATATGAGGCACAATTATCTACCAACACCACTTCTGGACTAACTCATGAAATCCTCAACATGCCAAATGTTGATATCCACCCAATCCCTTAACCAAAAAATCTAATAAATCTATATTAAAAATCCCTCCATCCCTAGGTTCCCCACTCAGGATGATAATTAATGAAGATAGATAATTACCCCAAGTACCACCTCCAATATGTCCTATGATTGAGAAAAACATTGAGGGTATAAAAATATCATATATGGGATTCATTACCATAGATAATATAGTATTTGGACATAGGAAAACAATCAAAAAACATATATATGAACTAATAAAAAGGAAAAAATACCAAAACCCTCCCACAATGAATATATAAATAAAAAAATACAATAGTAATTGAATGTAATACCCAAAAAAATATTGAGGAAGAAACACTATAATAACTCCAATGCCCTAGTTATTCATGTTCAACAGGGTCCACATAGTCCTCCTCAAAACCTGAAACACAATTTGTATATGTGTAGAGTGATTATACAAGTATACTCATAAGGATCAGTACCCAAATTATCTTGCACACATGTGAAAAAGAATATACTAATCCACCCATGAGAAAAAATACAAACCAAAAATTCCTGATATGTTCTACTAAC
Source organism: Viscum album (assembly GCA_963277665.1). Classification (NCBI taxonomy): domain Eukaryota; kingdom Viridiplantae; phylum Streptophyta; class Magnoliopsida; order Santalales; family Viscaceae; genus Viscum; species Viscum album. Next base: position 679,055,566 of record OY728165.1, read on the forward strand.
CAATACCATCCTCACTAAGGCACACTAATCAAATAACAAATCTAATTATAATAACATAATAATATGAATATTGATAAAAGGGTAACTCTTATCACTTTCCCTAAGGTTTCAACTCTCACACCTTAATGTCTTACTCCCTATCACTTCCATCTCTTATATATAATAACCCTTACTAAACACACTTGGGAACTAAAATTATGCTTTAAACCCTGTGAACAACTGGATATCACATCAAATATCACCTAAAGACACCTAGGATCACATACCATCTCACCCGAGGACACCTCAACCATCACATCACATCTCACCTGAATACACATGGTCCATCACATGACATCTCATTCCAAGGCACCTAGGCCATCCCATCACATACAAAATTGTAACTAGATTAGTAAGTTATCATGAAAATTAAGGAAATGAACCTTATTCCCTCTTATTTCTCTACAATACTGTATATACCTGGAATTTTCCATGTAATTGTTTTTATTATATGGAAATATTATGAGTCTGTGAAAATTTATGTCATGTGATTTCAAGGCATGGAGTGCCTAAAATGAATTTCTGAATTTTTTTGGGTACGTTCAGTAAACACGTGTGTGGAGTTTTCGATCTTTTGAACTGGTGATCAGAATTGAAATCCTAGGAGACCATTGAATTCACAACACTGATATTCTCTTAAGGGATCCTTCACCTCGACTGCAGATGTTCAAGGGTGGAAGTTGGATTTTCGGTTTTTCATGGGAGAGATAAAAAATAATAAAATAAAACAATTTACTTTTAGTTTATTTATTTGAAACCTCTCATTTGAATCTTGGTGGTGGGTACCACCTAACCTTGAACCTTTTTTAATGTTATGTAAATCTTGGAACCTCCAAATTAACGAGCCTACATTAATTGATATAATTAACTTGAACATAATTAAGTTAGCACCACAACTCTTGTGGTTGGGAAAATCGTTGGAAAAAAGGATTTTGGGAGGAGAGAACTTGGGAGAGACTTTAGGGAAATCTTGGGGGAAGAACCTCCTCCAATGAAGAATGAACCTCCAAATCAAGAATGAGGAATCAATGTTCGATCTTGGACCGAAAGCGTGCAGTGGAAGCGAAAATCACCAGCTTCTCCTTCATCATCTCCATCTTCTTGGTCATGCCATCCCCAATTAACGATTGAGGTAGGGATTGATTAATATTGTTCTTCATTAATTTACATTGAATATTTCATCTCGAGCTGCATCCTATCGATCTAATGCATTGGTTGTGGGACAAAAAATCATGACTCGACCCCTCTACAACCTCATGGATTGATGTGTTCTTCATTGGCGGATCATCAGGTTGAGAGAAACTAGACCACGTCGGGATAGATGCAACGGTGAAATCCAAGACAAACATTGTACTCTTCGGATTGAAGAATGGGCCACCAGAGCTCACCTGGTGACCCGAGGAAGCACGCCGGCGACCAAAACTGGCATGGAACAAGGTGGTGTCCATCACACTAGCCGACCACGATGGTGATGGTGACGAAACCACATTGTTGGAGGAGACCGCCGCCCATCGGTCATGGCGGAGGAGGACGGCGGCCGACATGCCAGCTAACCATGTGGAGGTAGGGAGGTGCATGTCTGCATCGCCAATAGAGGAGGAGGACATGGCTGTCGAGCCGCGGTGGCACACCAGTGAAACCGACAACCAGCAGACCACGAGAGGACAACGACACTATCACGCAGTTGGAAGGGGTGGCGGCTGGATTTCCGACCGGTCGCGTCACACTGAGTAGGACCCAGTCGGTAGGCCACAGGTGCCTACCGGTGACTCCATGTGGCGCCCCTAGATTGGCCCAAACTGAACGGCCCTTGGGCCCTTCGGCTATCTGGGGGGCACCTCCCCTAGGTTTCGGCTAGGGCTGGCCCTGCCACGGTGGTCCACCCCGACTGTGGGCTGCACCGCAGGCCACCCAGCAGGTGCCCAGTAGGCCGCGCCGATCAGGGCGTGCCAAGCAGGCCAGGCCCACCGCGGTCCAGCCCATCTAGGCTGAACCGTGACCAGGTCGGGTTGGCTTAAGCCAGGTCGGGCAGGGTCGGTCTGACTGGGTCAGACCAGACCTGGGCCCATCCCAACCACATATACGCCTTTTGTACATATCATGAGAACATGGAATACTTTTGATGAACCTTCTACAGCGCCAGAATCCTTGTATTGAGTCGGTCCTTTTGGTATACCCCACTTGTGTTTTGGACAGAGCTGAAGTATGGACGGGTTGGATCAAAGATGGACCCAACTGGGCCCTCATAATAGAAACAATAATAACATATAGACCGGGCATCTGATTGACACGTCGTCTGTCACATTGGGTCCCTTATGACATGACAAACCTTTTTTGATACTTCATCATGGAACTTCATTGAGGTTTATGTATTTATCTATGCCTTGAGGAGAGGATCCTCCCAGTATCAGGCATGCTTAGTGTGAGAACCCTATGGCTGTTTCTACTTGAAGAATCTTCAGATCCTGTGTTGGTAATCTTCAGATCCTATGTGGGTCAACATCTACTGATCTTTTTTGGGTCATCTATAGATCATGTGTGGGTTATCTTCAGATGCTATGTGGGTCATCTTCAGATCATGTGTGGGTCATCTTCAGATCCTGTGTATGTCATCTTCGATCCTATGTTGCTCAAATCTGAGATTCTCAACAAAGTAAGATGATCTAGAAATACAACTAATCATCTATACATTCGTACTTATGTTATACCTAGTGTGTGTTGAGTCTTTACCTTTTTGGTACACTTCTGTGTGGCATTGCCTTTGTGGCACTTACCTTCATGGTGTTAACTTCGATGTATTATTTCCTTCATGGAATGGTTGTTCTTTTGGATAAAGAGTTGGGCCTTGTGTTTCCTCATGAATGAGATAGGTTAACTTGATAACATATGTATATGTATGGACATATACCTATGTAGGGTTAATTTTGTGGCGTGCTTTGTAACATTGGACTTTCTTTGTGGATTATTCTCATTGGATTCTGAGAGACCTTATGGGGTCTCGAGGTCCTTACTAAGTATTGTTATACTCATCCCTACATGGGCTAAGCCCGCCCCTTATTGTGTCTTGTGCAGATGACATTCATCATTGATCGAGGATGAGGGTTCCAGGACTGGAGGCTGCTTGGAGGTGGACCATTAGACGAGACAAACCATAGAGACGACGCCTCAAGAGATGTACCAACCCTTTAGGTATGATCCTTGGTGGGGGTTCACATGAGCTATTTTCAGTTTTACTTATACTTTCTAGTTGGGCTTGTAATCCGACTCCTTTACATACTGTACTCACACTATTTACTATATAGTTTACATTGTGCCTGTATCTTGTTGTGTGCATGGATTTTGTGAGTTTGTAGGTTAAAAGTAAATGCCTTTATAGTTTTTGGGATATGCCTTTCCAGTGCTAGTCACCAGCCACTGGCCTATGGAATGTGGGTGCGGGGTTGTAACGGCACAGGCCCCGGGGGAGGGTTATGAAAAATAGGTATCAGAGATGTCATTTCTTACAAAGAACTTATACACTGATCTTTTGATTTGGAAATATTCTTAAGGGTAATGAGTTTGGTTTTGAGTTTGAGGAAATACAGTGTTGGTGCAGTTGCCTACGTATCCATACACCAGGACCATGACTTCAGATTTCCGACTCAGTGCATGAAAACACGGACAACATGTGTGTTTTTTGAATATTTTTCATTGAAGTCTTTTTGAGTTCTCTCACCAGGTATAACAAATTGACTGTGGAAAAACTGTTTCTTTTTAGGATGCCTCCACGAGGATAGTGATCTAGGGTTCCAGGTAGAGTATTCTATGACCGCCCACTGAGCAACGAGGATTTGTTGTAGGGCCCCTTTCAAAAAATTTACCTTCATGTGGTGTACTAATTTAACCACTACCCATGGGAAACCCATTTCCACTGACTCCGATAGTAGAGGGTTCCCTCCTATTAAGTGTGTTTCACAGGTTCTAGCACTAGAGGCCACCGAGGTTCTGAGGCGAGATAGATCCACATGCGGCTGAGGGCTGGCTGGAGGTCGTGGTCAGAGTTTTCTGACTGGTAGGGACACCAGCTGATCTTATGGTCATCCTTACAGCCAGTCTTCCTTAGTTAGCAGTAGGGAGATGGTGGAGCTTGATGCTCCAGGTTCATGATGAGGTGAATCACCTCTGGGAGGACTTTGAGATCCTATTTAGGGTAGTGTTAATCCCATTGGATTTACACACAGTGCGTATACAGAAGCTTCTCCATATAATATATGGAAACATGATCATGGATCAGTATTATTTGATGTTCACTGACCTCTAACGCTACACCAAATACATGGTGCATGACCCTTTCATCAGGAACCAGAACTTCAATAAAGGGCTCAGACGTGAGATTAGTGCATCGATGATTTCTCTCAACATTCCAACGTAGTCTGGGGTGTTAGAGAAAGCACTCTTATAGAGAGAATCCTTGATGAGCAGTCACCGACAGCGAGACCCACCACCAGACATCACATAGAAGAGTTATCTTTAGCTGGCAGCAGACGGATGATACAGAGGTCTAAGAGGACAAGACCTATAGGTGGACGACTGCAAGATACATGGTTAGTTGTGAGGGGATCTTGACACAATACAAGATAGGCGAGGAGCATGCATTGTTACTCAAGCAGCGGGCAGAGTCACATGGCTCACGATTGCTCGACCCGCTATACGGATGACCTGCAAACGGTCGAAGGACCGCATGGGAAGAGGCGAAGATTCGGTCTAGGAGGTCCGTAACTAGTAAGAAGACATAGAAGAGGGGCTGACCCTGTAGCAGGAGGTGGGTAGCGCTTTGAGGTTCTACCACCACCACCACAAGGTGTTCCACACCGACCATTGGGAGCAGGTGGACAGGGACGAGCTCAACTCCAGGGAGTTGAGGCCTACGACCATGGAACTCTAGAGGTGACATGATTTACGATCTGTGTCTACTCCACCTTAGTTTTAGTACTTATAGACATAAGATCCATCCACTATTTTATTTGCACAACCCTTATTCGAAGCTCCAAGATTTTGGTAGATCCATTGGATCAATCCTTATGGTTAGAGACTCCAATGGGAGAGGATTCGATGATTACACACTGCTCCCAACAGTGTGATCTTACTATACGAGGTGAGAGCTTCGACTGGGATCTTCCAATAGCGGCGTCAAGGTCTTACAACAACATCTTAAGTATGGATTGGTTATATGCAGTCCATGCTCAGATCGATTATATTAGGGGAAAAGTGTTGTGTGTCCACAAGGATGGGACCAGGTTTTCCTTCATCGGTAAGAAGGGAACCTTTGCAGCACAAAATGGACTTACCTGGGGGAGGGTGAATCTAATCACACATTAGTTGGCTAGACTTACCATCAGAGTGGTTGATGTTGAGAGTCTGATATATTTTGTAGTGGTGGACCTGTATGCTGATGTTTTCCTTGATGATATTTTGAGTCTACATCATCACAGAGAGGTTAAATTTTATATCAACTTGTACCCCAGAACGACAAAAATATCTACACCAGCATATCGGATGGATCCTTTTGAGCTTTGAGTGCTAATAGTATTTCTACATGACTTGCAGAGGAAGGGGTTCATTAGTCCCAATGTTTCTCCTTGGGCAGCCCCAATTTTGTTTGACAAGAAGGCAATGTGAGTTTGAGACTCTGTGTGGACTATCGGTGCCTGAACTAGGTGACCATGAAGAACAAGTACCACCTACCAAAGATTGTTGATCTTTTTGATCAGCTGAAAGGAGCAAGATGGTTTTCAAAAGACGGCCTTCAGTTGTTGGTATGACCACTATGAGTTCTTGGTTATGCCAATCAGTGTAACCAACACCCCAAAAGTGTTCATGGGACTCATGAACTTGATATTCCAGCCGTACCTCGATCACTTTTTGGTAGTCTTCATCAACAACATCAAGGATTACTCAGCTATAGAGGAGGAGCATGCTTATCATCTGCAGATAGTTCTAGACACACTCCGAGAGATCCAGCTTTATATTAATCTCTCGATGTTCCAATTATAGATCCGAGAGGTTCACTTCCTAGGACACGTCATCTCGGAGGCTGGAGTTGTGGTGGATCCAGCAAAGAATGAGGATGTGATTTCATGGGAGCCACCTAAATGTGTGACGAAGGTGTGGAGTTTCCTGTGTCTGTTCTATTACTACCAGAGATTTGTGCCTGACTTTTACAGAGTCACAACACCTCTATCAGTATTGAAGAAGAAGGGGAAACCCTTCATCTGGTTAGAATGATACCAGTAGAGTTTCCAGAAGCTGAGGCAGAGAATGATGAGTTCCCCCATTTGAGGATACTATAGGAGAGTGTTTGGAACATAATCTACAGCAACACATCAGGGACCATGATTGGATGTTTCCTGATGTAGGAGAGAGCAATGATCACTTATGGATCACGACAGCTAAGACCAAATGAGCAGAACTGCGCTACCCATAACCTGGAGTTAGAAACCGTGGTATTTACCATGATGATGTGGCGACATTAATTGATGGGTGAACATTTTAAAGTATACTCTGATCATAAGAGTCTCATGTATATGTTCTCTCAGAAGGAACTGTATTTGATACAACAGGGTTGGCTTGAGTTCCTCTAGGACTATGACTTCAAGATAGTCTATACTTCTGGGAAGGGGAACGTAGTAAGAGATCCACTCAGTAGGAGATCCTGTATATAGTTGTTGAGTGAGGAAAAAGAGCAAATTTCTGATTTGAGGATATCCTATGTGGATAGAGAAGGAGAAGCTTATCTTCAGCCTCTGACAGTCACTCCCCCACTCCTTCAGTGAGTTATGTAGGTGTAGCTTGTGGACACTGACTATGAGGGTCGATGTGATCAGATATCCACAAGACATGAACCTGTTGAATTTTCTGAAGGTGGGGAGCACGTCATACTCTTCAGAGGGTGTACTGTGGTACCGATGGTGCTATGGGAGGAAGTGTTGAGGGAGTTCCATATATACCCTCTAGCTGTATATCTAGACACTACCACAAAACAGGGCAAGGGAAGCGCTTCCCTTTATCAGTGCTAAACAGAAAGCGCAGATAACGGGGTATGCCTTTATCAGCGCTATATAAAAGCACTGATAAATGAATGTTTTATCAGCGATTTTATTTTATCACTGATAAACCATACTTTTATCAGCGCTTTTAACGAGCACTAATAAAGGTTTTGTCCATTTTAATTTAATAACCCTAACAGGCCATCCTCGCTTGCACGCGGTCAAGCTCTCGCGGAAGCTGAACCAGGCCCCTCGCCGTGCGACCTCGTCCTCCTAGTCCTCCTCCTTCCTCCTCCTTCCTCCTCCTCATCCTCCTCGGCCTCCTCCTTCTCCTCTGCCACCGTATCCCCTGCCCCCACTCCTGATACCGCGACGACCTCTGCCTTTGCCGCCTCCACCCTCACCGCCGCGACCGCTGCCGCCTCTGCCGCCGCCGCCGCCTCCGCCTCCGCCGCCGCCTCCGCCTCTGCCGTCGCCGCCGCCGCCACCTCCACCCTCGCTGCCACGACCGCCACCGCCTTGTCCTCCTCCTCCTCGTGCTCTCAAGGAGGGAGGTGAGTTCCGTGGATGGTATTCCCTTGGTATATTATTTATATATTGTGTGTGTGAGAACCAAATAGTGAATATAGATGTGAGATAGGAATGATACCATATCTTGAGCCTAATTCCAGTAAGTATTTCCATAATAGATAGTGTGGTCTTAAAGTGATTATTGTTATTTCTAGGGATGTGATTCATAATTAGTGATGAGTGTCGAAATAAGAGATGTTATTTATATTTATAAACACAAGTGGGTTTTTTTTGAATGATATGGAATTGGATACCCTATAGGTTCCATAGGGATATCATGACTCTATGATGTAGTATATGGTAATTGGTTAGTTATGATGGTTCACATGTGTAAGAGGTATACCAAGGTTATGTGTGATGATTTCTATGGATAACCAACCCGTGTTTTCATTTTTTTATTTTGAGATACCTTGGGCGGTAGGTTTTACCCCTTCGTGTTGAATATTTATGTATGAGATACAAAATAAATAGTTTTTAATATTATGGTTATATGGATTCCCAAAGATTATCCCAATGGAAATGATGATGGATCCATATTAATTTTCAACACATAGCATAATCTCATAGTTATATGATTAGACAAAGATGAACACATAATACAAAACATATCACCTAGTATGTCTGTCACATATATGAATAAATAAATTAGAAAAAAAAACATGCTATAAAACATAAAGGTACCATTAAATACTTACATTGGTCAACTTTTTTTTGAAATTTTTTATCTTCATCCGTGTATTGTACTTGAACCCATGAATTTGATGGTGAGTATGCGTACACGATAGTTGACCTTAATATAGAAGTGTTTCTGGAAGAGTATAAGAGACATGAAGCAATGAAGATCATTTGAGTGTTGGAGCACATGTGGTTGCTACAAACAATGTGGAAATCAGCTTGTGCAATGCGACCTGAGTTATAACTTGCAGGTATTGTAACATAGGCCACGTTGCACAAGCCGATTGCCACAATGAATAGAAAGATCTTAATTGCTTAGTGTCTCTTATACTCTTCCAGAAACTCATCTCTAAGAAGGTTAACTATCGTGTACGCATATTCACCTTCAAATTCATGGGTGCAAGTACAAGGAACGGATGAAGATAAATAATTTCTAAAACAAGTTGACCAATGTAAGTATTTAATGGTACCTTTATGCTTTGTAGCATGTTTTTTTCTAATTTATATATTTGCATATGTGATAGAAATACTAGGTGATATGTTTTGTATTATTGGTTTATCAGGAGTTTGTATGATTTCCTGTTTCCACATTTCATTTTAAATAGCATGTTATAATTATATATTTATTGTACCCTAATGGCTCAAATAGTGAGGCATATTGTAAATGTTTCTAGAATGCTGTAGTATTCTTTTTCCCCAATGGTAGTACATTTTTAGGATGTTTTCACTGATGAGGTATAAAATTTACTTCTTAATAACAAGATAAACATTATAATCTAGTTAGTTTTGGGATAAAATTCAGTTTCTATCACAATTTCTAAAATAACACCAAAAGAGCATCAGTTGTTCGAATTACAATTTGATGATATAGAATATAATGGTTTCATATGGCATAGTACTTTACCATGGGATTTTATAGCTCTCTAAAATTGATGGTTGATTGGTATTTATTATTTTGTTGGACTATTGGAGATTGAACCAGATGAGAGTCATGAGTATTTATCCTCATCCACGCATTGATAGTCACATTGATCATCTATGAGGTTCTATGATCTTCTCCAAGATAGATTTGACATTAGGATACCATTAGATGAGCTGGACATCGATGGACCTACCATGGACTGCTTTTACGAGTAGTTATGGCCTGTATGGTTTTTAGCGATGATTTTTTGGTTTAACTAATGCATTGGTTTTATTAAGGGATGTGATGAATAGGATATTTCATCCTTTTCTGGATCAGTTTTTAGTAGTTTTTTTCAATTAAATATTAGTGTACTCCCAACCCATAGTTGATCTTGACAAACATCTTATTATCACCTTGAGTACATTGAGATAACATCATATTTATTACTGTTTTCTTCTTTTACTCATTGGTTTCCTCATGTTCGCATGTCATGTATTTTATAAGGCATCGTTCAGTCTTTGTAAGACTAACTTGGAATAAATTTGATATATGTCTGATTAAATCAGGTATCTTCTACATACACGATGTTCACCCTACTAGACACACAATGTATATGGATTTCACATATGTTTAAAGGAATTTATACCATGATTTGTTTTTATAAAACCCAAGCAATGCTACCTGATTAATTAAAACATAATATTAGGCACGTCATCGAGATCGAACCCATAAAGAAGATGAATATGAATAATGAATGGATGAATTCCAATCGGTTGACAAAAGATTATGAAGATGGTGTGAAGGAGTTTATCAAGTTTGCAGAAGATCATGCATGTGACCCTTCTCAAATCCTTTGTCCGTGTTTACGCTGTTGTTATTCAAGATAAATTAGTCCAGAGGAGTTGGAAGAACACCTGATCTGTCACAGAATAGATCGAAGTTATACATGTTGGAATAAACACGAGGAAAAAACCAATGTAGGTAGTGACTCAGAGAACACGACATTTTATAGATCATCTGATATGATTAGAAGTGTGAACAGTGAAGACGATCGTATAGAGGGTGTGATTACAGATGTGAACGATGATGAAGATCGTATTGAGGAAATGACAAGGACAGTTGAAGATAAACTTCATGATTGCCCAAAATTGTTTGAAAAGTTAAAGAGTTGTGCAAAAACGTCATTGTATTCTGGTTTCACTAAATATACAGCATTGTCAGCCGTATTGAAGCTGTATAATTTGAAAGTAGGCAACTGGTTGAGTGACACTAGTTTTACGGAACTACTTGCTCTCCTGAATGACATGCTCCCAGAAGATAATGAACTCCGAAGCCGAACATATGATGCCAATAGAATGCTACGATCGATGGTTATGATCTCTGAAAGAATACATGCTTGCCCAAATGACTGTATATTATTTCAAAAGGACCACAAATCACTTAAAGAATGCTCAAAGTGTGGTTCTTCCCGATACAAGAAAGATGATTCTAGTCCTACGAAAGTTGTATGGTACTTTCCAATCATTCCTAGGTATAAACGCCTATATGGAAGTGAGGAGACTGCAGGACAATTGACATGGCATGTAGATACAAGAATTAAAGATGGGAAACTACGTCACCCTACAAACTCTCCTCAGTGGAAGATAATTGATCATGAGTATCCTGAATTTTGGAACGAGTCGAGAAACCATCGTCTGACGTTATCTATAGATGGGGTGAATCCTTTTGGTTTTCAAAGTAGCAGTCACAGTACATGGCCGGTTATGTTGGTAAATTATAATTTACCACCGTGGTTATGCATGAAACGAAAATACATCATGTTATCTATGCTTATATTAGGACCGAAACAACCGGGTAATGATATTGATGTTTATTTTGCCCCATTGATCGAGGATTTGAAAATATTGTGGGATTCAGGTGTTACGATGTATGATGCTTACAAAAATGAACAGTTCACTTTGAAACCCATGTTGTACGGGACGATAAATGACATTCCTGCTTATGGAAATTTTTTAGGATATAGCATTAAAGGAACTCAAGTGTGCCCCATTTGCAAAAAAGGTACATAGTCAATTGGGGTGAAACATTCATCGAAAACCGTGTTTCTAGGACATCGCAGATTTCTACCCCGACGACATAAGTACCAATCTTGGACGACATCATTCGACGGAAGTTCAGAAGAACATACAACACCATCTCCACCAACAGGTGATCAATTATTTGAGAAAGTGAAATATTTGGACACTACTTTTGGTAAACTGTTTTCGAAAAACCTTACAAAAATGGGTTGGAAAAAGAGATCAGTTTTTTTTGAATTACCATACTGGAATTGCCTTTATGTCAGAAATTTTTTTGATGTTATGCATGTTGAAAAAAATGTATGTGATAGTGTCATCGGCACATTGCTAAATGCACCTGAAAAAAAGGATGGAACTAAGGATAGATTGGACATGGTTGAGATGGGAATATGAGAAGAGTTGGCACCAGTGAAGGGTGAAAAATGATCATTTCTTCCTCATACTGCTTACACTCTTTCCAGGAAAGAGAGATACCAGTTTTGCAACTTCGTGAATGACGTAAAGGTTCTAGAGGGGTATTCATCAAATATCAAGAACATCGTGTCAATGGGAGATTTAAAATTAAAGGGTCTGAAATAACATGACTGCCATGTTTTATGCAAGATCTAATTCCTAAATCGTTACGTTGCATTTTTCCCAAGAATGTTCTCCATACATTAACGAAGCTCTGTTTCTTCTTAAAAGCTATATGTAACAAAGTTATAGACCCGGAGAAATTGCCAACTATGGAAAGAGAAATTGCCGTTATATTATGTGAATTGGAAATGTTCTTCCCACCGACATTTTTTGATATGATGGTTCATTTTATGGTTCATTTGGGGAGAGAGATTCGACTATGTGTTCCTGTACATTATAGATGGATGTACCCCATTGAACGGTATATAAATATTTTGAAAGGGTATGTCAAAAACCGAAGTCGTCCAGAGGGTTGTATTGCGGAGCAATATATTGTTGAGGAAGCTGTCGAATTTTGTACTGAATACCTGTATGGTGTGGAAATCGTTGGCCTACCGAAATCTCATCACACTGAGTGGCTTGAGGGTGAAGGAATTTCTTAAAAAGAGGTTGTCACAATCAGTATTACAAATCAGGAGCAGGCCCACCTTTAAGTTTTTCATAACAGTTTCGACGTTGACCCATATGTTCAAACCCACAAAGAAATTCTTAGGCATTTGAATCCTTCTAGGGATGAAAAATGGATATCAGATACACATAATAGATAGTTTATAGGATGGTTTCAAGACCATATTTTTAAGCAGTTAGATGAAAACACAGACTCAATTTCAGAATGACTTCGATGGCTGGCCGGAGGAGCACGTGTGTACGTATTATCGTACAATGCTTATGCAGTTAGTGGTTATACATTCTAAACTAACGAACATGATGAAGACAGTACCATGCAGAATAGTGGGTTTACACTTGTGGATGAGTTGATTCATGTTTTCGGGGCTAAGGGAAAAAAATCCAATTTATGCGAATATGTCATACTTTGGCATCATCAAACGAATATGGGAGTTGGATTATACAAAATTCAAAGTGCCGATTTTTCAATGCAAGTGGGTTGATATCAGGGCTGCTGTTAAAATAGATTAATTAGGATTCATGAAAGTTGATTTCAGTAAGGAAAAGGAGAAAGATGAACCATTTATAATGGCATAACAGGCAGTACAAGTATTTTATGTTCCAGACCCCGCAAACTGAAATTGGTCAATTGTTCTATTATCGACCAAAAAAATGAAGGGTCAGATGAAAGTTCAACAGAGGTTGACCCTTTTATAGGGACTTCACAATCATTTTGCAGCGGTCCAAATGTAGACAGAGTTTTGTATGTCATAGGAGACCACAATGAAGGAATTTACATATTCGATAGAGGAGTCAAATCACTTCAGCTTTTAAAGGAAAAAAAGAGAGTACAATAATAAGGTTATTTTTTTATTGTAACATACATTGTGTTACATTATGTTAGTATCTATTTGATGCTATTTTTATGTAATCTAAATTAAATATTAAACTACTTATGCAGATAATGACTTCTGCACCTACTGATGCGCCCAATCCCAAGGCACAAAAGGTCTCTCAACCAGCTGCTGGTGGTCCCACTGCAAAGAAACAACTAGTTTCTGAACCAAATGCTGGTGGTCCCAGTGCAGAGCAATAACAGGTTTCTCAACCTGTTGTTGTTGGTCCCAGTGCCGAGGTACAATAGGTTTTTCAACCTGTTGCTGCTGGTCCCATTGCCGATGCTAGCGCTCCGGGGGAAGATATTGATTCTACTTCTGAGGAAATGGTTGGAAATGAAACCCTGCAAGAGCAAAAAAACAAGAGTGTCGTAGTTTTACAGTGTTGGAAAAAGTCCTTAAGGAAAAAGAAAAAGGAATCAAATACGAGGTGGGATGGAATAAGCGAGGCCAAAAAGTTAACCCCAACAATGCCATATTTAGTAGCTACATTGGAATCGTCACTCGGTAACACGTGTCGATTGATGTACAGTTGTGGCACCATGTTGTCACCGAGCTGAAGACACTAATGTGGGAAGAGATTATGATAACATTATGATATCATTTTTTTAATTTATTAAAATAAAATAAAATACCAAAACATTGACTTACTCTTCATCATCCATTGCAGAGTGCATTTATAATAGATGTATCACAGAAGGAATATGTATTAAGAGTAGTATGAAGGATGCATAGAGGTTCTCGCACAATTTTAATGAAATATCATCTTAAAGATGCCGAAGGGAAAATCAAGCCGCACCCACATACTCTTTACGCACACTTGATATCCCAAGGAGCGTGGGATGCATTTAGCAACCGTCATGGGGAGCATACTTTTCAGGTACATTGTGTGGGGTAATACATTGTTTGACGTTTGCTTGTATTCATCACTCTGATTGACAGTTTTTTATTTATGAAACAGCTACTGAGTGCTGAAAATAAAAAACGCACAACAGAACTAGTGTACCCTTACCGTAAAGCAAGGATGGGGTATGCTGAACTTGAGAAAACATTGGTGCGTCTTTTAAATCTACCCTACTACTAGTATGTGACATAAAACAACACCATAACCATGTTTCTCTGTTTATATACAGATTGATGAATCTAAATCAAAATCCATATCCATCTTATTCCCTGTGCTATGGAAGGAGGCTCGTGTAAATAAAGAGGGGACATTGATAGATGAAAACACACAAAATGTGTGGGAAACATGTGTAAGTATGACATAATATAAATTTTAGTTTCTTTAAATCGCTATTACATTACAATAACTACTTATTTTTCTATATTTTCTATCTGAAATATTTAGAAGAATCAACAACAACCGCACCAGATGCAGACATACTTTCAGCAGCCTTGAAGCAGCCAGAAAAGTATGGCCACGTCAGAGGTGCGGGTTTTGGGGTGACACCCCGAACATATTTTCAAAAACAAAAACAAGAAGAGGATGAAAATGAAAAAAATGGAAAAGTAACAAGAACAATTATCTATTTTTCAAGAAGAATTACAATAACAGAGAGAGATGATAGCAAAATTGATAGGGGAGAGGCAAAGAGAAGAAAAAAAATCAACAACAACCCGTTCCTGACGATCTCGCCCCACCCCCACCAGCCTTGAGGCGAGCCATTCCCCTAAAAACCTGACTTAGATGAGGTAATGAATGTTTTAATAATTGTTTCTGTGAAATGTGATTTACATAGAAATTGATACCTTTCCTGTACTGATATTCCATACGGTGAAAATGACTGTGATTTATATTTATGAACTCCCACCTATTGCCTTGTAGAGAGGGCTATGGTTTTCAATACATAAAACGACTTGCTACACAATAGACAGCTTCCAAAAGATCATCTAAGAGTGTCAATTAACATAGCTAATGAGCCGAGTGCTGAGCTACATGTTCCAAATGACGATGATGAAATTCATACGGTTTAACACTCTGTTGGAACATTCATCGCATGACCGACAGTTCTTGTAAAAAAACATGTCGACAAAAAGGTATTCATTTCTTATTTATTTTTCAAGCTGGACCTTTAACATTTAATGAAAAAAGGTCTTAACCGATGACTATTATTACAGAATGACAAAGACTACGGGGTGAAATGAAATATCAGCTCAAAACTATCTCAAGGATCAACCAACCGATTGAAACGTTCTACTGAGAGCACCTTCACCCCGTCCGTTCTATATCCATAGTTAATATCATTGTAGGCTCATGTGGATACAAAGTTGAACGACAGCAGTACTCACATAGTTTCTTTCAAAAAAGATATGTATAGAGAGGAGATATTAGAATTAATTAGTGCTGAAAATGTAAACGAATTCCTCACATATGAATGGCTAGGCACCTCAGTTGTAAATGTATACATGAGGTAAGTTTTCATGAATTGAATTTTACAAATGATGATATACTCTGATAATTTTTACCAAATACATTTTATATTTGTCGCAGACATATATATGAAAAACAATTGAAGGGATTTCCCCATGAAGAAAAATTTGGACTTGTTAGTCCTCACACCACATCTTCAAAAGATGAATTAGATTCTGTTAAAGAGGCTTCAATAATGTCATCCATGTTCAAATCATTTGAAAACAAAATTACGGATGACAGATTATTTTTAATACCAACGATGCAGGGGTAAAACTCTAAAATTTAATCATATCAACTATATTTTAATTTATTTTTTTACTTATTACTTTTTGTATTTTTAGGGAGCATTGGATGCTGATTGCAGTCAATTTGGATACATTAAAGATTTATTTTCTGGATTCAACACATGGATATCCAACAAACTGACCACGCATGATGGAGTTTGTTAATTTGTAATACACTAGATCCAACATTTTAAAAAAAACATCTAGTTATATAATTTATGTTATCTTTTAATGAGGATTCTGTTATGATAGGGCGGTGAATCAATATCGTCTAATGCATGGAATGAATCCAAGGCATAAGGATGAGCACGCCTACAAGATATAAAACTGGAAAGGTTTCTGGGTATATATAATAACATTGAACTATCCAAACACATATCAAAACAAATTACTTATTATTGTCGATGTTTCTGTAGTGTCCAAAACAAACAAACGGAAAGGAATGTGGTTATTACGTTTGTAAATTTATGAAAGAGATCGTATTTCATCTACAAACTGGCATCCCTGATGAGGTATTTTCTAAAATAATTAAGAGTTTATTTAAAATATTTATTAATCCTTTTTGTATTTATATTTTTTCATTACTACTATGACTCTCGCAAAAACTCATATTCAGAAGATGATATACATGTATTTAGAAACAAATGTGCAACATAACTGATGGAAGATTGTACACAAATAGGATGAAGGTGAATTCCTACCACTTATGTTATCTATATATGATCATTTATTATCCTCCAACCTTTTTGGTGAATTGAGAATGCTCTGATGTATTGAAATATTAATTTATTACTCAATGTTTTCTATCCCCGGATTCATATTATTGATATTTGGACAAATCAATATTGAAGTGATGCATGATGGTGTGCAGTGCGTATGGGGTGAATGATGAAACCACCGAGGATCAACAAAATCCATTTTCTGTATCTCGTTTGGTTGATCTTGTATTTTAGCACATGTGTTGTTGTTTGACTTGCACAATTATTTATAGGTAGATTCATGAGATAATCAGTATCGTTGAGGGATTTTTTTGAACCAAAATATGTGTCCCAGGATAATTCAAGTAAGGGAAAGGCTGGTTAAGATGAAATCCAAGCTCAAACGACCCATACATCATCAAAAGAATCAACCCTGTGATGAACCATCATGTAGAATATGGTCCTCATGATGTTTTGAGGTGTTTATGGATGGTATGGGGAGTCTGATAAGCCCCATGGCCACCATAAATAATGTTTACAGACAGATCCACATGTTTTTTGTGCCTCTTGCCTCTTTACAAGGATCACGCCATTCACATGGTCCATCTTAGCAAGTATGTCCCATTCATCCCATTTCTACTCTTGGAAGAACCTGAGAATATGACAATGCATATTCCCCACAAGACCCATACTCATCCAACCACGAGTATTCCTAGTGTGAAGGGAATCTAACCAAGGGTAATACCCAAAACATACCTCTTTTAAATATATGTGTTTTGATCCTTGTATTCTAAATAGGGTACGTAGGAAGCCTCCATGAGGTTAAATCCGAACCAATGGTAAACCATGGTGACCCCCTCACTGGGGTACACCTTCGCTTATTTTCCCTCTTGTATTTACCATAGTGGTGTCCGAATAATTCTTCAAAATGATAAACATTACATTTATGGGATGCACCGCACTTGGGTCAGACCTCATTGGGCCTTTTGATCCATCTATCTGGTAAACATTCCAGGTGATCCCTCTTAGAGATGTAACTACCTGATCCACCTTTATAAGTGTTTTGATCCACCAAGGTCTTACATCTCTATAAGACATTAAATCATGACGCTCTATCCGTGTGGGATGGTAAACTCAGGGAATAACAAAAGTTAAACATGGGTTTCCATTAATATATTCAATATTAATGTTTAATCAGTCCTTATTAAGGTATTGTGGAGGTGTGGTTTTATGTTTTCCAGCAGATTTTGGAAGATTCCACGCTTTATTTAGGTGATTCCATGCTTTTACATTATATGATGATTTTATTATCCAGTATTTTCTTGCTAAGTGTACTATATGAAATGTTTGTGTGGTTAAAAATGTGTTATCAATGGAATTTGGGATGTGTATAGACTTGAAAGTTATTTTTAAAATGAATTCTGTTGTATTTCTTATGGATTTTCATGCTTAATTCCTTTAAATGTGTTTGAAGAAATGAGAAGGTTGTGTGATGGGTGTTTTCAAATGGACTTAATGTGTTTGTGAATTTTAAAGAGGGTTTTATTATGAGATGTAAAGATTCTATATATGTGTATTTACATTGAATGAAAGTACTTGAGAATGTGTTGATATATATGATGTGTATAATGTAAATTGAGCACAATTTACATACAAGGTATTTTCTTTATGATGTGATGGGGACAGGGTGAGAGGGCAGGGGTGGTTTTCTGGGGGAGGGGAAGGGGGAAAAGTGGTAGGGGGAAGGGGTAGGGGGTGTGCTGGGTTCTTTTAAAATATGTATGGGGTGGGAAGGGGGTGTGCAATGGGAAGGGGGAAGTGCAGTGGGTAGGGGTGTGATGGGGAAGGGGGCATGGGGTGTTCAGGGGGCATGGAGCGTGCAGGGGTAGGGGGTGTGCTCGGGGGTGGGCAGTGTGTAGGGGGTGTGCTGGGGAAGGGGGCAGGGGTGCTTCTTTTTTATGGAATGGGGTGGAAATATAGCCATGTTCTACAAAACATTGGGCCATTTGATTATTATAGATGATTAGCCCTAACCATGCACCAATTTCGTTAATTGGTTATTTTATGTTTTGTGCCTCACTAGTATAATCCCATTTAGCAACCCCATTCTTTATTTCATTATTGTATTACTAACATAATTTTTTTTATTATGTAGGTGAAATCTTTTTCCTCATTTTGAAGTCTGTGTTCAGAAACCGCCGCCATGGATGACAATTTTTTAGAGCGGATGGATGAAAAAAGTATGGAACATCATTGTGTTTTAACTGTTTTTTGGATAAATGTAATTGTAACCAAATTAAAAATTGTTTGAAATGTATATAGAAGTGTGTTGTTTTGTATTCATGATTTAAAGTAAATGTATATATCATTTTTTGTTCTTCTGTGATTTGTGTGTGGGTGTTGTGTGTGTTGTGTGCAGGTTTTGTTTGGACTATGTGCAGGTGCTGGGCAGGTTCTGTGTAGGTTCTGGTTTTGGATAGGATCTCTGGCCTTTATCAGCGCTAGTTAAGCGCTGATAAATAGATAATATATCAGCGCTATTTTGAGCACTGATAAAGGTAGTTTTTATTAGACCTCACAATAGCGCTGATATATTATACATTTATCATTGCTTTCTTAGCGATGATAAAGGGGCACTTTTATCAGCGCATTTTTTAGCGCTGATAAAGGGGACCCCCCTTTATCTTCACCGAGATTAACAACGCTTTTTTAGCGCTTTTAAAGGCCCTTTTTAGCACTATTATAAGCCATATTTGTAGTAGTGAGGAGTGGAAAAGATGTAACAGGACCTCAGGCGTTAGTACTATTGGCCAAGAATGAAGAAATCAGTATCAGAGTCGGACTCTCGGTGCCTCACTTGTCAGTAAGTGAAGACATAGCATCAGGTTCTAGTAGGCTTAGTTCAACCTCTAGTGGTGCCAGAGTGGAAGTGGGATGTAATTTCCATGGATTTTGTGATAGGGCTTCCACGCACGTCCAAGATACATGATTTTATCCGGGTTATCATTGAGTGACTCACCATGTCGGCCCACTTACTACCTATCAGAGAGTAGGGATTAGTATAGGTCTTGGGACACCACTACATTTAAGAGATTGTGTGGATTCATGGGGTTCCATCTACAATTATCTTTGATCATGATGAACATTTTACTTCCCGGCTATGGGAGGGGTTGTAGGAGGAATTTAAGACACAAATTTGATTGAGCACCACCTTTGATTCTCAGACGGATGGTCAGTCAGAGCATACCATTCTAACCCCTGAGGATATCTTGTGTGCTTGCATCCTTTATTTTTTTCCTTATCTGGGAGGATCAATTTCACTTGGTGGAGTTTGCGTACAAAAACATATATCACTCCAACATCTGTATGGAACCATTCAAGGCTTTGTACGGTCGACCTTGCAGATAAACTCTATGCTAGACTGACCCCAGGGAGTGAGCACTCATGGGACCGGAGATGGAATGAGCTACCACGGAGAAGGTGTAGATCATCCAGGAGCAGATGAATACTACACATAGGAGGAAAAAGTCTTATGCTGATAGGAGACAAAGACCTCTCAAGTTCGAGGATGGTGACCATGTCTTCCTAAGGTTCTCACCTCGATGAGGGTTGTGGACATTTGGATGGGGTGGAAAGTTATCTCTGAGGTTCACCCAACCCTTTCAGGTCCTCAGTAGAGTTGGTGCGGCGGATTACCGCTTAACTCTTCCCCTCAGTTACATTGGCTACATAACGTTTTTCACATATCCCAGTTGAGGAGGTATGTGCATGATCCTTTGCACATCCTTGACTGGGGTGAGCTGGACATTGAGGATGTGGTGCCGTTTTTGGAGGATCCAGTAGAGATTGAGTATCGGTAGGAGAGAGTCCTTTTTGGGTGATTTATACCTCTGGTGCATGTACATTGGAAGCACGGTAACCTCCCGGAGAGAACATGAGAGCAGGAGGATCAGATTCAAGCTAATTAACCCGACTTGTTTCCCTAGTTTGGGTTGCTGCTTTCAGGGATGCAAACCCCTGAGGTGGGGAGAATGTAAAGACCCAGAATTTTCCATGTAATTTTTTATAATATGGAAATATTACGAGTCTGGGAAAATTGACAGCAGAAGATTTCAAGGCTCGGAGTGCCCAGTATGAATTTCTAATATTTTTTTCAAGCACTTTTAGTAAACGCGTGAGTATCATTTTCTATCTTTTGAATCGGTGCTCAGAATTGATATCAAAGGACACCATTGAACTCACAATGCCAATATTCTCTTAAGAGAGCCTACACCTTGACTGCAAAAGGCCGAGCGTGGAAGATGGAATTTCAATTTTTGATGGGAGAGTTAAAAAATAATAAAATAAAACAATTAAATTTTATCTTACTTCATTTATTTGAAACGTCTCTTTTGAATCATTGTGGTGGGGACCACCTGACCATGAAACGTTTTTTAATGTGATGTAACTCTTGGAAACTCCCCAATTAATGAGGCAACACTAATTGATCTAATAACATGAACTTAATTATGTTATCTCCTCACCTCTTGTGGTAGGGGAAATCACTAGAAATGAAAGGATTTTGGTTGGAGGGAACTTGGGAGAGCCTTTGGAAAACTCTTGGTAGAAGAACCTCAAAAAACAAAGAACAAACCTCTGGATCAAGAAAGAGGAACTGACGTTCGAGCTCGGATCGGATGCGTGTTGCGGATGCGACAAGCACCGGCGTCTCCTTCATCATCTTCATCTTATTCCTCACGCTATCCTCAATGAATGATCAAGGTAGGGATTTTTTATGATTTTTCATTGTTAATTTAAGTTCAATCTTTATTCTCAAGATACATGCTATCGGTCTAATGTGGAGGGTGTTGGCCAAACAAACACTACCCAATCCCTCTACAACCATGTGGATTGATGTGTTCTTCGTGAGTGAATCGTCATGTTTAGAAGAACTCAGACACATGGGGAATAGATGAAGTGGTGATGTCTGAGAAAAATATAGAACTCTTAGTATTGAAGAACAGGCCACCAGAGATCACTCGGTGACCTGAGGAAGTCCGTCGGTGACCGGTGCCGATGATCGACAGTGGCAGGGAACAAGGCGACGACTAGAACACTGGCCAGTCGTGATGGTGGTTGGGGAGAAACTGCACCGATAGAGGAGGCCACATCCCATTGGTCATTATAGAGGAGGACGACGATCAGCAAGCCGGCAAGCCGTGTTGAGGCATGGAAGTGCGCGTCCGCGCCACCGGTAGAGGAGGAGGCCTCTGCTGTCGAGCCGCAATGGCGCACCAGGGCAGCCAAAAACCAGCCGACCACGGGCGGTATCATACAGGGTAGGACCTTCTCGGCATGTCCCACTTCCTAGCAGGGGGATCCATGTGGCACCGTAGGGTTGGCCAAAAATGAATATCCCTTCGGCCATTTGGGAATCCAGGGGGTTCCTTCCCCAGGTGTTAGATAGGGTGGACCCTACCGCGGAGGGCCACCCTGGCCGCGGGCCGCACCGTGGGCCACCCAGCGGGCTGTGCCGGGTGGGCGACCACCTTTGTGGGCTGAGCCTGACCACGGCCTCATGGACCAGGCTCTCTCTGGTCCAACCCATCTGGGCTTAACCTAGACAGGGTCTGTTCGGGCTGGGTCAGACCGACCGAGTCGGACCAGACCTGGGCGTATATGGACCCTGATACACCTTTTGGCCATATCTTGAGAACCAGGTGTTCATTTTACGAACCATCTACGACACCATAATCCTTTGATATATTTGGTCCTTTTTATATAATCCACTTGAGTTTTGGATAAATTTGGAGTACGACTGGGTTAGATCGAACCAAAACCCAACCAGGCCCTCATAATAGAAAAGCTAATAATTTACAGACCGGGCGTCTGATTGACTTTCCGTCTATCGCATTGGGTCCCTTATAACATGAATAACTTTGTGATGCTTCATCATGGGACTTCATGGTAGTTTATGTATCGACCAAAGGGTTGAGGTGCGGATCCTCCCGGAGGAAAGCATGCTTTGTGTGAGAAACCTGTGGCTGGTCGTACTTGATGAATATTTAATTCCGGTGGGGGTCATCTTCAGATCCTGTGTTGGTCAGCATCTACCGATAATATGTGGGTCTTCTTCAGATCCTGTGTGTGTCATATTTAGATCTTTTGTGGGTCATCTTAAGATCCTATGTGGGTTATCTTCAGATCCTGTGTGGGTCATCTTCAATCTTGTGTGCGTCAACATCAGAGCTTCTCGACAAAGTAAGATGATCTAGCAATATAAATAATCATCTATAATTATGTACTTAAGTTATACATGGTGTGATCTGAGTATTTACCTTTTTTTTCACTTATGTGTGTTGATAACTTCGTGGTATTATTATATGTGGTTTTAACTTTGTGGTACTTACCTTCATGATATTCTTTCATTCGTGGAACATTTTTGCTTTTGGATAAAGATTTGGGCCTTGTTTTTCCTCATGAAGGAGATGGGTTTACTTGATAAATTAGGTATATCTACGGTCATATACCTAAATAGTTGTTTTGTTTACTTCGTGCTTTGTAATTGTGGTCTTGCTTTTTAGATTATCCTCTGTGGATTCTGAGAGAGCTTAGGGGGTCTTGAGGACTTTCCTAAGCATTTTTATACTCACCTCTGCACGGGCTACGCCCGCACCTTATCGTGTATTGTGCAGATGATAGACTAAATTGATCAATGCTAAGGGTGTCAGGACTAGAGGCTTCTCGGAGGTGGACCATTAGACAAGATGAACTGCAGAGATGACAGTTCAAGAGCTATACCTACCCTTTAGGTAGGATCCTTGGAAGGTGTTCACAGGAGCTATTTTCAATTTTAATTTTACTTTTCAGTTGGGTTTGTATTATAGCCCCATTACTTACTATAATCACTCTATTTACTATATAGTATATGTTGTGCTTTTATCTTATTGTGTGCATGGATTTTGTGAGTTTGCAGGTTTAAAGGCAATGCCTTCTCGGTTTTAGTGATACGTCTTTCTATTTCTTATTCCCAGCCCCTGGCCTATGGAAGGCGGGCTTGGGGTAGTCACGACATGGGCCCTGAGGGGATGGGTCGTGATAATGACCCCTACTATAACCACATCATCATCTCATAAAAAAATAACAACTATTTCAATTTTCTACTTCTACCCATCACAACCCGCATATGTCATACTCTCATATAAGTGAGAGTGGGAGGGGGTAGCAAACTATCCATCCTCACCTTCAGGAAATTGGGATAAATATCCCCAAATCATTTGGTTATCGACACCATGTTCATGGTGAATGTGGGGTGTATATAGCAATCACAAGTAACCTACAAGGTCTAAATAATATCCACACACAATCCCAACCAAGGTGTTCTTAAAAATGTACCATAAAAACACAAAACATCACAAAAAATACTCAAAACCTATACCAAATTAACATTAACCACTGAAATAAAAAAACCAAATAATCAATACACAATAAAACAAGCCACATTCCACCATTATTTTTAAGATAAGACAATTTGCAGGTTTCCTAATTACAAAATAAAATAATTCATTATGCCGATTCATTTTCCAGCACATACCAATTTAGTTTCAATTTTAATATATGATTTCATTACGAACAGAGAGACTAAAACAACACATAACAACATAGGAACCAATCCTATGTATGTGAACAAGCCCCTTCATGTTCACCCTTCCACATCGCCACCAATTCTCATCAAAACTGTAAGATCTCAACCACTTCCCATTAAATCTACCACATGTCATACCCAAATCTCATCACATCCACCCTCACATAAAAAAAACATCAGAACACTTCATCACATAATTAAAATACAAATTTTCAAATTTATAAATGTTATTTTCATCATAAGCACTTTTTTATATCCACGTAATTTTCACACAAGCCAAAATTTCCACATGCAACCTATTTATTAACGGAAGATATATTCTTATCAAATTTAATTTAAATTTATTTCAAAAAATAACATAATATGGTTATCAAAAAATAATAAATAGTGAAAATAATACCCCAATAACCATGAATTGCAATAAATCATCACAAATTTAAAATATCAATATCCCAATAATATATGATGTTATAAAACATGTGTTTCATTCCCCTTACCCATAAATTTCAATTTTAAAAATTCCTTATCATTATTAATTATGTTTATAATATGATCCCATAAGATAAAAAGAGCATAAAAACTCCCCCATCATACAAATAGATGTCAAATGAAGGATTCCCTACCTCAAATGACAGTTTTCGAACTGATGCACATGGTTTGAATGATAGTGAGACTAACACCAAGTACCTCAATGGAGGATAAAAACTATCATCCCAAATACAACAACACAAATATATTATTAAAAAAATCATTTAAACAATAGTTTCTATTTGATATGATCCACTTTCATGTAAACAGTAAGGAGAATCTTGTTGAAAAAAGAAGGGGGATCACCTAAAACAACCAAAGATAAATCTCCCACTGCTAATGTTGAAAAAAATTAAAATTAATTTTAAATAACTTTTTTGGATTCACATGGGTCACAAAAAATTGAGAGTATAGCAAGGATAATGAGGGGGTTCAAGGGTCTTTTGAGTTTTATTGGTGGTATGAAAAACATATGACCAAAATGTAACATTGAACACCACACCACAATATTATTGAAAAATCTAGGGAATATACTGAAAAGGGAAGTAACAAGCCACATATTAGCTGGTAAAACAATCCTCTATGAATTGAATAAATCTTTATTCCATGGATTTGACAAAATAAAAAAATGCTACAATGGAGTGGAAAGAACCACATCATAGAAAAAACATTCTAGGAAAACCCTACGCCACACCCATGATCCATGGTGACACCATATAAAAAATGGGAAAAACCACTGGAAATTTCACCATGAGCCACTATGTTGTATGTGATGTCATTACGTCATTGCTGCACTCCTCTATGGTGCAACATAATCCTCAATGCCACAACTATGCCGATTTTGGAAAAGGAAGCAAAAACATACTTTTGGGCCTTTATGACATAACCCAACTATCTACCCCATAATTGTCTGTCTTTTATAGTGTATCCAAGGATCCATGACATAGGATACCTATGAGTTTTGAACTCATCTCCACACCACCACTTACACCCTAACTCCTCAGAAAATCCCCTAAACACCTCTATAATTCTCACAAATTAACTGATTGTAAATTACAATCCATTACAATGAGTATAAGAGAAATCCCACATATTATTATTAGATTCCTAAAAATATTAAAAACCTTTGGAGGAAGGATTCCATTGGTTAGTTACTATAAATCAACATCACGAAAATGGGATGAAAATACTCAGTTTCTTTATAAGTAATAAGTCATGTAGTTGTTCATTAATTGAATTTAATTCAAATGAATTATGGTAAGATAATATAGAATAGATTGTTTTCTTTGTTTTTACTATATTAGGAAAATCATTATACCTAATAATTATTAAAAATTATATTATAGTGATATTTATTCAAGTTGAATATAAGTCTTAATAAAATGAGGATATAGAAAATCATGTTTTTCCAAAACTATGAAATAACATATAAAAATATCATAGTTTATAAAAAAGCATAAAACAATTCAATGGATTATAAGACAGGTCATGGATTATGTTTAGTTTACTCATATCATGTTGTGTTTTGAAAAAACCATTTTTGGTTTTTGGTATCATAAAATAAATCAGTATAAAGTCATATTTTTTATACATGGGTTTAACCAAATACAACTATTGTTCAAAAGTATTAATTTTTGTTAATCTACATAAAATGATTTCTATAGTAGAAAAACTTCTTGGTTTTTTAGTTTTAAATGTTTTCCACTAGTTAAAATTAATTATTTAGTGAATATAAAAACATGACATCATTTATGGATTTATGAAAATATATATTTTTCAAAAAAATATAAAATGATATTCTCTAGGGGCCTATGATAAATCCAAATAAATACTTAAAACATACTAAAGTTTGTTTTCATATATAAGATATAATTTTAAATCCTTAGTTTTACATTTCATAAATTTATTTTTTTAATATAAAGTGATTGTAAATTTAAAAATAAGACTAATTTTAAAAGAGTTTATATTGTTTTACGAGATGAGCATTAATTATAATATGAATTGTTTATACAAATTTCTTTTCTTGAAATTTATTTAAAACATGTGATTTTTTTGTATAATATGACCAAGGGATTAAATAAATAAAAAATATTTAATATTAAGAATATATAAATTAATTAAATTATTAATATGATGTGGTTATATATTAGCTAATATAAAGTGTTTTTTTGTCATAGAGAATCATATATTTTACTTTGAAGGAGTAAAAATTAATTCCATGTAAATAATGAAATATGAAGTGTTCATATTTTGGATAGATATATGAAATTTATGTATTTAAATTTTATGGAATTTTTATATAATCATTTCTTAATTATGAATAATTTATAATTAAATATTTTTGAAATATCAAAAAATCCATATTTCAAATCTAAATATTTGAAGTATTAATTTATTAAAGTATTCCATATTGATTCATCACTCCTAAATATAAAGTGTTTATATTATGAATTAATGTATGATTTGGTTTAAATAATATAAAATGATTCTTATAAATGTTATACCATCTATATAGAGAGTTACATGTTAGGAATTACATAAGATTTAACTCATTCAACAATGACTATGATTCTATTTTGTTTATAAACATAATAGTAAAGGATAATTATGTTTTACTCATATAAGGGTTTTTAATTATGTTAAAATTAAGGTATCTCTTGAGTATTGATTTATAAATAATGTGACTTTGGGTTGAACATTCCACTGTCCTATGAAATTATGCTTTGTTCAAAAAATATATTGATTGGAAACATATAACACCATACATGTTCTAAAGTTTATTTTTGTTTCAAATGATTATAATCCATTACATGAAAGGGTTTTATGTACATTAATAATGTTATTAATTTGGATATGTGTATATTCAATTGGATTTCTCTAGGGTAAGTAACACAAAACATTATTTATATAATGTTTTAAAAATTATTATGTTTAAAACATATTACTTTTTTGTATATGTAAGATAAAAAACTAAATCATTGAAATCATGAATAAATGTTTGAATATATGAGATAAGTTGATAAGATATTAAATAAACCCTAAAATACACTATTTTAGATTTCTTCCAAAGAATACATATGTCATGACATCAATAATTTAAATTGGTTGTTCATTTTAATACTGGGTACCCATGGATTATCTTGAATAATCCAAGCTGAATAAGGATAACATAAACAAAATTATGTTCACGTTTCTGACATGATCTTTATTCCACACATAGCTATGAAACCCTATTGTTTAATATACTATAATAATAGTGATAGGATAATATCTATGATGTATTTTTGTTAGTATTCATCCAATTAACTATCCAAGAGTCATATATGTTCTGATTAACATGATTGGATACCTAAATTTCTTAGTGATGAGAGAAATTCCATAGTGGAATCATTGTTTAAGTGATATATGGATCTTGGAACACTAATAGATATGATGTATATTACTAATATCCATCATTTTAGTGGGATGTTATTTAATAAAAGTCCTTATTAAATATATATAAAACATGATATCATATAATAAAGACGTTGTTTTAGATAAAATAAAAACATCTTAAAATTTATCATTGAGATATATTGTAGAAAATAAGAATCCTAATGATTGCAACTTCTTCGAGTGGTGTAGAATCTTGAGAAATTTTCTAAAGCAAGAAGAAAAATACCATTTAAAAGAGAAACTATAATGAAACGAAATTTTCCATATTTAATTTATCTTTTAAATATATATGTGTGTCGTCATTAATTATAAAGTATAAAATAAAACTCATGTACTAAATAATATAAACCAACCCAACATTATTTCAATAATATATAAAATTATATATGGAAATAAAAAACCCTTAAAATTTAAAATGTCACAATGGGTTAATAAAAACAACATAGGAATTATCTGATTGGAATATGATTGGAATTTTTTAAAAGATATATGGAGCCTTGAAGAAAAATTAATTTCATATTGAATTAATGTAATAAGTGGTATTTATCAGAATGCCAAAATGTGCATTTCACGATGGTTTAATCCGTTACTAAATCCTTCTACAATAGTTTCAGAAAACTGCCGCTAAATTGTATGTCGACAATCAATGATAGGTGGGTTTTCAAATACATTGCTAAATCATTTTTTATTTGTTTAATTTTTAAATTTTTTTTTTATTTTTTTTTTTTAATTAATTAATTAATTATTTTCATTGTTTATTTATTTATTTATTATTTATCATTTCCATGCTCGTTCCCATATCCATGCACTAGCCCATGACCATTCACATGCCGATGCCATATAAAGAAATTCTACATTGAGTAAGATTTGAACCCCTTACCAAATGTTTATACTCCAAAGACATTACCACTCTAGTAGGCTCTTCATGTGGTCAATAAATCAAATTTAATAAACTTATATCGATATTAATTAGGAAAAAATAATACAGAACAAATAGAAACATGATAAAATAAATATTAATCAAAAATTATTAATCAATAATGATTAATTAATAAACAATAATCAATAATAAGTAATCAATAATAAGTAATAAATAATTAATAATTAATATGTATTTATTAAAATTTAACAATTACTAATTAAAATTACTAATTAAAAAATTGAATATAAATGACTAATTAATAATGAAATATATGACACTGAAATAAATGGTATATAAGAAATAAGATATAAGAAATATTAAATCGTAAATAGTAAGTAATAAATATAAGATATTAAATATTAAATAGTATATAGAAAATAGTAAATAGTAAATCGTAAATACTAAATAATATATAATATATAATAAAGAATATATAATATACAATATAAAATACATAATATACAATATATAATATGTAATATTCAGATATAATATATAATATATAATATATAATAAAAAATATATAATATATAATATATAATATATAATATATAATATATAATATATATCATATAAGTAATGTAAAAATAATAAATGAATTAAAAAATAAACTAATATATGATAAATAAATAATAAATAAATAATAAATTAATAAATTATAGATAATAAATAATAACTAAATAAATAAATAAATAATAAATGAATAATTATTAGTAACAAATAAAAAATTAACAAATTAAAAAATAAATTAGTAAATAATAAATTAAAAGTAATAAATAGAAAATAGAAAATAATAAATAATAAATAATATATGATAAATAAATGAATAAATGAATAAATAAATAAATGAATAGATAAACAAATAATAAATAAATAAGTAAATAAATAAATAATAAATAAATAAATAAAAAATAAATAAATAAGAAATAATAAATATTAAATAAGAAATAAGAAATAAGAAATAACAAAATAAGAAATAAGGCATAATTAATAACTAATAATTAATAACAACTAATACATAATAATTGATAATTGATAATTATTAATTATTAATCAACAATTAATAATTAATAACAAATAATTAATAATATATAATATATAATTTCTAAGTAATATTTAATATTAAATATTTAAAAATAAATAAAATAAAAAAATAATAAAAAATTAAAAAATGAATAAATTATAAGTAATTATTAAAAAATAAAAGAAATAATAAAAAAATAAAAATAAAATAAAAAAATAATAAATGATTAATAAACTAAGTTTATATAAATAATAATTAATTAATAAATAAATGAAAAATAAATTAATAAATACTCTGTAAATAATAACTAAATAATAAATAAATAAATGAATATTAAATATTAAATATATATATATATATATACAAATAGATAAATAGATAAATAAATAAATAAATAAATAATAATAAATAATAAATAATAAATAATGAATAATGAATAATTAATATTAACTAATAAATAATAGATAATAGATAAATAAATAATAATCAATTAATTAATTAATAATAAATAAATACATAAATAAATAAATAAATAATACATGAATAAAAAAATCATAAAACGTTAAGAAACAATGAAAACCATAAAAACACTAAAATGATCAAACAATCTAATCTGAGAATTCTTTTTCAAATCCACATCTATTCAAATCAATGATTATGAATTGAGCTTCGATATGGTATGTTGTAAATGCTGAATAGACACATAAATCAGAAGATAAACCTGTATAAAATTTATGAATTTATGGTCGGCAACTAAAAACCCTATTTTGGAGGCCTTTTAGGTCCTTTTTAATGAACAAACGTGGGACAGATGGTCAAATTGCTAGTCCTAGACCTAAAAACATATATCTTATCATGAGCTTTGATTTGATATGTGTTAGAGCCAAAAAGGACACTCGAATCAAAAGTTCTAACCGTTTGACGTTAATGTTCGATTTCTGACATTTTTGAAACTATAATAACATTTCTTTCTTTATTTTTTACCCAATTTGAATGTTACATGGTTTTATATCATTAAGTAATCTTCGATTTGACTTTTTTGGAGCCTAAACTGTCTCTCAGATCAAAAGTTGTGGTCATTTGTTGCGGGAATCTGTTTTTCAACTAATTGATGATTTGTTTTCACTTTAAAAATATTATTAATTAATAGTTATAAATATTTATTAATTGAAATATTATATGTAATTTAAATTATTAATAAAAATCTTTATTTGATTGAAAATAATAAATAATAATTAATAAATTATTATTTTTTAAATTTATTTCTTTAATTTCACGATGGTTCTGAAAAAACTGCTGCTAAAATTAATTGTAATTTTTTTTGGAAAAATTCATAAAACAATTAAAAAAATATTTTAAAAAAATTTAATGGATGTTTTTAAAAATGTTGATAAAAACCCGTTGTTATTATTTTTGTCAAAAAATATTTAGTGGTGGTTTTGAAGACCATTGTGAAAAAACCACAGCAAAAAGACTATTTTCCTATAGTGTATATGAATTATAAAACCAATGTGACTATTGGAATAATAATATGACTGTATGAATAGTAACATGATCATTATAAATATAATTTTACTATTTTTATTAAGACATAACCATTAGAATAGTAATATAACTTGTAAATAATATATACTATGAATAAAATAATTAAATATAAATATTTTAATGCCACAATATAAATAATTAAGTTAGGATACTCAATGAAAGTATAATTGTATATTTTTATTATTGTGTATTTTAAATTATTTTATAAAAACCCTTATTTTTTATGTAATTAAAATTAAAAATTAAAAATAATTAATTTATAAAACAATGTTGATAAAAATAATTTTTTTTCGGGAATTAGAACGTCAAAAATATCAAATATTGTGTTTACCAACCTTTTTAAAAAAACTACCAAGGCCTCGGTCTGGGTACAACCAGGAGGATCACAACACAATGAACCCATCTTCTTGATATATTTATAGTGTGAATAGTGGTTATGGAATGAAGCACTAGGGGGAGGCATTACCTATATCCTTAATGATGTGGCTCTTTGTTCCTCTATGGAATAACACCCATGAGTACGATGTTGTGATACGACCAATGGGTCATGAAATGACCTGTTTCTATAATAAAATTTTAGCAAGTACTCTATACCTTTATCTAACTCTCACATAAGCACACATAAACCAAGTAGGCTATGTTCCCCACCCAAAAAATTCTCCCTAATATTTTCCAACACTTAGATTCTAGATCAAAATCTAAATTTATAGAATTTTATCAACTATATGTCCAAACATTCTACTTCTAATAAAAATAATTACCCAAAAATTTAGGGGTTATTATAAAACCATCACCATAAATATTCTTTTACATGAAAAGAATCTGGTTACCTCAGTCCATTATTCATGAAATTCCATTTTCATTAATTTAGGGATAAATCAATAAATTCCTTCTCTAAATGCTTGACATGTTACCATTGGAAAACTCCAAACACTAAACACTATATTCATCTAGATCAAGAAACACACATTCCACCAACATGAACGTCAAAATAGTCCCCAACAACAATATTTCATTCTCAAGAAAACACAATTTCCCCCACCCATTCATCCCTATGATTACATGCATCCCATTACCAAAATTTTCTTACAATTGTCGATTTTGAACCATGGTTCTCCCCATTATAGGATTCTATTTATAGAAAGAGATTCCAACTTACAGTATCCTAGAAACATGCTTTATGTGGTTTTCACCTCACCACATATGATTATTGAATATTGTATTTACCAATGAACCATATCACATTATATTTATCTATACACCACTATATATATTCTATATTGAAAATGTATTGACCATTCTCACTACATACACAACCCTTCCAACTCATGGGTCATACAAAAATGGCTAATACATTTCTCCACACCATATTATTATCATTATTTTCACCCTTTGAACTAAAGAACGATCTCTGTAACCCATTATATTTTCATTACAACACATAATCACTTGATTTTTCCATGTTTCACAAACCCAAACATTAAAAAAAACATTAACCAATGCCTATCCTCCACCTACATGGAACATCATCATCAACATTCAATAATCCACTCATAACATGGTTGAAACCCTATTATAGATAATGGTGAACTATCTACCACTTGAATTCCGTTAAATTACTCATCCACCCCTAACTCAAATAGGTTCCATGATCTCAATTGTGCCACTCCACCAATGAAATGCTCACATATGTCGTCAACCCCCAACACCATGGTAAAGGACAAGCCTTATCAAATATACCACGGTACCCCATTGGACTTCCATTATCTCCTCTAACCAAAAATGAAACACCATAATTATCACCAAGGCCCCAAATACAATTCCCATTATCATCTCTCCAAACACACTATTTTTTATTTTTCAAATGATCACTCAAAATCCAAATCTCAATTAGAAATTCCCAAAAACAACACTCACATTACCTCGCCCACTACTTATTTTCCTTCAAAAGGAATAATAACAATCATACTACTCATTTATTAGAGTGAACCTATAATAAAACTCTCATAGGTTCTCATACATTATCTTACTACAACCTCATCCAAACCTAATAAGAAAAAAATTTTAACGACACTATTTTACACCTGACACAATCTCCCCAGAGTATCATCCCATAAAACCCAAGAACATGTAACTACCCCACAAATCATGATCCTATAAATGTTCAAACTCATCTATCCGACCTGATGCATCTCACCCATGCCATTTCTAACAGTATGATCACCCACCACCTAGTCATCATTCCACAACCATGATCTTCAACCCCTTATCCACCCATGCCACCGTGGGTGAACCAAAAATTAATAATGTTAGAAATCTTGAAAATCATTATCTATAAAAATATCCTTTATATCCTTCATGAGGAATTCCACATGCCTTTACACATATTCGAGGTTTAGTTATATGAATTTTCACTATGAAGATATATGGGAAAATACCATAAATGTTATTTTCATCACTTTATTTAACTAAACCCACAGAAATATCAATAAGTGCTATATCACCAAGGTATCCAATTCCTGAACATACCTAATAAGGGTTATGATAAATCTCTTACATAAAGGTACTATAAATCCATCATCGGAGAACATCTCATTATAAGATCTATATGACATAAAATAAAATGAAATTCTGGGTTTTAGTTATGTATAATTCCACTGACTTTCTATAAGGGAAAATTCCATATAATTTGTTGTTGACACTTAAAATAAATGAACCCCAAATTAATGAAATAAATCCCATGAAGGTACATTGATGTGATATCAATCCAACAAGAAATCTATTATGCATGTAGATAATCCTATTTTTAAAGTAAAAGACCCAAAACCATAAATAAAATCATCCAAGAACACATCCAATTTAACAAAAATAACAATTATAATGATTAAAAAAATTTCATACCTTTTGTATCCAAGAATACCCCTAGTAAGTCTGCTCATGATGCATAATTCCAAGGTATATTACAAGATACAACATATTACATGATCACCTACAAACCATCTAAAAAAAATAGTAAAAAAATCACAAATTTCACATTGTAATTTGTTGTTCCATCGACCACTCTGAATGTCTCAAGAAGAGAATGTTACATGTCCTCCAGAACAGATACCCATACATTAGAGGCTTCCATCTAGTTCTGAGGGATTATATAATGAAATCGGGTGACTATTCATTTTAATAAAATATCAACTGTTTCACCCAAATGTTTTAATGTACAACTTTATATTCGATGGTGTGTATGAAACATGACACTAAGTGTGTAAGGTAATATAATATCCCAATAATTTAAAATATATACTTGTTATCTTAAAAAAATACAATATATTCCATAGCTTGTAATTCATGAAACCCATAGTTATATTTTATTACATGAAAGAGAGAACTTCCAAGATAGGTTTCATTACACACAAGATCAACCTTCCATGATAACTTGCATAACACAAAAGACCATGTTTTATCAAACAATAATATATTATTAAAATACATTGAGAAATAAAATATCTGTAAAATTAATAGTTATGAATATTAATAACTAAATCATGAAAATTATGGTTTATAAAAATATATAATGAATTAATTAGTTATAAATTAATTTGAAATGAATATAATAAGAAATTGAATATAACTTGAATATTTATATATAAAACTATATTTATGTTAGAAAATTATTTTTTGCAAATAGATAAAATAATTAGTGTGTGTAATTAATTTAATATATATATATATATATATTATATTCAATAAAATATTTTTTCTACTATACATTATATTTGATATAAATAAAATAAGAACAAACTCTATTTTACACATAAAAACCGATATTTTTACAAAGGTAATTTTTTTAACTTTTAATGGAATAACCATTTTATCTATGAATTTTGACACTTTAATTGATTTCATATGTGAAAATAAACTTAATATTTTAAATATAAATATAATAATTAGGTGAGGGCGAATTTTGTACATTTTGATGAAATATTTCATTTAATTACGGAATAGTTAAAAATACAGAATTTTAGTTCAAAAGAGGGTTTTCATCTAATTAAATTATATGAAAAAATTATGTTTTATATTGATTTTAAAGTTTAAATATATAATATATTATCATTCAGTAAAATATATTTCATTGGAATCAAATTCACTTTAAAATTGAATATAAAAACCTAGAAATT
Organism: Viscum album; assembly: GCA_963277665.1. Lineage (NCBI taxonomy): Eukaryota > Viridiplantae > Streptophyta > Magnoliopsida > Santalales > Viscaceae > Viscum > Viscum album. The sequence continues at coordinate 679,091,460 of OY728165.1, forward strand.
TTTTAGATGTTTTACTTTAAAAACCTGTATTGTCGTCACACTTGAGGGTTGAATTTTAAATTAATATTTTCAACATCTGTGATTAGACTTTGAAAATTTGGATTCTATATTTGGAATCATAATAATTTATTATTTATAATAAGAAAAAAAAATATGATAGAAAATATTATTGAAAGTAATTAACATTATTTACAATTAACAAATAAAAATTAAACTTAATAAAAGACTAAACCTTTCACTTTGTGGCCCAGATGACCTTTCCACTTGTAAAACACCCATTTTTATCCATAATTTGTCCATTAAACAAATTATATATCTTTTTGTCTATGTATGATTTGTTTTTATGTAATAACATGTGTACAACTAACATGTTTCCAAAAATTCTAAGTGAGTCATTTTCCTTCCCTACAAAAGGCAACCACCTCTCCCCATTCCCCACAACCCTCAAACCAGTTAGTTTCTTCAAATATATTCCCATATATCTTCCAAAAATCACTTCTATATACCTTAAAGCCTCAACTTTTTAGTAAATCCTTCCATGTAAGCCTTTTGGTACAAACAAAAGTAGTTACTCGATTAAGAGGTAACATCTTCTCCCAAGATTTTTAATTTTATTTCCAAAATCCAACATATCATATATTATTTTAACATTATTATTTACAAAATAGTATTCTCAATATACTATTATTTTTTATATAAAAGTGTTTCACCTACACTTACACACACTTTCATGTAATGGGTAATGATCATACTCTTTTTGTGTACAGTGAACTACTGCATCATGAAATGATGATTATTCATTTTTCCTTAACCACCTCTTAGGGTTTCCATTATGATTAAAATCTTCATATAAATGATATATATGATATTTATTATGCCTTTTCACTTCTTTAATAATTTTATAACCCATACCATTAACAATTTATTTTTTTTCTTTAATACGATAACACCGTTTGAGGAAGTGTGGACTACCCCAACTTAAAGCTACATGATCCATTCACACTAAACATGGAATGTATAAAGGATGGTTATAATTAAAAATATTTAAAATAAAAAACCTTTATATTATATTCACTACATAATTACATATTTGGAATATATATATATATATATATGTCATGTTCTTTATTATCCTTTCACATAATTAAAAAGTGATAGCGTCGTTCCTGGACACATGGACTACCGCCTACTTGACATAATGTGATTCTTTTACATGACATTAATTATATATATAATTATATATGATTAAATAAAATTGTATTTAGGATATAATTATCATTATGTAATTATATGGTGTTACTTACCTTCATTTTATAACAGTTATTGAAAAATTAGAACGTTACACATGCATACATACGACCTACCATCTCCATGATCATAATGTTGATTAATTTTTCATAACCATTTTAACTGTTGATTTTAAAATTATAATTAATTTATAAATTTTATAATTATATAATGTTTATTGTTTAGTAGATTTTATAAAATGACCCCTTAGACCATAGATGACATATCAAAGTTATTTTTGACACATAAACTGAATATGGTAGAAACACCAAACATGATCATAATTTTTTATATAGTTGTATAAAAAATAGTAAAAAGTGAAATGAAATTAATCATGTATAAAATTAACATATTTTTAATGTACATGAATTTGAATGATTTTCACCCAAAAGGAAACTCAAGGTAAGGTATTATCATCTCACTTTTTACATCTATGAGATAAATGTCATGTTCACCTTATACATCTTTTGTATGGTTTATCTACTAACCAAGTATATATATTATAACATGAATTAATTTATCTTAATGGTATTAAAGTCTTTAATTTAATTTTAGTACTTCATGAGGTTTATGATTTAAAATGTTTCAAAGTGGTATGCGACACTTTGAAATGTCTAAATATTACTTTTCTTAATAATACCATTAATGGTCTTTCAATGGTATTTTAATTTGAAGAAATTGTATTACCATTATTCAATAACCTATTTAATTTTCCTCTATACTGGTAATTCATCACCTTTTTCTGGCATTAGAACCATTTTACCACCATTTTTTACTTAAATAGTTTTAAAAAAGTTTTTAAGAAGACATGTCTTAATTTATCTCTTTAATCAGAGAACCCATTTTGTTCTAAAAAACATTTTTTATTAAAATGTTTTAAAAATTTCTTTTAAAATTATTTCGTAATGAAATATTTAACATCTATGAATCTTACCAGTGTTTTCAAAGGAATATTCTTATCATTTTTTCAATTAGTTTCTTTTTCAAACATTTTTATAATGAGAATGGAATGATCTTTTACCTCGCCGAACAAGTATGGATTTACTCACTATCATTGAATTGAAGCATACATTGTATGTATAAAAGTATTATTTTTAAATAATTTTTTTTTCAAATGTTATTTATGAAGAATATATCTTTCAAAAGGTTTTTCAAAACTAAAGATAATCTTCCCCAAAAACGTTTTTATAATATTTTTATAATATTGACATTAATAAATGAAAAAAACCTTTATGTTAATTTAAACAGGGTATTCTATATTGATAACATCCTTAATATTCCACTGGATGGTTTATGATTGATTTATCCAAGGATAATACTCCCATTCACTTCCTTGATTACTTTTTTCCCCTTGAAATATTCAATTTAATATGATCATTGAAAATTTAATTTCACTTAATTATCCATATATATTTTCATGGATATTACTATTGCCTAAACCATATACCGTTTTATATATGCTGTTTATTTTAATTTTAATTGATTAATTGGGTAATTATTATTAAATTTGAATTTCTCATTCAATATGGTTATTTGATAAGAAATATCATTTATTTTTATTATTCAATATGAGGAATACTTTGTACTGACAATGATAGGTTGAGCCTAGAATTTATATAGATCCATGATGCATCATTTGGTTCTCCTGATAAAAATTAATTGTGAAAATCAAAATAGTTTAAAACATCTTTTGAAAGGTCTTGATGGTATAAGTTTTCACGTTCCTCTGACATGACATCCATTAAGAGAGATTTATCCTCATTTAGTTTCAGCTAATATTAATACATGAGATTTTTAATCGACATATCTATGGATACATTTAATTTCCCTTTATTTATATGGAATGTGTTTCAATTTCTTAACATTCAATATTTATTTTTCCATATCATGTTATTTAAAGGGAATGTGTTTCCAGTTATTACCCTTCCATTATACACTTCCTTCTCAGTTTTTTGATTACATGGTTTCGATGTTTAGTTATTTCTCATCTCCTCATTATTAATCTCTTTAATTATTTATATATTTTGATATATTTTTTCTTACTGATAATTTTATATCACCCTTATTATGTTTCATTCTCTAGAAATCCAATAACCGTACTATAAAAGATATTTATTTATTTACATGATGGATTAGAGTTATCATCAATGTTATTTTTTAGAATGAACAAAAAAAATTATATTTTAATTAGTATAGAACTTTATAATACAAAAAAATTTTATTTATCAAGTTTACCTAGACTTCTAATTGATCGGTCTTTCAGGTCTTGGCTCCTTGTAATCATGCTAAAGTAATTATTAAAAAACACCATCTTTTGGATACTTGGTTCCAAATCAATATAGTTGGTATCTGATGTTGTTCAGTAGTAACATTTGGAACTATATTTAGGAATTAATAGGTTAGAGAATATATCCCTGGGGTATAATTTGGGGATAAGTAGATAATAAAATCCTGGAAATTTTGTTAAGGTAAAGATTTTGGGGTTCGTCCTTGAAATATATCTCTGGCTGGATACTAAAAGTGGACTTGGTTCAAGAATAGATATACCTATGTGTAATAACATCAATAAGTTGTTCGGCGCCTGACTCTGGGTAGCCTGGTACATGGAAACTGGCATTACTATGCATCTGGTTTGATACTCATATGAGATATTCTTAAGATAATTCACATTTTCATTACGTACTATTCTAGAAGTATTGAGTAGATAAATAAAAAAATATTTTAGGTTAAAACTAAGTTATTTAATATTTATTAATACGGTTTCATGATTCCTATATATTTTTTATAATTATATTATTTTCATACTATGACTATTATTGGTCACACTATTATTTCTGGATTTATTCAATAGATGGAACCCGAATGATTCAAGTTAACATCAAACACGAAGGAAAAGTTAGTTAAAATGAGAAACTAAATGATGTGTCTATAAGTGTGAATAATATCATGTTTATGCTAAATATGTCTTCCCAATACACCATTAATAATATATACCTTTACCAACTCCCGCACAGTATACAGAAGAGAATCCTGGTGATTTCTAAGAACTCATGTGGTGGAGACCGTAAAGAAAATAAGGAATAATTTAAGACATGTGAGAAGTGTGGAAGGAGGAACCCAAGAATGATAGTAAATGGAACAATGAAATACTTCATTTGTGGAAAAAATTAAATAAATAAAAGTATTTCCAAAGAAAAATATAAAGTATGATGAAAGGAAATTAATCTCATCGTATGAAATCCTTTATAGTTCATTGTTGTAAGGGCGGAGATCTGGAAAATTACATCAATACAATTCTTCTTATAGTGGATAAACTCTAGACTATGTATAGATCTATGTGGGAATAAGTGGATAGAGTATTTATGTGTTAATGATGTATTAAAAACCTTTATTAAAAGGCAATTTAGTGATTAACCTTATTTCAAGGGTGTCCATCATATTTATTTTGGAAATTATATTAATTTGTATTAATAAAATGATAACATGTAAGCTGCATGACAACCAGTCAAATATAGCAAGGTCATGGGTCTTGAACCCATGACCGATGGATGATAATGGTTTCACAACAACCACTGACCCACATAATTGGCTGGTTAATTTTTCATTGTTTTTATTAAAAAAATTTATGAATAAATGTTAATGTTGAACGGGTAATATCAATTTTAACAATTATATATCAATATATTAAACATATTAGTTTTGAAAAATAGTTAGAGACAAATAGTTAGACTTGTTACTCTTTTATAGGCCATACAATCCTTTAAAAGTTTCTTGTAGTGCTTCATGAATATAAAATTCATTATTGGTTATTAATTTATAGTAATTACAGAATGAATTATATTTTTATTGAAACAGAAACCAATGTTATAATTATAAACAAGAAATTGAAACCAATATAGTTTAAAAATTTCTGTATATTCAAGGTTAGTAAAATAATTACCCAATAATAAAAAATTGACTTAGAAATAAAATTTTCTCCAAATACATTAATTTCCATTGAACCGATGGTCTCTTAAATCATCACAAATTTTTTTATTTTGGACCCTAAAATTTACATTCACCATTAATTTGTTTTTGATTAATAACCTCATTCACTCATATTTGTTATTTTCTTCTAAGTACATATATTTACATGAAACTTATGTTATACTATTTAAAAACCTCGTTACATGGTAGTCCATGTGACCTTTGTACATTCCATTCTCATTTTTATAGAGGATGAATTGTGAACCCTTCCCACAATGTGGGATTTCAAACACAAGAAGTATCCAACAATCTAACATCATGATTGAGTTTAAATTGAGAGGATGCAATTTAATTAATTTGGGGTGAATTTAACACCTCCAAATTCTAAGGTACAACTTTTTACTCAAATGCATGTATGAAATGTGACACTAACTAGGTAAAGGAATATAATATCATGATAATTTATAATATATATTTACTATATTAAATAAAAATATTATATTAAATAGTATATAATTTATGAAACACCATGTTATCTTGCACAGCATGTAATAGAATCCTTCCTCAATTTCTTGTGTTACACATAAGATAAACCTTCCAGGATAACTTGTGTTACACAAAAGACCATGTTTTATCAAACCAAAAATATATTATTAAAATATAATGAGACATAAACCAGCTGTAAAATTTGAAATTATGAATAGTAATAATTGGATTATTAGAATTATGATTTATAAAAATATATAATGAATTATTTGGTTAGAAATCAATTAAAAATGAATATAATAAGCAATTGATTATAAAGTGAATATTTTTCTATAAAACAACCTTTTTTCTAAAAAATCTGTTTTATGATAATAGAATAAATTAATTAGTTAGTTATATTAATGTAATATATATATATATATTATATAATCAAATATTTATGATAGTCATCCACTAGGTTTTATAAACACATGATAAGAAAAAAACACTATTTTACACATAGAAACCTATATTTTTATAAAGGAAATTTTACTTTTTTTTAATTGAGAACCCATTTTAAATCTAAATTTTAAAAATTTAATTGATTTAATATTTAAAAATAAAATCAATTTTTTAAATTGAAACATAATAATTAAATTAGGTTTAATTTTCATTATTTTTCTGATATGATTCATTTTTTAGTGAATAGTTAAAAATACTATATTTTTGTTCCAAACTAATTTTTAATATAATTTAATTATATGGTTAAATTTTTATTTATATTTGTTTTAAATTTTATTTTGATAATATTTTCATCAGTTAATACAATTTATTTAATTAGAATCAATTTCACTTTGAAATTGATTATACAAACACAACAATCTTTTGGACATTGTTACTTTAAGAACCGACATTGTCATCCCACTTGTGGGAAGAATTTTAAATTAATTTCAACCACTTATGTGATTGGAATTTGGAAAAATGGATTAAATATTTTTAATAATAATTAATAATAATGTATAATAATAAAAATTAGTTTTTGACCAAAAATATTTGTGAAAGTAATTAAAATTAATTACTATAATTAAGAAAAAATTAATTTTAATAAAGTACTAACCTAAAACTTAGGAGCCCAAATGACATATAAAATTGTCCAAAAACCATTGGATATCAATAATTATTAAATTATTCTTTTATTTTAGAGTTTATTTTTTTGTATTACTTTTTTTAGGTAATTTCATGTGTACACCTAACTTGTTTCCAAAAATTCCAATCGAGTCCTTTTCCTTCCCTATAAAAGGCCACCACATATCCCCAGTCCTAAAATCTATAAAACCACTTAGGTTTTTCCAATATCTTCCCATATTTCTTCCCAACATCCCTACTACAAAACTTTAATAATCCCTTTGTTAATTAATCCTTCTAAGGAATCCTTTTCGTACAAACTAGAAGTAGTTACCCGATTTAGAGGTAATGTATTCTATCAAGATTGTTAATATTATTTCCATTATACAACATATTATCTATTATTATTACATTATTATGTAACCAAAAATGTACAATAAATATAATATTATGTTTTTATGTATATTTTTTACCTAAACTAACACACACTTCTATCTAATGGGTCACGAACATACTGTTTCTGTGTACTGTGAACTACTACCACATTAAACAATGGTTACTAATTTTTCATTCACCAAATATCACGGTGGATATTATGATAGAAAATTTATCTATATATAATATTTATTATTTATTTATAATTATTTAATCATTTTATTTCACATACCTTTAATACTTTTTATTTTGTGTTAATACGATAATATCGTTTGAGGAAATGTGGACTTCCACCCCCTCAAAGCGATATGATTCGTTCACACTAAAGATGGAACATATAAAGGGTGGTTATAATTAACCATATTTTTCATATAACACTATAAATGATATTAATTTCATAATTAACTTCATATAAATATTATATATATATATATCAATTACTTTTTTACCCTTTCACACACTTAAAATGTGATAACGTCTTTTGTGGACGTGTGGACTACCACCTCCTCGACACGATGTGATTCATTTTACATCACAATAATTATATATATATGTATATAGGATTAAATAAAATATTATTTATGATGTAAGTATCCTTCCAAAAAATTATGGTGTTACTTATCTTTTTTCAATAATTATCATTGAAAAATGAGAACTTTACTCTAGCATACATATAACCTACCGTCTCCTTGATAATAACATTGATTAATTTTTCATAACAATATTTAAATATTTATTTAAAAACTATAATTAATTTATAAATAGGATAATTATTTCATTCTAATTATTCTGGAGATGTTATATAATGACCTCTTTGAAAATAGTTTACCTACTAATGTCGTTTTTGACACATAAACTGAATTTGATCAAAACACCTCACATAGGTGTATACAAAATAGTTGTATACAAAATAGTTTAAAGTAAAATAAATGCAATGATAAGAATTAAAAAGGTTATTCAGATAGTATTAAATTAACATATGTGTATTATACTGTAAGTTAATGGACGTTTACCGAAAAAGGGAAAACAAGGTAAGGGATTCTCATCTCACTTTTTACATCTGTGAGATAAATGTCAGTTTTAGTACTTTTATATTTTGTGTGGTGAATATACTAACAATTTTAATATATTATATCATTAATTAATTTATATTTATGATATTTAAGGGTTACATTTAATATTATTCCTTCTTGAGGTTTATGATTTAAAATGTCTCAAAGTGGTATGGGACACTTTGGAATATTTGATGATTATTTTCCTCAACAATAACTTTAATGATACATCAATGGTATTTTAATTTGATAAAATTATATTACAATTATTTAATAAAAACATTAATTTTCCTCTCCTATGGTAATTCATGACCTTTTTCATCTATTAGTACCATTTTCCCACTCTTTTGTAATCAATGTGTTCTATTTTTTTTTATAAAAACCCAATTTCATTTCTCTCATTAGTAAAAGAACATATTTTTTTTTTCTAAAAACCATGTTTTAATAAAATGTCTTCAAAAATTCTTTTAAAATTATTTTTAATGAAATTATTACCCTTTTTTTCTTTTACCAATTTTTTTAAAGAAATATTATTTTCTCTTTCCTTAGAATGAATTTTTCAATCTTCATTATAGTGCAAATGGAATATTATTTTAACTCAATTGGAAGGTATGAATTTAATCACCATCAATAATTTGAAGAGTCCTTTGCATGTATAAAAGGTTAATTTTCAAATAAAATATTTTCAAAAATAATTTTCAATGAAATGTTTTTAAAAGGTTTTTCAAGAAATGAAGTTTTCCTCAAAAAATTTTTTACGATATTTTAATGATATTTAATTTAATCAATGACCACAACCCTTTAATTTACTTCAATTTTAGTAATGATGCCATCCTTAATATCCTATGGATGGTTTGTGATTTATTGGTCCATGTATTATATTCACATTCACTTCCTTGATTCCTTTTATCCCCTTTAATTATTCAATTTCCTATAGTCATTGAAAATTTTATTTAACCTCATAATTCATATATTTAACATGCATATTACTGTTTCCTAAACCATATACCATTTTACATACAATTTTTTTAAAAAGTTATTTAATTAACTAACAAATTATTGTTAAATCTATATTTCTCATTAAATACAGTTATTTGATAAGAAAAATTATTTATTTTGATTATTCAAGATGAGGAATTATTTGGCCTAGAAATAATGGGTGGAGCTTGAACATTATATAGCTATTTGATGCATTGACAGGTTCTCCTGAGACAATATAGTTTCAAAAATTAAAATAGATTATACCATCTTGTGAAATGTATTTATGGTATAGGTTTTCAGGTTCCTAAAAAATGAAATTAATTAAGAAAGTGTTACCCAGAATTATTTTCAGTTATTATTCACCCATGAGATTTTTTATCGACATATCTCGGGATAGATTTCATTTTCAATTATTTAGACAGAATGTGTTTCATTTTATTACCCTACCATATATAATTTTCCTCATCTAGTTATTTTTATGTAATGTGTTTCCAATTATTACCTTTCCATATTTTTTATGCACTTCCTTCATAGTTTAATAATTATGTGGTATGTGAGTTCAGTTATTTACCATTCTATATTTATTCCTATCATCGATTCATTATTTCTTATGATATATTTTTTTTACTGTTGAGAATTTGTTATCACCATTATTATTTTTCTTCCCCAATGAATCCATGAATCATACTATAGAAGATATTCTAGGATTTAAATGATGGATTAGAGTTATCATTGAAGTAATTTATTTAGAAAGAAGAAAAAAAATGATGTTGTAATTAGTGTAGCCCTTGGTAATACAAGCCTAATTTATATATCAGGTTTTCCAAGACTACTAAACAGATTAGTCATTTGAGGATTGATTATTTATAATCATTCCAATTAACTTAGTATCAAACACATTATCTCATCTATCGGGGTTCATTTTCTACATCAACAGTAGTGTAAAATAGTTAATCAATATCCATCATAGACATTAAGGTATCCATAGTAAAATAAAAATAATGTTTTAAATGGCATCTCATGACAATGAATATAGTCATACCACAAAAAACCCACTAAGTATATTATATATACAAAAAAGTGAAAAAAATAAATGGGGTCCCTATTACCATCCACGGGCCTTATCAACTATGTATATAATACCCCATTAAACTTCAATAGCTTGATCAAACACTGATCATCTTCTCAACCTACAAGTAAATATATGGGCTGTACACACAGCAAAGTGCTCATGAAGAGTGTGAAAAATATGTTTTAGTGGGGTATCACTAATTGCCCATAATTTATGAATATAATAATGAAGTTTATAATAATACCACACAAGCATGATAGATATTTTCTTCTAGCTAAGACACCATGACTCCATAAGTACTAATACATCATGTGCTCTCAAGGACACTATGATGCATAAATTATATTCTAGATCATATCCAAAAAATCAAGGTAGGGATTCCTTGATTTATAGACCACTAACTTCTTACTAATGGTAGGGTCCCATGTCTATGTCCTAGAATCACTTCCCCAGTCATGAAAGTCTTATCAACACATTTTTACTCAATGTGAGGCCATATATATCCCAAAAACAGCCAAATCTCCAATGTTAGGTTTTATCATGTACAAATTTAATCAAATAAAATTCATATCAGTAAATATCACTCAGTTTTGGTCACAAATCGCATTCACTACCCTTTTAATCAAGGCCAGATCAAAACCAGACTAATTTCCCATTCTTGGGTGAGTCTGGCATGCACTAGTAAACCTAACCCTCTCTATTAGTCTAGTACCTTCCAATACCCACTCACTCAAGGAATAAATTTTTTTTACAACTCATACCCTCTAACTTAGGGTGGCCTATGAAACATACATTACAAGGATACCATATCACTAATTGAAATTTTTCTAGTGTTATCTCAATCATGGAGGGGCCGATCCCTAGGATCAATCAATCCGTCACCAATCATAAGAATAAAACCTAAGGTACATAGCCTATACCACATATTCCTATCACACCAAAATTAAATAATCACTATGGACCGTGAATATCATATAAAAGACATCTCATATCCAATAAAAAAATTCATTTCCACTTGATATTATCAGCTCACCCTCCAAAAAAGCCACTAGGCTCACTTAGACCCATCCCAATCTTAGTTATTTATTACTAGACCATCCTTGTTGCCTCATAAAAAATATAAAACTAAAAAGATCTTCCTTCTTTAGGCCCCATGAGTTTGGTCCACATCCTCATCAATGTCCCACAACACAACCCTCACTTATTTCTATCTAACTATACTCTCAGTAGATCTCTTAAACTATCACCTAGATTATACCCTTCTCAATCAAACCTTTTCTAGAATTAGTGGACTATAATACTTGTCACACATATCAATATTTTCCTTTATCCTTAGGAGGGAGTTTCTAGTCACTCATGATATGGGAAACTATTTATCTTGTTATCAATCAACACCAAGATCTTTTTCATACTCACTAGACCTTGAAACCCAACCTAGAATATTTGTTCCATGTATTTTACTTTAAGACCTACCCATGTTCTCTCATAAACTCAACTAGAAACGTATCCACTTTGAGACATGGTTATTGGGAGGTCCCAATTCACCCATGTGTTAAAGAAAACTTTTTCAACCTCTGTGAGGCTCATAACAATAATACATCTTTGTCTCAGGTACTCTCAGTCTCTATCTGTCCACCATGTATAAAGAAACATGGATGAAGGAAAAATATCATTAATAAAATTTTTATGATATTTTATTAAAGGTAATACCTACCTCTAAAATTGAGATAATATCCTCATTTAAAACTATCCATGCTTATCCCAGGCTCTTACCACCAAATGAGTTTACATCACATGATATAACATTGAAATAAATTATTTAATTTAATAAAAAGTGGAATAACCACTCTTAACCTCATTAGGAATCATAATTATACTGAAATCACACCCAATCATATTCAATAATAATTTTGATATCTCTTATCTTCATTATAAATGAAACCCCATCATTCCAAATTTATTGCACCACACTATAATCGAATTTACACCCATCCACTAACAAAAGGTGCACCCAAAATCTAGGATTGTAAAGTGGAACAAAAAATATAATAATAAACTAAATATTCAATCCTATGATTCTATGAAATAACTACAGAAAAAACAATCTAATATGGAGGATCCATCAAAGTAAAATGGAGGAGATATCTAGTTGGTTCGTCCCTCTCCTTCACACCACATGAACTAAGAATAAAAATGGAGGAAACCTCAATGAATATATCGATATATTTTCCTTAAAAACCAACAAGGAATCAATCACTTCATGACTAATAGGATAAATAAATTATGTTATTATGTACCCAAAATATTCATGGTATGACCATTTTTCATGGTGTTAAGAACTCTTACTTAGGGGTGAAAACATTACATATATCATTCATGTTGTAACACCTTGACCCACCACAACACAACACCTTTAAATAGTCTATCATGGAATGACATATGGTTCAATATGATTATGAGATATTGTAGAATAATTTTATAAAGTCATTTGAACCTTTTTCTAACACTCACTTGAGAACCCGTAACTCAACCGACCTCTTTCACCTTTGAAAACATATCTCCATGATGTTCCAAAATATAGATTCCCAATATGGATCACAATTCATGGAACATACACCATCATAGTACCAAAATTCAAACATCCTCTCAAACTAATGACCCAAAAATTTTGGTTCTTTGTAGTTGTTCATGAAATAATATTTTATTTAATATTTTAATCTAAAAATATCATTCCCCATCAAGTATAAATACCCATATCACCCCTCATAAAAGATATTGTAAAATTCATCACCTTACCTAATCCCTACTCAAATATATTTTCATAATCCAATAAAGAATACTATTGGGAATTATAGTCTCACTAATACTCCATGAATCCATTGTCGTATGTAAAGAGTAACTCCATGGACATGGTAACATCCACTCATATTCCTTTTATTATCTCTTTCAATTATTCTCACTTTCTCTTATTATTCCATTTTTTATCATCAATAAATAATTAAACATCAATTATACATAATATAAGTGTTATTATATTGTACATATATAATATGTATGTCTCTCCATCTCTTGTAAATTTTCCATTAACATCTATTTTAACTAACTATGAGTATATAATTAATGCTTTATAGAGAATTTCACTCCAAAATTGTTAATATAGACACTATATAAAATATTTAAATATATATTAATGTATTTTAATCTTCCATAAGTAATTAAATCAATTAAAACCATTTTTAGGACCCCTATATTGATATAAATAATGTAACAGTTCAAAAATAAACATTTCATCGTGTCATTAATTACTTCATTAAATTTAATAAATGAATTAAAAAGGAAAAGTTGGTAAAAAAAATTTCATAAATGAATTTAATAAAATTATTTATACATGTTTTAATAAACATCATATAGATATATAGGATGTTTGAGCTCGATAAATAAATATGACTTATAATGTAAGGGGCACACACACATATATTCTCTCTCCCTCTCTCTGTTGATATCTATCTTGTCAAGTTTAACATTCTTTTCAACTAGTTTTATTGATAAATAATTCCCAATATTTAATACCAAAATTTATATTTATCCTCATAATTATTTCATGGGATATATATATGCACCATTATTGTTTATACATTTTCTCGTGATGTTTTTTAAATGAACTCCTCTATATTATTACATTGATTCATTTTTATCACTGACTTTGAATTTTTTCTCATTTAATTTATTTCTCCTCTACATGATATAAACTTATTATATATATTTCTCAAATTTTTCCAATCAACTTTTGAATACCAACATATCTTTCAAATTATTACATCCATTTTGATGTTATCCTACAATTAATAAGGACTATTACTATATTCATCATGACTTGTTCAAGTTATTATTATAGATTCATGAAAAATTAATTCTATTTTCTCAGTAGGAAACACTTTAGTTTCATCATGTTATGATAAAATGATTGGTTTAATAATTATATATCTATCTAATTGATTGGGTGGTTTTTAATATCATGAAATATTTATGCATGAACATGATACTGACTTTGTTCACATTTTATACAGTAATATTTTTACACATATGTTATATGTGAACATGATAATTTTTTTTTTCAAATTCTACGTATGGTAATTATGCATTTAGATTTATCTACAATGTGATAATGATTCAATATTATGTATATACAATATTATAGTTATTTATATATAGTTTACATATTATATTGAATATAATTATATGATCTTGATGTGGTAAATATTGTTGTGATCTCTCATGTGTTCATCCACATTCATGTATATTTTTTATGTGATTATTCGTCACATAATGGGAAATTTTGATCACTCTTTATTTGAGGTAAGTCCTTATGAGATTACTTATAATTTTTTCATTATGAAATTCTTAGGGATTATAATTATGAATTATTAAAAAAAATATTAATGTATCATATATATTTTTCTTTTAGAAACCCATATATCCAAAGACACTAAACCTATCATTTTTTGGAGGTTTATTATTATGAATAATTGTTTTAATAATGATGTAATAATATTTTATGTAATTTATAGGTCAGCTTATTTGTTATCAAATAATGATTTAGTCAATTTTGGAATTAGGTTAGTTAAAGGCTATCAAGTTTAAACTTATTGATATCATAAGTTAAGAAATAAGCATTGATGTACTCACATGATTAAAATATTTATCCATGATTTAGTGACCTATGTATTTTTATAAAATTTTATATTTTAAAAAATGGTGGTAACTTGGAGAAACCAAGAGAAGAATACATGTTATGGATAGTGCAATGATTGTAAAAACATTATTCCTAATATAATTAGAGATGTTTTTCAAAAATCCATGGTGGTACATAACAAATTTTCATAGGTTTTAAATAATAATCCAAAACTTGTGGAACATTTTTTTCACCCAAGAGAGAGAGACTGGCCATTAAATCATTCATGTGATGGAGGTCATCGATATTTAGTAGATCTTATAATCCAGTTACTAAGGAAGAATTGGTGAATTATATAGAGAATATATTTTTTTTGTTATATGTTGTTATAATAAGGAGAAATTTTCTCTATTCATATTCTATTTATAAGGATAATATGATACATGATAGAAATTTAATAAGAATAAAAATCCAATGAATTTAGTTGAAGTAATAGCATAAGGTAAATATAAGAAAATATTTTTTATTATGTATTTTCCTTGAACTCTTAAAACATATATGGATAGAGATTTTTTGTAGCTTATAAAAAATGATAATCAATCTATTGAATCATATAAGGTGAATATCATATGTATTATAAGGTATAATTCTTTTTTTGTCAACCATGATAGAAAAAAGGATTCTTTAGTTGTTTAAAACAACATATTTGAAAATATAAACTTATTTTTGACTTTGGTAGTTATGAAAAAATATTATAGTTTTCATTCAATATAGATATGGATTTTATATAATTTTCTAATCGAAATGCATATAATATAATAAGGATTTTGTTCTATACTTGATGATTAAATGAAAAGGGATGTGGAGGTAAGAAGTTCCCACTACCAACATTCTAAAATGTGGTAAGAATAATCGTAATGATTTATTCAAATGAATGAGGAAATTACTCAAGTGAGAAAAATAAGGGAATAAAGCTCTATATTAGAATAGGGACATAAAAACTAAGATGATATAATAAAATAATGGAAATATCTGCTCAATGCACCACCATTAATCTAATGCTTCAACTGTAATGAACTTGGAAACAATGCAATCCATTATACCAAACAATGAGTCTTTGGGGACAATAAATATTAAAGAAATTACCAATGCAAGATATAAAGTTAAATCTTATACTATCCCAATAACTTAGATGGTGTAAGAAAATTAATTGGGGAAAGGAACACATTCTATACACTAAGAATTAATAATTCTTACTTGATTTGTGTTCAAAAAGATATTATATATCTGAAATATTTTTAGAAATATTGAATCATATACTTGATGTCTTGACGTAGTGATATTTTTGAAAATATATAATGGTGATATATTTTCATACCATTTGTTAGACTCTTACCCTATTAGTATATGAGGGAATATTTTTTTAGGTAACCCTATAATTCTTACATTTGGGGAATTTTTCACTATACTAGAAATGTATAAAAACTCATAATATAGAGCTCTTATCAACTTTTATGAAAATGAAATATCATTCAATATCTTGAAAAATTACATGATTCTATACACATGAATGGAATAGTATGAATCCACTATAAAAAACATTAATGGTATGAGTTTTGATACTCAACGAAGAAGTATATATTTCTCAAATATCAAAGAAAATTGAAAGTATAAAACATGATTAAATTATAACTACAATGAAATATATTTATTTATCCCTTGGGGAATTTAAAATAATTCCCTCAAATAGTATGTTATATTTCTCAATGGATATTATACCCAATGAAATGCCTATATTCAAAATCCTATATAATATAGACCCAACAGTGTTCGAAGAATTAATAAAGAAACTATAATCGAATTTGAAAAAGGGTTTTAGATGCCTTATAGTATCAGTATAAGTTGAATTACATATCTTTTTCAAGAATAAGGATGGTACAATGTATATTTACATCGATTACTGAGATATTAAAAAGATCATTATAAATATTGAGTGTCAACACCCAATGATTTATGACATGTTCTATCATCTTTTAATAACTTAATCCTTCTCAAATTTAGATCTTAAAGATGGGATAATTAGTTGAAGGTGGAGAGAGGATATATTCAAAATATAATCCTCTATATAATACATGGATATTATGAGTTCATTGTGATTCCATTTGTGCTTAGAAACACATCCACAATATTCACAGAAATGATTAATACAATTTTTAAAGACTAACATGATAAAGTTTTGGTGGTCTAAATTAAGTATATTATCATATACTCAAATGTAAAATAAATACCCAAGGATCATCTAAATATTCCAATAAATAATTTATGGAAATTGAATTTTTATAATTAGTTTAGAAAGTGTGAATTCTGAATGCATTAAACCAAATTCCTGGGGTATGTTAATGAATTTAAGGGAATTTATATATACCCTTAAAAGAAAAAGGTGAAAGAGGAATGGTTTTTAAAAAATAGTTATCAAGAGATTTGAAATTTTATTATATTATCATGGTACTATGAAAGCATTTATCAACGTTTTTCATTTTTTTCAATCCAAAAAAGAAGTTATCATAAAAATAGTTTAAGTATTTATAGATGGAATATTGTCAAGAGAGACTTAAGAAGGTCATGAATAAGTTAGTTAATGATCATATACTCACACTACCCTCATGTGGTGAAGTATCTATAATATATAGTGATGATAAAAATATAGGATGCGTTGTGTACACATGAAGAATGATATATTTATAGACTATGGATCACAAAAATAAAATATCCATGTGAAGATATATCTAATGAATGATATTGAGTTAATAAACATGACATTTCCATTGAAAATTTTGAGGCCCTAACTCTATAGAGAGACGTGTAACATATATACTGGTAATAAGTGGTTATAATATATATTCACACCTAAGAAGATTAAAATGAATATAACAATATAGTTTAAGTTAGACAATGACTATTATTTCTCAATTCACTGCCATTATTAATAGGAAAATATGATTTACGGGGCTCTTAGAAATAAACTGGTTACCCTATCCGTGATGAGGATTGAGAAAAACCCCATATTCATTGATATGAAAGTGATAAATCAGAAGATAATGAAGGAAAAGTATAAATCTTACCTTTCCTAAATGATTTCTCAATCATATATCAATGTGAAAATAAATGAGACACATCAAGATGATTTAAATCATTAAATGAAAGAAACAATTATAGGGAAGCTTTATGTATTAACAATAATAAAATATAGAGTTATTAGGTATATAACTAGACTATTTGTTTTTCACAAGCCCCTGCCCCTACTCCACTAATACCCCACTTGGTCTAGAAGTTAATATAGGGATAACCCCCCAATTATACCTCAAATATAACATGGTTTGGATACTAGAACTCATGGCATTCAATGTTTAAATAAAAGAGTAATTAACCTCAATAGATAAATTTTAGGATAAGAGATATCATCCAATAACCAGTTCCATAAAAAAATGCAATTTTCAATATAAATACATAAATTTAGTTTTATACAAAGTGGAAAATAAATAAATATAATAAATAAGCTATTCCGTAGAAGTAACCACAAATTAAAATTGCTATTGTCCCACATAAATAGATATTAACACCCATATCTTTCACTATACAACCCCTTCAAAACGAAAAACATTATATATATATACATATATGGGGTGATTATGCAAGCACACTGAAAATTATTCTCCATGAAGCCTCTGATGAAAATGTGAAAGAAGCATATTAAAACATAGTGAATAAATAGTGGAAACCAACTTGTTACCTAATTAGGTAAAACTACATCTCATCCTCATCATGGTTTTCTAAACACGTAATGCATTGATGTATTTCAACATAAATCATAAGCATATAAATAAAAAATGTACCTTACATACACTTCCCCACTTTTGTTTCTCAAACACCAATGTAAATCCTATTGTGTTGCAATCCATTATAAAAGTCATACTGACCATTTGGGAAATCATATCACAACTATATCATCTCTCATATTTTACCTCAATCTCACACTCCTCAACCACTTCTCCTCACCTAAATAACCAAATAAAAAAACCAAAACTACAACATAGATCATTTATAATGCATTATACCTCAATCCATATAATCCCATTCAGGTAATCTTATAGAAACCACATTCACTATAGATAGGACACTTATATATTCTATAACCTAAAGTGTCTACAAACCACATATACATGTATTGTGAAACTGGAATCTGTCATATCTAGTGTAATGACAAAAAGTTTTATCAATATAAATTCTTTTCTTATACTTATTTATTATCTTATAATTGCATAAAATTATTTTTAGAACATAGTACAAACTCTATAAGTGAAGAATAAGTGAAATAAAAGGAATCTTTAGATGTTAAGGAACATATAGTAATAGTAACATGACCGATGGAATTGTAATGTGTCCCATATGAATAGTAAAATAGAAAATGTAATAATAACCCCTCTAATGAAAGTATAAATAAAATTTATTTTTTTATGAGGGACTATATGGTAAAATTATATCATAGTACATGTAAATAAATATTTTTAAAAATTATAAATAAGGTGTTGGTATTTTTACAAGTCAAGAATATTTAATTAGAATTTCATGATTAGTTTAATAAAAATTTAGTTTTATTAAATGTATTCATAAATTAATATTTTGATTCTAAGATAATTTTACGTGACCTTAGGTAATTTTTCAAAGTGTTAGAAAAGGAGTTTTAAATTTAAATTTTTTATTTTTGTAGTAAATTGTGATTTTAATTAAATATTATATTAATCCTATTTATAATTTCTTTGAAATATTTAGTTCATTTTTAGTTTCTACACATCAAATAATTATTAGGTTTATTTTTTGGTAATTTTCTGATATACATCAATATTCAGGCGAATAATTAAATTTTAGTTTTTCATATAACTCGTATATCTTAAACTACCTCATTCATGATGTAATTATGAAATAAACTTTTTAGGACATTAAATTCGTCCATTTTATATTTAATTTAATAAATAGTTCTTTAAAATAAAAAAACTCAATTTTCAAACCTAAAAAGGACTTCCCAAAACCCAACATCAAAAAGTGATTCCTTAAAATATCATTTTCTATTTTTTTAGTTTCCCATTAGAAAATTTATGAATTCTATTTATAAATATGATTTATAGTATAAAAAGAATTATATTATATTAATATATTATTTATGTTTTTAAAAAACTACTATTTCATGTCTAACATTTGAAATATTATTTTATTTTATATTTTATTCTAAAAACACCCCTCTTCAAGTATGAATAACCCCTCACCCCCTCCATGGGAATCCATTACTCTCATCCATTTCTAAGAATAATATCTGACCATATTTTCCATCTCAAGAATATTAGAATACATATAGATGTTCTGGAGCCCTCCAACTCTAATAAACAAGGGATTTATAGTTTTGTGCATGAGAAGCTACACCAAGGAGTGAGTAAGACTCTATTAAATATTCTCTCCTTTCTTATTTTTTTCTTTAAGCCTATCCCTTGAAAAAAAATATTCTAATAAAATTTATTATATAGTAATATAAAATTATATTAATGATGTTATCTTACAGTAATTATCATATTAATGAGAAATATAAATTTCATACTTCCTTTTCTCGCACTATCGACAACGTCCCTTTAACGGTTAGTTAACCATCTACGGAGACGTTTCCAAGATAATTATTATAAAAAACTTCATGTATGGAAAATATAAATTATATATAATATATTAATATAAAATTACATGTATTCTAATCCTCTTAATCAAATTTTACTAATTTATAAATTATATTAAATAAAAAGTGAAATCATCGTAAGATGGGGAATTTTTAAGTAAAATATGATATCAAAATGCTTCATTTTGATCAACAAAAACTATAAAGTAAAATACATATAATATAATAGATAAATATTTTTTTAAATAACTATAATTATCATTTTGTTCATTGATTTAATAAACAAAAATTTATTATCCAGGAGGCACAAAAGAGACGAAATTAAGCATAAATTAATGTAAGGGATCCTCCCCTTTAACTTTAATTATTTAATGTTTTCTATGATATTCCATTTTATGTGTCTTCCCTAATTATGGGTTATGATTTCACACCTTCCCAATACTTAACTAATTATTTATAAGAGATTAGAAACCATTTTATCTCTCTTGATTCCCTCTTAAGTAAACCCAATACCATGCTGATAATCCGTAATGAATTCCACCCAAAAAGACTTTATTCCTTCAGGTTTCTCTATCTTTATTATTACCCAAATGAAGTTGTATTTTATTTTTATGTACAAATTATAACTAATTTTTACATTCTCCAAACTCTTGTTTCATGATCCATACATCATTCTCTTTTGGGGATATACATGATTTAAAGTGATTCCCTCTTCGATACTTCCCAATAAGAAAACTCATTTTAAGAGATCTTCCCAAATTTTTACGCAATTTAATGTGCACTATATCCTTTATTTTAATCAACCATTTTACTTATATAATCATTATTTTTATTTGGAAAACATTTTTGGTTCACTTCCGGTTTTATAAAAATTATTTTTCTCTTTTCTATTTTAAAATCACTATAGGATTTTCCAAAACACCGAAAATAAATGTTTTAATGCTAAAAGTTATCAAAAAAATTCCGTAAAATGTTTTCACTTTGGTTTGAGATAAATTACTAGGATATATTCCTATTCTACCTTATTAAAGTCCATGTATGTTCTAATTATTTTCTTTCATGGACACTTTCATGATATTCCCATTGGTTAAGATTTATGTCATGATTGTGGTACCCAATTATTTCCATGGGTAGCCCATATATTTATGTAAGATTGATTTTGTATAATTCATTATGTGGAAAACATTTTCATGAAATGTAATATGGGTGCACCCAGATAGCACTCTAGTGCATCAGGTAAAGTTCAGTCTCATGAGACGTTATGTGAGACGGTCTTGGTTGTTAGCCTTGGTTTGTGCTACTATGTGCAGTGGACATGGCGGCTAGCCTTGGCTTGTGCTAATATGGGAGACGGTCTTGGCAGTTAGCCTGGACTCGTACTAAATTAATTTTTTATGTTGCTTCCACATTTCTATGACTCAGTGTTTATATGATCCTAGGTTTATATATTATGATTCCATATGTTCCATGCTTTTATTATCATTATGTCACGCCATCTAACCCATATTCTAATGCATTATTCTTATGAATACTCCCTTATTGGTGTATTTATCTCATCCCTTTGTTCATGCGATCCATAGAGTACCCTATGAAGATGTATGACCAGAATAAATGTTAGGGGATCTTTTTGATGATTAAATAAAGAAGTGTTTTTATCCCTTATTTTATGTTTTATGTAACTAGTCTTCAAAGACACTAGGCTTCATGATCATTGGAATGTACTCGAATATATAATTATGTTTAAAATCGTGTAATGTGGTGAGTAAGAGTCTAGGGTCATTATAGTCGGTATAGGATGATTATCTAGTTATTTTTGGAGATCAGAAATGGAGCACCTTAGTGAGAACCTTAAGGATGAGACAGAGTATAAGAATTTTTTTGTAAAATTTTGTAAGTATAGAGTAAGTGGTTTATCAAGAAAATAAATCCCTTTCTGGATACCAAAAGGTAGAAGTGGCTCTAGAACAGATGTAACTAGAAGTGAAAAATCTGATATGGTTTTTCGAGCATGACCCATGGTGTCCTAGTACACGACAATGGGCCTTGCTGAACTCTAGGTTTGACACTACCTGGGGATATTCTTTGGTAAATTCACGATATTAGTACAAACCATTATTAAAAAAATCCCATAAGAATATAAGTTATGAAATAGATCGAGGATAACCAAGATTTTAACCTACATAATCACAAGTTAGGATATACTTCTCCTTTACATGTTTATCCTTTTATGTTAAATTTTTTTAATAAATATGTATTCAAGTCCTTTAATTGTATGTTATTTTTATTATTTAGTGGTGGTAAATAGAAGAACATATTACAAAAACCAATTTGATAGGAAATGTGAATATTTATCTAATGAAATTCCTTATATGATGAGAACTGGTTCTCAAAACTTCATGAAAATTCTTTCTTAGTTGTATCATGTTATGAATAATAACATGAATCATGTGGAACACCCTACCCCTCCAAGAAAAGTGAATTTTTTTGTAAAATATTTCAAACCTCAAAGGCCTCCCATTTTTAGTGGATCTCTTGATCCCCTTATCTCGTAATAATTGATTAACTCCATTGAAAAGTTATTATCTATCCTCTAGTGCTCAGAATTAGAGAAAGTCATACTAGTGCACTATCATTTTGATGGGGATGCTAATCAGTGGTGGACACTAATAAATTATACAAAGTATCAAGAGTAAATTGATTCCATGGATTGGGAGGAATTAAAGAGGATGTTTTTCAATAAATATTTTCCTAGAATCCTCCATCACTAGATGGAATGATAGTTCCTCAAACTAATGAAAAAAAAGATGAGTCTATCAGGTCATATGAAGAAAAAATTATAGGGCTTTCAAGGTACACCATTGGATTTGTCATGAACACTAAAAGTAATTTGGAAAACTTTTTTAGTAGACTAAAGGTGAGTCTACAAAAACTGTTGGTGATTGGAGACTTCAACAGTTATAAAAAGATTTTCCATTGTTCCCTCAAGGTTGAAATGGATATTAGAGACTCTTAGTGGTCTCATGGACCTAGTAAAGTGAAGATAAAATTGAAGGAGAATAGGGGTGGTTAAAAAAATCACATGATGGAAAGAATCCCAAATATCCCACTTGTAAAAGTTGTGGGAAGAAGCATCCTGGGAACTATATAAAGGGAAACAAGAATTGCTTCAAATGTAGAATTTTGGGACATCTTTCCATGAACTATTGAAGGGATATGAAAAATCCTACTAATGTGGAAGAGTAAAGGAAGGTTCAGATCAACCCTCATCTAGTGGTGCAATGTTACAATTTAAAGGATCATGGGCATTATCCAAACAATTACCCCATGTCTAGGGTTGTTGGAGGAAATAAACAACACCCTCCAAGGAAACAAGGATGGGATTGTGATATCACTAATGTCGAGGTGGAGCCAAAAAATGATGTGGTGATAAGTACGCTAGTTATTCATTCATGAATAAAAAATTTACTATTTGATTCTTGTTCTATGCATTCCTTCATAGCTAGCATGTTTAGTTGAACTATTCAAACACCACCTCAAAATTTAGAGGATAGGTTATCTATGAGAACAAATAATAGAGAAATAATTTCATCCATGGTTTATAACTTCTCCTCAATTAAATTCTAAGGACCGAACCTCCCAAAAAATATCATCATACTTCTTTTAGATGTGTTCTATGTTATATTTGGAATGGATTGCCTATCTTTATACAAAGCCAACAACAACTTTCAAGAAAGGGAGATCACTCTTCATATCCTGAAGAATCCTCCAATTCTTAACAAGTGTAAGGAGGAAGTTCAATCTCCTTTAGAATATGTGTATCAAGTATTGATATTAATACCATATGAGATAGCATTTATAGCTGATATTATTGTCGCAAAGGAGGGAATATCACTCGAAGATTTTTCCATCATGTTGTATGACACTGATGTATTCCATAAAGAGTTCCCTCATCTTCCTCCTGATTGAGAGGTTGAGTTCTCAATTGAAATTATTTCTGGATCTCTATTTATATCAAATACACCTTATAGAATGGCCACCGTATAACTGGCAGAGATGAAGAAGTAGTTACAGGAGAATTTGGAGAAGGGTTTTATATGACTGAGTGATTCACCTTGGGGTGCACCAGTCCTCCTCATCAACAAGTTGGATGGTTCAATGTGCCTCTATATTGATTATCGTGAGCTCAATAAAATCATGATAAAGAACAAGTATCCCCTGCCACAAATATATGAATTGTTCAATAATCATTGTGGGGCTAGTTATTTCTCTAAGGTGGACCTTCAATCAGGATGTCACCAATTAATGGTGAGGAAAAAATATATTCTCAAGACTACATTTTGAACAATGTATGGACAACAGGAGTTCATAGTGATGCCCATCAGACTCAGTAATGCGCCAAAAAGTTTCATGGATTTAATGAATAGAGTCTTTAGAGACTACCTCGAGAAATTTGTGGTAGTATTTATGAATGATATTCTTATATACTGCAAGGTCAAGGAGGAAAATGAGAAGAATTTGAATACTATGTCAAATAATGTAACACCCGAGACTTTTATGTTATATGAATCATCAAAGGAATCTTTTTCTACACAACACTTGCTTGGCTTTCTTTACACGCAATCGCGACCTTCCTCGATAGCTTGCGTCGTACGCAATACTGAGTTTCACTAAACAAAAATATGCTATTAAAACTAGCCGTTATGAATAGTAATAACCACTTTTTGAAATTTAATAAATTTTATTTTTCAAAATGGACTTCATTTTTGGACTCAGAATATCGAAATTAGCCTAGGGTGAAATTTTGGTATTTTTCTGAAAACTTTCAATTTTTGATGAATAGTGAAACCACTAAGTGGTAGGTTAAAAACTGAATTTTGCATAAAAATTAATTTTACCGCTTCTGTGAATGGAATTTCAAAAATCCGACAGACACGGTTGATATCAGTAAGTAAAATGTGGTTCAATGAGATAAAAATAATTTTTTGGTGAATAGTAACTTTTTACGATTTTTACCGCGGTTAATAGTAAATAGGGTAACTAAGGGTAAATATGATATTAATATTACCCTAACACATGTAATAATTCTATTGGACAAGTGTAATTCGACCAAAAACAAACTTAGGAATAAAATATGACCATTTAGGCCCACTTGGATTAGATTAGGACATTTATTATTAATTTATTTAAAGAAGGGTTAAAGTAGTTAAAATCAAAGTTTAATAAGTAAATTATTTTTAGTATGGGGTTATACATAAGATAAATTCGATTGTAAATATTCATTAGAAAGATAAAACGATTTACTACATGATGGTATTTTATTTGTAATTTTTAGACATCAAATAATTTAATTTATTTATGACACAAAGATGATGCAGTAATTATCTTATTAATGAAATATTGACATAATTGATAATATAAATACCAAAATAAATGTAATTTAAGACTTTTTATGAATTAAACTAATTTTCTAGGTTACTATGATATATTATTGTTGATTTAATTAACTTGTTTCGAACATATAATTCTGTTATGACTTTCACAAAAATCATATATCAAATAGTGTCAAAATTGACACAAAATAGTTTTTAAATCAAATATTATATTACTAATTGTTATTTTATTTCTAAAAATCTAAGGTTCGGCCAAATGACTTAGATAGGGATATATATACTAATAATAAACAATTTGGGGTTCTTTTGGCATGTTATAGTAAGTGTATTAACCATATAGTGAAAGAAAACAAAAAGACACGGTAAAAGTTAAATTAATTAACTTAGAGTTAAATCTAATTGATAAGGTTAAAATAATACCCTAAACTTGTGTAAATCCTATTGGTTGATAGGCTTCCGACCCATCCCCACTTTAGCTTCGAAATAAGACCCTTTGGAACCATTATAAACCGATTTTGACTTTAATATAAAATAATATTTTGAGATATTCCTCAGGTGCCCCTCTCCTCCCTTATAAAAGGGCACCTCCTCCCCCTCCTCCTCACACCAATTTGAGCACTCAAGCTCGGCCAACCCCTGCCATTTTCTCCTCTCCACTTCCCTAGAATAATCCTAGAGGTCCTGGTCTTCTCCAAAGACCAATCTTAGTTCCTTAAGTGGAGGATTCAAAGAGGCGTTCCAAAGAAGAGGTAATATCCATTACCGATCTTTTCAATTTCTTTCTTCTTCAACTTCTTCTTATTTAGTTGTTTCATGATAAAGTAATAACATAAGTATTACTTAAATACTGATATGTTATTATAAATATGAAACAACCCTAATTCACCTTCTATCCATCCTACGGAAAAATGAAATCACCGCGCGTGCGTACGTACGGAATACCGTCTCCACGCCGTGGTGTAATCTATTTTCCACCATCACCTTACAAGGATGGGTATAATGGTGTAATGAGTAACTATATATGATTATTATGAATTAATATTGATACTGAAATAATATATATACTCCAATACAATTCCACGATCATAGGAACGATATCATCACTCGTGCGTACGTACGGAATACCGTCTCCACGATGTGATGCGACTCGTTCTTCATGATCTTCATTTCATAATGATTATATAAATGAATTGAATGAATGAATATGGTATATAATACACTAATACCATTCTGGAAATTAATTATCTATAACCTAAAGATAAGAATAAGAATTTATTCAACAAAACACGCATAAGAACAAAAAGTTATAAAGACCCGAGTAACAAGTAACAATGAAATATTACTAACAAGAAGCTAATAATATGACCATATATGATATCATATCAATATGTATGATTCTTGAATAAGTCAATAACATTATTTAAACCATTATACAGGAGCTTCGGACACGAACAAAGCAAATCGGACCTAAGGTAAGGGAAATATCACAATCTCATTTTTATCCGAGATTGTTTATTCGTAAGTATTTACTGGGGTGTATTTTATCATCCACATCCATGTTTCATCAATATGTAATATTATTTCCATCCACCTACAATTTTTTTAAATCCATTTTTACCCTTCAGTGAGTTTTTAGTAATATCTATGAAAGGAATCTTTTGTCGTACGAGGTACTTTTTGACTTTTCCGACAAAAGTACGAAGAATGTTTTTTTAACTTATACGGCATGAATGGATTTTTAAAACATTATTCCCAAGAAGCTTCCTTTACAAGTTTTCAAGTTTATTTTTAATCAACTTCTTTTAGTTTATAATTGTATGACATGTTAAGAAAAGAAAAGTGTTTTTGAAGAAGAAAGGATATTTTCCTCAAGAATGGAGTTCAAGTGTTTTATCAAAATTATTTTCCATCTAAGATAGTAAAGGGTTCTGTTTTTATCCCTATTATTACATTGATATGATCATGTTGTGATGGAATTATTTTTATGAATTCCTTTATCTTATATGAATTTATTTATGATGTTATGATGTTTCAAGAATCCCATTTTTGTTACATGTGTTATGCAATGATGTATGTTTTATGATTATGTGGCACACATAATAAAGGATTCATTATAAGATGGGTGGGACCTATATCTCCCTCCAATGCATTGGGTAAAGATTTTATATCTCATGAGATAGACATGGCTGGAACGGAAGGTTATTTCGGTTCAGTGATACAGGACTGAAACGAGGAGTGAACTCGGTTCAGAAAGGGACTTTGTCCACTAAGATAGTCTTGGCAATGAGTCATGACTAATAAGAAATGATTTTCCATGATCATGTGTGCATGCCACAAATTTTATGTTATGATTATGGGGATCTCATTTTCACTTCTATGAATTATTCCATGATAAGATATTATAATCTCTTTTGCAGGTTTTGATTTTCAAAAAGATATGATATGATTTTTATTTCCTTTATTTGCCCTTGCTGAGCATTTGAGCTCACCCTTTTATGTTTTCTTTTCCCCAGGTCAGGAAGATGGATATTAAGTAGAATATGCTAAAAGGGACCCTAGATATGATGAAATAAATGGGAGACACTGTAGAAGATTTATGAACCAATTGTTTATGTTTCCCAGTTTCTAAAGACACTATACCTATACGGTCCTTTGTGGTTTTGTCATATGTTGTAATAAGTGTGCTTCAATTTTGAAGTATTAACAATGTATGTAAAGTATGGGTCGTTATAGTTGGTATCAGAGGAAAGGTATAGTCAACCTTTGGAAACTAGGATATGAAAGCCTTAGTAAAAACCCTAAAGATAAGTCTAAGCATAGAACACAATCTTAGAAATGGCCATGAATAACCTAGGATAAGACCTTAAGCATGAAAATTTTATTCTTGAATTATGTGGTTTCCTATTATAATTAGTGTTGCTCACACTATTATTCTTGGTTTTAGTCAATGGCTGGAACCCGAAGGAATCGTGTTAATGCGGAATGCGATGGGCAATGCAATGATTGTCCCCCTGAGCAACCAAACGATATGGGAGCTGGAATGCAAAATCTTGTAGCCATGCTCACACAACTTTCTCAAGATATGAATCATGCAGGATTTCCAAACGAGCAAAGGAGGGAGCAACATTCTGTTGAATCCTTCATGAGGCAGCGTCTACCTTCTTTCAGCGGGTCTACTGATCCATTAGTTGCTGAACAATGGATTAGTTCTACTGAAAAGATATTTTCAGTTCTTCAATGTTCTGAGCATGATAAAGTCATCCTAGCAGTGTATTTTTTGGAAGGAGATGCTGATCAATGGTGGAATCTTGTTAAGAATACGAGGCAAAGGGATGAAATTGAGTCTATGGAATGGGACGAGTTCAAGAACTTATTTTTCAATAAGTACTTCCCTCGTATTCTCCGAACAAAGATGGAGAAAGAGTTTCTTGAACTGAAGCAAAGGGATGATGAATCTGTTGGTACCTATGAAGCAAATTTTACAAGACTTGCAAGGTACGCTTCTGGTATTATTATCCAACCTGAGAGTAAGATCGATCGATTCTTTAGTGGCTTAAAACCAAGTCTTCGAAGGGCGTTAGCCATAAGGTACTTCAATAGCTACGAGGAAATCGTTCGATGTGCTCTCAAAGTCGAGATGGAGATTGGAGTAACCCATCAGTCACATGGGTTTGATAAGAAGAGGAAGATTGAATTCAAAGAAAAATCTAAAGAACACACAGAAAAGAAGATGAGCTTTTCCTTATGCTCAAAGTGTGGAAAGAAACATGGAGGGAGTTGTCTTAAAGGGACAAGTAAATGTTTTAAATGTGGAAAGGAAGGTCATCGGGCATTTGAATGCCGTGATAATGGGAAGAAGATGTCTAATGATGCAAACAAAGGAAGGGATACACAGAATGAACCTACTACACTTCAATGTTTCAAGTGCAAGGAGATGGGGCATTATGCCAATCAATGCCCAAATCCAAGGGTTGATGATGATGGTCGACGTCAACAAAATCTTAAGGCTAAAGACAAAGGAAAGTCACATGCAATTTCTATCAGCGAGGTGGAGTACGATAACGATGTGGTGAAAGGTACACTTACCATCCACTCTAAAGTAGCAAATGTTTTATTTGATTCTGGATCCACCCACTCTTTTATTTCTGAAGACTTTTCTAAGGGTATCACCGTATTACCTCAACAATTAGATGTTGATTTAGCTGTGACAACACCTAATGGCACATCAATCGCATCAAAAGTTTATAATTCTTCTCCGATCGAAGTTTGTGGGAAAGTGCTTCCTGCAAATCTTGTGATCCTTCCTTTAGTGGAATTTGATGTGATTCTTGGCATGGATTGGCTTTCTCTACATGGAGCTCATATCAATTGCCAAAGAAGGGAAGTCACATTTCATATTCCAGATCAATCTACGATCGTCTATCAATGCAAGGATGAACATAACCTTCCAGTGGAAATTTCTTCCATCTTATGGGTATTGATTCCACTAAATGAAGGTTATTTATCTCAAATGGTTGGTGAGAAACTCACGATTAAGAATATGCCCATTGTACGGGAGTTTGATGATGTCTTTCCAGAGGAATTGCCGGGTCTTCCACCAAATCGTGAAGTTGAGTTTTCAATAGAACTTGTACCGGGTGCTTTGCCTATTTCAAAGACACCTTATAGAATGGCCCCAATTGAGTTGCAGGAATTGAAGAAGCAACTCCAAGAGAATCTTGATAAGGGATTCATACGCCCTAGTGCGTCACCTTGGGGAGCACCTGTTCTATTTGTTAAGAAGAAAGATGGATCAATGAGACTCTGCATTGATTATCGAGAACTTAACAAGATCACTATCAAGAACAAATATCCTCTCCCACGCATTGATGACTTATTTGACCAACTACGCGGAGCTCAATACTTTTCCAAGATTGATCTTCGTTCAGGGTATCATCAATTAAGGGTCAAAAGGGAGGATATACCAAAGACGGCTTTCCGTACAAGGTATGGACACTATGAATTTATAGTGATGCCATTTGGTCTTACTAATGCCCCTGCTATCTTCATGGATCTAATGAATAGAGTCTTTAGAGACTATCTTGATCAATTTGTGGTAGTCTTTATAGACGATATTCTTGTCTATTCAAAGAGCAAGGAAGAGCATGAAGATCACTTGAGAATTATATTGAAGACCCTGAGAAAGGAGAAGCTTTATGCCAAATTTACCAAGTGTGAATTTTGGCTTCAAAAAGTTGCATTTTTGGGTCATATAATCTCAAAAGAGGGGATATCTGTGGATCCAGCAAAAACAGAGGTTATCGAAAGATGGTCAAGACCAACAACAGTAACTGAGATCCGAAGTTTTCTTGGTTTGGCTGGATATTATCGACGTTTTGTAAAAGATTTTTCACGATTATCTAATCCAATCACCAAGTTGACTCGGAAGGGAGTTAAGTTTGTCTGGACAGAGGAATGTGAAGAGAATTTTAAGGAGTTGAAAAGAAGGTTATCCAGTGCACCTGTGCTCACACTGCCTTGTAGTGGAGAAAGGTTTGTGATCTACAGTGATGCATCCAAGAAGGGATTGGGGTGTGTTCTTATGCAAAATGATATGGTGATAGCTTATGCCTCACGACAGTTGAAAATCCATGAGCAAAATTACCCAACACATGATTTGGAGTTGGCTGCAGTAATCTTTGCATTAAAGATTTGGAGGCATTACCTTTATGGTGAAAGGTGTGATATTTATACTGATCATAAAAGTTTAAAGTATATTTTCACACAAAAGGAGTTGAATATGCGTCAAAGAAGATGGTTGGAGCTGATTAAGGATTATGACTGCTCAATCCATTACCACCCTGGGAAAGCAAACAAGGTGGCAGATGCATTAAGTCGACAAGACCATGCTAGTTTATCCATGATGAGGATCACAAAAGATCCAATATTTATGGATTTACAAAGGATGGATCTTGGAATTATAATGGAAGGGGAAAAATCTTATCTTTCTCAAATGAATGTTCAACCATCTATACATGCGAAGATTAAAGAGGCACAGAAAGAAGATGCCGAGTTACAAAAGAAGGTGAGAAATGTTCCTGAATTCAACCTTGATTGTGATGGGATAATAAAGTTCAGGAATCGGGTTTGCGTTCCTCCCATCCCCGAATTAAAGAATGAGCTGCTGGATGAGGCTCATAGTTCATCATTCTCTATTCATCCTGGAAGCACGAAGATGTATAGGGACCTGAAAGAGTACTTCTGGTGGGATGGCATGAAAAGAGATGTTGCTGAATATGTCTCTCGATGCTTGGTTTGTCAACAAGTTAAAGCTGAGAGACAGAAGTCTAAGGGGATGTTACAACCATTACCCATACCCGAATGGAAATGGGAAAACATCACTATGGACTTTGTCACAGGACTTCCTAAAACATCCAAAGGCAATAATGCTATCTGGGTCATAGTTGATCGTCTTACAAAGTCTGCACACTTCATTCCTATTAGAGAGGATTTCTCTCTAGATCAGCTTGCCAGGATATATGTAAAGGAAGTGGTAAGATTGCATGGAGTACCACTTTCTATTATATCTGATCGGGATCCGAGATTTACCTCGAAGTTCTGGTGAAGTCTTCTGCATACTGTGGATACAGAGTTGAGTTTCAGCACTGCTTATCATCCCCAGACAGACGTTCAGTCTGAGAGAACAATTCAAACCCTAGAAGATATGTTGAGAGCTTGCTCTATGGATTTCAAAGGAGGTTGGGATCAACACCTACCTTTGGTGGAATTTTCTTATAATAATAGCTTTCACTCCAGTATTCAGATGGCTCCTTATGAAGCTCTCTATGGAATGAAATGCAGGACTCCAACTTGTTGGGATGAAGTTGGGGAAAGAAAGCTATTAGGACCTGATCTCGTTGATGAAATGGCAGAAAAGGTCAGATCTATTCAACAACACATAAGAGCAGCTCAGAGTCGACAGAAAAGTTATGCTGACAACCGAAGAAAAGACCTAGAGTTTGAAGTGGGTGATAAAGTGTTCTTACGAATATCTCCCTGGAAGAGGGTTATGAGATTTGGAAAGAAGGGGAAGTTGAGCCCTAGATATATCGGTCCTTTTGAAATACTGGATCGTGTTGGGAAGGTAGCTTACCGATTGGCGCTTCCACCGAATCTCTCTCAAGTTCACGATGTGTTCCATGTATCTCTCCTGAGAAAGTACATACCAGATCCTTAACATGTACTCAGCTCAGAAGTTGTACCACTGGAGCAAGATCTTTCTTATGAAGAACAGCCGATAGAGATTCTGGATCGTAGCGAAAAAGTCCTACGAAACAAGACCACTCGATTGGTGAAAGTTTTATGGAGGAACCACCAACTTGAAGAAGCTACATGGGAGCTTGAGGATATGATGAGGGAGAAGTATCCTCATCTGTTTGTTACAAAGTGACGAATTTCGAGGGAGAAATTCTTTTTAAGGGGGGTAGAATGTAACACCCGAGACTTTTATGTTATATGAATCATCAAAGGAATCTTTTTCTACACAACACTTTCTTGGCTTTCTTTACACGCAATCGCGACCTTCCTCGATAGCTTGCGTCGTACGCAATACCGAGTTTCACTAAACAACAATATGCTATTAAAACTAGCTGTTATGAATAGTAATAACCACTTTTTGAAATTTTATAAATTTTATTTTTCAAAATGGACTTCATTTTTGGACTCAGAATATCGAAATTAGCCTAGGGTGAAATTTTGGTATTTTTCGGAAAACTTTCAATTTTTGATGAATAGTGAAACCACTAAGTGGTAGGTTAAAAACTGAATTTTGCATAAAAATTAATTTTACCGCTTCTGTGAATGGAATTTCAAAAATCCGACAGACACGGTTGATATCAGTAAGTAAATGTGGTTCAATGAGATAAAAATAATTTTTTGGTGAATAGTAACTTTTTACGATTTTTACCGCGGTTAATAGTAAATAGGGTAACTACGGGTAAATATGATATTAATATTACCCTAACACATGTCCTAATTCTATTGGACAAGTGTAATTCGACCAAAAACAAACTTAGGAATAAAATATGACCATTTAGGCCCACTTGGATTAGATTAGGACATTTATTATTAATTTATTTAAAGAAGGGTTAAAGTAGTTAAAATCAAAGTTTAATAAGTAAATTAATTTTAATATGGGGTTATACATAAGATAAATTTGCTTGTAAATATTCATTAGAAATCTAAAAAGATTTACTACATGATGGTATTTTATTTGTAATTTTTAGACATCAAATAATTTAATTTATTTATGACACAAAGATGATGCAGTAATTATCTTATTAATGAAATATTGACATAATTGATAATATAAATACCAAAATAAATGTAATTTAAGACTTTTTATGAATTCCACTAATTTTCTAGGTTACTATGATATATTATTGTTGATTTAAGTAACTTGGTTCGAACATATAATTCTGTTATGACTTTCACAAAAATCATATATCAAATAGTGTCAAAATTGACACAAAATAGTTTTTAAATCAAATATTATATTACTAATTGTTATTTTATTCCTAAAAATCTAAGGTTCGGCCAAATGACTTAGATAAGGATATATATATTAATAATAAACAATTTGGGGTTCTTTTGGAATGTTATAGTAAGTGTATTAACCATATAGTGAAAGAAAACAAAAAGACACGGTAAAAGTTAAATTAATTAACTTAGAGTTAAATCTAATTGATAAGGTTAAAATAATACCCTAAACTTGTCTAAATCCTATTGGTTTATAGGATTCAGACCCATCCCCACTTTAGCTTCGAAATAAGACCCTTTTTAACCATTATAAACCGATTTTGACTTTAATATAAAATAATATTTTGAGATATTCCTAAGGTGCCCCTCTCCTCCCTTATAAAAGGGCACCTCCTCCCCCTCCTCCTCACACCAATTTGAGCACTCAAGCTCGGCCAACCCCTGTCATTTTCTCCTCTCCACTTCCCTATAATAATCCTAGAGGTCCTGGTCTTCTCCAAAGACCAATCTTAGTTCCTTAAGTGGAGGATTCAAAGAGGCGTTCCAAAGAAGAGGTAATATCCATTACCGATCTTTTCAATTTCTTTCTTCTTCAACTTCTTCTTATTTAGTTGTTTCATGATAAAGTAATAACATAAGTATTACTTACATACTGATATGTTATTATAAATATGAAACAACCCTAATTCAACTTCTATCCATCCTACGGAAAAATGAAATCACCGCGCGTGCGTACATACGGAATACTGTCTCCACGCCGTGGTGTAATCTATTTTCCACCATCACCTTACAAGGATGGGTATAATGGTGTAATGAGTAACTATATATGATTATTATGAAGTAATATTGATACTGAAATAATATATATACTCCAATACAATTCCACGATCATAGGAACGATATCATCACTCGTGTGTACGTACGGAATACCGTCTCCATGATGTGATGCGACTCGTTCTACATGATCTTCATTTCATAATGATTATATAAATGAATTGAATGAATGAATATGGTATATACTACACTAATACCATTCTGGAAATTAATTATCTATAACCTAAAGATTAGAATATGAATTTATTCAACAAAATACGCATAAGAACAAAAAGTTATAAAGACCCGAGTAACAAGTAACAATGAAATATTACTAACAAGAAGCTAATAATATGAACATATATGATATCATATCAATATGTATGATTCTGGAATAAGTCAATAACTTTATTTAAACCATTATACAGGAGCTTCGGACACGAACAAAGCAAATCGGACCTAAGGTAAGGGAAATATCACAATCTCATTTTTATCCGAGATTGTTTATTCGTAAGTATTTACTGGGGTGTATTTTATCATCCACATACATGTTTCATCAATATGTAATATTATTTCCATCCACCTACAATTTTTTTAAATCCATTTTTACCCTTCAGTGAGTTTTTAGTAATATCTATGAAAGGAATCTTTTGTCGTACGAGGTACTTTTTGACTTTTCCGACAAAAGTACGAAGAATGTTTTTTTTAACTTATACGGCATGAATGGATTTTTAAAACATTATTCCCAAGAAGCTTCCTTTACAAGTTTTCAAGTTTATTCTTAATCAACTTCTTTTAGTTTATAATTGTATGACATGTTAAAAAAAGAAAAGTGTTTTTGAAGAAGAAATGATATTTTCCTCAAGAATGGAGTTCAAGTGTTTTATCAAAATTATTTTCCATCTAAGATAGTAAAGGGTTCTGTTTTTATCCCTATTATTACATTGATTTGATCATGTTGTGATGGAATTATTTTTATGAATTCCTTTATCTTATATGAATTTATTTATGATGTTATGATGTTTCAAGAATCCCATTTTTGTTACATGTGTTATGCAATGATGTATGTTTTATGATTATGTGGCACACATAAGAAAGGATTCATTATAAGATGGGTGGGACCTATATCTCCCTCCAATGCATTGGGTAAAGATTTTATATCTCATGAGATAGACATGGCTGGAACGGAAGGTTATTTCGGTTCAGTGATACAGGACTGAAACGAGGAGTGAACTCGGTTCAGAAAGGGACTTTGTCCACTAAGATAGTCTTGGCAATGAGTCATGACTAACAAGAAATGATTTTCCATGATTATGTGTGCATGCCACAAATTTTATGTTATGATTATGGGGATCTAATTTTCACTTCTATGAATTATTCCATGATAAGATATTATGATCTCTTTTGCAGGTTTTGATTTTCAAAAAGATATGATATGATTTTTATTTCCTTTATTTGCCCTTGCTGAGCATTTGAGCTCACCCTTTTATGTTTTCTTTTCCCCAGGTCAGGAAGATGGATATTAAGTAGAATATGCTAAAAGGGACCCAAGATATGATGAAATAAATGGGAGACACTGTAGAAGATTTATGAACCAGTTGTTTATGTTTCCCAGTTTCTAAAGACACTATACCTATACGGTCCTTTGTGGTTTTGTCATATGTTGTAATAAGTGTGCTTCAATTTTGAAGTATTAACAATGTATGTAAATTATGGGTCGTTATAAATAATTTGAGAAGGGAGAAGCTATACGCAATGTATAGTAAATGAGAGTTCTATATAGATGAAGTATCATTCATGTGTCATGTTTCACTATAAAAGGGATACCTGCACACCTTTCCAAGATATAGGCATTTAAAGAGTTGCATAGGAAAACATTTGTAATAGATATATATAGATTTTTTGGTATAGTTGGGTATTATAGAAGAATTGTGAAGAACATTTCACAATTTTGAAACCCATTTACCAAGTTTACATAGAAGGGATTGAAGTGTGTTTGGACTCAAGAATGGGATGACTGCTTTAACAAGTTTTAAAATAGGCTAATCACTAGGATAATAATAACCCTCACAACAAATGGAGAACTCATTGTGGTGTATAGCAATGATTCAATGAAGGGATTAGGCTATGTGCTGATGAAAAATGATAATGTGATAGCCTATTCCAGAAGGAAGTTGAAAATACACAAGAAAAAGTATCCAATGCATGATCTGGAGTTGGCGGTTTTGATAATTGTGTTAAAAATCTAACTGCATTATCTATATGGGGAGATGTGTGAGATATATACTCACCAATAGTTTCAAATATATATTCAAACTGAAATATATTAATATGCACCAAAGAATATAGAAAGATCTCATCCAAGATTATAACTGCTCAATCCACTACCATCCCAGTAAGGAAAATAAGGTATGATCAAAGTAGAAAGGATCCTGCATCTCTATCAATGATGTAAATTGAAAAGGATCCAATATTCCAAGATTTTTATTGGATGAACACAAAAATCATTAAGGTATGATCATCATCAATAATTTATCAAATTATTTCTCAACCATCCCTCATGCAGAAAATAATGGACTCTCAAAGAAAATATATTGAAATTCTAAGAGTGTGGAAGCTATTAAAAATGTGAAATCCTACAAGTTCATGATTGATAAAGATGGTGTGGGAATATTGGATTCAAAATTATGTGTACCATTCGATCCAGAGATATAGAAGGTGATTTTGAATGAATCACATAGCTCGACCTTTTTTATTCACCGAGGGAGCACAATTATGTATGAAGATCTCCGAGAAAAATTTTGTTGGGACAATATGAAATGGGAGATCGCAGAATATATATCAAAGTGCATATTATTTCAAAAATAAAAGGATGAGAGGAAAAATTATAAGGGGACGATGAAACGACTACCGATACCAACATGGAAGTTGGAGAACTTCACCAAGGACTTTGTCACTAGACTTCCAAGTATATCCAGAGGAAACAATGTTATATGGGTCATTGTAGACCGTCTTACAAAGACATCTCACATTATCGCAATTCGAGTGGACTTCTCACTGGATCATGTTGCATGGATTTATATCAATGAAGTGGAAAGTCTGCTTGGAGTACCACTATCTGTGGTATTTGATCATGATCTAAGAATCACCTTGATGATTGGGAAAATTATCCAACATGCACAAAGCATTGAACTGAACATTAGTACGGCCTATCATCCTCAAACTAAGAGAAAATATTAGAAAACTATTTACCCACTAGAAGACATATTGAGGAATTTCTTATGGAATTCAAAGGAGTAAATGACCAACATCTTCCATTGGTTGAATTATCCTATAAAAATAGTTTCCTCTTGAGAATCCGTATGGAACCATATGAAGGAATTTGGGGTAAAAGGTGCATAACACCAGTGTGTTGGGATGAAGTTAGTGAGAGTAAATTACTAGATACTAAAATGGTTGAAGAAATAGTGGAGAATGTGAGAACCTTTTCGGATCACATTAAGGAAACCCAAATTCGGCAAAAGTGTTATGAAGAAAATCATCGATGAGAACTTGAGTTCATAGTTGGAGACATGGTATTTCTCTACATATCTCCATGGAAGAAGGTCATGAGGTTTGGGAAGAAAGGAAAGTTAAGTCCTGGTATATCAGCCCCTTCGAGATTCATGATTGTATCGAGGCTATGGCCTATCGATTGGAACTTCCACCTACCATGTCCAAAGTACATGATTTATTTTATGTATACCCTTTAAGTAAGTACATACAAGAACCTTCACATGTAATCTCTTTAAAGTTGGTACAGTTGGAGGATGATCTTTCTTATGAGGAGCAGCTAGTGAAGATTATGGATCATAGAGGTAAAGTTCTACGTAACAGGACTGCTCACCTAGTCAAGGTACTATTGAAGAATCATAAGTACAAAGAGGCTGCATGGGTACTAGAGGAGGCAATAAAGTAAAAGTACCCAAACCTATTTAGGGCCTAAAATGTAAAATAAAATTTAGAGGTAGAAATTTTTTATGGGGAGAAGAATGTAACAACCCAAAGTTTTAACAATTGAAATTCTATACTTATAATTATATCTTATAGTATGATCACATTATATTAATTTTATAACACAATACAAACTCTATAAGTGAATAATAAGTGAAATAAAAAGCATCTTTTGAAGTTAAGGAACATATAAAAAAAATAACTTGACCTTTGTAATAGTAATGTGTCACTTATGAATAGTAAAATAGCCAATGTAAACGTAACACCTCCAATGAATGTATAAATAAAATTTATCTTTTTATTAGTGACAATATGGTATAATTATATCATAGTATAAGTAAATAAATATTTGCAAAAATTATTAACAAGTTGTTGGTATTTTTACAAGTCATGAATATTTATTTAAAAAATTATGATTAAGTAAATAAATATTTAGTTTCAGGAATTGTATTAAAAAATTAATATTTTGATTCTAAGATAATATTATGCGACCATATTTAAATTTTCATAGTGCTAGAAAATCCGTTTTAAATTTAAAATTAGTATTTTCAAGTAAATTGTTGATTTAAATAAATATTAAATTAATAATAATTAGAAAATTATTTTTGAAAAATGGTCTTTATTTTTTGTTTCTACACATCAAAAAATGTCTCAGGTGATTTTTTGGTTCTTTTTTGAAATATTTTAAATTTTGGGTGAATAGTAAAATAGAGTTTTTCACTTATCCGGTATATCTTAAAATCCATATTTCATGATGTAATGATAACATACAATTTATAGAGCTTTATATTCTCCCATGTTCTATTTAAAGTTAAAAATAGTTATTTAAAATAAAATAAACTCAATTTCCAAACATAAAAAGAACTTTCAAAAACCTAAAGTCAAAAAGTGATTCCTTAAAATATCATTTTCTCTTTATTTTCACTTTACTTTTAATAAATTAATGAATTATAATTATAAAGGTGATTTAAATTATAAAGATAACTATATTATGTTAATATATTATTTATGTTTTCATGAAACTACTTCTACCAGTCTATCATTTGATATATTTTTTATTTTTTATTTTATTCTAAAAACACCCCCTTCTCATGTATAAATAACCCCTCTCCCTCCCATTGGAAAACTATTCCTTTCATCCATTTAAAAGAATAATATCTAAAAATTTTCTCTCCCTGAATCCTCTTTGAATACATAGGGACGTTCTAGAGCCCTCCAACTCCAATCACAAAGAGAGTTATAATTTCTTTTAAGAGAAGCTACACTGAGGAGAAAGGAAGACTTTATTAAATATTCTCTATATTTTTTTTCTTTTAACCTAAAACTTTAAAAACATATGATAAAAATGATTTTAAAGTAACCTTACATTATATTAATGAATTTAACCTACTATAATTATCATATTAATGAAAAATATAAATGTCATACTTCCCTTTCCCACACTATCGACCACGTCCCATTAAAGGCAAATTAACAATCTATAGAGACATTGCCAAGATAATTATTATAAAAACATTAATTTATGGTTAATAAAAATCATATATAAAATATGAATATCAAATTACATGTATTATATTATTATAATCTTCATTATACTAATTTATAAATCACATTTAAAAAAAGTGAAATTGTCACAAGATGAGAAATTTTTATGTTAAATATGATATCAAAATGCTTCATTTTCATTAATAAAAACAATGAAATAAAATCTAAATAATATAATTGATAAATATTTTTATAAAATTAATATAATTCAATTTTACATCATTTTTATAATGAACAGAAATTTATTATTCAAGAGTCTTAGAAAATGTGAAATTAAGTGGAAATTATTGTAAGGGATCCTCCCCATTTCACTTTAATTCAAGAATGTCTTCTTTGATATGACATTTTATGTGTCATAACTAATTATGGCGTATGATTTCACACCTACCCCATAAATAACTCAGGATTTATAAGTGACTATAATCCCCATTATCTCCCTTGAATACCTTTTTAGTACACCCAATACCATGCCGATTATCCGTAAGGAATTCTACCCGAACCGACATTATTTCTTTCGGGTTTCTCTGTATTTATTTTTACTCAAATTAAGTTGTATTTTATTTTTATCTACAAAATCAAAATACTTTTTATATGATCCAATCACTTATTTCAAGATCCACCCATCGTTCTCTTTCGGGGATATTCCTGCATTTAAGATATTCTCTCCTCGATACATCCCAACCAAACATGTTTTAAGAGAACATCCCAAATTTTTACTTTATTTCAAGTTCACTCTATGCTATATTTTAATACACAAATTTCCTTATAAAATCATCCTTTTTATTAGGAAAACCTTCATGGTTCAATTCTGGTTTTATATAAAATATTGTTCCCTTTTCTATTTTAAAACCTCTATTGTATTTTCCTTAAAACCGCACAAAAATGTTTTAAAGCTAAAAGTTATCAAATACATTTCTTACATGTTGTCACTTTAGTATGACATAACATACCATGATATATGAATATTTTACCTTATTAACATCCATGTATGTTCTAATTAATTTCTTTCACGAAATATTTCATGATACACCCATTGGTTATGCTTTATGTCATTATTATGTACCGAATTCTTTCCATGGGGAACCCTTATGTTTATTAAATATTGATTGTGTATGATTATTTATGTGGAAAACATATTATTTAAATATAATATGGGTGTAT
Organism: Viscum album; assembly: GCA_963277665.1. Classification (NCBI taxonomy): domain Eukaryota; kingdom Viridiplantae; phylum Streptophyta; class Magnoliopsida; order Santalales; family Viscaceae; genus Viscum; species Viscum album. Next base: position 679,133,650 of record OY728165.1, read on the forward strand.
CTAGATAGAACTCCAATGCGTTGGGTAAAGTTGAGTCTCATGAGACATTATGTGGGATGGTCTTGGCAGGTAGCCTTGGCTTGTTCTACTATGTGCAATGGTTTTGGCAGTTAGCCTTGTATTATGATACTATGGGAAACTGTCTTGGCGGTTATCCTTGAATCATAAGAAATTCATGTTTTATATTTCTTCCACATTTCTATGACTCCATGTTTATATGATCCCATGGTTATATGTAATTAATCTATATGTTCCATGTTTTTTTATCATTATGTCATGCCTTCTAACCCATGCGCTAAAGACTTATTATTATGTATACTTTCTTACTCAGATATTTGGCTTATTCCTTTGTTCATGTGTTCCCTACGGTACCATATGAAGATTTATGAGAAAAATGGAAGTTAGGGGATCTTTTTTAAGATGAAATAAATAATTTTTTTATCCCATGTTTTATGTTTTATATACCTATTATTCAAAGACACTATACTTAATGATCTTTGGTTTGTACTATGATATATAATTAAGCTTCTAATCATGTAATGTTATGTGTAAGAGGCTGGGGATTCGATATACTATAAAAACAATTAACCTATACTTGTTGTCATTGTATTCTTGATAGGATGCATACTATGATATATCTTAAGGGAGAGTGGGTATGAGGGAATAGTCAACACTCCATTCTATAACCATCTTGGATATTTTATTAATCACCCAGAACAAAAAACATTTGTGAATTTGATTACCTCCCTGATGTAGTATATGAAATAAAAAATCATGAGAAATATAATTCATATAATCATACTGTGATAAAATATATATAATTAATATTGAACTATAGTTATCAACCAACAAGAAAAAATAGCCACCACTACTAAGGTATATAATGGTCCATCTCTTGTATGAATATAAACAACAATATCTATAATTTACCAAATAATTGACTAATTTATAAATTATAACTTTTTTACCTCAAAATATGATTTTGATTAATAATTTAAATATTATTAAAATAAAAAGTGCCTTTATTTTCATTATTACAATTTATTTATTTTTATTCTATGATCTTAGAGCATTTACCACAACCTAATACAATGTTTCCTCTTATGTACTCATTATAAACATAAAAAAAATTCCATAAATTCATTTATAAATTTATTTACCTTTAAATAATAAATATATTCTATAACACAACCTAAAATAAAACAAGGAATATTTAATCACAATTCAATGTAAATATACAATGGGATGATGGAAATCACAAAAAATAATCTTAAAAAAATTACTAAAGTAGTAAACACTAATATTAATTGAAAATTCAACTTTCAACCTATAATAACCACCAAATAAAAAACCTCCAACACTAAAATCTGATAATAGGGAATCCCATATCTCATTATTTTCCATTTATTACAGCACTATATACAAAGAAACACTACCACAATTGGGGAAACCTACTAATACCTCACCTAATATCTCGAAAATATTAATATTCAAAACAATTAAAAATAATAAATGTATAAATTTTAAATTAATAATACTAAAAATGATACTTCTATTTATCATAAAAAATATGGGTGTAATCAAAATCCATCACATCAAGGAAAAAACAGTGAAAACGATTATAGTCTCATAACGGCCCAAAAAACATTTTCAAAAATATTAATTACTCATTACCTTATTCAATTAAATTATTTATTGTAATAAGGTCTCATGATCATGAAACCTAATATATGTTAGTTAAATATTTTATAAAAATAATTCTTAGACATGTTTCAAGGATCACTTTCATATTTATTAGTATTAATAGAAGAATGATAATTAAACTCACATGTCGTATTCATTACTAAATTCACCTTACAATATTTACATTGTTTAACCATCACCCAGAATAAAAATCATGATAATTAACTCCAATAATCATATAATTAAAATTTAACACTATTTAGAAAATAATAAAATGTATCCCCTAAACCTAGAATAAACCACATACTATCACTATACCCAATTAATATTCCATTATTTATAAATTATAGGATTATTATATTTATTTAGGTAAATATAAACCATGTTACTCATGATAAATCATAATAATTCCATAAAAACTCATAATAAAATATATTCTTATAAATCCCCTACCTCAATATAAACATTACTAAATTTTCTTAATTGAAACACAAGGATAAAAATATATCTCCAATCGGCCCTCTTCATATGAACCAATATTCCTAAGGATTCCATTCTAATAATAAATCACCATAAATATTTTATTTTAATACATATGAACTGAATGAAAAAAAGGTAAACATAGCATGTAATAAAAAAATGGATAATAAGAACCAATTGAAAAAACTAATCTCAAATTATATCAACCATTAATATAATTATATAAATGGAGGATAAATATAAGAAAAGAGACTCAAGAGTCTCCAAAAGGGTTCTCCTAATAATATATGGTTTGAATGAAGAGATAAAAAACAAGAAGAAATATATTTTAATTCCAAATTTACGTAGTATATAAAAACATAATTCAACACTTTATGTGAATGTACAATGAAAAAATTGTTTGGGTTTTAAAAAAAATCATAGTGCAGTAATGTTACAAATGCTTAAATGGGTATTAATAAAATTGTCCTCCATAAATAATGATGAAAATCCTACCATATCCCTACCCCCATTTATTTGTTTCACAAAATACATATGGTATGTCTAAGAGAGTACATAGTGTATCCGAGACACCACACCACAACAATCATCAAATTAATAGAGACAGGGTCCAAACCCCCCGGGTCTCCATGATATAACCCAAAGCACCCCCCATAGGGACCGTTAAGAAGGAATAAAAAATGATACCAACCCATTAAAATCTATGGTGTAGAGGTCATGAACATGATTCAATGGGTAATAATTATAATTTAAACAAACTCCACATCACTACATCTTGGCTCAACCTAATAAAAAATTCTGCAATTCCCCTCATCCAGATAAAATTATAACTACAACTACACTTAATCCCATTCATCATTTCCTTAATAACTCAAATCACCAGAGATCACAATGTAAGGTCACATAAATACTGGATCTCTTATATATGAAACCTTTAAAATGTCCCTCATTATTTATTATCAAAACCATACATTAGAAGGAAAAGGATGGGAAGGGACAAGGATAACCAACCTAGGAGAGACATCTTAGGGATCTCACTATAACTAGAACACAAACAATACATATATGAATAGGGTACATAAGATGAAACATAATCAATCATCTCATAAATCAATAAAGGATAATTTATATAATCCCAAATAAATATAACATCAAATATCTCTGGATATTGGGTGAAAATCTGTAACTCACATTCCCGAGTACACTTCTCAAAGCCACTATGTAGTCATATGACAGAAAGTAGGTGAATAACATATGCATGAAATTATTTCCCCTGATGATCCTAAATCTCAACAAGTCATTCCTTGATGGTCACAAAACTTTAAAATTCCAACTCTCCTCAGTCATGGACATGGTAATAAAAATTATTATTTTGGAAAATCATTGACCCATGAAAGACATCATGGACTTAGTTCTTCTATGAGGGAATTTTTAATCGATAAACAATATATCAAACACATTAAAAAATATAGAAAGGTTCAATAAATTGTATATAAATATTACTCCCATGACCAAACATCCACTGCCCATGATGAGGATATATCCTCTAGAACACATGACCTCTAGTTTCAAACATGATTGGAATCCTCCAATGACCAACATATCAATTTTGATGATACTTAAAAGCCTTCATCCACTTAAAAATCATCTAATCCTTATTTGTTGTAATATTTACTAACTGTGGTTCAATATTAAATAACGCTCTAACCTTCTTATAGAGAAATGGATATCATTTAGGTTTGATATATAATTATTTTAATGGGTACATAATAATGATGGATTGGTAACCATTATTACAAGATAACTCCGCCAATGGTATGTTCCACACCCATAAAACTCTAAAATATATAACACATATATGAAAAATATATTCAAAATTTTTGATATTTCTTTTTGTCTAACCATCCATATATGAATGAATGTTTTACAATATTATATATTTGAGATAAAATCACAATGGAGGCCTCTCCCTGGTTTGAAGGTAAAATCGCGATCTTGATCAGATATGATCATCTTCAGAACCCCAATAATCTTCATGGTATATTCTAGTAATTTCAATGATAAAAGTCCAATTTTCTCAAATCGTCAAAAAATAAGATGTTATCCCACTTGATAAAATCATCTATAATCACCCCTAAAGTATCAAAATCCCCTTATGTTTAGGGAAATTAAGGGAGGAGGCCCACAAATATGTCCTCCCACATCCACTGGGGAACATTGAGTGGATGAAACAAACCCCTAAGAATGACAATATCATACTTTACCCTTTATAAAACCATGCACTGAGGCTCGAACTCTATAACTGACTACTTCATTCAAAAAAAATTGAACTCCGTGGATTCAATACATCTTATCAACACCAAGATGTACTGAAAAAGGAGAAATATGGAACTCAGAGGGAAACAAACCATTAATCAATAAAAAACAGAGTATCCGTTGTAAACTAACATTATGTTAATCATCCTCAGAGAATCATTTGGGAGAACCACTAAAAAAACTCAATCTATCCAGATTTATACTTTAGAATCTACTAACTATGATTCCTCAACTTTTTTTATGAAACAAAACTACATTTTCATCTGAACATTTCACCCTTTACTCTAAATAGATCCTATATCGAGGTCTACCCTTGAAATCTATTTTAACAACCTACAATCATTACCTTAATTATGCATGAAATCACTCTATGAATTCCTTCTCAAATCATCAGTTACAATATTACCTTTAGTTGGTGTATATAAAATATTGGAGTCACAATCCTTGAATAATTCTATCCACCATCACTTCCACATGTTAAAATCATGTGGGAGTATATATAATTATGGATTTTGTGATTTTTGATGACAAATAAGTGGTCCCAAATGACGTATTGTTCCCATAAATTCATAGAAAACACAAATATTTTATGAATAAGATGATGGGTTGTGTAATTACACTCATGAGGATATAAATGTTGAGACCTATAATATAAAAATACCTCCTACTACATCATAACACAACCCAAGCCAATATTTGAAGCATTTTAATAAACCTTAAACACAACATCCTCCATCAAAAAATGAAGAACATGGGAACTTGAAAAATTCTCCTTAAAATACAAAAAAGTAGCATAACACTAGATAATAAATAAAATATATTTATCCTTTGTATTCAAATATACCAATTAATCATAATCTAGGATAAATGCGTATGAACATCTAGTAATAGACAATAAAACCAATAAATATATCCAGTTCCAAATTATTCATGAGGGATACTTGAGAAATGAATGCCTCAATATTTGAAAGATCAATGGATACATGATGAAGCTATGAAACATGTCTAATGAAATGGACACTGGATCCCAAAACATACTCTTTAATAGCTTCCCAAACAAGTAATGAAGCTAATGAACTTCCAAAATGGATAACATATGATCAAAATTCCCTTCCTATAAAATTTAATATAGAAGGTTGTCTTCAATGAACACCATAAATAACTGATTCAAATAATCCTGGATAATAATAGTTATAAGTACCATGAACATAGATGTGGACTTTATGACACCAAATGTTTTTATAATGAAATCATAATTCTTATAATGACATGTCAAAGAAGTCAAAAGAATATCCTCATTATTCACATGTTGTGAATGGACCAAAGAACATAGTTCTTTTCTTAATGGATAATGTTATTTTTATATGGTTTTAGAGGTAGTACTTGCATAGCCTAAAATTAATGTGGAACACAGAAATTACATTGTCTATAAACCTAAAGGCACATTTCTATTACATGAACCGATGGACCAATCCCATGACCCCTTGTTGAATACCCCATTTCTCCTAATATTTTACATCTATTACTCTAGATTGTAGTCCTAAAAACATGTATATGGCTTGTCACCACTTAATATAATATCTAGGGTCCTAAACTGGTGCATTTTATAAACTCCATGATAGAACCATCATGTCTAACTGATCATCAGGCATACTCTTTCCCTAAGGATTCTATACGAGTTAAGAATGATATAACACAAAGTAATGGTACACCATTTCTGGGATTGGAGAAATAAATGGATCAAAGAAATTTTCCTTCATGAATGTGGTGTAGAAAAGGTTGTATGACTAGATAAAATTTAGTGGCCCAAATTCCTAATGGCTTGAAGACCCAAATCAGTTGAATAGTTTTTCTGGTATAGTGACTCAATAAAATCCACCCCAACAAAATTTAAACCTGGGTCTTTGGGATTCCATATAATATATTTCTAACAATTAGATATATTTTTGTTTTTACTCACCCTTAAAACATATCTAATGATTTAAAAGATAAAAAACTATCTTCAATAATGAGAAATCTCTATTCAGCTTATCATGTAGGTCTTATATTCATAGAATATAATCGTGGTTCTCTACTATTACCTGAATCATGAAATGATTATCGATTCAAAAACATAGAATACAATTTTTCCTTTTACATAAAAAATACCATAACACCCTATGAAAACACACTAGTCTGAATAATATCTTATTATAAAATATCATCAACCTGAATCCTTAGCTTCCACAATTTATAAGGTGTCATCTTATATGAAGAAATTAATTTTAGAGGGAAACTTATTTAAAACTGTATTTTAAACTTGATCTCATGTTAAGGGGGTGTGCTTATAATCTATTTAGGTATAAAATTGGATTATTCCTTTCAATCCTAACGAAAATACATTGACCGATCAACCACTAAACTCAACAACAACACATAAATCAAGGAAGTTAATGACTCAACACACCTTTAAAACATTAAAGGATCTCTCTCACAAAAATACATAATATGATATCCATCGACATTATAGAATATAAATAAACTAATGATGTTATCGATAATTTTATATTCTCAATTAATGAATTCTATGTTGAGGATGATATTTTATGGATATCCCTAGGAACATAGGAAATTTACCCAAGGGCAATGTTGGCCTAGAAATATCTCACAAATTCTAATAACATAAAAAAATATAACTCAACCTCAAACTAGCAAAGTCAATGCAAATTGAAACAGAAGAATCCCCAACAAAATTACCTAATCATGTTATATGGAAGTGAAATTAAAGAATATGTATACCCAAAATCAAATATGTCATTCACCTAGGTATAATATAAATATATAATATCATGCACGATATCTGGATATTTTAGCACTGAAAACACTATGAATCAAATATGAAAACATTTGGCTCCATGGACACATTGGAATTTATGGATACCACCTCCATGGCCACACTTGGATATCTATATTAGAGGATGGGGGCAACATGGGGTTATCCTCTATGACCCCTATCTCCTCTCTATTGATTATAAACTAGAGTATACTAATACAAATGTTAACTAAAATGAAACAGCTAAAATGATGGATCTTAATGGGTCCAATAGATCCATTATAATAACTATGTAATGTTTAAAACTCAGTATTTCGATGTCAATGACATACAAATGGAAAATAATCCATGCCTTATTTTTTACAAAGCTTTTTAAAACATCACACTCTTGTTAAAAATGATGAGGAAGGTTGAAACCAAAACCATAATATCTTAGACATCATTTAAATAGAAAACTAAGAACCTCAATCCACAAATATTCTTCTTATAGAATTCTAAACTAATACAATATTTTGATGATATATACCTAGATTTAATCTTCTTAATAACATCTTCTCCCACTAGTAATTCAAGATACATCAACCATGTAAACAGCGTGACATGGTTCTATATATCTTGATGAAAATACTCTTGAAAATTCCATTCCGTATCAACCTCATCTTGAAAATTTTCAAAAACATAATAGTAAGGTATCATATACTTTATATTAAACAATCACATGCTAAAATTCCCTTGAAGGGGAGTCAGAATATTCTACCGAAAAGATTCTTCTAGAGGAAATAAAATAAATTCATCGGGAAACTAATCCAGAAACCTCTCCGATGAAGTGGTTAAAATCTCATGATCCCCTAAGAAGAAAAGACAACAATTTTTTTTTGAAATTAAACATTGTATACTGATATTTAATATAGCACAATTCTTCTTTTGATCATATATCAGACTGTAGAAAATCACAGAAACCTCTAACTATGTCACATTCAACAAATATGAAAGAGATCCCTCATACTTCTTTAGGATCTTGTTCTAAAAATCATAAATAATAGTATTATAATCATCATCATCATCCTTAACTCTGAAAATATATACTTGAATATATTTTGAGCCATTATCAATAAGACCTTGATATGGATGTCGATCTTTATACATACCATCAAAATGAAAAACAATTACGAAATAATTAAAATTGACAAGTGGAAAAATTAGGAGAAACTATTTCATATTTTTGAAAATTATTATTATATACCAAATTTAATATCATGAATAAGCAATCATTATGTAATATCGTTACTTAGGTACCTACCCTAAAAGTATCACTACTTTATTTAGTATGTTTTGTAAACCTATTGTACATATTTTAGAATCATAGAGGGAAATATAATCATATATCCTAGTTGTGATCCATTTCATACATCATGTTTTAAGTTCAAATTATTTCATTTCCCTATGAACCCATTTATTCCTCACCTGTGATTCCCACCAAAAAATATCTTATCCTTTAACCATTAGCTTATATAGCACATTTTCATGATCACCCCTATATTGGTACCCCTAATGTACTAGAAGTTAAGATGGAGGTGATCCCCCAAAGACCATCTACAATTGAAAATTAGTTGGAAACTAGAACCATGGTTATATAATACACACAAATCAGAGCTATTTCCCTTAATAGATAAATTTCAGGTTCATATAGAAGATCCTCCAACTGACTCTATAGAATAAATAAATTTTTAATCCCAATGTATAAATTAAATTTCATAGAAAGATGAAAAAATGAAGGAAATATATAAAACATGTCTAGGTAGTGATGATGAACTCAAATAGCTCAGAGATAACTCAATGAGCTATTAATGCTCATATGGATCAATAACCATCTTCAATGTATAATAAATATAGTTTATAACTATATATAGGCAGACTGTATAGATATAATTATTAGGTTACTTAGTATTATAATTCCCAAAACCTATTCTGAAAATGATAAAGAATCATACTAAATCACAATTAATAAAATATAGAAACCATGTTTTAACATAATAAAGTAAATGTTGCAACCAACAATTATAAACCTTATAAAAACTGATGTTCTGTTTGACAACATGGATTACATGCTACACACATTGTAAATTAAGCACAATATATAAGAAGAAAATTATTAATAAATCTATAATAAACACTAATATGTTAAATAATTAATATTTATTTCCATTGGAATACAAATATATAATTTAAGTTAATATTGGAAAGGGATAATTTTTAGTAAAATCAATTTTATATATATTATGAATTTTCTTCTAAAAGATAATTTTCCAAGTTTTAGAAATTACATTTTAAAGAATAAAATATATTTTTGAATTCCTCACATCCAAATTCATTTATTATGAATTTTTTAATTTTTCTCATAAATGATTATTGTTTAGAAAAAAATACGGTTTTAGGTAAAATTTCAATTATTATGTTTTGGTCATTAAGTAAGAATATCTAAATAGTTCAAAAAAATTAAAAATAATTAAATAATTATTTAATTAATATAATTATTAAATTTAAAATATTATTTTAACTTATAAAATTTATATCAATTTTTTTGGAACTAATTTAAATTATTACTCTAATAAACATTGTTTGATGTGTTTTCCCAGAATGATGTATTTTATTTGCAAGATTCGGTTGTGTATTTGATATAAATATCCATACCTTTTAATTTATTTATATTTAATAAATCTATTACCTTAAAAATAGTAACAATTACATTTTTCTATTACATATAAATTTAATTTATAAAAACATTAGCTTTCTAAAAAAAATTTAATGTGATTATTTTTGTTAATATTAAAAATAACTTCTCACAAGTTAATAAGTTTTATATGATAAAATTATTTTAAAAATTTAAAAAATATGGTTCAAATTAGGTAATAATTTCAATTTTATGTTTTTTCATTAATTTAATTACTATGGTTAAACAATCGTTACCCCAGTAAAAAGTAAAAATGGAAAAAAGTATTCAATTAATTATAAAAAGACAAAACACATTTAAAAAACGTTTTAAAAGGTGTGTTTGAGGTGGGTTTCTACCCAAACACACTTTAACCTCCTCTTTTTATCATTTTTAGTTATTGAACCTTGAATAGAGACTTTACAATATCGAAAATGTAAGGGTTACATTTAAAACTACCGTACTCTTCACTTATAAAAACCACTTCCACCAAAACATTACTCAAATTACCATCAAATTTATCCTTGAAAACATTCAACAAATCTCTTCCTAAAACCCTATCCCACTAAAAAATTATATATTCACTATTATTTATTATATGAACCTCATTTTAATGTATAATTCTTAGAAAAAATTCAAGTCCCCAACATGGGATTCCACATATTATTATTTTTTACTATAATAAGTTTATCAAACCATATTAATAAAATTAATTGATTATTATTAGTGTACGGAAATTTCATTATATTAACATAAAAACAAATAATGAATCATTTACAGCCTCTAAGAAAACATGATAACATCTATCTAGTGTATGTGTGGATTACCGCCTCCACGAAACGATATTGTTCATTTCTCAACACCACCCCTTATGGCCGGTGTCAGGTACATATGTGATGTATAATATTGTTTATATATTAAATATTCTATTTTTAAATGAAAATTTTTCATATACCATTATTTCACCCATTCATTGAGAAGTGGGATCGTTGATCGTGTGTACGGTGGGCGACTGCCTCCAAGAACAAAACATTAAATTTTTCATCACCAACAATATTTTATGGTTAAAAGATTGGATTTAATGAGGATATAGGACAATAATTATGTTTTAGACTTCTGAATATTTCATACTATGATTATCTGATGACAATCCCTTACTCATTAAATCATAATAAAATATTACCATTTGGGATGGTTTTACCACCTACATGAAAAATATTATAATGTATACATAATGAATGATTAAGGATTTTTATATAATGATAATATATTATAATTACAATTAATTTAATATGTATTAATTTTTCTATAAATTTTAATTTAATATATTTTATATTTATTAATATATCACCATTCGATTTTTATGTGTGCCAAAACATGTTTATCACATTTTCTCTTTTAACTAAACATATTTATTTATCTCAATTAATGAAAATAATACTTAATTAAATTAAAAACATATGAAATTATAGAGTAAATATTTTTCATATTTATTAATATGAATTAGATAGTCATATTTTTGATAATAATATAACGTAATTTTTAAATAAAACACAAAATATGTTAAACTAAAATAAATTATTATAAGGATTTATTTATAAGTTCAATTTATAAATTTTAGAATTTAAATTTTAAAACATTAATATTATTTTTTAAATCAGATTATCAAAATTTAATTATTGTGAAATTTTGGGATTTGTCAAAAAATATTGTTTTCAATGAAAACTGAAAATACCTATTTTTTTATAAATCATTCTTTTGAATAATTCAAATATTTTAAAAGTAATAAAATGATTTTAATATGATCTAGAGTAAAATAATTATTATGTCATTATATTTAATCCACTGAATTAATTTTGAATCCACTTTAGATTACTTTTTAGTATAAGGTTATTTTTGGGTTTAAAAATTAAATTTTTCTAAAAACAGTTTTAAAATGCATAATGTTTATACATTTTATTTAATTTAGATAACCCATAATGTGAAATGTTATAAATAAATATTTTATATTATATGTAAATAAATATTAATTTATATTCATTAAATGATTATTATTTTTCATTGAGTTAATATAAAAATAAATATTTCATCAAAAATACAATTCTTGAAAACACATCTTTATGTTGAGTTTGAAGTTTTTTTAAAATTTAATTTTTCTAATTTTGAGAATGAATTTTGGAAAATTGGATTTTTTTTAATTATAATAATTTATATTATATAATGAGTTCAAATTATTTTTTGACCAAAATGACAAGTGAAAACAATGAAAAGTAAATACCTCAGTTGAGGTAAAAATGGATTTATAATGGGACAAACTTAAAATAAAATGTTTTATATGACTTAATTTTTTTAAAATATTTTTGATAGTAATAATAAGACGTCATAATTTCTATGTCTGGATAATACACCATTTTTACCCTTTATTCATTTAAAAAACATGGGTACAACTTTTTATTTTTAAAAATTAAAAATGTAGAACTCACCTCACTTAAAAGGGCCACCCCATCTCTTCTCTTCGTCAATCATTAAGATACATTTGTTTCAGTCAATACCAAACATATTTAGTTCCATATTTCCAATATCTCTCCCGTGAATCATTATTTGTTTTTCAAAAATTGAATCTAAGAAACCTTTTGGCTCAAATTAAAAGAAGTTACCCAAAGAAGAGTTAATGTTCTTGAATAAGCATTTTTATTTTACTTCTTACACCAGCCAATTAAATTTTTTTAAAACCATGATTTTATAATAACATTTTAATATTATATATATAGATATATTAATATATTAATTAAATAACCTAAATACTTTCCCACTTCCATCGAATGGGTTACAAAATCATCATTCATGTGTATGATGGACTACCACCTCATGAAGTGATGACAATCATTTTTCCATTACCAACTATCATGATTGGGTTTGATGATGGATAAAAATTATAAAAATTATATTATAATATAATTATACTTATTGAGTCATTATATCACAAATACCATTTAATTTTCATTCCACAGGGGATACGACAACATCAATCATGTGTAATGCGGACTGCCGTCATGCGAAGCGATGAGATTTTATTTTCACTAACACATTACTTGGAAGGTAAAAAGGTAAAAGATAAGGAATATATGTTATATAAATTAAATAATTATTATATTAATTAAATATGTATCATTATTAAAAGATAATTTATTATTTTATTTCTTAACCACTCACTCACTGGAAAATGATTCCTGAATGTGTGGAGTACAAATTTGATGAAGTAATGTGACTCTCTTTTCCTCACTCCACTACATGGATGATATATTTTTATATTTAATGAAATAATTTAGAATTTATGATATTATTATAATTAAATAAATATAAAATATTACTTCTCTCCTTTCCATATTTATCTTTTAAAAATTGAAACATCACTCATGCATACGTACGAACTACCATCTCCGTGATTGTAACATACTTCATTTCTCCCAGCCATATTTAATTATTGAAATAAAAATATAAATTGATATAAAAATATGATAATTATTTAATTATTATTTCTATATATATGTTTAAATAATGATTTATTTGACCATAATCAATATTCCTATGTCATATTTAACACCTAAGCCAAATATCACCTAAACATCTGATGAAAACTTATTCGATTAAGTAATCACATAAAACACGGTAATACATGAATTAAAGGGAATAATAAACATGAAAATTTTTATTAATAAATTAAATATTTAACATATATTTATTATTAAATAATAAAAACAATGTATTTTAGGAGTGGGACTCAATTTAAATGACTTCATCTCAATTTCCTTTCTTGAGGAATATTTTGACGATTTGAAACCACGTTAATCAATTATTTGCATATATAGACCATTTGAAAATTTATATCATGAATTTATTTATTCTCATGGAATTTAATGGTTTTTAATGTTATTCATTCGTGGGTCTTATTATTGAATTATTTCCAAGGTGATAAGAGACTTTTCCTAAGAAAATCCACTTTTGATGTTTTCCTTCAAACTATCCCAGATTTTATGAATGATTTTATACGGGCATAAAATATTTATAAAATAAATATTATGTATCATTTTAGTTTATTTTAAATTTTCTTTGAAAGGAATGTTTTTAATTTTTTATTGGTAATTTTTTGGAAAATTAAAAAAAGGAATGTTATATTTTTTATGTACACAAAGAAAAAAATGTTTTCAACCATAAAGGATGTTATATTTTGAATAGATTCCATTTAAAGATTCCATGTTTTATTCTATGGAAAACCATCTCTGCATTTTGTTTTGGTACATTGTTATTGAAAATGGGTGATTAAATCAAAATGTTATCTTGATTCCAAAAATTTATTTACATTCATGTTTAAATGAGTTCAAAAAACATTTCTTAATTAAAAAGTGAAACCATAAAATTAGTTATCCCAACTATGGTTATTAGAATTTATATACGATGGTTGTGCCATGATAACGTAGGGTGATCCCATTGTATCTTATACAATGTGTGTACCTAGATAATGATCTAATGAATTGGGTAATGATTATGTTATCCAAAAAATTATACTAGAAGTTGGCTATGTAGTTAATAAAATTTGTACAGTTTTTGTAAGGGTTATATAAGGGTTTTCTAAGAGGATATTGCAAGGTACCTACAAGAATTTTATATTAATTCTAATTAATTTTATTAGAAATAATTTTTGTTTTCAAAAGGAAATAAAAATTATATTTTTAAAGTAATTATAATTCTCTTTATGTGTAAAAAGTAATAGTTTTTAGAAAAGGGTTTTCATGGGTTTTCATGTTTTTTAATGGAATAATGCTTTTATTTCATTATATGTCCCTTAGTGAGTTTTTTTGTTTGAATAATAGTTTTTTATAATTATTTTACTTTATTTATGTATACGTAACAAAAATTAAGTGGTTAATGTAGTGTCCGATCTATTTTCCACAAACCAATTCCCCAAGTTGTTCGGTTAGATAACCTAAAGTGTGCCTACCTATAAACTAGAGGAAAATGACTAAAAGTAAGGGTCTAATAAATATACTAAGGGGAGAATATATACTCATTATCAAATCCGCACAACATTAAAAATAAATAATAATAACTAAATGATATAAAAAATTACTAGAAAACATTATTATCACATGATGAGTAAAAAAAATGCAATATTAAAACCAAAACAGTATATATGTCATGAAAAATTCATGTTAGGTGTCAAATTCAAAACCAAAAGAATGAAACATTGAAACACTCAAGAGGGTACCAACATCATGAATGTTTCCCTCATATATGTTCCTTCCAAACTCCTCCATATAACATATGGATATTTCTCTTATCCAGTCCTATTAACATAATGTCTATTCGGGTACCGATCAGGCATCCCATTTTGGGAGTTAGTAAAACTTAGTAGGTCACCACCAATGTATTATAAAAAAATATCTATTAAATAATATTGTACGATGTTATAAAATTATAAAGTAAAATGGATAAGGTCAATGTTTATCACATTTCATTATTATTTAGTTAACCTCATAAATCCACAGGTTTATGATTACATCCATAAAATTAATACCTACTACACCCCATACTAGAGTTTTCGCTATCCCCAAGGGATATAACTTATATCAATACCATGTTTATCAATTATCCTTTAATTTAAATTAATAACACGGCCATTTATAACTATACTTCAATGATAATCTTATGGGTGTATAATGTCGTGAATAACACCCAATGGGTATTTAGAGCATTAGTCTGTGTCCCACACCCCATGGGTATTTGGAGTAATAGTTTGTGTCCCATAAAATAAAAAATATATGGATGAATTTGGGTTTTTAATGTCATGGAAATCACTTTATTGTTATTTGGATCATTAGTCAATGTCCCAGTTCATATTTCTCAATTAATTACATATATCACATTTAACATGGTTAATCATCATTAAACCTCTAACATATAACGCCCTGACCCCAGTTAACCAGAGTCAATTCATTATTACATAACATTATAATGATCACAAGAGATCATGTCTCGAAATACCGATTAGTTTAGTAGCCTTGGAAGTACTAGATACATACATATGTTTTACAATACATCATAAAAAAACAACAACAAAATGTCCCCTTTGAACAAACTCATATACCTTAATCTATCCCTATAGGTAAAGTATAATATACTTCCCCACATCCTGGAAAAAAAATAAGAAAGGGGTGATCTTAGATGCTCAGTAAGGATAACAATATAGCAGAAACTATCATAAATAAGACTAAACAATTATGTCAATGTATAAGACTAAAACACAATCCTTTTAAACATAAAATTATGCATAATATGGAAAAGATAAATCAAATAGTTCCATTTACTTATTCACATGGATATTCTAATAGTCTAATAATCATATGTAATGTCAATATCTAATTTCATAATAATGGAATGCATAATGCCGAAAATGATAACCACATAGTCAAGGCCTCATGACATGACTAAAAATAAATATTTTGTCAAGGCCTTGTTCCAAGACACTAGATTGTCACATGAGACATACCGATGCATCGAGGAGATATACCGGGCTCCACCCGTCACTTACTAAGTCCAATTAATTTCTCTTATGAAAATAATGAAACATAATCTAAACATTCATATTAAAACATGCATAAGAAATGTCAATATTTTAACCAAAAACCATGAATAGTATAAAAATAACACATCCATAGTCAAACATAACTCATTAAATACAATATATAACATTATATAAATCAACATCAATAAAAAATAATGAAGGATATTGACATTGATGAAAATAATCAGTAAAACTATTTGATGGAAATATCCCATTTTTCATGAAAATATTTAAAAGTATCACTATTTATTAAGAAGCTGTTAAAAATAGATTTTTAAATCACAGTGTCCCATAACACATTGAAACTTTTAAAAGTAATTTTTTTAAATCATTCATTTCCAAAAAAAATATCATTAAAAACATTTTAAAAAATGGACATTAATGATAATGATTAAGAAGAATAAATCTTTAAAACATTTAAAATGATATTTTAGTTAGAGTTCCTAACCGAATTAGATATTCTTGAATAAAAATAATTGCGGTAATAAAAACATTAAAATATCATGAGAGTAATGGGATTCCAGATATACTATGTCAAAGTATAGTATATACACCATATAAAAGTGAATTGGCACATAACAAAAATGAAGTCTCAACGGAAAGTAAATTGAGATTAAATCCCTTATAAAGACCGTATCCTTAGGTTAAAGATAAATCAATGAAATTATTAGGTGTGAAAATGTAAATAAACTTGATATTATTGGAAATTTATTGTAAATTAATCATAGTACATTCACACATATTATGGTAAAAACAACACCAATAACTTTGATGTTTACCTCGAAGAATAGAAATTGAGTTAAGAATAATCTTATCAAGTTCATATCTATGACTTGAGGATTTATAAATGGAGTAATTATGTGTATAAGATGTTCTTCCACACAGTGGAGAGTGGAAATTACTACTTAAATAAATTAATAGTGATTTCACAAATGATCTTGGAGTAAAATAATCAATGAATTTTGCATAAAACCCAACGAGTGGAAATTGAAATTAGAAATTCCCTTACTGATTTAGTAACATACGAAACATAAACCCCTTGAAATAAGGACAATAATATGGAAAATTAAAAACCCATAAATTAAAGTATATTACACAAGTAATACAATCATGGTAAGTATATAAACCACACAAAAGGAAGTAGTAGAAATATAGCATGAATCTCATGGGTATAAGAAGTTAGATGAAATCAACTTACCTTGTTTTTTTTCTTATTAGAGGGTAAGTTAACCTACTTTATAATGATGAAATTATTTTTATTAAATTATAAAAGAAAGACGTACCTAAATATGACACCATATATTATCTTCTAATAATTCTTTGTTAATAATATTTCAGTAGTATCATTGTTTCGGGTGATAACAGATTTATTTTCCTTTATATGTTATTTTAAGTAAGTCATGTTTGATTTTGATAGGATTTATTTGATTCATATCCATAATTATATTAAGTTCTTAAACATTATTTTTAATCATAAAATAAAAATTATTCTTAAATCGTTACGATGAGGAATGAATCTCATCACATTCGTGGAGATGGTAATCCGTACCTACGCACGAGCAACAATACCATTCTATTTATAGTGAAATCATATGTAATTGGATGGTATATCATATATAAATAATC
The DNA here is from genome assembly GCA_963277665.1 of Viscum album. Classification (NCBI taxonomy): domain Eukaryota; kingdom Viridiplantae; phylum Streptophyta; class Magnoliopsida; order Santalales; family Viscaceae; genus Viscum; species Viscum album. The sequence continues at coordinate 679,151,899 of OY728165.1, forward strand.
ATTAAAATGTAACATTTATTATTTAAATCAATTATACTAATTATTATACCTATCAAAATGATGATGTGTTGAATAAAAAACTACACCGCGACATGGAGACGGTAAGTCGTATGTTCGCACGTCTGGTGACTTTGTTATTGATAGGATGAATAGAATAAAGAATATGGTTGTACCATATTTATAATAACGTCAAATTATATAGAATTTATAGGAGTTATTATTTTGGTATGATAACAACAAGGAACGATAAAGTGGAAAAATAAAATATCTTTGAAAGAGGAGAGGAAATTATTACATCTTTTTTGGGTGCTTCCTTTTGATTTTATCCAAATGGATCTTTAGGATAAATTAAAACCAATTTAAGGAATCTTGGTTGAATTGAGGGTAGTAGGGAGGATATTTTAGCAAGGGTTGGCTGAGCCAAATGGGTTTGGATGTGTGATTTGGAGAGAAGGGTAAGTACCCTTTTATAATAGAGGTGAGGGTCACTTTAGGAAAATCTTGAAATATTATTTTATTATACAATCATATTCGGTTAATAAAAGATCGAAACGAATTTATTTCAAGGTTAAGGTGGTTCTAGGTCGAAAACCTCTCAGAAAATAGGTTTTAGATATGTTTAGGTCACCATAATAACCTTATCTTTTAGATTTAACTCTTAGTTAAATAGTTTAACTTTTACCACGTAATCTTGTATTATTATAATAAATGGTTAATAAAATTACTATAAAATGTCAAGATAACCTCATGTGGTTCATTATCGATATATAAAATCTTATATAATGCCTTTTGTGGAACCGTAAATTTTTAGGAAAATTATATTAATTAATAATATAGTATTTGTTTTAAAAACTCATTTATGTCAATGTTGACGCTATTTAGAATATGGTTTTTTTCAAAGTCAAACAATATTATAACTTCAAAAAAAATTTATTTTATCGACCCTAAAATTTCTTATTTTCCTTGAAAATTTGTGTAATTCATCAAAAGTCTCAATTTACAATTATATTAATATTATAATATCAATTATTTTAATCTTTCGATAATACTGTAATTACTGTGTCATCATTGTATCATAAGTAAATTTAATTATTTAAGTCTAAAAAATATAAATTTAAAACCATTATATAGGAAATCGTTTTATCTTTTTAATGAATATTTATATTCGAATTTATCTTATGTATTTCCCTATATTAAAAATACATTATTTATCAAACATTGAATTTAACACTTTTATCTCGTATTTAAATAAAAAAATAATAAATGTCAGAATCTAATCCAAGTGGACCAAGAGGATCATATTTTATTCTTAAGGTTTATTTTTTTCTAAATACACTTCTCCAATAGATTTAGGATATGTTTTACGGTAATTATAAAATGATTTTTACCTTTAATTGCCCAATTTATTTTTAAACGTGGAAAATAAAATTAAAAAGTAATTATTTTCAAAAAAATATTTTCATCCAATTGAATGAAATTTTAATTATTGATGTCAACTGTGTCTCTTGGATTTTTAAAATTCAAATCAATGATGTGGAAAATTTATGTTTTATGTAAATTTGTAAATTTTTCTAAATGGTGAGTAAAAGACGATAAAATGTTCAATAAAATTAAATATATATAATCTTATTATAAAATGACTTCAATGAAATAAATTAGAAAAATATCGGTATTATGTATCTATTTTGACTTTCAAATAAATATAAACTAAAAATAATTATTTAAATAAAAAGACGGCTTTAAACAATAGCACAATGTTTTTCACTATTCATAAAAAAATTGAATGTTTTTAGAAAAAATACCAAAAATTCACCCAAAGATAATTTTGATTTAAAAAATTTAAAAATGATGTCTATTTTACCAAATTATACACATATAAGTTGTTTTAATTAATTTAACAAAATATATTCCCGTTGTCAAAACCAGAAAGCGCGTTTTGGAGAAGTAAAAACTATCAGAAGATTATTGTGTGTTTATGTCCGATTTAAATGTAAAATTATTTCGATTGACCAACATTGGATTAAACTATAAAAATATTATCTAATTATACTTCAAAAAAATTAAAATTTATAACTTAACACTATAAATTATTTTGATTAAAAATGTTGTTTTCAATTAAAATTTACTATTTTTCAATATTCATCAAAATATGAAAGTTATCTGAAAAGCACCAAATTTTTTTCCAAACTAATTTTGTAAGTCCCGATTGTAAAGAATAAGTTTATTTTGTCAAATTTAATGTTTAAAAGTTTTCAATATTGAATTTAAAAATGGATCTTCATTAAAAGGTGGTAAAATTTCATTATTTAAAAAATTCTTCGTTTATCAAAAAAATTGATTTTGTTGTTATATTATATAAAAGAAACACATAATATAGATGTAAAAAATATATGGAGTATTTATAATTCAAAATTGTTATATTACTATTCACAACCGCCTTTTAAATTTCAAGTTTGATAGGTCATGCTATGCTTGAACTCGGTGTTGCGTACTTCACCCGCTATCGTATTATTCAAAGAGAAACGTACTATAGAAAATTAAGGTGTTACATAACCAGTTTTTAACATCACGATATAACATTTGAATTATCAAATCCATAATGGATCATCACCTAAATCACATGGAATATAATGAAAAATTCAGTATTAATCGATTTTCAACATTTAATCAAATGACCCATTAACCCTTCATGGTTAAGCCAAAAATCCCTTTATTACATTTATCAATCAAATACATATCTCAAAAATCTAACTAATTACAAAGTACTATTTAATTTACTATGTTTATCATCCTAATACCCCATTAATATAACAATCACAAATCAAAAAAATTAATTTCACTAAATTCAACCTAATTTAATATCATGTGAAAATTCAATAATGATGTAATTATCAGAGGATTAAATCCCACACACATTGTTTTTTGGGAAGGGGCAAAAAATTTTCCAAACCGTGAATCCTAATTGTGCGGCTATCCTATTGTGGTCCATGGTTATTCATAAAAGGGTTCACAATTTTAAAAAACATGCACCAACCATGAAATCAAATTCTATTTGGAGTTGGATGTTTTTCTGGGGGGGGATAGTTTGGGAAAATATTTCCCCTATGATGCACTACCCAAACACCCTACAAAACATCCTATTTTCTCCTTAAAACACACAAGACATGACTCAACAAAAGTATAATCAAAATAAAGAAATCAAATATCTAAAAATGATATTGATACATCACTAAGAAAGGTGGGTATCCTAACATCACTCCACTATATAACATATCAATATTGAGCTATACTCCCAATCATCTCTATGATTACGAGGTAAAAAATATCAGGCCATTGATCATTCATATATGATTCTTACTCCCATGTTTCCTCCTAAACGTGTAGATGTTTCCACAATACTAGCACTATTAGTACAACATTTCCTTATAACAATTTATCTTTGACATCCATCACACATATCATATTCTCCTAAAAGGATTCATATATCTCAAGATCAACATCATCCACATCGATCCCAGGATAAGGGTCACGTGGGTACTTCCAAAGTTGTGACACATTAAAAATGTCATACATAGAAGTATACCTTTTTGGATGATCCAATCATTACACCATTGGACCGATTATCTCAACAACCACAAAAGGCCCAACAAACAAGGGTGATAGCTTTCCCTTTCATTGAATCCTATGGTGACACAATATAGAGGACACAAAAAAAGACACACAATCATATACCTTAATTTAAATGGGTCATTGATGTCTGTTTGAATATGAATTTTCTCAACTCTGATCTATATCCTAATCCTTCCAAATTAGCTGAATCTGCTCTGACATCTTCTGCACGAGACTTCATCCCAACATCTATGACTCTCCTACCTCATTTGAATAGTATTCAGATAACTATTGTTATAGGGGAACACTATATGTCCTAGGTGCTTCTCCAAAGATCTAAAAAAAGGCTCGAACAAACCCTCATAGCATATCCTCAATCACAAAAATAACACCCTCTAAATACCCCTCAATCAAGGGAGGAATGCCTTACTCATAAATACTTATGTACCAAGTGATTTATGCAAGCCTTAAAAGAAATGTGAGGTAAAACATGATTCACATTTTGATAATAAACTCGTTTCCACCCCATTCAGATGGAATATATATTTAACATATATATCTCCCAACTAATCCACTAAGGAAGTGTCCAGTATAGGATAGAAATAACCTAATTTCATCAGTTGGAACAAAAAACCCAAATTAACATCTTTCATTTGAGGTATCCTTGGGATACCCACCAAATATTCTATAGAAACATCATTCTACTTCCATTATGGAGTTGGAAATGATTTCATTAAACCACCAGGTCCTTGATTATTGGAATTCACTTATTAAAAGGTGTAGCATCATTTCATGAACCCTATAATATTTTTTTCATGCCCGACCACCAATACTATCAACATATATCTTGGTACTTTTTGGCCTAACATGGATGCCCCACCCTCTTTGTGGCATCAAATTCATTCATCAACTCCTCCCACTTACTCAAAGGCACAATAACATGATTTCCGACTTAGATTATCTCATCCTCATTTTTTGTCCAATTGGACGGTGACTCCCCGCCTTCCAGTCTTTCCCTCATGGCCAAATACCTTTCATTTTGATACATACTCTCTCTGATCCAGCTAAAAAGTGTATAATATGTTAAAATTTATATGACATTCATGTAATCCTGCCCCACTTGAATGAAAACATGCATCTCATCTTGAAAATCCATCATCTTCCACTCAGAGCTAGACATCTGAACTTTCTATGTTTGAGTTTCCCATATCAATGTATCAACACAACTATTTCCCTTACAGGGTGTGTATGAAAGCTCAAAATAAAATGACTGTATATAATCGTCCATCTCCACTATTGTATATTTTAATCTCACTACAAAAATATATACTTTAAGTTCTTTTGATTTGTATACATAGTATACTTTTTACCCAATAGACAATTCATCCAACACATCAAGGCGTAAACAACTGTAGCTTACGCCAGGTCATGCGTATGGTTGTTCAATTCATGATTCTTAAACTTCCACGGCCCATTCACCAGAAAATGACCCCCATAAATCAACACTTCTCTATGTCTTATACCAGAAGCATCACATGACATAGTAAACTCCTCACTTGGCTCTCATAGCATCAGAATTGGGGAAATTTTCAAGTGGTCATTCAAATCATTGAAAAAATTCTCACATGATCCTGAAAATTCAAACATGAATTTTGTCTTCATCGATCCCTTAATAGGTTCTTCCAATTGAAATAAAACATGAATTATCCTTAAGTAATATCATATTAACCCCAAAAATCTATGGATATCAAATACAATCTTGGGATTCTCCCAAGTTCCATCTTATTGCACCTTATATAGGTCCACTGAAACACCTTCATCAAAGTTGACATGACCCAATAAATGTACTTGATCGATCCATAATTGGATATTATATATCTTGTAATAATCACGATGATATATTAGTGTAATCAGGGTGATTTCAAGATGTTGGTAATTATTTTTAGGAGTCTTGGAGTGCATCAATATGTCATACAGAAACACTACCACAAATTCATCTAGGTACTGATGGGATATTCTTTTCATCAAAATCATAAACCCTGATGGATTATTCATCCACCCAAGTACCATAAAAACCAACTGATAAATTCCATACATGCTTTTGAAAGTATTCATATGTATATCATATGGTCTAACTCTCAACTGACGATACCATGATCTCAATTAGATTTATTGAAACACAAGCTCCTATAAGTTGGTCAAATAGATTATAGATAAGTGTAAGAGGTTACAGGTTCTTCACAGTCATCCATTTCATCTTTTGGTTATGAAGACACAAGAACAATTTATCATTTTATTACCTTGAAAACAAGACCAGGGAACCCCAAGGAGATGTAAGTGAATGGATAAACCCCTTATTCATCACCTATTCCAGTTGAGTCTTAAGCTACTGAATCATCATTGGTTCCATTTTGAATGGTGGAATAGAAACTATCTCATCCAAAAACATTATCTCATTATAAAATTCTACATATATCTTAGGTGGAAACTATGAGAAGTCCTCAGGAAACATGCCATTGAACCTTTCCACCACGGGTGGAATGAAATCATGCTTCACAACCCCATAATCCAATAAAAGACTTGAAGCCTAGGTGGTGAGCTCCCCCAATTGATGATGAATTGGCCCCATGTTACCATCCTGAATATCCCACACTTTCTGATGTATAAAATTGTAAGCCCTCAGAATACATAATATTAACTCTCTTTTTATAATAATCTATGTGGTTTTTGTATTATATTAAACATGCCATACCAATGGCTAAGTTAAATGCTGACATATCCATAATTTAAAGATCGTAGAGAAAATGATACACCACATCCTCGAGAGAACGCCCACTTAAGAAATAGATGCCTCTCGACCATAACCCGAAAGGGGTATCAATCATCATATCCCAACTGAAAAAATATACTACCAGACACAACCCATTCCCAATTTGTACATATATATGAGAATTAGAAGAACCATTATCAAAAAATTCACTAGCTAGAATATAAAATAAAATAATAGTTCCTATAAATTTCGATGTTATGGACTCTTTATCAACAAGTTTAAGATTGAATCCATTAAACTCTCCTTCCCATCTTCCCTGTGATTCTGTCCGAGTCCTCTGATATGGACCACTCAATCGATACAGGTATTCTTTCCTAGAAGTACCATGTACAACTTTCTGAATGATATGGGTAGAAGATCCCCTTCCAACACTCAAATTATACCAAGAATGTAACACCCCAGGTAAATAAAGAAGATGACATTTTCATATTTATCTATATTTGTGAATAAAATAATAATATGACTTTAAAGGGTATTCTATGCTCGATGGCGTACCCAACACACAACAATGAGTTTCTTGGGAATCTTACGTTGCACTCTAATAATAAAATAATATTATTTTAAATGGTAGTTAACATGTAGCCGTTGTATTGGCGGGGATGGATAGAAATAACTAAAATATGATTATAAATGTTTTTAAATGTTTTTACGTTTATCCAATAAAAGATAAAGTCTTAAAATACGGAAAGAATTAAATTTTAGGCGTATATACCCTAGTTTTCACTAAAGGTTAGCTTATCGCCTTTTGATGGAGAACCGTCATTAAATATAGTTTTTTTCACTATTATACATTCTATTGGACCAAGTAAAACTCTTATTAAGAATTGGGACATCAAAATTTACTTTTTGTAAATTTTTGGTATCTTTCCGATAAAGTTCATTTTTTAATGAATAGTGTAAAATGTTGTATTTTAATTCAAAAAATCTTTTTAATCAAATTTATTTATATGATTATATTATCTTTTTAATTGGTTTTAATGTGAAATTATAATATATTTTTACCATTAAATCCAATAGTGGTCGTTGGAATTAATTTCACTTTGAAATCAGACTTAAACTAGTGTCAATCTTTTGATACTTATTGTTTCATAAAAACATGCTATTTGCTCTGACAGCGGGAATTAATTATTAAATTAATTAATTTTACTTATATGTTTTTAATTTTGTAAAATAGACTTCATTTTTGAATTCGGAATATCAAATATATCTTAGGGTGAATTTTTTGGATTTTTCTGAAAAACTTCAATTCTTGATGAATAGTGAAACCACTAAGTGGTACTTATAAAAACCGATTTTTCCGTTTAAATGAAATTTTTCCATCTTTGTATTTTGAATTTCAAAAATCCGACATAAATGGTTGTCATTAAGAAGTAAAATGTGGTTCAATGGGATACAAATAATTTTTTGGTGAATAGTAACTTATTATGTTTTTAATCGCGATTAGAGGTAATTAGTGTAGTTTATGGTAAGAATAATGTTTTAATAAAATCAAATAACCTAGACAAATGTCCTACCCTCTTTGGATGTGTCATGGACGACCAAGACAATACATGGGTCAACTTGGGGACCCCATGGAGCCACTTTGTTTGGGAAATGACATAAATATCTTTTTATTTAATGTTAAAGTAAAAATGACACAAACATGAGATGTTTTACTAAAACAATTTTTACATGAGGTTATACAAGTCATAATTTTTACTATAAATAGTAATTGGAAATATAAGAAGATTTTATAAATCATAGTAGTTTTTTTATAATTTTTATACATTAAATAAATTAAATTATTTATGACTTCATGATGATGCAGCGATGACCTCATTATTTAACGATTTAAATAAAATGGAAAGATAATGTAATATCTAAGACCTACACATGTCCAAAACCTACTGTATGAGTGGAATTAGAACCCTTATCACCTTATACTAGAAATACATCAATTTGGGACCATTAAAATCCGAAACTCTTTTGAAAATAAGGTAACATTTTATAACTTTACAAGAGTGCCCCTCATCTCCTCTTATAAAAGGCCCCCACCTCTACCTTCTTACCTACACTCCCAAAGCCTTTGGCTCAGCCAACCCCTGCCCATTTTCACTCTCCACTTACCTCTATTACTCCTTGAAGCCTCAATTTGGGAAGAAGTCTTCCCAAGGAAGCCTTTGAGCTCAAACCAAAGGGAGTTACCCGATTTTAAGGTAATGTCTTCACTTGTGTCCTTTTGTTTTATTTTGCTTCTTCAACCACCTAAAATCTTTTTATTCATTTATTTTGTAAAAAATACAGTATCTACAATATAATAGGATGTTGTTATAATAATGATTCGAGCTACACTTACACACAACTACATCTAATGGTTAAAGAACATACTGTTTCTGTGGATGGCGAATTTCTGCCTCCCAAAACGATGATTGTTCAACATTCTTCTAACACCTTAAAAGGTGGCCATTAAGATGACACTATATTTATATATGATATCTAATATGTTTATGTTTTACTTAAGCTTCTGTATTTTTCATTTATGGCGTACCTATATGGTTCCCATTATGGGTAAACGCGATATCTTCATTTAAGGAAGTGCGGACTACCGCCCCCTCAAAGTGATTTGATTCGTTAATACAATATGTGGTACGTATAAAGGATATATTTAAGGATATTATATATGATACCATACTGTAATTAAAATACTATTATGTATAATTATGTTTTAATTCCATTAAATATGAAATAGAAATGGAAGTAGCGTTCATGCGTACGTATGGCTTACCGTCTCCATGAACGGTACATTTCATTTCTTATCTCAAAATGTTATGTAATATTATAAGTACATATATATAATGGATATATATGTAATATATTACATGTCAATTATGTATATAATTTTGGAATTATAACATATATATATCTCTCTCATTTTGTTTTAATTCCATTAATATGACAAAAAAATGAAAGTAGCGTTTATGCGTACGTACGACCTACCGTCTCCAGGAACGGTGCTTTTCGTTTGTTATCTCCAAATGATATGGAATAGTATAAAATTAATATTTACTGGATATATATGATATTTTAACCATTAATACTATTCTGGAAATTATTTACTTATAACTACATGGGCAATCTTTTTTCAAACAAGTTCATTTTTGACTCATGTACCAAACATCGGCAAAAACGTCTGATATGAACTAACATTATTAAAAAATTATTATAACATTATAATATGTGATATGAACTTAATAATAATCTCTAAAGGATTTACTTAGGAAATTATTAATTGACCAATGTTTATTATTCAGGAATATAAAGAAACGAACAAGACAAGTTGGACTTGAGGTAAGGGATCCTACACCTCTCTTTCTTTTTAAGTACACTCTTTTATGTCATTCCTTTTAAGCTCATCTTTCTTATGATTGTGATGTTCTTTTATATTACTCATACTTTACTTATTATGTTCATATTATGAGAGACCCTATTTCCTCTCATAAAATCATTTTGGATGTTTTGAGTGGCGTCGTTAGGCTGCCAAATTTTCGTAAGAGATCTAACCTCTCTCTTTCTATTTAAGTACTCTCCTTTATGTCACTTCTTTTAAGATCCTCTTTTTTATGATGGGGGATGCTCTTTTATATTTATCTTGATTTAAATTTTATTGTAATGTGATGAGATACCCTTTTTGATCTCATCAACCCATTTTTGGAATTTTTAAGTGGCTCCGTTAGGCTGCCGAGTTTTGGTAAGGGATTTTTCATCTCACTTTTATTCCTGTGAGATTTATGCTACATTTGCCACAATTTCCTTTGATTGGTGTAAGTAATGAACATTTTTTTACTCATTGTGTAATATTATTTCATTTATGAGTATTTACATCAATGTTGTATTGTCCTTCTTTCACGGGGCGTATGTTTCGAAAGATACCCATGTCGGTAAGGGAACCTTTCACCCACCTCTTTTTAAAAGACTTATTTTGTTGGGTCTTTTAATTTACATATTTTTATGTTGGGATATGTTCTCATATATCCTTATTGATGTAAATGTTATGTCCAAGTGATGAGATACCCTTTTTTTGATGTGACGCCGTTAGGCTGTCAAGGGAACTTCTTAACCCAATTTCGATTTCTTTGGGTTCAACATGTAGTTATTGAATATGTCATCCTTGGAATATGTGTGAATGACCTTTGATTATTTTACACTTAATATCCACTTATATTTGGTGTATTCGTTTGTCACACATAATTATGTAATTGATTTATCCTTAAACCAAGGATACCGTCTTTGTAAGGGACTTCGTCTAAATCTCCTTTCATTGAGGCATATTATGTTTTATACAAAACCTTCTTTTATACGGTGTATAAACCCCTTTGACTTTTATGTTTATTCAAAAGGAATATTTTTTATACGAAGTGTTTATTAAACGACAAAGGGGAATGTTTTTGTTGTACGTATGCGGCGACAACGACTTCTCCGCCGCCGTGACCATTATTTGAGTCTCGGCTTCCTCTACAAGTCATACATCTTTTTAAAAGAAAAATAAATACCATGTTTTACTTTTCTTTTATTTTGGTATTGAAAATGGTTTTCATAATGTATTTATATCAATGTGTTGTACTGATATCTTGTTATTGAAAGGTGGAAATGTTATGTTTCTTTTATGCATGTTTTATGTGATAAGATTGTGTTATGGTTCTTGAGCATTGTTATGAAGATGGGTGGTTCCATGATAAACTAAGTGTGGGTGGGCCCGATATAGATCTCCAATGCATTGGGTAACGCAAAGGAGTGAAACGTTAAAGTTTTTCCGATGAGATTTAGGGAATATAATGTGGTGGGTATTCCAAACGTAACCAAGAGGGTTACTCCCTACGTAAGAATGTTATCAATGCCTCAAGTTACCTTTTATGTCTTATGATTTCTATGATTTATTCATGATTTTATGAGGTATGTTAAAGTGATTATGTTTTATGGGTAAAGTATGATTTCATTCTTATGTATACATGTACTCATGTTTCCTTTCCATATTTTTATATCCCTTACTGAGCTTTTTATGATCATCCCATGTTTTTGAAATGTTTTTCACAGGTTATGGGAAGGGTACATGATGTGATGATATTGTCAAGGACGTGTCAAGAAAGAATACATGTTTTATTTTAAATATGTTTCCATTGATGGGAAGAATGAATACTGTCTTTTATGTAACCACTTTGTTTAAATGTGGAATGTAGTGAAAGTTTCATGATCTAATTATCTAAAAATCTAAACCTGAAAAGATCCTCAATGTGTAATCTTGTAATAACTCAAGATTAAGTAAGGTTTAAGACTGGGGACTTATAGTTGGTATCAAAGGTCGGTTTAGATAACTTTAGAGGTTAGGGTATTCTTTATGTATTTGTGAAATTACCATAATGGTTAAGATTTCAGAAAGTGTCCTAGTTTTAGATAAAGTGAATGAGTAAGTATATCTTAGTTTTTATCTTCATAATTAGTACATTATGGTTTTGTTGATGTACTCACACTGACCTTTTTGGTTTTAGTTAATGGATGTATCTAGCAGGCACCAAAGTAACAGTGGATGTGAAGGAAACTGTGACAGTTTTTTGAGCAAGCAACTGAATGATATGGGAGCTGCAATGAGAACTCCTGTGATTATCCTCAACCAAATATCTGGAGTCATGATTGACCACCTAAAACTTGGTGATTTCTCTAAGGCATCATATATGTGAGAAACAAATCCCTATGGAAGTACATGTAATAATCATAAAGGTAAGTGTGTTCAAAAACATATGTGTCAAAGATGTGGAAAGAAACACCTAGGAAAATGTTTCAAAGGGACAAAAATATGCTATAGATATGGAAATGAAGTTCATAAAGCAAGAACCTGCCATGGAAAAAGGAAGAATCTAGTTGACTCGAGGAAAGGGAAAGAAGTTATTTCTGAGGGATTAATTGAATGTTTTAAATGTGGTGTGCATGGTCATTATGAAAACACATGTCCTATGAAGAAGTTTCGTGAATGGGATCACCAAGAGCGTAGAAATTTTCGTTTACCAATACCTAATGCCATTCCGATTGAGGATTAAGAAACTGACAATGACCAATCAAAGTTATGTATTATTTCATGAATATTGTTTTCTTATTTTGGAATCTTAGGATATGATTCATGATTTTGTTTGTAGGAAAGAGGTATTTCAGAATAAGTTTGAAAGGAATGGTTAATGGATCATGAAGAATTTTTAATGAGTAATATGTCAACATATAAGGGCTTCAAGTTTTATGGTCAAATTCTTAAGAGTATTAAGTCTCTTTTGATGATGGGGTTACATTAGAAGACTTTTTATATTATGTGTAACCCTGATGTTTAATATTTGAAAATTTTATTCAAGGAATAATTATCTTTTCTTTTTTGGACATAGTTATAAAGAACCATTTGGGTTTATATGATCCTTACTTTTGAGGTAATTATGGGTTACTAGATGTTATGATTGAAGTGAAAGGCATGAGATAAAATTGAGGTTAAATTATGTTATGGTTATTTTTGATGATTTTATCCCTTTTTGGGGAATTATTTGAGAATTATATAGTTTTGGAAAAAGGACAACATGCAGACCGTGTGACTACCTGTCGTGTCGGACAAAGCTACAGGAATCGAACCCACAACCAAAGTGCGACTGGTATTTATCGCCAACCACTGGACTACGTGAAGTCCCTGGTGAGTTTGACTGATTCTTTTTAGTTATATTATTTTATGAATTAAGAGTAAGTTTATTTTGGGTTATTTATGAAAATGTTTAACCAATCATGGAGGATATGTGATTAGGTTAATTACTTTTCAATACGAGACTTTAGGAGCAACTGATGTTTTTTGGAGATAAATGTTACGATTTAACTTGGAAGACTATGTGATTAAATCCTTCAAATATTTGGGTTTCAATATTAGTCTGGTTTACTTTGATGAATTTTATGGACAGTTGATTATCGAATGGTCCTCGTTGAACTTTGGGTTTTGTTGGACAAATTCTTGAGGTTAAGAGTAGATTTTCTTTTTCTAAAGGGTTATCCTTTTCTGGATTATCTGATCTTGTACTAACCTTTTTGGTTTTGGTTTTGGTTAAAGTCTAAAGACATGGGAAGTATATAGTTCTATTTTGTGGATTAGGTGACTCATTAGATGTTTATTATAGTACTCTTAATGCGAACAAGTCTCCCTAAATACTCGTCTTTTGGAAAAAAATATGAGTTTCATTAAGGAATCTAGTAAAAGTTGAAAGTCAACATGATAAGTGATTATGTTTCCTTATGAATAAATTCCTCAATAAAAAGTAACTTAAAACAAAAATATTTTCTATTAACTTTTCCTATCGGGGAATCGAATACCGTTTAACCCCTCACAAGTTTGTGATTTTCTTATGGTTAACTTTCTCCTAGACATGTTTACTATCACTCTCCCTCAAGAACATGACCCTTTTCTTTTTCTTCCATGTCCATGTTTTTCTACATGGAATCCTAGTATGGGATAACTCAGGTGACCTCTGTACTTATCTTCCTTTATTTTAAAGTGATTGTTTTACCGACTCTTGTTCCGATGTGGGGCTTTCAAGGATGTTTCGAAGCTCAATTTTAAAAATTGCGAGGATGGAATTCCCAAAAGGGGGGAAGGATGTAACACCCCAGGTAAATAAAGAAAATGAAATTTTCATATTTATCCATATTTTTGAATAAAATATTAATATGACTTTAAAGTGGACGCTATGCTCGATGGCGTACCCAACACGCAACAATGAGTTTCTTGGGAATCTTACGTTGCACTCTAATAATAAAATAATATTATTTTAAATTGTAGTTAACATGTAGCCGTTGTATTGGTGGGGATGGATAGAAATAACTAAAATATGATTATATATATTTTTAAATGTTTTTACATTTATCCAATAAAAGATAAAGCCTTAAAATACAGAAAGAATTCAATTTTAGGCGTATATGCCCTAGTTTTCACTAAAGGTTCACTTATCGCCTTTTGATGGTGAACCGTCATTAAATATAGTTTTGTTCACTCTTATACATTCTATAGGACCAAATAAAACGCTTCTTAGGAATTGGGACATCAAAATTTACTTTGTGTAAATTTTTGGTATCTTTCCGATAAAGTTCATTTTTTAATGAATAGTGTAAAATGTTGTATTTTAATTCAAAACCTCTTTTTAATCTAATATATTTATATGATTATATTATCTCTTGAATTGGTTTTAAAGTGAAATTAGAATATATTTTTACCATTAAATCCAATAGTGGTCGTTGGAATTAATTTCACTTTGAAATCAGACTTAAACTAGTGTCAAACTTTTGATACTTATTGTTTCATAAAAACAAGCTATTTTCTCTGACAGTGGGAATTAATTATTAAATTAATTAATGTGACTTATATGTTTTGAATTTTCTAAAATAGAATTCAGTTTTTAATTCAGAATATCAAATATATCTTAGGGTTAATTTTTGGGATTTTTCTGAAAAACTTCAATTTTTGATGAATAGTGAAACCACTAAGTGGTACCTATAAAAACTAATTTTTCCGTTTAAATGAAATTTTGCCATCTTTGTGTTTTGAATTTAAAAAATCCAACATAAATGGTTGTCATTAATAATTAAAATGTGGTTCAATGGGATAAAAATAATTTTTTGGTGAATAGTAACTTATTAAGTTTTTAATCGTGATTAGAGGTAATTAGTGTAGTTTATGGTAAGAATAATGTTTTAATAAAATTAAATGACCTAGACAAATGTCCTACCCTCATTCTATGTGTCATGGCCGACCAATAAAATCCATGGGTCAACTTGGGGACCCCATAGAGCCACCTTGGTTGGGAAATGACATAAATATCTTTTTATTTAATGTTAAAGTAAAAATGACACAAACATGAGATGTTTTATTAAATAAATTTTTACATGGGGTTATAGAAGTCAAATTTTTGACTATAAATATTCATTGGAAAGATAAAAATATTTTCTACATCATAGTAATTTTTTTATAATTTTTATACATTAAATAAATTAAATTATTTTTGACATCATGATGATGCAGCGATGACCTCATTGTTTAACGATTTAAATAAAATGGAAAGATAATGTAATATCTAAGACCTAAAAATGTCCAAAACCTACTGTATGGGTGGATTTCGAACACTTATCACCTTATCCTCGAAATAAATCAATGTGGGACCTTTAAAATCCGATACTCTTTTGAAAATAAACTAACATTTTGTAACTTTACAAGAGTGCCCCTCCTCTCCTCTTATAAAAGGCCCCACCTCTACCTCCTTACCCACACTCCCAAAGCCTTTGGCTCGGCCAAACCCTGCCCATTATGTCTCTACACTTCCCTATCTTACTCCTTGAATCCTCACTTTGGGAATAAGTCTTCCCAAGGAAGCCTTTGAGCTCAAACCAAAGGGAGTTACCCGATTTTAAGATAATGTCTTCACTTGTGTCCTTTTGTTTTATTTTGATTCTCCAACCCCATAAGCTCTTTTTATTCATTTATTTTGTAACAAATCCAGTATCTTAAATATACTAGGATGTTTTTATAAGAAGTATTCGAGCTACACTTACACACACCTACATCTAATGGTTAATGAACATACTGTTTCCATGGATGGCAAATTTCTACCTCCAGAAACGATGATTGTTCAACATTCTTCTAACACCTTCAAAGGTGGCCATTAAGATGACACTATATTTATATATGATATCTAATATGTTTATTTTTTACTTATTCTTCTGTATTTTTCATTTATGGCGTACCTTTATGGTTTCCATTATGGGTAAACGCGATATCTTCATTTAAGGAAGTGCGGACTACCGCCCCCTCAAAGTGATTTGATTCGTTAATACCATATGTGGTACGTATAAAGTATATATTTAATGATATTATATATGATAACATATTGGAATTAAAATACTATTATTTATCATTATGTTTTAATTCCACTAAATATGAAATAGAAATGGAAGTAGCGTTCATGCGTACGTACGGCTTACCATCTCCATGAAAGGTACATTTCATTTCTTATCTCAAAATGGTATGTAATATTATAAGTAAAAATATATAATGGATATATATGTAATATATTACATCTAAATTATGGATATAATTCTTAAATTATAACATATATATATCTCACTCATTTTGTTTTAATTCCATTAATATGACAAAAAAATGAAAGTAGCGTTCATGCGTACGTACGGCCTACCGTCTCTATGAACGGTGATTTTCGTTTTTTTATCTCCAAATGATATGGAATAGTATAAAATGAATATTTACTGGATATATATGATAGTTTAATCATTAATACTATTCTGGAAATTATTTACTTATAACTACATGGGCAATCTATTTTCAAACAAGTTCATTTTTGACTCATGTACCAAACATCGGCAAAAACGTCTAATATGAACTAACATTATTAAACAATTATTATAACATTATAATATGTGATATGAAATGAATAATAATATCTAAAGGAGGTACTTAGGAAATTATTAATTGAGCAAAGTTTATTATTTAGGAATATAAAGAAACGAACAAGACAAGTTGGACTTGAGGTAAAGGATCCTACACCTCTCTTTCTTTTTTAGTACACTCTTTTATGTAATTCCATTTAAGCTCATCTTTCTTATTATTGGGATGTTATTTTATATTACTAATACTGTACGTATTATTTTCATATGATGAGAGACCCTATTTCCTCTCATTAATCCATTTTGGAAGTTTTGAGTGGCGCCGTTAGGCTGCCGAATTTTCGTAAGAGATCTAACCTCTCTCTTTCTCTTTAAGTACTATCCTTTATGTCACTTCTTTTAAGCTCCTCTTTTTTATGATGGGGGATGTTATTTTATATTCCTCTTGCTTTAAATTTTATTTTAATGTGATGAGATACCCTATTTGATCTCATCAATCTATTTTAGGATGTTTTACGTGGCACTGTTAGGCTGCCGAGTTTTTGTAAGGGATTTTTCATCTCACTTTTATTCCTGTGAGATTTATGCT